>JAVGWX010000010.1:54844067-55444067 GCA_036924085.1 Ariolimax columbianus | reverse complement strand
TCATAAGTTTAGACAATTTTCAGCACTTTGAAATGCATTGCAATTTAAAGGCACAAATTATGTGGATAAGTTAAAAGGATTTCCACTGACTTTCAAGTAATTTTACTGACAAGAAAACCAATATTTTTTTAAAACCAAATTGAGTAGTAGGCGAATTTTAAAAATAATTGCAGATCATAAGTTTAGACAATTTTCAGCACTTTGAAATGCATTGCAATTTAAAGGCACTAATTATGTGGATAAGTTAAAAGCATTTCCACTGACTTTCACGTAATTTTACTGACAAGAAAAACTATCGTTTCTAAAATCAAAATTGAGTAGAAAGTAATTTGAAAAAAAATTGCAGCTCATAAGTTTAGACAATTTTCAGCACTTTGAAATGCATTGCAATTTAAAGGCACTAATTATGTGGATAAGTTAAAAGCATTTCCACTGACTTTCAAGTAATTTTACTGACAAGAAAAACCAATATTTTTTTAAAACCAAATTGAGTAGAAGGTGATTTGAAAAAAAATTGCAGATCATAAATTTAGACAATTTTCAGCACTTTGAAATGCATTGCATATTCAACGCACTAATTATGTGGATAAGTTAAAAGCATTTCCACTGACTTTCAAGTAATTTTACTGACAAGAAAAACCAATGTTTGTAAAATCAAAATGTAGTAGGAGCCCATTTGAAAAAAAATTGCAGATCATAAATTTAGACAATTTTCAGCACTTTGAAATGCATTGCATATTTAACGCACTAATTATGTGGATAAGTTAAAAGCATTTCCACTGACTTTCAAGTAATTTTACTGACAAGAAAAACTATCGTTTCTAAAATCAAAATTGAGTAGAAGGTAATTTGGAAAAAAATTGCAGATCATAAGTTTAGACAATTTTCAGAACTTTGAAATGCATTGCAATTTGAAGGCACTAATTATGTGGATAAGTTAAAAGCATTACCACTGACTTTCAAGTAATTTTACTGACAAGAAAAACCAATATTTTTTTAAAACCAAATTGAGTAATAATCGAATTTTTAAAAAAATTGCAGATCATAAGTTTAGACAATTTTCAGCACTTTGAAATGTATTGCAATTTGAAGGCACTAATTATGTGGATAAGTTAAAAGCATTTCCACTGACTTTCAAGTAATTTTACTGACAAGAAAAACTATCGTTTCTAAAATCAAAATTGAGTAGAAGGTGATTTGAAAAATAATTGCAGATCATAAGTTGACAATTTTCAGCACTTTGAAATGCATTGCAATTTATAGGCACTAATTATGTGGATAAGTTAAAAGCATTTCCACTGACTTTCAAGTACTTTTACTGACAAGAAAACCAATATTTTTTAAAAACCAAATTGAGTAGTAGGCGAATTTTAAAAATAATTGCAGATCTTAAGTTTAGACAATTTTCAGCACTTTGAAATGCATTGCAATTTCAAGGCACTAATTATGTGGATAAGTTAAAAGCATTTCCACTGACTTTCACGTAATTTTACTGACAAGAAAAACTATCGTTTCTAAAATCAAAATTGAGTAGAAGGTAATTTGAAAAAAAATTGCAGATCATAAGTTTAGACAATTTTCAGCAATTTGAAATGCATTGCAATTTAAAGGCACTAATTATGTGGATAAGTTAAAAGCATTTCCACTGACTTTCAAGTAATTTTACTGACAAGAAAAGCAATTTTTTTTTAAAGCCAAATTGAGTAGTAGGCGAATTTTAAAAATAATTGCAGATCATAAGTTTAGACAATTTTCAGCACTTTGAAATGCATTGCAATTTAAAGGCACAAATTATGTGGATAAGTTAAAAGCATTTCCACTGACTTTCAAGTAATTTTACTGACAAGAAAACCAATATTTTTTTAAAACCAAATTGAGTAGGCGAATTTTAAAAAAAATTGCAGATCATAAGTTTAGACAATTTTCAGCACTTTGAAATGCATTGCAATTTAAAGGCACTAATTATGTGGATAAGTTAAAAGCATTTCCACTGACTTTCACGTAATTTTACTGACAAGAAAAACCAATGTTTGTAAAATCAAAATTGAGTAGGAGCCCATTTGAAAAAAAATTGCAGATCATAAGTTTAGACAATTTTCAGCACTTTGAAATGCATTGCAATTTAAAGGCACTAATTATGTGGATAAGTTAAAAGCATTACCACTGACTTTCAAGTAATTTTACTGACAAGAAAAACCAATATTTTTTTAAAACCAAATTGAGTAATAATCGAATTTTAAAAAAAATTGCAGATCATAAGTTTAGACAATTTTCAGCACTTTGAAATGCATTGCATATTTAACGCACTAATTATGTGGATAAGTTGAAAGCATTTCCACTGACTTTCAAGTAATTTTACTGACAAGAAAAACTATCGTTTCTAAAATCAAAATTGAGTAGAAGGTAATTTGGAAAAAAATTGCAGATCATAAGTTTAGACAATTTTCAGCACTTTGAAATGCATTGCAATTTAAAGGCACTAATTATGTGGATAAGTTAAAAGCATTTCCACTGACTTTCAAGTAATTTTACTGACAAGACAAACCAATATTTTTTTAAAACCAAATTGAGTAATAATCGAATTTAAAAAAAAATTGCAGATCATAAGTTTAGACAATTTTCAGCACTTTGAAATGTATTGCAATTTGAAGGCACTAATTATGTGGATAAGTTAAAAGCATTTCCACTGACTTTCAAGTAATTTTACTGACAAGAAAAACTATCGTTTCTAAAATCAAAATTGAGTAGTAGGCGAATGTAAAAAAAAATTGCAGATCATAAGTTTAGACAATTTTCAGCACTTTGAAATGCATTGCACTTTTATAGGCACTAATTATGTGGATAAGTTAAAAGCATTTCCACTGACTTTCAAGTAATTTTACTGACAAGAAAACCAATATTTTTTTAAAAACAAATTGAGTAGTAGGCGAATTTTAAAAATAATTGCAGATCATAAGTTTAGACAATTTTCAGCACTTTGAAATGCATTGCAATTTAAAGGCACTAATTATGTGGATAAGTTAAAAGCATTTCCACTGACTTTCAAGTCATTTTACTGACAAGAAAAACCAATATTTTTTTAAAACCAAATTGAGTAGAAGGTGATTTGAAAAAAAATTGCAGATCATAAGTTTAGACAATTTTCAGCACTTTGAAATGCATCGCAATTTATAGGCACTAATTATGTGGATAAGTTAAAAGCATTTCCACTGACTTTCAAGTAATTTTACTGACAAGAAAACCAATATTTTTTTAAAACCAAATTGAGTAGTAGGCGAATTTTAAAAAAAATTGCAGATCATAAGTTTAGACAATTTTCAGTATTTTGAAATGCATTGCAATTTAAAGGCACTAATTATGTAGATAAGTTAAAAGCATTTCCACTGACTTTCAAGTAATTTAACTGACAAGAAAAACCAATGTTTCTAAAATCAAAATTGAGTAGGAGCCCATTTGAAAAAAAATTGCAGATCATAAATTTAGACAATTTTCAGCACTTAGAAATGCATTGCATATTTAACGCACTAATTATGTGGATAAGTTAAAAGCATTTCCACTGACTTTCAAGTAATTTTACTGACAAGAAAAACCAATGTTTGTAAAATCAAAATTGAGTAGGAGCCCATTTGAAAAAAAATTGCAGATCATAAATTTAGACAATTTTCAGCACTTTGAAATGCATTGCATATTTAACGCACTAATTATGTGGATAAGTTAAAAGCATTTCCACTGACTTTCAAGTAATTTTACTGACAAGAAAAACCAATATTTTTTTAAAACCAAATTGAGTAATAATCGAATTTTAAAAAAAAATTGCAGATCATAAGTTTAGACAATTTTCAGCACTTTGAAATGTATTGCAATTTGAAGGCACTAATTATGTGGATAAGTTAAAAGCATTTCCACTGACTTTTAAGTAATTTTACTGACAAGAAAACCAATATTTTTTTAAAACCAAATTGAGTAGTAGGCGAATTTTAAAAATAATTGCAGATCATAAGTTTAGACAATTTTCAGCACTTTGAAATGCATTGCAATTTATAGGCACTAATTATGTGGATAAGTTAAAAGCATTTCCACTGACTTTCAAGTAATTTTACTGACAAGAAAACCAATATTTTTTTAAAACCAAATTGAGTAGTAGGCGAATTTTAAAAATAATTGCAGATTATAAATTTAGACAATTTTCAGCACTTTGAAATGCATTGCAATTTAAAGGCACTAATTATGTGGATAAGTTAAAAGCATTTCCACTGACTTTCACGTAATTTTACTGACAAGAAAAACTATCGTTTCTAAAATCAAAATTGAGTAGAAAGTAATTTTAAAAAAAATTGCAGATCATAAGTTTAGACAATTTTCAGCACTTTGAAATGCATTGCAATTTAAAGGCACTAATTATGTGGATAAGTTAAAAGCATTTCCACTGACTTTCAAGTAATTTTACTGACAAGAAAAACCAATATTTTTTTAAAACCAAATTGAGTAATAATCGAATTTAAAAAAAAATTGCAGATCATAAGTTTAGACAATTTTCAGCACTTTGAAATGTATTGCAATTTGAAGGCACTAATTATGTGGATAAGTTAAAAGCATTTCCACTGACTTTCAAGTCATTTTACTGACAAGAAAAACCAATATTTTTTTAAAACCAAATTGAGTAGAAGGTGATTTGAAAAAAAATTGCAGATCATAAGTTTAGACAATTTTCAGCAATTTGAAATGCATTGCATATTCAACGCACTAATTATGTGGATAAGTTAAAAGCATTTCCACTGACTTTCAAGTAATTTTACTGACAAGAAAAACCAATGTTTGTAAAATCAAAATGTAGTAGGAGCCCATTTGAAAAAAAATTGCAGATCATAAATTTAGACAATTTTCAGCACTTTGAAATGCATTGCATATTTAACGCACTAATTATGTGGATAAGTTAAAAGCATTTCCACTGACTTTCAAGTAATTTTACTGACAAGAAAAACTATCGTTTCTAAAATCAAAATTGAGTAGAAGGTAATTTGGAAAAAAATTGCAGATCATAAGTTTAGACAATTTTCAGAACTTTGAAATGCATTGCAATTTGAAGGCACTAATTATGTGGATAAGTTAAAAGCATTACCACTGACTTTCAAGTAATTTTACTGACAAGAAAAACCAATATTTTTTTAAAACCAAATTGAGTAATAATCGAATTTTTAAAAAAATTGCAGATCATAAGTTTAGACAATTTTCAGCACTTTGAAATGTATTGCAATTTGAAGGCACTAATTATGTGGATAAGTTAAAAGCATTTCCACTGACTTTCAAGTAATTTTACTGACAAGAAAAACTATCGTTTCTAAAATCAAAATTGAGTAGAAGGTGATTTGAAAAATAATTGCAGATCATAAGTTGACAATTTTCAGCACTTTGAAATGCATTGCAATTTATAGGCACTAATTATGTGGATAAGTTAAAAGCATTTCCACTGACTTTCAAGTACTTTTACTGACAAGAAAACCAATATTTTTTAAAAACCAAATTGAGTAGTAGGCGAATTTTAAAAATAATTGCAGATCTTAAGTTTAGACAATTTTCAGCACTTTGAAATGCATTGCAATTTCAAGGCACTAATTATGTGGATAAGTTAAAAGCATTTCCACTGACTTTCACGTAATTTTACTGACAAGAAAAACTATCGTTTCTAAAATCAAAATTGAGTAGAAGGTAATTTGAAAAAAAATTGCAGATCATAAGTTTAGACAATTTTCAGCAATTTGAAATGCATTGCAATTTAAAGGCACTAATTATGTGGATAAGTTAAAAGCATTTCCACTGACTTTCAAGTAATTTTACTGACAAGAAAAGCAATTTTTTTTTAAAGCCAAATTGAGTAGTAGGCGAATTTTAAAAATAATTGCAGATCATAAGTTTAGACAATTTTCAGCACTTTGAAATGCATTGCAATTTAAAGGCACAAATTATGTGGATAAGTTAAAAGCATTTCCACTGACTTTCAAGTAATTTTACTGACAAGAAAACCAATATTTTTTTAAAACCAAATTGAGTAGGCGAATTTTAAAAAAAATTGCAGATCATAAGTTTAGACAATTTTCAGCACTTTGAAATGCATTGCAATTTAAAGGCACTAATTATGTGGATAAGTTAAAAGCATTTCCACTGACTTTCACGTAATTTTACTGACAAGAAAAACCAATGTTTGTAAAATCAAAATTGAGTAGGAGCCCATTTGAAAAAAAATTGCAGATCATAAGTTTAGACAATTTTCAGCACTTTGAAATGCATTGCAATTTAAAGGCACTAATTATGTGGATAAGTTAAAAGCATTACCACTGACTTTCAAGTAATTTTACTGACAAGAAAAACCAATATTTTTTTAAAACCAAATTGAGTAATAATCGAATTTTAAAAAAAATTGCAGATCATAAGTTTAGACAATTTTCAGCACTTTGAAATGCATTGCATATTTAACGCACTAATTATGTGGATAAGTTGAAAGCATTTCCACTGACTTTCAAGTAATTTTACTGACAAGAAAAACTATCGTTTCTAAAATCAAAATTGAGTAGAAGGTAATTTGGAAAAAAATTGCAGATCATAAGTTTAGACAATTTTCAGCACTTTGAAATGCATTGCAATTTAAAGGCACTAATTATGTGGATAAGTTAAAAGCATTTCCACTGACTTTCAAGTAATTTTACTGACAAGACAAACCAATATTTTTTTAAAACCAAATTGAGTAATAATCGAATTTAAAAAAAAATTGCAGATCATAAGTTTAGACAATTTTCAGCACTTTGAAATGTATTGCAATTTGAAGGCACTAATTATGTGGATAAGTTAAAAGCATTTCCACTGACTTTCAAGTAATTTTACTGACAAGAAAAACTATCGTTTCTAAAATCAAAATTGAGTAGTAGGCGAATGTAAAAAAAAATTGCAGATCATAAGTTTAGACAATTTTCAGCACTTTGAAATGCATTGCACTTTTATAGGCACTAATTATGTGGATAAGTTAAAAGCATTTCCACTGACTTTCAAGTAATTTTACTGACAAGAAAACCAATATTTTTTTAAAAACAAATTGAGTAGTAGGCGAATTTTAAAAATAATTGCAGATCATAAGTTTAGACAATTTTCAGCACTTTGAAATGCATTGCAATTTAAAGGCACTAATTATGTGGATAAGTTAAAAGCATTTCCACTGACTTTCAAGTCATTTTACTGACAAGAAAAACCAATATTTTTTTAAAACCAAATTGAGTAGAAGGTGATTTGAAAAAAAATTGCAGATCATAAGTTTAGACAATTTTCAGCACTTTGAAATGCATCGCAATTTATAGGCACTAATTATGTGGATAAGTTAAAAGCATTTCCACTGACTTTCAAGTAATTTTACTGACAAGAAAACCAATATTTTTTTAAAACCAAATTGAGTAGTAGGCGAATTTTAAAAAAAATTGCAGATCATAAGTTTAGACAATTTTCAGTATTTTGAAATGCATTGCAATTTAAAGGCACTAATTATGTAGATAAGTTAAAAGCATTTCCACTGACTTTCAAGTAATTTAACTGACAAGAAAAACCAATGTTTCTAAAATCAAAATTGAGTAGGAGCCCATTTGAAAAAAAATTGCAGATCATAAATTTAGACAATTTTCAGCACTTAGAAATGCATTGCATATTTAACGCACTAATTATGTGGATAAGTTAAAAGCATTTCCACTGACTTTCAAGTAATTTTACTGACAAGAAAAACCAATGTTTGTAAAATCAAAATTGAGTAGGAGCCCATTTGAAAAAAAATTGCAGATCATAAATTTAGACAATTTTCAGCACTTTGAAATGCATTGCATATTTAACGCACTAATTATGTGGATAAGTTAAAAGCATTTCCACTGACTTTCAAGTAATTTTACTGACAAGAAAAACCAATATTTTTTTAAAACCAAATTGAGTAATAATCGAATTTTAAAAAAAAATTGCAGATCATAAGTTTAGACAATTTTCAGCACTTTGAAATGTATTGCAATTTGAAGGCACTAATTATGTGGATAAGTTAAAAGCATTTCCACTGACTTTTAAGTAATTTTACTGACAAGAAAACCAATATTTTTTTAAAACCAAATTGAGTAGTAGGCGAATTTTAAAAATAATTGCAGATCATAAGTTTAGACAATTTTCAGCACTTTGAAATGCATTGCAATTTATAGGCACTAATTATGTGGATAAGTTAAAAGCATTTCCACTGACTTTCAAGTAATTTTACTGACAAGAAAACCAATATTTTTTTAAAACCAAATTGAGTAGTAGGCGAATTTTAAAAATAATTGCAGATTATAAATTTAGACAATTTTCAGCACTTTGAAATGCATTGCAATTTAAAGGCACTAATTATGTGGATAAGTTAAAAGCATTTCCACTGACTTTCACGTAATTTTACTGACAAGAAAAACTATCGTTTCTAAAATCAAAATTGAGTAGAAAGTAATTTTAAAAAAAATTGCAGATCATAAGTTTAGACAATTTTCAGCACTTTGAAATGCATTGCAATTTAAAGGCACTAATTATGTGGATAAGTTAAAAGCATTTCCACTGACTTTCAAGTAATTTTACTGACAAGAAAAACCAATATTTTTTTAAAACCAAATTGAGTAATAATCGAATTTAAAAAAAAATTGCAGATCATAAGTTTAGACAATTTTCAGCACTTTGAAATGTATTGCAATTTGAAGGCACTAATTATGTGGATAAGTTAAAAGCATTTCCACTGACTTTCAAGTCATTTTACTGACAAGAAAAACCAATATTTTTTTAAAACCAAATTGAGTAGAAGGTGATTTGAAAAAAAATTGCAGATCATAAGTTTAGACAATTTTCAGCACTTTGAAATGCATCGCAATTTATAGGCACTAATTATGTGGATAAGTTAAAAGCATTTCCACTGACTTTCAAGTAATTTTACTGACAAGAAAACCAATATTTTTTTAAAACCAAATTGAGTAGTAGGCGAATTTAAAAAAAAATTGCAGATCATAAGTTTAGACAATTTTCAGTATTTTGAAATGCATTGCAATTTAAAAGCACTAATTATGTGGATAAGTTAAAAGCATTTCCACTGACTTTCAAGTAATTTTACTGACAAGAAAAACCAATGTTTCTAAAATCAAAATTGAGTAGGAGCCCATTTGAAAAAAAATTGCAGATCATAAATTTAGACAATTTTCAGCACTTAGAAATGCATTGCATATTTAACGCACTAATTATGTGGATAAGTTAAAAGCATTTCCACTGACTTTCAAGTAATTTTACTGACAAGAAAAACCAATGTTTGTAAAATCAAAATTGAGTAGGAGCCCATTTGAAAAAAAATTGCAGATCATAAATTTAGACAATTTTCAGCACTTTGAAATGCATTGCATATTTAACGCACTAATTATGTGGATAAGTTAAAAGCATTTCCACTGACTTTCAAGTAATTTTACTGACAAGAAAAACTATCGTTTCTAAAATCAAAATTGAGTAGAAGGTAATTTGGAAAAAAATTGCAGATCATAAGTTTAGACAATTTTCAGCACTTTGAAATGTATTGCAATTTGAAGGCACTAATTATGTGGATAAGTTAAAAGCATTTCCACTGACTTTTAAGTAATTTTACTGACAAGAAAACCAATATTTTTTTAAAACCAAATTGAGTAGTAGGCGAATTTTAAAAATAATTGCAGATCATAAGTTTAGACAATTTTCAGCACTTTGAAATGCATTGCAATTTATAGGCACTAATTATGTGGATAAGTTAAAAGCATTTCCACTGACTTTCAAGTAATTTTACTGACAAGAAAACCAATATTTTTTTAAAACCAAATTGAGTAGTAGGCGAATTTTAAAAATAATTGCAGATCATAAATTTAGACAATTTTCAGCACTTTGAAATGCATTGCAATTTAAAGGCACTAATTATGTGGATAAGTTAAAAGCATTTCCACTGACTTTCACGTAATTTTACTGACAAGAAAAACTATCGTTTCTAAAATCAAAATTGAGTAGAAAGTAATTTGAAAAAAAATTGCAGATCATAAGTTTAGACAATTTTCAGCACTTTGAAATGCATTGCAATTTAAAGGCACTAATTATGTGGATAAGTTAAAAGCATTTCCACTGACTTTCAAGTAATTTTACTGACAAGAAAAACCAATATTTTTTTAAAACCAAATTGAGTAATAATCGAATTTAAAAAAAAATTGCAGATCATAAGTTTAGACAATTTTCAGCACTTTGAAATGTATTGCAATTTGAAGGCACTAATTATGTGGATAAGTTAAAAGCATTTCCACTGACTTTCAAGTAATTTTACTGACAAGAAAAACTATCGTTTCTAAAATCAAAATTGAGTAGAAGGTGATTTGAAAAAAAATTGCAGATCATAAGTTTAGACAATTTTCAGCACTTTGAAATGCATTGCAATTTATAGGCACTAATTATGTGGATAAGTTAAAAGCATTTCCACTGACTTTCAAGTAATTTTACTGACAAGAAAACCAATATTTTTTTAAAACCAAATTGAGTAGTAGGCGAATTTTAAAAATAATTGCAGATTATAAATTTAGACAATTTTCAGCACTTTGAAATGCATTGCAATTTAAAGGCACTAATTATGTGGATAAGTTAAAAGCATTTCCACTGACTTTCACGTAATTTTACTGACAAGAAAAACTATCGTTTCTAAAATCAAAATTGAGTAGAAAGTAATTTGAAAAAAAATTGCAGATCATAAGTTTAGACAATTTTCAGCACTTTGAAATGCATTGCAATTTATAGGCACTAATTATGTGGATAAGTTAAAAGCATTTCCACTGACTTTCAAGTAATTTTACTGACAAGAAAACCAATATTTTTTTAAAACCAAATTGAGTAGTAGGCGAATTTAAAAAATAATTGCAGATTATAAGTTTAGACAATTTTCAGCACTTTGAAATGTATTGCAATTTGAAGGCACTAATTATGTGGATAAGTTAAAAGCATTTCCACTGACTTTCAAGTCATTTTGCTGACAAGAAAAACCAATATTTTTTAAAAACCAAATTGAGTAGAAGGTGATTTGAAAAAAAATTGCAGATCATAAGTTTAGACAATTTTCAGCACTTTGAAATGCATCGCAATTTATAGGCACTAATTATGTGGATAAGTTAAAAGCATTTCCACTGACTTTCAAGTAATTTTACTGACAAGAAAACCAATATTTTTTTAAAACCAAATTGAGTAGTAGGCGAATTTAAAAAAAAATTGCAGATCATAAGTTTAGACAATTTTCAGTATTTTGAAATGCATTGCAATTTAAAGGCACTAATTATGTGGATAAGTTAAAAGCATTTCCACTGACTTTCAAGTAATTTTACTGACAAGAAAAACCAATGTTTCTAAAATCAAAATTGAGTAGGAGCCCATTTGAAAAAAAATTGCAGATCATAAATTTAGACAATTTTCAGCACTTAGAAATGCATTGCATATTTAACTCACTAATTATGTGGATAAGTTAAAAGCATTTCCACTGACTTTCAAGTAATTTTACTGACAAGAAAAACCAATGTTTGTAAAATCAAAATTGAGTAGGAGCCCATTTGAAAAAAAATTGCAGATCATGAATTTAGACAATTTTCAGCACTTTGAAATGCATTGCATATTTAACGCACTAATTATGTGGATAAGTTAAAAGCATTTCCACTGACTTTCAAGTAATTTTACTGACAAGAAAAACTATCGTTTCTAAAATCAAAATTGATTAGAAGGTAATTTGGAAAAAAATTGCAGATCATAAGTTTAGACAATTTTCAGCACTTTGAAATGTATTGCAATTTGAAGGCACTAATTATGTGGATAAGTTAAAAGCATTTCCACTGACTTTTAAGTAATTTTACTGACAAGAAAACCAATATTTTTTTAAAACCAAATTGAGTAGTAGGCGAATTTTAAAAATAATTGCAGATCATAAGTTTAGACAATTTTCAGCACTTTGAAATGCATTGCAATTTATAGGCACTAATTATGTGGATAAGTTAAAAGCATTTCCACTGACTTTCAAGTAATTTTACTGACAAGAAAACCAATATTTTTTTAAAACCAAATTGAGTAGTAGGCGAATTTTAAAAATAATTGCAGATCATAAATTTAGACAATTTTCAGCACTTTGAAATGCATTGCAATTTAAAGGCACTAATTATGTGGATAAGTTAAAAGCATTTCCACTGACTTTCACGTAATTTTACTGACAAGAAAAACTATCGTTTCTAAAATCAAAATTGAGTAGAAAGTAATTTGAAAAAAAATTGCAGATCATAAGTTTAGACAATTTTCAGCACTTTGAAATGCATTGCAATTTAAAGGCACGAATTATGTGGATAAGTTAAAAGCATTTCCACTGACTTTCAAGTAATTTTACTGACAAGAAAAACCAATATTTTTTTTAAACCAAATTGAGTAATAATCGAATTTTAAAAAAAATTGCAGATCATAAGTTTAGACAATTTTCAGCACTTTGAAATGTATTGCAATTTGAAGGCACTAATTATGTGGATAAGTTAAAAGCATTTCAACTGACTTTCAAGTAATTTTACTGACAAGAAAAACTATCGTTTCTAAAATCAAAATTGAGTAGAAGGTGATTTGAAAAAAAATTGCAGATCATAAGTTTAGACAATTTTCAGCACTTTGAAATGCATTGCAATTTATAGGCACTAATTATGTGGATAAGTTAAAAGCATTTCCACTGACTTTCAAGTAATTTTACTGACAAGAAAACCAATATTTTTTTAAAACCAAATTGAGTAGTAGGCGAATTTTAAAAATAATTGCAGATTATAAATTTAGACAATTTTCAGCACTTTGAAATGCATTGCAATTTAAAGGCACTAATTATGTGGATAAGTTAAAAGCATTTCCACTGACTTTCACGTAATTTTACTGACAAGAAAAACTATCGTTTCTAAAATCAAAATTGAGTAGAAAGTAATTTGAAAAAAAATTGCAGATCATAAGTTTAGACAATTTTCAGCACTTTGAAATGCATTGCAATTTAAAGGCACTAATTATGTGGATAAGTTAAAAGCATTTCCACTGACTTTCAAGTAATTTTACTGACAAGAAAAACCAATATTTTTTTAAAACCAAATTGAGTAATAATCGAATTTTAAAAAAAATTGCAGATCATAAGTTTAGACAATTTTCAGCACTTTGAAATGTATTGCAATTTGAAGGCACTAATTATGTGGATAAGTTAAAAGCATTTCCACTGACTTTCAAGTCATTTTACTGACAAGAAAAACCAATATTTTTTTAAAACCAAATTGAGTAGAAGGTGATTTGAAAAAAAATTGCAGATCATAAGTTTAGACAATTTTCAGCACTTTGAAATGCATCGCAATTTATAGGCACTAATTATGTGGATAAGTTAAAAGCATTTCCACTGACTTTCAAGTAATTTTACTGACAAGAAAACCAATATTTTTTTAAAACCAAATTGAGTAGTAGGCGAATTTTAAAAAAAATTGCAGATCATAAGTTTAGACAATTTTCAGTATTTTGAAATGCATTGCAATTTAAAGGCACTAATTATGTGGATAAGTTAAAAGCATTTCCACTGACTTTCAAGTAATTTTACTGACAAGAAAAACCAATGTTTCTAAAATCAAAATTGAGTAGGAGCCCATTTGAAAAAAAATTGCAGATCATAAATTTAGACAATTTTCAGCACTTAGAAATGCATTGCATATTTAACGCACTAATTATGTGGATAAGTTAAAAGCATTTCCACTGACTTTCAAGTAATTTTACTGACAAGAAAAACCAATGTTTGTAAAATCAAAATTGAGTAGGAGCCCATTTGAAAAAAAATTGCAGATCATAAATTTAGACAATTTTCAGCACTTTGAAATGCATTGCATATTTAACGCACTAATTATGTGGATAAGTTAAAAGCATTTCCACTGACTTTCAAGTAATTTTACTGACAAGAAAAACTATCGTTTCTAAAATCAAAATTGATTAGAAGGTAATTTGGAAAAAAATTGCAGATCATAAGTTTAGACAATTTTCAGCACTTTGAAATGTATTGCAATTTGAAGGCACTAATTATGTGGATAAGTTAAAAGCATTTCCACTGACTTTTAAGTAATTTTACTGACAAGAAAACCAATATTTTTTTAAAACCAAATTGAGTAGTAGGCGAATTTTAAAAATAATTGCAGATCATAAGTTTAGACAATTTTCAGCACTTTGAAATGCATTGCAATTTATAGGCACTAATTATGTGGATAAGTTAAAAGCATTTCCACTGACTTTCAAGTAATTTTACTGACAAGAAAACCAATATTTTTTTAAAACCAAATTGAGTAGTAGGCGAATTTTAAAAATAATTGCAGATCATAAATTTAGACAATTTTCAGCACTTTGAAATGCATTGCAATTTAAAGGCACTAATTATGTGGATAAGTTAAAAGCATTTCCACTGACTTTCACGTAATTTTACTGACAAGAAAAACTATCGTTTCTAAAATCAAAATTGAGTAGAAAGTAATTTGAAAAAAAATTGCAGATCATAAGTTTAGACAATTTTCAGCACTTTGAAATGCATTGCAATTTAAAGGCACTAATTATGTGGATAAGTTAAAAGCATTTCCACTGACTTTCAAGTAATTTTACTGACAAGAAAAACCAATATTTTTTTAAAACCAAATTGAGTAATAATCGAATTTTAAAAAAAATTGCAGATCATAAGTTTAGACAATTTTCAGCACTTTGAAATGTATTGCAATTTGAAGGCACTAATTATGTGGATAAGTTAAAAGCATTTCCACTGACTTTCAAGTAATTTTACTGACAAGAAAAACTATCGTTTCTAAAATCAAAATTGAGTAGAAGGTGATTTGAAAAAAAATTGCAGATCATAAGTTTAGACAATTTTCAGCACTTTGAAATGCATTGCAATTTATAGGCACTAATTATGTGGATAAGTTAAAAGCATTTCCACTGACTTTCAAGTCATTTTACTGACAAGAAAAATCAATATTTTTTTAAAACCAAATTGAGTAGAAGGTGATTTGAAAAAAAATTGCAGATCATAAGTTTAGACAATTTTCAGTACTTTGAAATGCATTGCAATTTAAAGGCACTAATTATGTGGATAAGTTAAAAGCATTTCCACTGACTTTCAAGTAATTTTACTGACAAGAAAAACCAATGTTTCTAAAATCAAAATTGAGTAGGAGCCCATTTGAAAAAAAATTGCAGATCATAAATTTAGACAATTTTCAGCACTTTGAAATGCATTGCATATTCAACGCACTAATAATGTGGATAAGTTAAAAGCATTTCCACTGACTTTCAAGTAATTTTACTGACAAGACAAACCAATATTTTTTAAAAACCAAATTGAGTAATAATCGAATTTTAAAAAAAATTGCAGATCATAAGTTTAGACAATTTTCAGCACTTTGAAATGTATTGCAATTTGAAGGCACTAATTATGTGGATAAGTTAAAAGCATTTCCACTGACTTTCAAGTAATTTTACTGACAAGAAAAACTATCGTTTCTAAAATCAAAATTGAGTAGTAGGCGAATTTTAAAAATAATTGCAGATCATAAGTTTAGACAATTTTCAGCACTTTGAAATGCATTGCAATTTAAAGGCACTAATTATGTGGATAAGTTAAAAGCATTTCCACTGACTTTCAAGTCATTTTACTGACAAGAAAAACCAATATTTTTTTAAAACCAAATTGAGTAGAAGGTGATTTGAAAAAAAATTGCAGATCATAAGTTTAGACAATTTTCAGCACTTTGAAATGCATCGCAATTTATAGGCACTAATTATGTGGAAAAGTTAAAAGCATTTCCACTGACTTTCAAGTAATTTTACTGACAAGAAAACCAATATTTTTTTAAAACCAAATTGAGTAGTAGGCGAATTTTAAAAAAATTTGCAGATCATAAGTTTAGACAATTTTCAGTATTTTGAAATGCATTGCAATTTATAGGCACTAATTATGTGGATAAGTTAAAAGCATTTCCACTGACTTTCAAGTAATTTTACTGACAAGAAAAACCAATGTTTCTAAAATCAAAATTGAGTAGGAGCCCATTTGAAAAAAAATTGCAGATCATAAATTTAGACAATTTTCAGCACTTAGAAATGCATTGCATATTTAACGCACTAATTATGTGGATAAGTTAAAAGCATTTCCACTGACTTTCAAGTAATTTTACTGACAAGAAAAACCAATGTTTGTAAAATCAAAATTGAGTAGGAGCCCATTTGAAAAAAAATTGCAGATCATAAATTTAGACAATTTTCAGCACTTTGAAATGCATTGCATATTTAACGCACTAATTATGTGGATAAGTTAAAAGCATTTCCACTGACTTTCAAGTAATTTTACTGACAAGAAAAACTATCGTTTCTAAAATCAAAATTGAGTAGAAGGTAATTTTGAAAAAAATTGCAGATCATAAGTTTAGACAATTTTCAGCACTTTGAAATGCATTGCAATTTAAAGGCACTAATTATGTGGATAAGTTAAAAGCATTTCCGCTGACTTTCAAGTAATTTTACTGACAAGAAAAACCAATATTTTTTTAAAACCAAATTGAGTAATAATCGAATTTTAAAAAAAATTGCAGATCATAAGTTTAGACAATTTTCAGCACTTTGAAATGTATTGCAATTTGAAGGCACTAATTATGTGGATAAGTTAAAAGCATTTCCACTGACTTTTAAGTAATTTTACTGACAAGAAAAACTATCGTTTCTAAAATCAAAATTGAGTAGAAGGTGATTTGAAAAAAAATTGCAGATCATAAGTTTAGACAATTTTCAGCACTTTGAAATGCATTGCAATTTATAGGCACTAATTATGTGGATAAGTTAAAAGCATTTCCACTGACTTTCAAGTAATTTTACTGACAAGAAAAACCAATATTTTTTTAAAACCAAATTGAGTAATAATCGAATTTTAAAAAAAATTGCAGATCATAAGTTTAGACAATTTTCAGCACTTTGAAATGTATTGCAATTTGAAGGCACTAATTATGTGGATAAATTAAAAGCATTTCCACTGACTTTCAAGTAATTTTACTGACAAGAAAACCAATATTTTTTTAAAACCAAATTGAGTAGTAGGCGAATTTTAAAAATAATTGCAGATCATAAGTTTAGATAATTTTCAGCACTTTGAAATGCATTGTAAATCAAAGGCACTAATTATGTGGATAAGTTAAAAGCATTTCCACTGACTTTCAAGTAATTTTACTGACAAGAAAAACCAATATTTTTTAAAAACCAAATTGAGTAATAATCGAATTTAAAAAAAAATTGCAGATCATAAGTTTAGACAATTTTCAGCACTTTGAAATGTATTGCAATTTGAAGGCACTAATTATGTGGATAAGTTAAAAGCATTTCCACTGACTTTCAAGTAATTTTACTGACAAGAAAAACTATCGTTTCTAAAATCAAAATTGAGTAGAAGGTGATTTGAAAAAAAATTGCAGATCATAAGTTTATACAATTTTCAGCACTTTGAAATGCATTGCAATTTATAGGCACTAATTATGTGGATAAGTTAAAAGCATTTCCACTGACTTTCAAGTAATTTTACTGACAAGAAAAACTATCGTTTCTAAAATCAAAATTGAGTAGTAGGCGAATGTAAAAAAAAATTGCAGATCATAAGTTTAGACACTTTTCAGCACTTTGAAATGCATTGCACTTTTATAGGCACTAATTATGTAGATAAGTTAAAAGCATTTCCACTGACTTTCAAGTAATTTTACTGACAAGAAAAACTATCGTTTCTAAAATCAAAATTGAGTAGTAGGCGAATGTAAAAAAAAATTGCAGATCATAAGTTTAGACACTTTTCAGCACTTTGAAATGCATTGCACTTTTATAGGCACTAATTATGTGGATAAGTTAAAAGCATTTCCACTGACTTTCAAGTAATTTTACTGACAAGAAAACCAATATTTTTTAAAAACCAAATTGAGTAGTAGGCGAATTTTAAAAATAATTGCAGATCATAAGTTTAGACAATTTTCAGCACTTTGAAATGCATTGCAATTTAAAGGCACTAATTATGTGGATAAGTTAAAAGCATTTCCACTGACTTTCAAGTCATTTTACTGACAAGAAAAACCAATATTTTTTTAAAACCAAATTGAGTAGAAGGTGATTTGAAAAAAAATTGCAGATCATAAGTTTAGACAATTTTCAGCACTTTGAAATGCATCGCAATTTATAGGCACTAATTATGTGGATAAGTTAAAAGCATTTCCACTGACTTTCAAGTCATTTTACTGACAAGAAAACCAATATTTTTTTAAAACCAAATTGAGTAGAAGGTGATTTGAAAAAAAATTGCAGATCATAAGTTTAGACAATTTTCAGTATTTTGAAATGCATTGCAATTTAAAGGCACTAATTATGTGGATAAGTTAAAAGCATTTCCACTGACTTTCAAGTAATTTTACTGACAAGAAAAACCAATGTTTCTAAAATCAAAATTGAGTAGGAGCCCATTTGAAAAAAAATTGCAGATCATAAATTTAGACAATTTTCAGCACTTAGAAATGCATTGCATATTTAACGCACTAATTATGTGGATAAGTTAAAAGCATTTCCACTGACTTTCAAGTAATTTTACTGACAAGAAAAACCAATGTTTGTAAAATCAAAATTGAGTAGGAGCCCATTTGAAAAAAAATTGCAGATCATAAATTTAGACAATTTTCAGCACTTTGAAATGCATTGCATATTTAACGCACTAATTATGTGGATAAGTTAAAAGCATTTCCACTGACTTTCAAGTAATTTTACTGACAAGAAAAACTATCGTTTCTAAAATCAAAATTGAGTAGAAGGTAATTTTGAAAAAAATTGCAGATCATAAGTTTAGACAATTTTCAGCACTTTGAAATGCATTGCAATTTAAAGGCACTAATTATGTGAATAAGTTAAAAGCATTTCCACTGACTTTCAAGTAATTTTACTGACAAGAAAAACCAATATTTTTTTAAAACCAAATTGAGTAATAATCGAATTTTTAAAAAAATTGCAGATCATAAGTTTAGACAATTTTCAGCACTTTGAAATGTATTGCAATTTGAAGGCACTAATTATGTGGATAAGTTAAAAGCATTTCCACTGACTTTTAAGTAATTTTACTGACAAGAAAACCAATATTTTTTTAAAACCAAATTGAGTAGTAGGCGAATTTTAAAAATAATTGCAGATCATAAGTTTAGACAATTTTCAGCACTTTGAAATGCATTGCAATTTATAGGCACTAATTATGTGGATAAGTTAAAAGCATTTCCACTGACTTTCAAGTAATTTTACTGACAAGAAAACCAATATTTTTTTAAAACCAAATTGAGTAGTAGGCGAATTTTAAAAATAATTGCAGATCATAAATTTAGACAATTTTCAGCACTTTGAAATGCATTGCAATTTAAAGGCACTAATTATGTGGATAAGTTAAAAGCATTTCCACTGACTTTCACGTAATTTTACTGACAAGAAAAACTATCGTTTCTAAAATCAAAATTGAGTAGAAAGTAATTTGAAAAAAAATTGCAGATCATAAGTTTAGACAATTTTCAGCACTTTGAAATGCATTGCAATTTAAAGGCACTAATTATGTGGATAAGTTAAAAGCATTTCCACTGACTTTCAAGTAATTTTACTGACAAGAAAAACCAATATTTTTTTAAAACCAAATTGAGTAATAATCGAATTTTAAAAAAAATTGCAGATCATAAGTTTAGACAATTTTCAGCACTTTGAAATGTATTGCAATTTGAAGGCACTAATTATGTGGATAAGTTAAAAGCATTTCCACTGACTTTCAAGTAATTTTACTGACAAGAAAAACCAATATTTTTTTAAAACCAAATTGAGTAGAAGGTGATTTAAAAAAAAATTGCAGATCATAAGTTTAGACAATTTTCAGCACTTTGAAATGCATCGCAATTTATAGGCACTAATTATGTGGATAAGTTAAAAGCATTTCCACTGACTTTCAAGTAATTTTACTGACAAGAAAACCAATATTTTTTTAAAACCAAATTGAGTAGTAGGCGAATTTAAAAAAAAATTGCAGATCATAAGTTTAGACAATTTTCAGTATTTTGAAATGCATTGCAATTTAAAAGCACTAATTATGTGGATAAGTTAAAAGCATTTCCACTGACTTTCAAGTAATTTTACTGACAAGAAAAACCAATGTTTCTAAAATCAAAATTGAGTAGGAGCCCATTTGAAAAAAAATTGCAGATCATAAATTTAGACAATTTTCAGCACTTAGAAATGCATTGCATATTTAACGCACTAATTATGTGGATAAGTTAAAAGCATTTCCACTGACTTTCAAGTAATTTTACTGACAAGAAAAACCAATGTTTGTAAAATCAAAATTGAGTAGGAGCCCATTTGAAAAAAAATTGCAGATCATAAATTTAGACAATTTTCAGCACTTTGAAATGCATTGCATATTTAACGCACTAATTATGTGGATAAGTTAAAAGCATTTCCACTGACTTTCAAGTAATTTTACTGACAAGAAAAACTATCGTTTCTAAAATCAAAATTGAGTAGAAGGTAATTTGGAAAAAAATTGCAGATCATAAGTTTAGACAATTTTCAGCACTTTGAAATGTATTGCAATTTGAAGGCACTAATTATGTGGATAAGTTAAAAGCATTTCCACTGACTTTTAAGTAATTTTACTGACAAGAAAACCAATATTTTTTTAAAACCAAATTGAGTAGTAGGCGAATTTTAAAAATAATTGCAGATCATAAGTTTAGACAATTTTCAGCACTTTGAAATGCATTGCAATTTATAGGCACTAATTATGTGGATAAGTTAAAAGCATTTCCACTGACTTTCAAGTAATTTTACTGACAAGAAAACCAATATTTTTTTAAAACCAAATTGAGTAGTAGGCGAATTTTAAAAATAATTGCAGATCATAAATTTAGACAATTTTCAGCACTTTGAAATGCATTGCAATATAAAGGCACTAATTATGTGGATAAGTTAAAAGCATTTCCACTGACTTTCAAGTAATTTTACTGACAAGAAAAACCAATATTTTTTTTAAACCAAATTGAGTAATAATCGAATTTTAAAAAAAATTGCAGATCATAAGTTTAGACAATTTTCAGCACTTTGAAATGTATTGCAATTTGAAGGCACTAATTATGTGGATAAGTTAAAAGCATTTCCACTGACTTTCAAGTAATTTTACTGACAAGAAAAACTATCGTTTCTAAAATCAAAATTGAGTAGAAGGTGATTTGAAAAAAAATTGCAGATCATAAGTTTAGACAATTTTCAGCACTTTGAAATGCATTGCAATTTATAGGCACTAATTATGTGGATAAGTTAAAAGCATTTCCACTGACTTTCAAGTCATTTTACTGACAAGAAAAATCAATATTTTTTTTAAACCAAATTGAGTAGAAGGTGATTTGAAAAAAAATTGCAGATCATAAGTTTAGACAATTTTCAGTACTTTGAAATGCATTGCAATTTAAAGGCACTAATTATGTGGATAAGTTAAAAGCATTTCCACTGACTTTCAAGTAATTTTACTGACAAGAAAAACCAATGTTTCTAAAATCAAAATTGAGTAGGAGCCCATTTGAAAAAAAATTGCAGATCATAAATTTAGACAATTTTCAGCACTTTGAAATGCATTGCATATTCAACGCACTAATAATGTGGATAAGTTAAAAGCATTTCCACTGACTTTCAAGTAATTTTACTGACAAGAAAAACCAATGTTTGTAAAATCAAAATTGAGTAGGAGCCCATTTGAAAAAAAATTGCAGATCATAAATTTAGACAATTTTCAGCACTTTGAAATGCATTGCATATTTAACGCACTAATTATGTGGATAAGTTAAAAGCATTACCACTGACTTTCAAGTAATTTTACTGACAAGAAAAACCAATATTTTTTTAAAACCAAATTGAGTAATAATCGAATTTTAAAAAAAATTGCAGATCATAAGTTTAGACAATTTTCAGCACTTTGAAATGCATTGCATATTTAACGCACTAATTATGTGGATAAGTTGAAAGCATTTCCACTGACTTTCAAGTAATTTTACTGACAAGAAAAACTATCGTTTCTAAAATCAAAATTGAGTAGAAGGTAATTTGGAAAAAAATTGCAGATCATAAGTTTAGACAATTTTCAGCACTTTGAAATGCATTGCAATTTAAAGGCACTAATTATGTGGATAAGTTAAAAGCATTTCCACTGACTTTCAAGTAATTTTACTGACAAGACAAACCAATATTTTTTAAAAACCAAATTGAGTAATAATCGAATTTTAAAAAAATTGCAGATCATAAGTTTAGACAATTTTCAGCACTTTGAAATGTATTGCAATTTGAAGGCACTAATTATGTGGATAAGTTAAAAGCATTTCCACTGACTTTCAAGTAATTTTACTGACAAGAAAAACTATCGTTTCTAAAATCAAAATTGAGTAGTAGGCGAATGTAAAAAAAAATTGCAGATCATAAGTTTAGACAATTTTCAGCACTTTGAAATGCATTGCACTTTTATAGGCACTAATTATGTGGATAAGTTAAAAGCATTTCCACTGACTTTCAAGTAATTTTACTGACAAGAAAACCAATATTTTTTTAAAACCAAATTGAGTAGTAGGCGAATTTGAAAAAAAATTGCAGATCATAAGTTTAGACAATTTTCAGCACTTTGAAATGCATCGCAATTTATAGGCACTAATTATGTGGATAAGTTAAAAGCATTTCCACTGACTTTCAAGTAATTTTACTGACAAGAAAACCAATATTTTTTTAAAACCAAATTGAGTAGTAGGCGAATTTTAAAAAAAATTGCAGATCATAAGTTTAGACAATTTTCAGTATTTTGAAATGCATTGCAATTTAAAGGCACTAATTATGTGGATAAGTTAAAAGCATTTCCACTGACTTTCAAGTAATTTTACTGACAAGAAAAACCAATGTTTCTAAAATCAAAATTGAGTAGGAGCCCATTTGAAAAAAAATTGCAGATCATAAATTTAGACAATTTTCAGCACTTAGAAATGCATTGCATATTTAACGCACTAATTATGTGGATAAGTTAAAAGCATTTCCACTGACTTTCAAGTAATTTTACTGACAAGAAAAACCAATGTTTGTAAAATCAAAATTGAGTAGGAGCCCATTTGAAAAAAAATTGCAGATCATAAATTTAGACAATTTTCAGCACTTTGAAATGCATTGCATATTTAACGCACTAATTATGTGGATAAGTTAAAAGCATTTCCACTGACTTTCAAGTAATTTTACTGACAAGAAAAACTATCGTTTCTAAAATCAAAATTGAGTAGAAGGTAATTTGGAAAAAAATTGCAGATCATAAGTTTAAACAATTTTCAGCACTTTGAAATGCATTGCAATTTAAAGGCACTAATTATGTGGATAAGTTAAAAGCATTTCCGCTGACTTTCAAGTAATTTTACTGACAAGAAAAACCAATATTTTTTTAAAACCAAATTGAGTAATAATCGAATTTTTAAAAAAATTGCAGATCATAAGTTTAGACAATTTTCAGCACTTTGAAATGTATTGCAATTTGAAGGCACTAATTATGTGGATAAGTTAAAAGCATTTCCACTGACTTTTAAGTAATTTTACTGACAAGAAAAACTATCGTTTCTAAAATCAAAATTGAGTAGAAGGTGATTTGAAAAAAAATTGCAGATCATAAGTTTAGACAATTTTCAGCACTTTGAAATGCATTGCAATTTATAGGCACTAATTATGTGGATAAGTTAAAAGCATTTCCACTGACTTTCAAGTAATTTTACTGACAAGAAAAACCAATATTTTTTTAAAACCAAATTGAGTAATAATCGAATTTAAAAAAAAATTGCAGATCATAAGTTTAGACAATTTTCAGCACTTTGAAATGTATTGCAATTTGAAGGCACTAATTATGTGGATAAGTTAAAAGCATTTCCACTGACTTTCAAGTAATTTTACTGACAAGAAAACCAATATTTTTTTAAAACCAAATTGAGTAGTAGGCGAATTTTAAAAATAATTGCAGATCATAAGTTTAGATAATTTTCAGCACTTTGAAATGCATTGTAAATCAAAGGCACTAATTATGTGGATAAGTTAAAAGCATTTCCACTGACTTTCAAGTAATTTTACTGACAAGAAAAACCAATGTTTCTAAAATCAAAATTGAGGCGATTTGAAAAAAAATTGCAGATCATAAGTTTAGACAATTTTCAGCACTTTGAAATGTATTGCAATTTAAAGGCACTAATTATGTGGATAAGTTAAAAGCATTTCCACTGACTTTCAAGTAATTTTACTGACAAGAAAAACCAATGTTTCTAAAATTAAAATTGAGGCGATTTGAAAAAAAATTGCAGATCATAAGTTTAGACAATTTTCAGCACTTTGAAATGTATTGCAATGTCAACGCACTAATTATGTGGATAAGTTAAAAGCATTTCCACTGACTTTCAAGTAATTTTACTGACAAGAAAAACCAATATTTTTTTAAAACCAAATTGAGTAGTAGGCGAATTTTAAAAACAATTGCAGATCATAAGTTTAGACAATTTTCAGCACTTTGAAATGCATTGCAATTTGAAGGCACTAATTATGTGGATAAGTTAAAAGCATTTCCACTGACTTTCAAGTAATTTTACTGACAAGAAAAACCAATATTTTTTTAAAACCAAATTGAGTAGAAGGCGAATTTTTAAAAAAAATTGCAGATCATAAGTTTAGACAATTTTCAGTACTTTGAAAGGCATTGCAATTTAAAGGCACTAATTATGTGGATAAGTTAAAAGCATTTCCACTGACTTTCAAGTCATTTTACTGACAAGAAAAACCAATATTTTTTTAAAACCAAATTGAGTAGAAGGTGATTTGAAAAAAAATTGCAGATCATAAGTTTAGACAATTTTCAGCACTTTGAAATGCATCGCAATTTATAGGCACTAATTATGTGGATAAGTTAAAAGCATTTCCACTGACTTTCAAGTAATTTTACTGACAAGAAAACCAATATTTTTTTAAAACCAAATTGAGTAGTAGGCGAATTTTTAAAAAAATTGCAGATCATAAGTTTAGACAATTTTCAGTATTTTGAAATGCATTGCAATTTAAAGGCACTAATTATGTGGATAAGTTAAAAGCATTTCCACTGACTTTCAAGTAATTTTACTGACAAGAAAAACCAATGTTTCTAAAATCAAAATTGAGTAGGAGCCCATTTGAAAAAAAATTGCAGATCATAAATTTAGACAATTTTCAGCACTTAGAAATGCATTGCATATTTAACGCACTAATTATGTGGATAAGTTAAAAGCATTTCCACTGACTTTCAAGTAATTTTACTGACAAGAAAAACCAATGTTTGTAAAATCAAAATTGAGTAGGAGCCCATTTGAAAAAAAATTGCAGATCATAAATTTAGACAATTTTCAGCACTTTGAAATGCATTGCATATTTAACGCACTAATTATGTGGATAAGTTAAAAGCATTTCCACTGACTTTCAAGTAATTTTACTGACAAGAAAAACTATCGTTTCTAAAATCAAAATTGAGTAGAAGGTAATTTTGAAAAAAATTGCAGATCATAAGTTTAGACAATTTTCAGCACTTTGAAATGCATTGCAATTTAAAGGCACTAATTATGTGGATAAGTTAAAAGCATTTCCACTGACTTTCAAGTAATTTTACTGACAAGAAAAACCAATATTTTTTTAAAACCAAATTGAGTAATAATCGAATTTTTAAAAAAATTGCAGATCATAAGTTTAGACAATTTTCAGCACTTTGAAATGTATTGCAATTTGAAGGCACTAATTATGTGGATAAGTTAAAAGCATTTCCACTGACTTTTAAGTAATTTTACTGACAAGAAAACCAATATTTTTTTAAAACCAAATTGAGTAGTAGGCGAATTTTAAAAATAATTGCAGATCATAAGTTTAGACAATTTTCAGCACTTTGAAATGCATTGCAATTTATAGGCACTAATTATGTGGATAAGTTAAAAGCATTTCCACTGACTTTCAAGTAATTTTACTGACAAGAAAAAGCAATATTTTTTGAAAACCAAATTGAGTAGTAGGCGAATTTTAAAAAAAATTGCAGATCATAAGTTTAGACAATTTTCAGCACTTTGAAATGTATTGCAATTTAAAGGCACTAATTATGTGGATAAGTTAAAAGCATTTCCACTGACTTTCACGTAATTTTACTGACAAGAAAAACTATCGTTTCTAAAATCAAAATTGAGTAGAAGGTAATTTAAAAAAAAATTGCAGATCATGTTTAGAAAATTTTCAGCACTTTGAAATGCATTGCAATTTAAAGGCACTAATTATGTGGATAAGTTAAAAGCATTTCTACTGACTTTCAAGTAATTTTACTGACAAGAAAAACCAATATTTTTTTAAAACCAAATTGAGTAATAATCGAATTTTTAAAAAAATTGCAGATCATAAGTTTAGACAATTTTCAGCACTTTGAAATGTATTGCAATTTGAAGGCACTAATTATGTGGATAAGTTAAAAGCATTTCCACTGACTTTCAAGTAATTTTACTGACAAGAAAAACCATCGTTTCTAAAATCAAAATTGAGTAGAAGGTGATTTAAAAAAAAATTGCAGATCATAAGTTTAGACAATTTTCAGCACTTTGAAATGCATTGCAATTTATAGGCACTAATTATGTGGATAAGTTAAATGCATTTCCACTGACTTTCAAGTAATTTTACTGACAAGAAAACCAATATTTTTTTTAAACCAAATTGAGTAGTAGGCGAATTTTAAAAATAATTGCAGATCATAAGTTTAGACAATTTTCAGCACTTTGAAATGCATTGCAATTTAAAGGCACTAATTATGTGGATAAGTTAAAAGCATTTCCACTGACTTTCAAGTCATTTTACTGACAAGAAAAACCAATATTTTTTTAAAACCAAATTGAGTAGAAGGTGATTTGAAAAAAAATTGCAGATCATAAGTTTAGACAATTTTCAGCACTTTGAAATGCATCGCAATTTATAGGCACTAATTATGTGGATAAGTTAAAAGCATTTCCACTGACTTTCAAGTAATTTTACTGACAAGAAAACCAATATTTTTTTAAAACCAAATTGAGTAGTAGGCGAATTTTTAAAAAAATTGCAGATCATAAGTTTAGACAATTTTCAGTATTTTGAAATGCATTGCAATTTAAAGGCACTAATTATGTGGATAAGTTAAAAGCATTTCCACTGACTTTCAAGTAATTTTACTGACAAGAAAAACCAATGTTTCTAAAATCAAAATTGAGTAGGAGCCCATTTGAAAAAAAATTGCAGATCATAAATTTAGACAATTTTCAGCACTTAGAAATGCATTGCATATTTAACGCACTAATTATGTGGATAAGTTAAAAGCATTTCCACTGACTTTCAAGTAATTTTACTGACAAGAAAAACCAATGTTTGTAAAATCAAAATTGAGTAGGAGCCCATTTGAAAAAAAATTGCAGATCATAAATTTAGACAATTTTCAGCACTTTGAAATGCATTGCATATTTAACGCACTAATTATGTGGATAAGTTAAAAGCATTTCCACTGACTTTCAAGTAATTTTACTGACAAGAAAAACTATCGTTTCTAAAATCAAAATTGAGTAGAAGGTAATTTTGAAAAAAATTGCAGATCATAAGTTTAGACAATTTTCAGCACTTTGAAATGCATTGCAATTTAAAGGCACTAATTATGTGGATAAGTTAAAAGCATTTCCACTGACTTTCAAGTAATTTTACTGACAAGAAAAACCAATATTTTTTTAAAACCAAATTGAGTAATAATCGAATTTTTAAAAAAATTGCAGATCATAAGTTTAGACAATTTTCAGCACTTTGAAATGTATTGCAATTTGAAGGCACTAATTATGTGGATAAGTTAAAAGCATTTCCACTGACTTTTAAGTAATTTTACTGACAAGAAAACCAATATTTTTTTAAAACCAAATTGAGTAGTAGGCGAATTTTAAAAATAATTGCAGATCATAAGTTTAGACAATTTTCAGCACTTTGAAATGCATTGCAATTTATAGGCACTAATTATGTGGATAAGTTAAAAGCATTTCCACTGACTTTCAAGTAATTTTACTGACAAGAAAAAGCAATATTTTTTGAAAACCAAATTGAGTAGTAGGCGAATTTTAAAAAAAATTGCAGATCATAAGTTTAGACAATTTTCAGCACTTTGAAATGTATTGCAATTTAAAGGCACTAATTATGTGGATAAGTTAAAAGCATTTCCACTGA
The DNA here is from genome assembly GCA_036924085.1 of Ariolimax columbianus. Lineage (NCBI taxonomy): Eukaryota > Metazoa > Mollusca > Gastropoda > Stylommatophora > Arionidae > Ariolimax > Ariolimax columbianus. Next base: position 55,415,669 of record JAVGWX010000010.1, on the reverse strand, counting down.
CTTTCACGTAATTTTACTGACAAGAAAAACTATCGTTTCTAAAATCAAAATTGAGTAGAAGGTAATTTAAAAAAAAATTGCAGATCATGTTTAGAAAATTTTCAGCACTTTGAAATGCATTGCAATTTAAAGGCACTAATTATGTGGATAAGTTAAAAGCATTTCTACTGACTTTCAAGTAATTTTACTGACAAGAAAAACCAATATTTTTTTAAAACCAAATTGAGTAATAATCGAATTTTTAAAAAAATTGCAGATCATAAGTTTAGACAATTTTCAGCACTTTGAAATGTATTGCAATTTGAAGGCACTAATTATGTGGATAAGTTAAAAGCATTTCCACTGACTTTCAAGTAATTTTACTGACAAGAAAAACCATCGTTTCTAAAATCAAAATTGAGTAGAAGGTGATTTAAAAAAAAATTGCAGATCATAAGTTTAGACAATTTTCAGCACTTTGAAATGCATTGCAATTTATAGGCACTAATTATGTGGATAAGTTAAATGCATTTCCACTGACTTTCAAGTAATTTTACTGACAAGAAAACCAATATTTTTTTTAAACCAAATTGAGTAGTAGGCGAATTTTAAAAATAATTGCAGATCATAAGTTTAGACAATTTTCAGCACTTTGAAATGCATTGCAATTTAAAGGCACTAATTATGTGGATAAGTTAAAAGCATTTCCACTGACTTTCAAGTCATTTTACTGACAAGAAAAACCAATATTTTTTTAAAACCAAATTGAGTAGAAGGTGATTTGAAAAAAAATTGCAGATCATAAGTTTAGACAATTTTCAGCACTTTGAAATGCATCGCAATTTATAGGCACTAATTATGTGGATAAGTTAAAAGCATTTCCACTGACTTTCAAGTAATTTTACTGACAAGAAAACCAATAGTTTTTTAAAACCAAATTGAGTAGTAGGTGAATTAAAAAAAAAATTGCAGATCATAAGTTTAGACAATTTTCAGTACTTTGAAATGCATTGCAATTTAAAGGCACTAATTATTTGGATAAGTTAAAAGCATTTCCACTGACTTTCAAGTAATTTTACTGACAAGAAAAACCAATGTTTCTAAAATCAAAATTGAGTAGGAGCCCATTTGAAAAAAAATTGCAGATCATAAATTTAGACAATTTTCAGCACTTTGAAATGCATTGCATATTTAACGCACTAATTATGTGGATAAGTTAAAAGCATTTCCACTGACTTTCAAGTAATTTTACTGACAAGAAAAACTATCGTTTCTAAAATCAAAATTGAGTAGAAGGTAATTTGGAAAAAAATTGCAGATCATAAGTTTAGACAATTTTTAGCACTTTGAAATGCATTGCAATTTAAAGGCACTAATTATGTGGATAAGTTAAAAGCATTTCCACTGACTTTCAAGTAATTTTACTGACAAGAAAAACCAATATTTTTTTAAAACCAAATTGAGTAATAATCGAATTTTAAAAAAAATTGCAGATCATAAGTTTAGACAATTTTCAGCACTTTGAAATGTATTGCAATTTGAAGGCACTAATTATGTGGATAAGTTAAAAGCATTTCCACTGACTTTCAAGTAATTTTACTGACAAGAAAACCAATATTTTTTTAAAACCAAACTGAGTAGTAGGCGAATTTTAAAAATAATTGCAGATCATAAGTTTAGACAATTTTTAGCACTTTGAAATGCATTGCAATTTAAAGGCACTAATTATGTGGATAAGTTAAAAGCATTTCCACTGACTTTCACGTAATTTTACTGACAAGAAAAACTATCGTTTCTAAAATCAAAATTGAGTAGAAGGTGATTTGAAAAAAAATTGCAGATCATAAGTTTAGACAATTTTCCGCACTTTGAAATGCATTGCAATTTATAGGCACTAATTATGTGGATAAGTTAAAAGCATTTCCACTGACTTTCAAGTAATTTTACTGACAAGAAAACCAATATTTTTTTTAAACCAAATTGAGTAGTAGGCGAATTTTAAAAATAATTGCAGATCATAAGTTTAGACAATTTTCAGCACTTTGAAATGCATTGCAATTTAAAGGCACTAATTATGTGGATAAGTTAAAAGCATTTCCACTGACTTTCAAGTCATTTTACTGACAAGAAAAACCAATATTTTTTTAAAACCAAATTGAGTAGAAGGTGATTTGAAAAAAAATTGCAGATCATAAGTTTAGACAATTTTCAGCACTTTGAAATGCATCGCAATTTATAGGCACTAATTATGTGGATAAGTTAAAATCATTTCCACTGACTTTCAAGTAATTTTACTGACAAGAAAACCAATAGTTTTTTAAAACCAAATTGAGTAGTAGGTGAATTTAAAAAAAAATTGCAGATCATAAGTTTAGACAATTTTCAGTACTTTGAAATGCATTGCAATTTAAAGGCACTAATTATTTGGATAAGTTAAAAGCATTTCCACTGACTTTCAAGTAATTTTACTGACAAGAAAAACCAATGTTTCTAAAATCAAAATTGAGTAGGAGCCCATTTGAAAAAAAATTGCAGATCATAAATTTAGACAATTTTCAGCACTTTGAAATGCATTGCATATTTAACGCACTAATTATGTGGATAAGTTAAAAGCATTTCCACTGACTTTCAAGTAATTTTACTGACAAGAAAAACTATCGTTTCTAAAATCAAAATTGAGTAGAAGGTAATTTGGAAAAAAATTGCAGATCATAAGTTTAGACAATTTTTAGCACTTTGAAATGCATTGCAATTTAAAGGCACTAATTATGTGGATAAGTTAAAAGCATTTCCACTGACTTTCAAGTAATTTTACTGACAAGAAAAACCAATATTTTTTTAAAACCAAATTGAGTAATAATCGAATTTTAAAAAAAATTGCAGATCATAAGTTTAGACAATTTTCAGCACTTTGAAATGTATTGCAATTTGAAGGCACTAATTATGTGGATAAGTTAAAAGCATTTCCACTGACTTTCAAGTAATTTTACTGACAAGAAAACCAATATTTTTTTAAAACCAAATTGAGTAGTAGGCGAATTTTAAAAATAATTGCAGATCATAAGTTTAGACAATTTTTAGCACTTTGAAATGCATTGCAATTTAAAGGCACTAATTATGTGGATAAGTTAAAAGCATTTCCACTGACTTTCACGTAATTTTACTGACAAGAAAAACTATCGTTTCTAAAATCAAAATTGAGTAGAAGGTGATTTGAAAAAAAATTGCAGATCATAAGTTTAGACAATTTTCCGCACTTTGAAATGCATTGCAATTTATAGGCACTAATTATGTGGATAAGTTAAAAGCATTTCCACTGACTTTCAAGTAATTTTACTGACAAGAAAACCAATATATTTTTAAAACTAAATTGAGTAGTAGGCGAATTTTAAAAACAATTTCAGATCATAAGTTTAGACAATTTTCAGCACTTTGAAATGCATTGCAATTTGAAGGCACTAATTATGTGGATAAGTTAAAAGCATTTCCACTGACTGTCAAGTAATTTTACTGACAAGAAAAACCAATGTTTCTAAAATCAAAATTGAGGCGATTTGAAAAAAAATTGCAGATCATAAGTTTAGACAATTTTCAGCACTTTGAAATGTATTGCAATTTTAACGCACTAATTATGTGGCTAAGTTAAAAGCATTTCCACTGACTTCCAAGTAATTTTACTGACAAGAAAAACCAATATTTTTTAAAAACCAAATTGAGTAGAAGGCGAATTTAAAAAAAAATTGCAGATCATAAGTTTAGACAATTTTCAGTACTTTGAAATGCATTGCATATTTAACGCACTAATTATGTGGATAAGTTAAAAGCATTTCCACTGACTTTCAAGTAATTTTACTGACAAGAAAAACTATCGTTTCTAAAATCAAAATTGAGTAGAAGGTAATTTGGAAAAAAATTGCAGATCATAAGTTTAGACAATTTTCAGCACTTTGAAATGCATTGCAATTTAAGGGCACTAATTATGTGGATAAGTTAAAAGCATTTCCACTGACTTTCAAGTAATTTTACTGACAAGAAAAACCAATATTTTTTTAAAACCAAATTGAGTAATAATCGAATTTAAAAAAATTGCAGATCATAAGTTTAGACAATTTTCAGCACTTTGAAATGTATTGCAATTTGAAGGCACTAATTATGTGGATAAGTTAAAAGCATTTCCACTGACTTTCAAGTAATTTTACTGACAAGAAAACCAATATATTTTTAAAACTAAATTGAGTAGTAGGCGAATTTTAAAAATAATTTCAGATCATAAGTTTAGACAATTTTCAGCACTTTGAAATGCATTGCAAATTTAAGGCACTAATTATGTGGATAAGTTAAAAGCATTTCCACTGACTTTCAAGTAATTTTACTGACAAGAAAACCAATATTTTTTTAAAACCAAATTGAGTAATAATCGAATTTTAAAAAAAATTGCAGATCATAAGTTTAGACAATTTTCAGCACTTTCAAATGTATTGCAATTTGAAGGCACTAATTATGTGGATAAGTTAAAAGCATTTCCACTGACTTTCAAGTAATTTTACTGACAAGAAAACCAATATTTTTTTAAAACCAAATTGAGTAGTAGGCGAATTTTAAAAATAATTGCAGATCATAAGTTTAGACAATTTTCAGCACTTTGAAATGCATTGCAATTTAAAGGCACTAATTATGTGGATAAGTTAAAAGCATTTCCACTGACTTTCAAGTAATTTTACTGACAAGAAAACCAATATATTTTTAAAACTAAATTGAGTAGTAGGCGAATTTTAAAAACAATTTCAGATCATAAGTTTAGACAATTTTCAGCACTTTGAAATGCATTGCAATTTGAAGGCACTAATTATGTGGATAAGTTAAAAGCATTTCCACTGACTGTCAAGTAATTTTACTGACAAGAAAAACCAATGTTTCTAAAATCAAAATTGAGGCGATTTGAAAAAAAATTGCAGATCATAAGTTTAGACAATTTTCAGCACTTTGAAATGTATTGCAATTTTAACGCACTAATTATGTGGCTAAGTTAAAAGCATTTCCACTGACTTCCAAGTAATTTTACTGACAAGAAAAACCAATATTTTTTTAAAACCAAATTGAGTAGAAGGCGAATTTAAAAAAAAATTGCAGATCATAAGTTTAGACAATTTTCAGTACTTTGAAATGCATTGCATATTTAACGCACTAATTATGTGGATAAGTTAAAAGCATTTCCACTGACTTTCAAGTAATTTTACTGACAAGAAAAACTATCGTTTCTAAAATCAAAATTGAGTAGAAGGTAATTTGGAAAAAAATTGCAGATCATAAGTTTAGACAATTTTCAGCACTTTGAAATGCATTGCAATTTAAGGGCACTAATTATGTGGATAAGTTAAAAGCATTTCCACTGACTTTCAAGTAATTTTACTGACAAGAAAAACCAATATTTTTTTAAAACCAAATTGAGTAATAATCGAATTTAAAAAAATTGCAGATCATAAGTTTAGACAATTTTCAGCACTTTGAAATGTATTGCAATTTGAAGGCACTAATTATGTGGATAAGTTAAAAGCATTTCCACTGACTTTCAAGTAATTTTACTGACAAGAAAACCAATATATTTTTAAAACTAAATTGAGTAGTAGGCGAATTTTAAAAATAATTTCAGATCATAAGTTTAGACAATTTTCAGCACTTTGAAATGCATTGCAAATTTAAGGCACTAATTATGTGGATAAGTTAAAAGCATTTCCACTGACTTTCAAGTAATTTTACTGACAAGAAAACCAATATTTTTTTAAAACCAAATTGAGTAATAATCGAATTTTAAAAAAAATTGCAGATCATAAGTTTAGACAATTTTCAGCACTTTCAAATGTATTGCAATTTGAAGGCACTAATTATGTGGATAAGTTAAAAGCATTTCCACTGACTTTCAAGTAATTTTACTGACAAGAAAACCAATATTTTTTTAAAACCAAATTGAGTAGTAGGCGAATTTTAAAAATAATTGCAGATCATAAGTTTAGACAATTTTCAGCACTTTGAAATGCATTGCAATTTAAAGGCACTAATTATGTGGATAAGTTAAAAGCATTTCCACTGACTTTCACGTAATTTTACTGACAAGAAAAACTATCGTTTCTAAAATCAAAATTGAGTAGAAGGTGATTTGAAAAAAAATTGCAGATCATAAGTGTAGACAATTTTTAGCAAATTGAAATGCATTGCAATTTATAGGCACTAATTATGTGGATAAGTTAAAAGCATTTCCACTGACTTTCAAGTAATTTTACTGACAAGAAAACCAATATATTTTTAAAACTAAATTGAGTAGTAGGCGAATTTTAAAAATAATTTCAGATCATAAGTTTAGACAATTTTCAGCACTTTGAAATGCATTGCAATTTGAAGGCACTAATTATGTGGATAAGTTAAAAGCATTTCCACTGACTTTCAAGTAATTTTACTGACAAGAAAAAGCAATATTTTTTTAAAACCAAATTGAGTAGTAGGCGAATTTAAAAAACAAATTGCAGATCATAAGTTTAGACAATTTTCAGCACTTTGAAATGTATTGCAATTTGAAGGCACTAATTAAGTGGATAAGTTAAAAGCATTTCCACTGACTGTCAAGTAATTTTACTGACAAGAAAAACCAATATTTTTTTAAAACTAAATTGAGTAGTAGGCGAATTTTAAAAATAATTTCAGATCATAAGTTTAGACAATTTTCAGCACTTTGAAATGCATTGCAATTTGAAGGCACTAATTATGTGGATAAGTTAAAAGCATTTCCACTGACTTTCAAGTAATTTTACTGACAAGAAAAAGCAATATTTTTTTAAAACCAAATTGAGTAGTAGGCGAATTTAAAAAACAAATTGCAGATCATAAGTTTAGACAATTTTCAGCACTTTGAAATGTATTGCAATTTGAAGGCACTAATTAAGTGGATAAGTTAAAAGCATTTCCACTGACTGTCAAGTAATTTTACTGACAAGAAAACCAATATTTTTTTAAAACCAAATTGAGTAATAATCGAATTTTAAAAAAAATTGCAGATCATAAGTTTAGACAATTTTCAGCACTTTCAAATGTATTGCAATTTGAAGGCACTAATTATGTGGATAAGTTAAAAGCATTTCCACTGACTTTCAAGTAATTTTACTGACAAGAAAATAATATTTTTTTAAAACCAAATTGAGTAGTAGGCGAATTTTAAAAATAATTGCAGATCATAAGTTCAGACAATTTTCAGCACTTTGAAATGCATTGCAATTTAAAGGCACTAATTATGTGGATAAGTTAAAAGCATTTCCACTGACTTTCACGTAATTTTACTGACAAGAAAAACTATCGTTTCTAAAATCAAAATTGAGTAGAAGGTGATTTGAAAAAAAATTGCAGATCATAAGTGTAGACAATTTTTAGCAAATTGAAATGCATTGCAATTTATAGGCACTAATTATGTGGATAAGTTAAAAGCATTTCCACTGACTTTCAAGTAATTTTACTGACAAGAAAACCAATATATTTTTAAAACTAAATTGAGTAGTAGGCGAATTTTAAAAATAATTTCAGATCATAAGTTTAGACAATTTTCAGCACTTTGAAATGCATTGCAATTTGAAGGCACTAATTATGTGGATAAGTTAAAAGCATTTCCACTGACTTTCAAGTAATTTTACTGACAAGAAAAAGCAATATTTTTTTAAAACCAAATTGAGTAGTAGGCGAATTTAAAAAACAAATTGCAGATCATAAGTTTAGACAATTTTCAGCACTTTGAAATGTATTGCAATTTGAAGGCACTAATTAAGTGGATAAGTTAAAAGCATTTCCACTGACTGTCAAGTAATTTTACTGACAAGAAAAACCAATATTTTTTTAAAACTAAATTGAGTAGTAGGCGAATTTTAAAAATAATTTCAGATCATAAGTTTAGACAATTTTCAGCACTTTGAAATGCATTGCAATTTGAAGGCACTAATTATGTGGATAAGTTAAAAGCATTTCCACTGACTTTCAAGTAATTTTACTGACAAGAAAAAGCAATATTTTTTTAAAACCAAATTGAGTAGTAGGCGAATTTAAAAAACAAATTGCAGATCATAAGTTTAGACAATTTTCAGCACTTTGAAATGTATTGCAATTTGAAGGCACTAATTAAGTGGATAAGTTAAAAGCATTTCCACTGACTGTCAAGTAATTTTACTGACAAGAAATCCCAATATTTTTTTAAAACCAAATTGAGTAGAAGGTGATTTGAAAAAAAATTGCAGATCATAAGTTTAGACAATTTTCAGCACTTTGAAATGCATCGCAATTTATAGGCACTAATTATGTGGATAAGTTAAAAGCATTTCCACTGACTTTCAAGTAATTTTACTGACAAGAAAACCAATAGTTTTTTAAAACCAAATTGAGTAGTAGGTGAATTTAAAAAAAAATTGCAGATCATAAGTTTAGACAATTTTCAGTACTTTGAAATGCATTGCAATTTAAAGGCACTAATTATTTGGATAAGTTAAAAGCATTTCCACTGACTTTCACGTAATTTTACTGACAAGAAAAACTATCGTTTCTAAAATCAAAATTGAGTAGAAGGTAATTTTAAAAAAAATTGCAGATCATGTTTAGAAAATTTTCAGCACTTTGAAATGCATTGCAATTTAAAGGCACTAATTATGTGGATAAGTTAAAAGCATTTCTACTGACTTTCAAGTAATTTTACTGACAAGAAAAACCAATATTTTTTTAAAACCAAATTGAGTAATAATCGAATTTTTAAAAAAATTGCAGATCATAAGTTTAGACAATTTTCAGCACTTTGAATTGTATTGCAATTTGAAGGCACTAATTATGTGGATAAGTTAAAAGCATTTCCACTGACTTTCAAGTAATTTTACTGACAAGAAAAACCATCGTTTCTAAAATCAAAATTGAGTAGAAGGTGATTTTAAAAAAAATTGCAGATCATAAGTTTAGACAATTTTCAGCACTTTGAAATGCATTGCAATTTATAGGCACTAATTATGTGGATAAGTTAAAAGCATTTCCACTGACTTTCAAGTAATTTTACTGACAAGAAAACCAATATTTTTTTTAAACCAAATTGAGTAGTAGGCGAATTTTAAAAATAATTGCAGATCATAAGTTTAGACAATTTTCAGCACTTTGAAATGCATTGCAATTTAAAGGCACTAATTATGTGGATAAGTTAAAAGCATTTCCACTGACTTTCAAGTCATTTTACTGACAAGAAAAACCAATATTTTTTTAAAACCAAATTGAGTAATAATCGAATTTTAAAAAAAATTGCAGATCATAAGTTTAGACAATTTTCAGCACTTTGAAATGTATTGCAATTTGAAGGCACTAATTATGTGGATAAGTTAAAAGCATTTCCACTGACTTTCAAGTAATTTTACTGACAAGAAAAACCATCGTTTCTAAAATCAAAATTGAGTAGAAGGTGATTTTAAAAAAAATTGCAGATCATAAGTTTAGACAATTTTCAGCACTTTGAAATGCATTGCAATTTATAGGCACTAATTATGTGGATAAGTTAAAAGCATTTCCACTGACTTTCAAGTAATTTTACTGACAAGAAAACCAATATTTTTTTTAAACCAAATTGAGTAGTAGGCGAATTTTTAAAATAATTGCAGATCATAAGTTTAGACAATTTTCAGCACTTTGAAATGCATTGCAATTTAAAGGCACTAATTATGTGGATAAGTTAAAAGCATTTCCACTGACTTTCAAGTCATTTTACTGACAAGAAGAACCAATATTTTTTTAAAACCAAATTGAGTAATAATCGAATTTTAAAAAAAATTGCAGATCATAAGTTTAGACAATTTTCAGCACTTTGAAATGTATTGCAATTTGAAGGCACTAATTATGTGGATAAGTTAAAAGCATTTCCACTGACTTTCAAGTAATTTTACTGACAAGAAAAACCATCGTTTCTAAAATCAAAATTGAGTAGAAGGTGATTTTAAAAAAAATTGCAGATCATAAGTTTAGACAATTTTCAGCACTTTGAAATGCATTGCAATTTATAGGCACTAATTATGTGGATGAGTTAAAAGCATTTCCACTGACTTTCAAGTAATTTTACTGACAAGAAAACCAATATTTTTTTTAAACCAAATTGAGTAGTAGGCGAATTTTAAAAATAATTGCAGATCATAAGTTTAGACAATTTTCAGCACTTTGAAATGCATTGCAATTTAAAGGCACTAATTATGTGGATAAGTTAAAAGCATTTCCACTGACTTTCAAGTCATTTTACTGACAAGAAAAACCAATATTTTTTTAAAACCAAATTGAGTAGAAGGTGATTTGAAAAAAAATTGCAGATCATAAGTTTAGACAATTTTCAGCACTTTGAAATGCATCGCAATTTATAGGCACTAATTATGTGGATAAGTTAAAAGCATTTCCACTGACTTTCAAGTAATTTTACTGACAAGAAAACCAATAGTTTTTTAAAACCAAATTGAGTAGTAGGTGAATTTAAAAAAAAATTGCAGATCATAAGTTTAGACAATTTTCAGTACTTTGAAATGCATTGCAATTTAAAGGCACTAATTATTTGGATAAGTTAAAAGCATTTCCACTGACTTTCAAGTAATTTTACTGACAAGAAAAACCAATGTTTCTAAAATCAAAATTGAGTAGGAGCCCATTTGAAAAAAAATTGCAGATCATAAATTTAGACAATTTTCAGCACTTTGAAATGCATTGCATATTTAACGCACTAATTATGTGGATAAGTTAAAAGCATTTCCACTGACTTTCAAGTAATTTTACTGACAAGAAAAACTATCGTTTCTAAAATCAAAATTGAGTAGAAGGTAATTTGGAAAAAAATTGCAGATCATAAGTTTAGACAATTTTCAGCACTTTGAAATGCATTGCAATTTAAAGGCACTAATTATGTGGATAAGTTAAAAGCATTTCCACTGACTTTCAAGTAATTTTACTGACAAGAAAAACCAATATTTTTTTAAAACCAAATTGAGTAATAATCGAATTTTTAAAAAAATTGCAGATCATAAGTTTAGACAATTTTCAGCACTTTGAAATGTATTGCAATTTGAAGGCACTAATTATGTGGATAAGTTAAAAGCATTTCCACTGACTTTCAAGTAATTTTACTGACAAGAAAACCAATATTTTTTTAAAACCAAATTGAGTAGTAGGCGAATTTTAAAAATAATTGCAGATCATAAGTTTAGACAATTTTTAGCACTTTGAAATGCATTGCAATTTAAAGGCACTAATTATGTGGATAAGTTAAAAGCATTTCCACTGACTTTCACGTAATTTTACTGACAAGAAAAACTATCGTTTCTAAAATCAAAATTGAGTAGAAGGTGATTTGAAAAAAAATTGCAGATCATAAGTTTAGACAATTTTCAGCACTTTGAAATGCATTGCAATTTATAGGCACTAATTATGTGGATAAGTTAAAAGCATTTCCACTGACTTTCAAGTAATTTTACTGACAAGAAAACCAATATATTTTTAAAACTAAATTGAGTAGTAGGCGAATTTTAAAAATAATTTCAGATCATAAGTTTAGACAATTTTCAGCACTTTGAAATGCATTGCAATTTGAAGGCACTAATTATGTGGATAAGTTAAAAGCATTTCCACTGACTGTCAAGTAATTTTACTGACAAGAAAAACCAATGTTTCTAAAATCAAAATTGAGGCGATTTGAAAAAAAATTGCAGATCATAAGTTTAGACAATTTTCAGCACTTTGAAATGTATTGCAATTTTAACGCACTAATTATGTGGCTAAGTTAAAAGCATTTCCACTGACTTCCAAGTAATTTTACTGACAAGAAAAACCAATATTTTTTTAAAACCAAATTGAGTAGAAGGCGAATTTAAAAAAAAATTGCAGATTATAAGTTTAGACAATTTTCAGTACTTTGAAATGCATTGCATATTTAACGCACTAATTATGTGGATAAGTTAAAAGCATTTCCACTGACTTTCAAGTAATTTTACTGACAAGAAAAACTATCGTTTCTAAAATCAAAATTGAGTAGAAGGTAATTTGGAAAAAAATTGCAGATCATAAGTTTAGACAATTTTCAGCACTTTGAAATGCATTGCAATTTAAGGGCACTAATTATGTGGATAAGTTAAAAGCATTTCCACTGACTTTCAAGTAATTTTACTGACAAGAAAAACCAATATTTTTTTAAAACCAAATTGAGTAATAATCGAATTAAAAAAAATTGCAGATCATAAGTTTAGACAATTTTCAGCACTTTGAAATGTATTGCAATTTGAAGGCACTAATTATGTGGATAAGTTAAAAGCATTTCCACTGACTTTCAAGTAATTTTACTGACAAGAAAACCAATATTTTTTTAAAACCAAATTGAGTAGTAGGCGAATTTTAAAAATAATTGCAGATCATAAGTTTAGACAATTTTCAGCACTTTGAAATGCATTGCAATTTAAAGGCACTAATTATGTGGATAAGTTAAAAGCATTTCCACTGACTTTCACGTAATTTTACTGACAAGAAAAACTATCGTTTCTAAAATCAAAATTGAGTAGAAGGTGATTTGAAAAAAAATTGCAGATCATAAGTTTAGACAATTTTCAGCACTTTGAAATGCATTGCAATTTATAGGCACTAATTATGTGGATAAGTTAAAAGCATTTCCACTGACTTTCAAGTAATTTTACTGACAAGAAAACCAATATATTTTTAAAACTAAATTGAGTAGTACGCGAATTTTAAAAATAATTTCAGATCATAAGTTTAGACAATTTTCAGCACTTTGAAATGCATTGCAAATTTAAGGCACTAATTATGTGGATAAGTTAAAAGCATTTCCACTGACTTTCAAGTAATTTTACTGACAAGAAAACCAATATTTTTTTAAAACCAAATTGAGTAATAATCGAATTTTTAAAAAAATTGCAGATCATAAGTTTAGACAATTTTCAGCACTTTGAAATGTATTGCAATTTGAAGGCACTAATTATGTGGATAAGTTAAAAGCATTTCCACTGACTTTCAAGTAATTTTACTGACAAGAAAACCAATATTTTTTTAAAACCAAATTGAGTAGTAGGCGAATTTAAAAAAAAATTGCAGATCATAAGTTTAGACAATTTTCAGCACTTTGAAATGCATTGCAATTTAAAGGCACTAATTATGTGGATAAGTTAAAAGCATTTCCACTGACTTTCACGTAATTTTACTGACAAGAAAAACTATCGTTTCTAAAATCAAAATTGAGTAGAAGGTGATTTGAAAAAAAATTGCAGATCATAAGTGTAGACAATTTTTAGCAAATTGAAATGCATTGCAATTTATAGGCACTAATTATGTGGATAAGTTAAAAGCATTTCCACTGACTTTCAAGTAATTTTACTGACAAGAAAACCAATATATTTTTAAAACTAAATTGAGTAGTAGGCGAATTTTAAAAATAATTTCAGATCATAAGTTTAGACAATTTTCAGCACTTTGAAATGCATTGCAATTTGAAGGCACTAATTATGTGGATAAGTTAAAAGCATTTCCACTGACTTTCAAGTAATTTTACTGACAAGAAAAAGCAATATTTTTTTAAAACCAAATTGAGTAGTAGGCGAATTTAAAAAACAAATTGCAGATCATAAGTTTAGACAATTTTCAGCACTTTGAAATGTATTGCAATTTGAAGGCACTAATTAAGTGGATAAGTTAAAAGCATTTCCACTGACTGTCAAGTAATTTTACTGACAAGAAAAACCAATATTTTTTTAAAACCAAATTGAGTAGAAGGTGATTTGAAAAAAAATTGCAGATCATAAGTTTAGACAATTTTCAGCACTTTGAAATGCATCGCAATTTATAGGCACTAATTATGTGGATAAGTTAAAAGCATTTCCACTGACTTTCAAGTAATTTTACTGACAAGAAAACCAATAGTTTTTTAAAACCAAATTGAGTAGTAGGTGAATTTAAAAAAAAATTGCAGATCATAAGTTTAGACAATTTTCAGTACTTTGAAATGCATTGCAATTTAAAGGCACTAATTATTTGGATAAGTTAAAAGCATTTCCACTGACTTTCAAGTAATTTTACTGACAAGAAAAACCAATGTTTCTAAAATCAAAATTGAGTAGGGGCCCATTTGAAAAAAAATTGCAGATCATAAATTTAGACAATTTTCAGCACTTTGAAATGCATTGCATATTTAACGCACTAATTATGTGGATAAGTTAAAAGCATTTCCACTGACTTTCAAGTAATTTTACTGACAAGAAAAACTATCGTTTCTAAAATCAAAATTGAGTAGAAGGTAATTTGGAAAAAAATTGCAGATCATAAGTTTAGACAATTTTCAGCACTTTGAAATGCATTGCAATTTAAAGGCACTAATTATGTGGATAAGTTAAAAGCATTTCCACTGACTTTCAAGTAATTTTACTGACAAGAAAAACCAATATTTTTTTAAAACCAAATTGAGTAATAATCGAATTTTAAAAAAAATTGCAGATCATAAGTTTAGACAATTTTCAGCACTTTGAAATGTATTGCAATTTGAAGGCACTAATTATGTGGATAAGTTAAAAGCATTTCCACTGACTTTCAAGTAATTTTACTGACAAGAAAACCAATATTTTTTTAAAACCAAATTGAGTAGTAGGCGAATTTTAAAAATAATTGCAGATCATAAGTTTAGACAATTTTTAGCACTTTGAAATGCATTGCAATTTAAAGGCACTAATTATGTGGATAAGTTAAAAGCATTTCCACTGACTTTCACGTAATTTTACTGACAAGAAAAACTATCGTTTCTAAAATCAAAATTGAGTAGAAGGTGATTTTAAAAAAAATTGCAGATCATAAGTTTAGACAATTTTCAGCACTTTGAAATGCATTGCAATTTAAAGGCACTAATTATGTGGATAAGTTAAAAGCATTTCCACTGACTTTCACGTAATTTTACTGACAAGAAAAACTATCGTTTCTATAATCAAAATTGAGTAAAAGGTGATTTGAAAAAAAATTGCAGATCATAAGTTTAGACAATTTTCAGCACTTTGAAATGCATTGCAATTTATAGGCACTAATTATGTGAATAAGTTAAAAGCATTTCCACTGACTTTCAAGTAATTTTACTGACAAGAAAACCAATATATTTTTAAAACTAAATTGAGTAGTAGGCGAATTTTAAAAATAATTTCAGATCATAAGTTTAGACAATTTTCAGCACTTTGAAATGCATTGCAATTTGAAGGCACTAATTATGTGGATAAGTTAAAAGCATTTCCACTGACTTTCAAGTAATTTTACTGACAAGAAAAAGCAATATTTTTTTAAAACCAAATTGAGTAGTATGCAAATTTTAAAAAAAATTGCAGATCATAAGTTTAGACAATTTTCAGCACTTTGAAATGTATTGCAATTTGAAGGCACTAATTATGTGGATAAGTTAAAAGCATTTCCACTGACTTTCAAGTAATTTTACTGACAATAAAAACTATCGTTTCTAAAATCAAAATTGAGTAGAAGGTGATTTTAAAAAAAATTGCAGATCATAAGTTTAGACAATTTTCAGCACTTTGAAATGCATTGCAATTTATAGGCACTAATTATGTGGATAAGTTAAAAGCATTTCCACTGACTTTCAAGTAATTTTACTGACAAGAAAACCAATATTTTTTTAAAACCAAATTGATTAGTAGGCGAATTTTAAAAATAATTGCAGATCATAAGTTTAGACAATTTTCAGCACTTTGAAATGCATTGCAATTTAAAGGCACTAATTATGTGGATAAGTTAAAAGCATTTCCACTGACTTTCAAGTCATTTTACTGACAAGAAAAACCAATATTTTTTTAAAACCAAATTGAGTAGAAGGTGCATTGAAAAAAAATTGCAGATCATAAGATTAGACAATTTTCAGCACTTTGAAATGCATCGCAATTTATAGGCACTAATTATGTGGATAAGTTAAAAGCATTTCCACTGACTTTCAAGTAATTTTACTGACAAGAAAACCAATAGTTTTTTAAAACCAAATTGAGTAGTAGGTGAATTTAAAAAAAACTTGCAGATCATAAGTTCAGACAATTTTCAGTACTTTGAAATGCATTGCAATTTAAAGGCACTAATTATGTGGATAAGTTAAAAGCATTTCCACTGACTTTCAAGTAATTTTACTGACAAGAAAAACCAATGTTTCTAAAATCAAAATTGAGTAGGAGCCCATTTGAAAAAAAATTGCAGATCATAAATTTAGACAATTTTCAGCACTTTGAAATGCATTGCATATTTAACGCACTAATTATGTGGATAAGTTAAAAGCATTTCCACTGACTTTCAAGTAATTTTACTGACAAGAAAAACTATCGTTTCTAAAATCAAAATTGAGTAGAAGGTAATTTGGAAAAAAATTGCAGATCATAAGTTTAGACAATTTTCAGCACTTTGAAATGCATTGCAATTTAAAGGCACTAATTATGTGGATAAGTTAAAAGCATTTCCACTGACTTTCAAGTAATTTTACTGACAAGAAAAACCAATATTTTTTTAAAACCAAATTGAGTAATAATCGAATTTAAAAAAAAATTGCAGATCATAAGTTTAGACAATTTTCAGCACTTTGAAATGTATTGCAATTTGAAGTCACTAATTATGTGGATAAGTTAAAAGCATTTCCACTGACTTTCAAGTAATTTTACTGACAAGAAAACCAATATTTTTTTAAAACCAAATTGAGTAGTAGGCGAATTTTAAAAATAATTGCAGATCATAAGTTTAGACAATTTTCAGCACTTTGAAATGCATTGCAATTTAAAGGCACTAATTATGTGGATAAGTTAAAAGCATTTCCACTGACTTTCACGTAATTTTACTGACAAGAAAAACTATCGTTTCTAAAATCAAAATTGAGTAGAAGGTGATTTGAAAAAAAATTGCAGATCATAAGTTTAGACAATTTTCAGCACTTTGAAATGTATTGCAATTTTAACGCACTAATTATGTGGCTAAGTTAAAAGCATTTCCACTGACTTCCAAGTAATTTTACTGACAAGAAAAACCAATATTTTTTTAAAACCAAATTGAGTAAAAGGTGATTTGAAAAAAAATTGCAGATCATAAGTTTAGACAATTTTCAGCACTTTGAAATGCATCGCAATTTATAGGCACTAATTATGTGGATAAGTTAAAAGCATTTCCACTGACTTTCAAGTAATTTTACTGACAAGAAAACCAATATTTTTTAAAACCAAATTGAGTAGTAGGCGAATTTTAAAAATAATTGCAGATCATAAGTTTAGACAATTTTCAGCACTTTGAAATGCATTGCAATTTAAAAGCACTAATTATGTGGATAAGTTAAAAGCATTTCCACTGACTTTCACGTAATTTTACTGACAAGAAAAACTATCGTTTCTAAAATCAAAATTGAGTAGAAGGTAATTTGAAAAAAAATTGCAGATCATAAGTTTAGACAATTTTCAGCACTTTGAAATGCATCGCAATTTATAGGCACTAATTATGTGGATAAGTTAAAAGCATTTCCACTGACTTTCAAGTAATTTTACTGACAAGAAAACCAATAGTTTTTTAAAACCAAATTGAGTAGTAGGTGAATTAAAAAAAAATTGCAGATCATAAGTTTAGACAATTTTCAGTACTTTGAAATGCATTGCAATTTAAAGGCACTAATTATTTGGATAAGTTAAAAGCATTTCCACTGACTTTCAAGTAATTTTACTGACAAGAAAAACCAATGTTTCTAAAATCAAAATTGAGTAGGAGCCCATTTGAAAAAAAATTGCAGATCATAAATTTAGACAATTTTCAGCACTTTGAAATGCATTGCATATTTAACGCACTAATTATGTGGATAAGTTAAAAGCATTTCCACTGACTTTCAAGTAATTTTACTGACAAGAAAAACTATCGTTTCTAAAATCAAAATTGAGTAGAAGGTAATTTGGAAAAAAATTGCAGATCATAAGTTTAGACAATTTTCAGCACTTTGAAATGTATTGCAATTTGAAGGCACTAATTATGTGGATAAGTTAAAAGCATTTCCACTGACTTTCAAGTAATTTTACTGACAAGAAAACCAATATTTTTTTAAAACCAAATTGAGTAGTAGGCGAATTTTAAAAATAATTGCAGATCATAAGTTTAGACAATTTTCAGCACTTTGAAATGCATTGCAATTTAAAAGCACTAATTATGTGGATAAGTTAAAAGCATTTCCACTGACTTTCACGTAATTTTACTGACAAGAAAAACTATCGTTTCTAAAATCAAAATTGAGTAGAAGGTAATTTGAAAAAAAATTGCAGATCATAAGTTTAGACAATTTTCAGCACTTTGAAATGCATTGCAATTTAAAGGCACTAATTATGTGGATAAGTTAAAAGCATTTCCACTGACTTTCACGTAATTTTACTGACAAGAAAAACTATCGTTTCTAAAATCAAAATTGAGTAGAAGGTGATTTGAAAAAAAATTGCAGATCATAAGTTTAGACAATTTTCAGCACTTTGAAATGCATTGCAATTTATAGGCACTAATTATGTGGATAAGTTAAAAGCATTTCCACTGACTTTCAAGTAATTTTACTGACAAGAAAACCAATATTTTTTAAAAACTAAATTGAGTAGTAGGCGAATTTTAAAAATAATTTCAGATCATAAATTTAGACAATTTTCAGCACTTTGAAATGCATTGCAATTTGAAGGCACTAATTATGTGGATAAGTTAAAAGCATTTCCACTGACTTTCAAGTAATTTTACTGACAAGAAAAAGCAATATTTTTTTAAAAACCAAATTGAGTAGTAGGCGAATTTTAAAAAAAATTGCAGATCATAAGTTTAGACAATTTTCAGCACTTTGAAATGTATTGCAATTTTAACGCACTAATTATGTGGCTAAGTTAAAAGCATTTCCACTGACTTCCAAGTAATTTTACTGACAAGAAAAACCAATGTTTCTAAAATCAAAATTGAGTAGGAGCCCATTTGAAAAAAAATTGCAGATCATAAATTTAGACAATTTTCAGCACTTTGAAATGCATTGCATATTTAACGCACTAATTATGTGGATAAGTTAAAAGCATTTCCACTGACTTTCAAGTAATTTTACTGACAAGAAAAACTATCGTTTCTAAAATCAAAATTGAGTAGAAAGTAATTTGGAAAAAAATTGCAGATCATAAGTTAAGACAATTTTCAGCACTTTGATATGCATTGCAATTTAAAGGCACTAATTATGTGGATAAGTTAAAAGCATTTCTACTGACTTTCAAGTAATTTTACTGACAAGAAAAACCAATATTTTTTTTAAACCAAATTGAGTAATAATCGAATTTAAAAAAAAATTGCAGATCATAAGTTTAGACAATTTTCAGCACTTTGAAATGTATTGCAATTTGAAGGCACTAATTATGTGGATAAGTTAAAAGCATTTCCACTGACTTTCAAGTAATTTTACTGACAAGAAAACCAATAGTTTTTTAAAACCAAATTGAGTAGTAGGTGAATTAAAAAAAAAATTGCAGATCATAAGTTTAGACAATTTTCAGTACTTTGAAATGCATTGCAATTTAAAGGCACTAATTTTTTGGATAAGTTAAAAGCATTTCCACTGACTTTCAAGTAATTTTACTGACAAGAAAAACCAATGTTTCTAAAATCAAAATTGAGTAGGAGCCCATTTGAAAAAAAATTGCAGATCATAAATTTAGACAATTTTCAGCACTTTGAAATGCATTGCATATTTAACGCACTAATTATGTGGATAAGTTAAAAGCATTTCCACTGACTTTCAAGTAATTTTACTGACAAGAAAAACTATCGTTTCTAAAATCAAAATTGAGTAGAAGGTAATTTGGAAAAAAATTGCAGATCATAAGTTTAGACAATTTTCAGCACTTTGAAATGCATTGCAATTTAAAGGCACTAATTATGTGGATAAGTTAAAAGCATTTCCACTGACTTTCAAGTAATTTTACTGACAAGAAAAACCAATATTTTTTTAAAACCAAATTGAGTAATAATCGAATTTAAAAAAAATTGCAGATCATAAGTTTAGACAATTTTCAGCACTTTGAAATGTATTGCAATTTGAAGGCACTAATTATGTGGATAAGTTAAAAGCATTTCCACTGACTTTCAAGTAATTTTACTGACAAGAAAACCAATATTTTTTTTAAACCAAATTGAGTAGTAGGCGAATTTTAAAAATAATTGCAGATCATAAGTTTAGACAATTTTCAGCACTTTGAAATGCATTGCAATTTAAAAGCACTAATTATGTGGATAAGTTAAAAGCATTTCCACTGACTTTCACGTAATTTTACTGACAAGAAAAACTATCGTTTCTAAAATCAAAATTGAGTAGAAGGTAATTTGAAAAAAAATTGCAGATCATAAGTTTAGACAATTTTCAGCACTTTGAAATGCATTGCAATTTAAAGGCACTAATTATGTGGATAAGTTAAAAGCATTTCCACTGACTTTCACGTAATTTTACTGACAAGAAAAACTATCGTTTCTAAAATCAAAATTGAGTAGAAGGTGATTTGAAAAAAAATTGCAGATCATAAGTTTAGACAATTTTCAGCACTTTGAAATGCATTGCAATTTATAGGCACTAATTATGTGGATAAGTTAAAAGCATTTCCACTGACTTTCAAGTAATTTTACTGACAAGAAAACCAATATTTTTTAAAAACTAAATTGAGTAGTAGGCGAATTTTAAAAATAATTTCAGATCATAAATTTAGACAATTTTCAGCACTTTGAAATGCATTGCAATTTGAAGGCACTAATTATGTGGATAAGTTAAAAGCATTTCCACTGACTTTCAAGTAATTTTACTGACAAGAAAAAGCAATATTTTTTTAAAAACCAAATTGAGTAGTAGGCGAATTTTAAAAAAAATTGCAGATCATAAGTTTAGACAATTTTCAGCACTTTGAAATGTATTGCAATTTGAAGGCACTAATTATGTGGATAAGTTAAAAGCATTTCCACTGACTGTCAAGTAATTTTACTGACAAGAAAAACCAATGTTTCTAAAATCAAAATTGAGTAGGAGCCCATTTGAAAAAAAATTGCAGATCATAAATTTAGTCAATTTTCAGCACTTTGAAATGCATTGCATATTTAACGCACTAATTATGTGGATAAGTTAAAAGCATTTCCACTGACTTTCAAGTAATTTTACTGACAAGAAAAACTATCGTTTCTAAAATCAAAATTGAGTAGAAAGTAATTTGGAAAAAAATTGCAGATCATAAGTTTAGACAATTTTCAGCACTTTGAAATGCATTGCAATTTAAAGGCACTAATTATGTGGATAAGTTAAAAGCATTTCTACTGACTTTCAAGTAATTTTACTGACAAGAAAAACCAATATTTTTTTTAAACCAAATTGAGTAATAATCGAATTTAAAAAAAAATTGCAGATCATAAGTTTAGACAATTTTCAGCACTTTGAAATGTATTGCAATTTGAAGGCACTAATTATGTGGATAAGTTAAAAGCATTTCCACTGACTTTCAAGTAATTTTACTGACAAGAAAACCAATATTTTTTAAAAACCAAATTGAGTTGTAGGCGAATTTTAAAAATAATTGCAGATCATAAGTTTAGACAATTTTCAGCACTTTGAAATGCATTGCAATTTAAAGGCACTAATTATGTGGATAAGTTAAAAGCATTTCCACTGACTTTCAAGTAATTTTACTGACAAGAAAACCATTATTTTTGTTTAAAACCAAATTGAGTATTAGGCGAATTAAAAAAAAAATTGCAGATCATAAGTTTAGACAATTTTCAGTACTTTGAAATGCATTGCAATTTAAAGGCACTAATTATGTGGATAAGTTAAAAGCATTTCCACTGACTTTCAAGTAATTTTACTGACAAGAAAAACCAATGTTTCTAAAATCAAAATTGAGTAGGAGCCCATTTGAAAAAAAATTGCAGATCATAAATTTAGACAATTTTCCGCAATTTTAAATGCATTGCATATTTAACGCACTAATTATGTGGATAAGTTAAAAGCATTTCCACTGACTTTCAAGTAATTTTACTGACAAGAAAAACTATCGTTTCTAAAATCAAAATTGAGTAGAAGGTAATTTGGAAAAAAATTGCAGATCATAAGTTTAGACAATTTTCAGCACTTTGAAATGCATTGCAATTTAAAGGCACTAATTATGTGGATAAGTTAAAAGCATTTCCACTGACTTTCAAGTAATTTTACTGACAAGAAAAACCAATATTTTTTTAAAACCAAATTGAGTAATAATCGAATTTTTAAAAAAATTGCAGATCATAAGTTTAGACAATTTTCAGCACTTTGAAATGCATTGCAATTTATAGGCACTAATTATGTGGATAAGTTAAAAGCATTTCCACTGACTTTCAAGTAATTTTACTGACAAGAAAACCAATATTTTTTTAAAACCAAATTGAGTAGTAGGCGAATTTTAAAAATAATTGCAGATCATAAGTTTAGACAATTTTCAGCACTTTGAAATGCATTGCAATTTAAAGGCACTAATTATGTGGATAAGTTAAAAGCATTTCCACTGACTTTCAAGTAATTTTACTGACAAGAAAACCAATATTTTTTAAAAACTAAATTGAGTAGTAGGCGAATTTTAAAAATAATTTCAGATCATAAATTTAGACAATTTTCAGCACTTTGAAATGCATTGCAATTTGAAGGCACTAATTATGTGGATAAGTTAAAAGCATTTCCACTGACTTTCAAGTAATTTTACTGACAAGAAAAAGCAATATTTTTTTAAAAACCAAATTGAGTAGTAGGCGAATTTTAAAAAAAATTGCAGATCATAAGTTTAGACAATTTTCAGCACTTTGAAATGTATTGCAATTTGAAGGCACTAATTATGTGGATAAGTTAAAAGCATTTCCACTGACTGTCAAGTAATTTTACTGACAAGAAAAACCAATGTTTCTAAAATCAAAATTGAGTAGGAGCCCATTTGAAAAAAAATTGCAGATCATAAATTTAGTCAATTTTCAGCACTTTGAAATGCATTGCATATTTAACGCACTAATTATGTGGATAAGTTAAAAGCATTTCCACTGACTTTCAAGTAATTTTACTGACAAGAAAAACTATCGTTTCTAAAATCAAAATTGAGTAGAAAGTAATTTGGAAAAAAATTGCAGATCATAAGTTTAGACAATTTTCAGCACTTTGAAATGCATTGCAATTTAAAGGCACTAATTATGTGGATAAGTTAAAAGCATTTCCACTGACTTTCAAGTAATTTTACTGACAAGAAAACCAATATTTTTTAAAAACTAAATTGAGTAGTAGGCGAATTTTAAAAATAATTTCAGATCATAAATTTAGACAATTTTCAGCACTTTGAAATGCATTGCAATTTGAAGGCACTAATTATGTGGATAAGTTAAAAGCATTTCCACTGACTTTCAAGTAATTTTACTGACAAGAAAAAGCAATATTTTTTTAAAAACCAAATTGAGTAGTAGGCGAATTTTAAAAAAAATTGCAGATCATAAGTTTAGACAATTTTCAGCACTTTGAAATGTATTGCAATTTGAAGGCACTAATTATGTGGATAAGTTAAAAGCATTTCCACTGACTGTCAAGTAATTTTACTGACAAGAAAAACCAATGTTTCTAAAATCAAAATTGAGTAGGAGCCCATTTGAAAAAAAATTGCAGATCATAAATTTAGTCAATTTTCAGCACTTTGAAATGCATTGCATATTTAACGCACTAATTATGTGGATAAGTTAAAAGCATTTCCACTGACTTTCAAGTAATTTTACTGACAAGAAAAACTATCGTTTCTAAAATCAAAATTGAGTAGAAAGTAATTTGGAAAAAAATTGCAGATCATAAGTTTAGACAATTTTCAGCACTTTGAAATGCATTGCAATTTAAAGGCACTAATTATGTGGATAAGTTAAAAGCATTTCTACTGACTTTCAAGTAATTTTACTGACAAGAAAAACCAATATTTTTTTTAAACCAAATTGAGTAATAATCGAATTTAAAAAAAAATTGCAGATCATAAGTTTAGACAATTTTCAGCACTTTGAAATGTATTGCAATTTGAAGGCACTAATTATGTGGATAAGTTAAAAGCATTTCCACTGACTTTCAAGTAATTTTACTGACAAGAAAACCAATATTTTTTTAAAACCAAATTGAGTTGTAGGCGAATTTTAAAAATAATTGCAGATCATAAGTTTAGACAATTTTCAGCACTTTGAAATGCAATGCAATTTAAAGGCACTAATTATGTGGATAAGTTAAAAGCATTTCCACTGACTTTCAAGTAATTTTACTGACAAGAAAACCATTATTTTTGTTTAAAACCAAATTGAGTATTAGGCGAATTAAAAAAAAAATTGCAGATCATAAGTTTAGACAATTTTCAGTACTTTGAAATGCATTGCAATTTAAAGGCACTAATTATGTGGATAAGTTAAAAGCATTTCCACTGACTTTCAAGTAATTTTACTGACAAGAAAAACCAATGTTTCTAAAATCAAAATTGAGTAGGAGCCCATTTGAAAAAAAATTGCAGATCATAAATTTAGACAATTTTCCGCAATTTTAAATGCATTGCATATTTAACGCACTAATTATGTGGATAAGTTAAAAGCATTTCCACTGACTTTCAAGTAATTTTACTGACAAGAAAAACTATCGTTTCTAAAATCAAAATTGAGTAGAAGGTAATTTGGAAAAAAATTGCAGATCATAAGTTTAGACAATTTTCAGCACTTTGAAATGCATTGCAATTTAAAGGCACTAATTATGTGGATAAGTTAAAAGCATTTCCACTGACTTTCAAGTAATTTTACTGACAAGAAAAACCAATATTTTTTTAAAACCAAATTGAGTAATAATCGAATTTTTAAAAAAATTGCAGATCATAAGTTTAGACAATTTTCAGCACTTTGAAATGCATTGCAATTTATAGGCACTAATTATGTGGATAAGTTAAAAGCATTTCCACTGACTTTCAAGTAATTTTACTGACAAGAAAACCAATATTTTTTTAAAACCAAATTGAGTAGTAGGCGAATTTTAAAAATAATTGCAGATCATAAGTTTAGACAATTTTCAGCACTTTGAAATGCATTGCAATTTAAAGGCACTAATTATGTGGATAAGTTAAAAGCATTTCCACTGACTTTCAAGTAATTTTACTGACAAGAAAACCATTATTTTTGTTTAAAACCAAATTGAGTATTAGGCGAATTAAAAAAAAAATTGCAGATCATAAGTTTAGACAATTTTCAGTACTTTGAAATGCATTGCAATTTAAAGGCACTAATTATGTGGATAAGTTAAAAGCATTTCCACTGACTTTCAAGTAATTTTACTGACAAGAAAAAGCAATGTTTCTAAAATCAAAATTGAGTAGGAGCCCATTTGAAAAAAAATTGCAGATCATAAATTTAGACAATTTTCAGCACTTTGAAATGCATTGCATATTTAACGCACTAATTATGTGGATAAGTTAAAAGCATTTCCACTGACTTTCAAGTAATTTTACTGACAAGAAAAACTATCGTTTCTAAAATCAAAATTGAGTAGAAGGTGATTTGAAAAAAAATTGCAGATCATAAGTTTAGACAATTTTCAGCACTTTGAAATGCATTGCAATTTATAGGCACTAATTATGTGGATAAGTTAAAAGCATTTCCACTGACTTTCAAGTAATTTTACTGACAAGAAAACCAATATTTTTTTAAAACCAAATTGAGTAGTAGGCGAATTTTAAAAATAATTGCAGATCATAAGTTTAGACAATTTTCAGCACTTTGAAATGCATTGCAATTTAAAGGCACTAATTATGTGGATAAGTTAAAAGCATTTCCACTGACTTTCAAGTAATTTTACTGACAAGAAAACCATTATTTTTGTTTAAAACCAAATTGAGTATTAGGCGAATTAAAAAAAAAATTGCAGATCATAAGTTTAGACAATTTTCAGTACTTTGAAATGCATTGCAATTTAAAGGCACTAATTATGTGGATAAGTTAAAAGCATTTCCACTGACTTTCAAGTAATTTTACTGACAAGAAAAACCAATGTTTCTAAAATCAAAATTGAGTAGGAGCCCATTTGAAAAAAAATTGCAGATCATAAATTTAGACAATTTTCAGCACTTTGAAATGCATTGCATATTTAACGCACTAATTATGTGGATAAGTTAAAAGCATTTCCACTGACTTTCAAGTAATTTTACTGACAAGAAAAACTATCGTTTCTAAAATCAAAATTGAGTAGAAGGTAATTTGGAAAAAAATTGCAGATCATAAGTTTAGACAATTTTCAGCACTTTGAAATGCATCGCAATTTATAGGCACTAATTATGTGGATAAGTTAAAAGCATTTCCACTGACTTTCAAGTAATTTTACTGACAAGAAAACCAATAGTTTTTTAAAACCAAATTGAGTAGTAGGTGAATTTAAAAAAAAATTGCAGGTCATAAGTTTAGACAATTTTCAGTACTTTGAAATGCATTGCAATTTAAAGGCACTAATTATTTGGATAAGTTAAAAGCATTTCCACTGACTTTCAAGTAATTTTACTGACAAGAAAAACCAATGTTTCTAAAATCAAAATTGAGTAGGAGCCCATTTGAAAAAAAATTGCAGATCATAAATTTAGACAATTTTCAGCACTTTGAAATGCATTGCATATTTAACGCACTAATTATGTGGATAAGTTAAAAGCATTTCCACTGACTTTCAAGTAATTTTACTGACAAGAAAAACTATCGTTTCTAAAATCAAAATTGAGTAGAAGGTAATTTGGAAAAAAATTGCAGATCATAAGTTTAGACAATTTTCAGCACTTTGAAATGCATTGCAATTTAAAGGCACTAATTATGTGGATAAGTTAAAAGCATTTCCACTGACTTTCAAGTAATTTTACTGACAAGAAAAACCAATATTTTTTTAAAACCAAATTGAGTAATAATCGAATTTAAAAAAAAATTGCAGATCATAAGTTTAGACAATTTTCAGCACTTTGAAATGTATTGCAATTTGAAGGCACTAATTATGTGGATAAGTTAAAAGCATTTCCACTGACTTTCAAGTAATTTTACTGACAAGAAAAACCAATATTTTTTTAAAACCAAATTGAGTAGTAGGCGAATTTTAAAAATAATTGCAGATCATAAGTTTAGACAATTTTCAGCACTTTGAAATGCATTGCAATTTAAAGGCACTAATTATGTGGATAAGTTAAAAGCATTTCCACTGACTTTCAAGTAATTTTACTGACAAGAAAACCATTATTTTTGTTTAAAACCAAATTGAGTATTAGGCAAATTTAAAAAAAAATTGCAGATCATAAGTTTAGACAATTTTCAGTACTTTGAAATGCATTGCAATTTAAAGGCACTAATTATGTGGATAAGTTAAAAGCATTTCCACTGACTTTCAAGTAATTTTACTGACAAGAAAAAGCAATGTTTCTAAAATCAAAATTGAGTAGGAGCCCATTTGAAAAAAAATTGCAGATCATAAATTTAGACAATTTTCAGCACTTTGAAATGCATTGCATATTTAACGCACTAATTATGTGGATAAGTTAAAAGCATTTCCACTGACTTTCAAGTAATTTTACTGACAAGAAAAACTATCGTTTCTAAAATCAAAATTGAGTAGAAGGTAATTTGGAAAAAAATTGCAGATCATAAGTTTAGACAATTTTCAGCACTTTGAAATGCATTGCAATTTAAAGGCACTAATTATGTGGATAAGTTAAAAGCATTTCCACTGACTTTCAAGTAATTTTACTGACAAGAAAAACCAATATTTTTTTAAAACCAAATTGAGTAATAATCGAATTTAAAAAAAAATTGCAGATCATAAGTTTAGACAATTTTCAGCACTTTGAAATGCATTGCAATTTAAAAGCACTAATTATGTGGATAAGTTAAAAGCATTTCCACTGACTTTCACGTAATTTTACTGACAAGAAAAACTATCGTTTCTAAAATCAAAATTGAGTAGAAGGTAATTTGAAAAAAAATTGCAGATCATAAGTTTAGACAATTTTCAGCACTTTGAAATGCATTGCAATTTAAAGGCACTAATTATGTGGATAAGTTAAAAGCATTTCCACTGACTTTCACGTAATTTTACTGACAAGAAAAACTATCGTTTCTAAAATCAAAATTGAGTAGAAGGTGATTTGAAAAAAAATTGCAGATCATAAGTTTAGACAATTTTCAGCACTTTGAAATGCATTGCAATTTATAGGCACTAATTATGTGGATAAGTTAAAAGCATTTCCACTGACTTTCAAGTAATTTTACTGACAAGAAAACCAATATTTTTTAAAAACCAAATTGAGTAGTAGGCGAATTTTAAAAATAATTTCAGATCATAAGTTTAGACAATTTTCAGCACTTTGAAATGCATTGCAATTTGAAGGCACTAATTATGTGGATAAGTTAAAAGCATTTCCACTGACTTTCAAGTAATTTTACTGACAAGAAAAAGCAATATTTTTTTAAAACCAAATTGAGTAGTAGGCGAATTTTAAAAAAAATTGCAGATCATAAGTTTAGACAATTTTCAGCACTTTGAAATGTATTGCAATTTGAAGGCACTAATTATGTGGATAAGTTAAAAGCATTTCCACTGACTGTCAAGTAATTTTACTGACAAGAAAAACCAATGTTTCTAAAATCAAAATTGAGGCGATTTGAAAAAAAATTGCAGATCATAAGTTTAGACAATTTTCAGCACTTTGAAATGTATTGCAATTTAAAGGCAATAATTACGCGGATAAGTTAAAAGCATTTCCACTGACTTTCAAGTAATTTTACTGACAAGAAAAACCAATATTTTTTTAAAACCAAATTGAGTAATAATCGAATTTTAAAAAAAATTGCAGATCATAAGTTTAGACAATTTTCAGCACTTTGAAATGTATTGCAATTTGAAGGCACTAATTATGTGGATAAGTTAAAAGCATTTCCACTGACTTTCAAGTAATTTTACTGACAAGAAAAACCAATATTTTTTTAAAACCAAATTGAGTAGTAGGCGAATTTTAAAAATAATTGCAGATCATAAGTTTAGACAATTTTCAGCACTTTGAAATGCATTGCAATTTAAAGGCACTAATTATGTGGATAAGTTAAAAGCATTTCCACTGACTTTCAAGTAATTTTACTGACAAGAAAACCATTATTTTTGTTTAAAACCAAATTGAGTATTAGGCAAATTAAAAAAAAAATTGCAGATCATAAGTTTAGACAATTTTCAGTACTTTGAAATGCATTGCAATTTAAAGGCACTAATTATGTGGATAAGTTAAAAGCATTTCCACTGACTTTCAAGTAATTTTACTGACAAGAAAAAGCAATGTTTCTAAAATCAAAATTGAGTAGGAGCCCATTTGAAAAAAAATTGCAGATCATAAATTTAGACAATTTTCAGCACTTTGAAATGCATTGCATATTTAACGCACTAATTATGTGGATAAGTTAAAAGCATTTCCACTGACTTTCAAGTAATTTTACTGACAAGAAAAACTATCGTTTCTAAAATCAAAATTGAGTAGAAGGTAATTTGGAAAAAAATTGCAGATCATAAGTTTAGACAATTTTCAGCACTTTGAAATGCATTGCAATTTAAAGGCATTAATTATGTGGATAAGTTAAAAGCATTTCCACTGACTTTCAAGTAATTTTACTGACAAGAAAAACCAATATTTTTTTAAAACCAAATTGAGTAATAATCGAATTTTAAAAAAAATTGCAGATCATAAGTTTAGACAATTTTCAGCACTTTGAAATGCATTGCAATTTAAAAGCACTAATTATGTGGATAAGTTAAAAGCATTTCCACTGACTTTCACGTAATTTTACTGACAAGAAAAACTATCGTTTCTAAAATCAAAATTGAGTAGAAGGTAATTTGAAAAAAAATTGCAGATCATAAGTTTAGACAATTTTCAGCACTTTGAAATGCATTGCAATTTAAAGGCACTAATTATGTGGATAAGTTAAAAGCATTTCCACTGACTTTCACGTAATTTTACTGACAAGAAAAACTATCGTTTCTAAAATCAAAATTGAGTAGAAGGTGATTTGAAAAAAAATTGCAGATCATAAGTTTAGACAATTTTCAGCACTTTGAAATGCATTGCAATTTATAGGCACTAATTATGTGGATAAGTTAAAAGCATTTCCACTGACTTTCAAGTAATTTTACTGACAAGAAAACCAATATTTTTTAAAAACCAAATTGAGTAGTAGGCGAATTTTAAAAATAATTTCAGATCATAAGTTTAGACAATTTTCAGCACTTTGAAATGCATTGCAATTTAAAGGCACTAATTATGTGGATAAGTTAAAAGCATTTCCACTGACTTTCAAGTAATTTTACTGACAAGAAAAACCAATGTTTCTAAAATCAAAATTGAGGCGATTTGAAAAAAAATTGCAGATCATAAGTTTAGACAATTTTCAGCACTTTGAAATGTATTGCAATTTAAAGGCAATAATTACGCGGATAAGTTAAAAGCATTTCCACTGACTTTCAAGTAATTTTACTGACAAGAAAAACCAATATTTTTTTAAAACCAAATTGAGTAATAATCGAATTTTAAAAAAAATTGCAGATCATAAGTTTAGACAATTTTCAGCACTTTGAAATGTATTGCAATTTGAAGGCACTAATTATGTGGATAAGTTAAAAGCATTTCCACTAACTTTCAAGTAATTTTACTGACAAGAAAACCAATATTTTTTTAAAACCAAATTGAGTAGTAGGCGAATTTTTAAAATAATTGCAGATCATAAGTTTAGACAATT
This sequence comes from Ariolimax columbianus, assembly GCA_036924085.1. Classification (NCBI taxonomy): domain Eukaryota; kingdom Metazoa; phylum Mollusca; class Gastropoda; order Stylommatophora; family Arionidae; genus Ariolimax; species Ariolimax columbianus. Next base: position 55,384,820 of record JAVGWX010000010.1, on the reverse strand, counting down.
TTCAGCACTTTGAAATGCATTGCAATTTATAGGCACTAATTATGTGGATAAGTTAAAAGCATTTCCACTGACTGTCAAGTAATTTTACTGACAAGAAAACCAATATTTTTTTAAAACCATATTGAGTAGTAGGCGAATTTTAAAAATAATTGCAGATCATAAGTTTAGACAATTTTCAGCACTTTGAAATGCATTGCAATTTAAAAGCACTAATTATGTGGATAAGTTAAAAGCATTTCCACTGACTTTCACGTAATTTTACTGACAAAAAAAACTATCGTTTCTAAAATCAAAATTGAGTAGAAGGTGATTTGAAAAAAAATTGCAGATCATAAGTTTAGACAATTTTCAGCACTTTGAAATGCATTGCAATTTATAGGCACTAATTATGTGGATAAGTTAAAAGCATTTCCACTGACTTTCAAGTAATTTTACCAACAAGAAAACCAATATTTTTTTAAAACCAAATTGAGTAGTTGGCGAATTTTAAAATAAATTTCAGATCATAAGTTTAGACAATTTTCAGCACTTTGAAATGCATTGCAATTTGAAGGCACTAATTATGTGGATAAGTTAAAAGCATTTCCACTGACTTTCAAGTAATTTTACTGACAAGAAAAAGCAATATTTTTTTAAAACCAAATTGAGTAGTAGGCGAATTTAAAAAAAATTGCAGATCATAAGTTTAGACAATTTTCAGCACTTTGAAATGTATTGCAATTTGAAGGCACTAATTATGTGGATAAGTTAAAAGCATTTCCACTGACTGTCAAGTAATTTTACTGACAAGAAAAACCAATGTTTCTAAAATCAAAATTGAGGCGATTTGAAAAAAAATTGCAGATCATAAGTTTAGACAATTTTCAGTACTTTGAAATGCATTGCAATTTAAAGGCACTAATTATGTGGATAAGTTAAAAGCATTTCCACTGACTTTCACGTAATTTTACTGACAAGAAAAACTATCGTTTCTAAAATCAAAATTGAGTAGAAGGTGATTTGAAAAAAAATTGCAGATCATAAGTTTAGACAATTTTCAGCACTTTGAAATGCATTGCAATTTATAGGCACTAATTATGTGGATAAGTTAAAAGCATTTCCACTGACTGTCAAGTAATTTTACTGACAAGAAAACCAATATTTTTTTAAAACCAAATTGAGTAGTAGGCGAATTTTAAAAATAATTGCAGATCATAAGTTTAGACAATTTTCAGCACTTTGAAATGCATTGCAATTTAAAAGCACTAATTATGTGGATAAGTTAAAAGCATTTCCACTGACTTTCACGTAATTTTACTGACAAAAAAAACTATCGTTTCTAAAATCAAAATTGAGTAGAAGGTGATTTGAAAAATAATTGTAGATCATAAGTTTATACAATTTTCAGCACTTTGAAATGCATTGCAATTTAAAGGCACTAATTATGTGGATAAGTTAAAAGCATTTCCACTGACTTTCAAGTAATTTTACTGACAAGAAAAACCAATATTTTTTTAAAACCAAATTGAGTAATAATCGAATTTAAAAAAAAAAATTGCAGATCATAAGTTTAGACAATTTTCAGCACTTTGAAATGCATTGCAATTTATAGGCACTAATTATGTGGATAAGTTAAAAGCATTTCCCCGGAAAAGACGGGATAACAAACGAAATGCTGATGGGGCTGGGCCAAACAGCGAAGAAAAAACTACTATCAGTCCTGAACCAAAGCTGGAAAAGGGGTATTGTACCCCAGGCATGGAAAGATGCAATACTGGTACCAGTACCAAAAACAGGAAAGGACAAAACAGATCCGAATGGATACAGGCCCATAAGCCTACTGAGCTGTGTCGGCAAGCTGATGGAACGGATGATAAACACCAGACTGATGTGGCATCTGGAAGAAAAACGAATACTAATTCCACAGCAAGCCGGCTTTAGACAGCACAGATCCACTGAGGACCAGGTCATCCTCATAGCCCAGGAGATAGAAGATGCCTACCAGGCACAGAAACACACAGTAGCTGTTTGGGTGGATCTGGAAAAGGCATTTGACAAAGTCTGGAAGGATGGACTTAGAGTCAAGCTAAGAAGAAGTGATGTTTGTGGGAAGATGTACAAGTGGATCAACCACTACCTCAAACAAAGAACGGCCAGAGTCCAAGTACAAGGGCAGATGAGCAAAAAGGTGACACTCGAGCAGGGAGTACCCCAAGGGGGAGTACTGTCACCCACACTCTTCCTGGTATATATAAACGATATTACAGAGAATATACCAAGAAGAGTCCATAGCTCAATGTTTGCAGACGATCTGGCTATGTGGACCTCTGAAAAGAATCTCACCATAGCAAGAAATCGGATGCAAACGGCCCTAACATCGCTGGAAGAGTGGGCGAACTCATGGCTGGTCAAAATAAACGAGGAGAAAACCACGTGCACAATATTCTCGCTCTCATTAAAACCCCAAAGTACCAAATTAAGCCTAAATGGCAAAATCCTGCAGCCAAACGACAACCCAACCTATCTGGGAGTCACATTTGATCGGCGCATGACATGGAAAAGTCAGATTGAGAGAAACCGAATGAAAGCCAGAGAAAGAATGGCGATCATGAGGAAACTTGCTGGCACAAGCTGGGGAGCAGACGAAGGCATACTAAAGAAACTGTACACTGGAAGAGTGAGACCAGTTCTCGAGTATGGCATCGCGGCATGGACAACAGCAGCGAAGGCGAACTTCGATAAAGTTAACAAACTTCAAAACCAAGCCATGAGAATCATAACAGGTGGCATGAAGTCAACGCCAATTGTAGAACTTGAAAAGATTACAAAACTGCAATCCATGACCGACAGAAGAGACTGCAGAGCCCAGCTGCAGTCAGAGAAACTCCGAAGACTGACGGACCATCCAATGTACCAGAGGCTAAACAATTTGGGAACTGGGAAACTAAAGCGGAGAAACTTTGCAGAAATAGCCAAAGCAAAGATGCACGAAGATCCCATAAACGCACTAACAACACCAAAACCCATCACTACTGTACGAAAACCTACTTGGAGGCAGGATATATTTCCAGAGGTGGTAGAAAATATACCAGGTTTTCCAAACAAAAACTGCCAGACCGAAAAAGAAAGGAGAGACACTACCCTAAGCTTCATAACGAAAAGCTACCCAAGCATGGACTGGACCCATGCATACACCGACGGTTCTGTAACAAACACTACACAGAACGGAGGGGCAGGAGCATTCCTGAACCTACCAAATGGCAGAAAAATAACACTGTCATTCGCTACTGGTAAGTACACAAGCAATTTCAGAGCGGAGGCAGAGGCACTGAGGGCGGCAGTGGAAGAAATGGCAACACACAGTGAAAATGAGAGCCACATAGTCTTGCTGACAGATGCTCTCGCCGTAGTCACAGCGCTAAAAAGCCAGAAAAACACTGAGCTTAATGACTTAAGAGCAGCACTCTGCAAACTGTGCCAGCTGTCCGCACCAAAAAGGGTAGTGGTACAGTGGGTTCCGTCACACTGCAACATCCAAGGCAACGAGGAGGCAGACAGACTGGCAAAAGAAGGTGCAAGGCTACCACAAACAGATACCAGTATGACGTACGAAGAGTCAAAACGGCTTATCAAAGCCAGGTACATTACCAAATGGGAAACCGAACATACTGGTTACACCAAAAACGATGCCTATTACCAGTTGAACCGAAGAGAGCAGGTCGTTGTCTTCAGACTTCGCACTGGCCACAATAGACTGAGGTACCACCTATTCAACAAATTGAAGATAGGGTGTACCGACGAATGCCCGTGCGGTACTGGTAAAATGACCACTGAACATCTGCTGCAGAACTGCCCGACATACGGGGATCAGAGAGAGCAGATGTGGCCATTGCCAGTGGAACTGCAAGACAAGCTCTATGGTAGTGGCGAGAGTCTCAGGATGACCGCCGCTTTTTTCGAAAAAATAATAGTTACTGTCTGACTGTGTACGCAGAAGAAGAAGAAGAAAAGCATTTCCACTGACTTTCACGTAATTTTACTGACAAGAAGAACTATCGTTTCTAAAATCAAAATTGAGTAGATGGAAATTTGAAAAAAATTGCAGATCATAAGTTTAGACAATTTTCAGCACTTTGAAATGCATTGCAATTTATAGGCACTAATTATGTGGATAAGTTAAAAGCATTTCCACTGACTTTCAAGTAATTTTACTGACAAGAAAACCAATATTTTTTTAAAACCAAATTGAGTAGTAGGCGAATTTTAAAAATAATTGCAGATCATAAGTTTAGACAATTTTCAGCACTTTGAAATGCATTGCAATTTAAAGGCACTAATTATGTGGATAAGTTAAAAGCATTTCCACTGACTTTCAAGTAATTTTACTGACAAGAAAAACCAATATTTTTTTAAAACCAAATTGAGTAATAATCGAATTTAAAAAAAAATTGCAGATCATAAGTTTAGACAATTTTCAGCACTTTGAAATGTATTGCAATTTGAAGGCACTAATTATGTGGATAAGTTAAAAGCATTTCCACTGACTTTCAAGTAATTTTACTGACAAGAAAAACCATCGTTTCTAAAATCAAAATTGAGTAGAAGGTGATTTAAAAAAATTGCAGATCATAAGTTTAGACAATTTTCAGCACTTTGAAATGCATTGCAATTTATAGGCACTAATAATGTGGATAAGTTAAAAGCATTTCCACTGACTTTCAAGTAATTTTACTGACAAGAAAACCAATATTTTTTTAAAACCAAATTGAGTAGTAGGCGAATTTTAAAAATAATTGCAGATCATAAGTTTAGACAATTTTCAGCACTTTGAAATGCATTGCAATTTAAAGGCACTAATTATGTGGATAAGTTAAAAGCATTTCCACTGACTTTCAAGTCATTTTACTGACAAGAAAAACCAATATTTTTTTTAAACCAAATTGAGTAGGTGATTTGAAAAAAAACTGCAGATCATAAGTTTAGACAATTTTCAGCACTTTGAAATGCATCGCAATTTATAGGCACTAATTATGTGGATAAGTTAAAAGCATTTCCACTGACTTTCAAGTAATTTTACTGACAAGAAAACCAATATTTTTTTAAAACCAAATTGAGTAGTAGGCGAATTTTAAAAAAAATTGCAGATCATAAGTTTAAACAATTTTCAGTACTTTGAAATGCATTGCAATTTAAAGGCACTAATTATGTGGATAAGTTAAAAGCATTTCCACTGACTTTCAAGTAATTTTACTGACAAGAAAAACCAATGTTTCTAAAATCAAAATTGAGTAGGAGTCCATTTGAAAAAAAATTGCAGATCATAAATTTAGACAATTTTGAGCACTTTGAAATGCATTGCATATTTAACGCACTAATTATGTGGATAAGTTAAAAGCATTTCCACTGACATTCAAGTAATTTTACTGACAAGAAAAACTATCGTTTCTAAAATCAAAATTGAGTAGAAGGTGATTTGAAAAATAATTGTAGATCATAAGTTTATACAATTTTCAGCACTTTGAAATGCATTGCAATTTAAAGGCACTAATTATGTGGATAAGTTAAAAGCATTTCCACTGACTTTCAAGTAATTTTACTGACAAGAAAAACCAATATTTTTTTAAAACCAAATTGAGTAATAATCGAATTTAAAAAAAAAAATTGCAGATCATAAGTTTAGACAATTTTCAGCACTTTGAAATGCATTGCAATTTATAGGCACTAATTATGTGGATAAGTTAAAAGCATTTCCCCGGAAAAGACGGGATAACAAACGAAATGCTGATGGGGCTGGGCCAAACAGCGAAGAAAAAACTACTATCAGTCCTGAACCAAAGCTGGAAAAGGGGTATTGTACCCCAGGCATGGAAAGATGCAATACTGGTACCAGTACCAAAAACAGGAAAGGACAAAACAGATCCGAATGGATACAGGCCCATAAGCCTACTGAGCTGTGTCGGCAAGCTGATGGAACGGATGATAAACACCAGACTGATGTGGCATCTGGAAGAAAAACGAATACTAATTCCACAGCAAGCCGGCTTTAGACAGCACAGATCCACTGAGGACCAGGTCATCCTCATAGCCCAGGAGATAGAAGATGCCTACCAGGCACAGAAACACACAGTAGCTGTTTGGGTGGATCTGGAAAAGGCATTTGACAAAGTCTGGAAGGATGGACTTAGAGTCAAGCTAAGAAGAAGTGATGTTTGTGGGAAGATGTACAAGTGGATCAACCACTACCTCAAACAAAGAACGGCCAGAGTCCAAGTACAAGGGCAGATGAGCAAAAAGGTGACACTCGAGCAGGGAGTACCCCAAGGGGGAGTACTGTCACCCACACTCTTCCTGGTATATATAAACGATATTACAGAGAATATACCAAGAAGAGTCCATAGCTCAATGTTTGCAGACGATCTGGCTATGTGGACCTCTGAAAAGAATCTCACCATAGCAAGAAATCGGATGCAAACGGCCCTAACATCGCTGGAAGAGTGGGCGAACTCATGGCTGGTCAAAATAAACGAGGAGAAAACCACGTGCACAATATTCTCGCTCTCATTAAAACCCCAAAGTACCAAATTAAGCCTAAATGGCAAAATCCTGCAGCCAAACGACAACCCAACCTATCTGGGAGTCACATTTGATCGGCGCATGACATGGAAAAGTCAGATTGAGAGAAACCGAATGAAAGCCAGAGAAAGAATGGCGATCATGAGGAAACTTGCTGGCACAAGCTGGGGAGCAGACGAAGGCATACTAAAGAAACTGTACACTGGAAGAGTGAGACCAGTTCTCGAGTATGGCATCGCGGCATGGACAACAGCAGCGAAGGCGAACTTCGATAAAGTTAACAAACTTCAAAACCAAGCCATGAGAATCATAACAGGTGGCATGAAGTCAACGCCAATTGTAGAACTTGAAAAGATTACAAAACTGCAATCCATGACCGACAGAAGAGACTGCAGAGCCCAGCTGCAGTCAGAGAAACTCCGAAGACTGACGGACCATCCAATGTACCAGAGGCTAAACAATTTGGGAACTGGGAAACTAAAGCGGATAAACTTTGCAGAAATAGCCAAAGCAAAGATGCACGAAGATCCCATAAACGCACTAACAACACCAAAACCCATCACTACTGTACGAAAACCTACTTGGAGGCAGGATATATTTCCAGAGGTGGTAGAAAATATACCAGGTTTTCCAAACAAAAACTGCCAGACCGAAAAAGAAAGGAGAGACACTACCCTAAGCTTCATAACGAAAAGCTACCCAAGCATGGACTGGACCCATGCATACACCGACGGTTCTGTAACAAACACTACACAGAACGGAGGGGCAGGAGCATTCCTGAACCTACCAAATGGCAGAAAAATAACACTGTCATTCGCTACTGGTAAGTACACAAGCAATTTCAGAGCGGAGGCAGAGGCACTGAGGGCGGCAGTGGAAGAAATGGCAACACACAGTGAAAATGAGAGCCACATAGTCTTGCTGACAGATGCTCTCGCCGTAGTCACAGCGCTAAAAAGCCAGAAAAACACTGAGCTTAATGACTTAAGAGCAGCACTCTGCAAACTGTGCCAGCTGTCCGCACCAAAAAGGGTAGTGGTACAGTGGGTTCCGTCACACTGCAACATCCAAGGCAACGAGGAGGCAGACAGACTGGCAAAAGAAGGTGCAAGGCTACCACAAACAGATACCAGTATGACGTACGAAGAGTCAAAACGGCTTATCAAAGCCAGGTACATTACCAAATGGGAAACCGAACATACTGGTTACACCAAAAACGATGCCTATTACCAGTTGAACCGAAGAGAGCAGGTCGTTGTCTTCAGACTTCGCACTGGCCACAATAGACTGAGGTACCACCTATTCAACAAATTGAAGATAGGGTGTACCGACGAATGCCCGTGCGGTACTGGTAAAATGACCACTGAACATCTGCTGCAGAACTGCCCGACATACGGGGATCAGAGAGAGCAGATGTGGCCATTGCCAGTGGAACTGCAAGACAAGCTCTATGGTAGTGGCGAGAGTCTCAGGATGACCGCCGCTTTTTTCGAAAAAATAATAGTTACTGTCTGACTGTGTACGCAGAAGAAGAAGAAGAAAAGCATTTCCACTGACTTTCACGTAATTTTACTGACAAGAAGAACTATCGTTTCTAAAATCAAAATTGAGTAGATGGTAATTTGAAAAAAATTGCAGATCATAAGTTTAGACAATTTTCAGCACTTTGAAATGTATTGCAATTTGAAGGCACTAATTATGTGGATAAGTTAAAAGCATTTCCACTGACTTTCAAGTAATTTTACTGACAAGAAAAACTATCGTTTCTAAAATCAAAATTGAGTAGAAGGTGATTTAAAAAAATTGCAGATCATAAGTTTAGACAATTTTCAGCACTTTGAAATGCATTGCAATTTATAGGCACTAATTATGTGGATAAGTTAAAAGCATTTCCACTGACTTTCAAGTAATTTTACTGACAAGAAAACCAATATTTTTTTAAAACCAAATTGAGTAGTAGGCGAATTTTAAAAATAATTGCAGATCATCAGTTTAGACAATTTTCAGCACTTTGAAATGCATTGCAATTTAAAGGCACTAATTATGTGGATAAGTTAAAAGCATTTCCACTGACTTTCAAGTCATTTTACTGACAAGAAAAACCAATATTTTTTTAAAACCAAATTGAGTAGAAGGTGATTTGAAAAAAAATTGCAGATCATAAGTTTAGACAATTTTCAGCACTTTGAAATGCATCGCAATTTATAGGCACTAATTATGTGGATAAGTTAAAAGCATTTCCACTGACTTTCAAGTAATTTTACTGACAAGAAAACCAATATTTTTTTAAAACCAAATTGAGTAGTAGGCGAATTTTAAAAAAAATTGCAGATCATAAGTTTAAACAATTTTCAGTACTTTGAAATGCATTGCAATTTAAAGGCACTAATTATGTGGATAAGTTAAAAGCATTTCCACTGACTTTCAAGTAATTTTACTGACAAGAAAAACCAATGTTTCTAAAATCAAAATTGAGTAGGAGTCCATTTGAAAAAAAATTGCAGATCATAAATTTAGACAATTTTGAGCACTTTGAAATGCATTGCATATTTAACGCACTAATTATGTGGATAAGTTAAAAGCATTTCCACTGACATTCAAGTAATTTTACTGACAAGAAAAACTATCGTTTCTAAAATCAAAATTGAGTAGAAGGTGATTTGAAAAATAATTGTAGATCATAAGTTTATACAATTTTCAGCACTTTGAAATGCATTGCAATTTAAAGGCACTAATTATGTGGATAAGTTAAAAGCATTTCCACTGACTTTCAAGTAATTTTACTGACAAGAAAAACCAATATTTTTTTAAAACCAAATTGAGTAATAATCGAATTTTAAAAAAAATTGCAGATCATAAGTTTAGACAATTTTCAGCACTTTGAAATGCATTGCAATTTGAAGGCACTAATTATGTGGATAAGTTAAAAGCATTTCCACTGACTTTCAAGTAATTTTACTGACAAGAAAAACCATCGTTTCTAAAATCAAAATTGAGTAGAAGGTGATTTAAAAAAATTGCAGATCATAAGTTTAGACAATTTTCAGCACATTGAAATGCATTGCAATTTATAGGCACTAATTATGTGGATAAGTTAAAAGCATTTCCACTGACTTTCAAGTAATTTTACTGACAAGAAAACCAATATTTTTTTAAAACCAAATTGAGTAGTAGGCGAATTTTAAAAATAATTGCAGATCATAAGTTTAGACAATTTTCAGCACTTTGAAATGCATTGCAATTTAAAGGCACTAATTATGTGGATAAGTTAAAAGCATTTCCACTGACTTTCAAGTCATTTTACTGACAAGAAAAACCAATATTTTTTTTAAACCAAATTGAGTAGAAGGTGATTTGAAAAAAAATTGCAGATCATAAGTTTAGACAATTTTCAGCACTTTGAAATGCATCGCAATTTATAGGCACTAATTATGTGGATAAGTTAAAAGCATTTCCACTGACTTTCAAGTAATTTTACTGACAAGAAAACCAATATTTTTTTAAAACCAAATTGAGTAGTAGGCGAATTTTAAAAAAAATTGCAGATCATAAGTTTAAACAATTTTCAGTACTTTGAAATGCATTGCAATTTAAAGGCACTAATTATGTGGATAAGTTAAAAGCATTTCCACTGACTTTCAAGTAATTTTACTGACAAGAAAAACCAATGTTTCTAAAATCAAAATTGAGTAGGAGTCCATTTGAAAAAAAATTGCAGATCATAAATTTAGATAATTTTGAGCACTTTGAAATGCATTGCATATTTAACGCACTAATTATGTGGATAAGTTAAAAGCATTTCCACTGACATTCAAGTAATTTTACTGACAAGAAAAACTATCGTTTCTAAAATCAAAATTGAGTAGAAGGTGATTTGAAAAATAATTGTAGATCATAAGTTTATACAATTTTCAGCACTTTGAAATGCATTGCAATTTAAAGGCACTAATTATGTGGATAAGTTAAAAGCATTTCCACTGACATTCAAGTAATTTTACTGACAAGAAAAACTATCGTTTCTAAAATCAAAATTGAGTAGAAGGTGATTTGAAAAATAATTGTAGATCATAAGTTTATACAATTTTCAGCACTTTGAAATGCATTGCAATTTAAAGGCACTAATTATGTGGATAAGTTAAAAGCATTTCCACTGACTTTCAAGTAATTTTACTGACAAGAAAAACCAATATTTTTTTAAAACCAAATTGAGTAATAATCGAATTTAAAAAAAAAAATTGCAGATCATAAGTTTAGACAATTTTCAGCACTTTGAAATGCATTGCAATTTATAGGCACTAATTATGTGGATAAGTTAAAAGCATTTCCCCGGAAAAGACGGGATAACAAACGAAATGCTGATGGGGCTGGGCCAAACAGCGAAGGAAAAACTACTGTCAGTCCTGAACCAAAGCTGGAAAAGGGGTATTGTACCCCAGGCATGGAAAGATGCAATACTGGTACCAGTACCAAAAACAGGAAAGGACAAAACAGATCCGAATGGATACAGGCCCATAAGCCTACTGAGCTGTGTCGGCAAGCTGATGGAACGGATGATAAACACCAGACTGATGTGGCATCTGGAAGAAAAACGAATACTAATTCCACAGCAAGCCGGCTTTAGACAGCACAGATCCACTGAGGACCAGGTCATCCTCATAGCCCAGGAGATAGAAGATGCCTACCAGGCACAGAAACACACAGTAGCTGTTTGGGTGGATCTGGAAAAGGCATTTGACAAAGTCTGGAAGGATGGACTTAGAGTCAAGCTAAGAAGAAGTGATGTTTGTGGGAAGATGTACAAGTGGATCAACCACTACCTCAAACAAAGAACGGCCAGAGTCCAAGTACAAGGGCAGATGAGCAAAAAGGTGACACTCGAGCAGGGAGTACCCCAAGGGGGAGTACTGTCACCCACACTCTTCCTGGTATATATAAACGATATTACAGAGAATATACCAAGAAGAGTCCATAGCTCAATGTTTGCAGACGATCTGGCTATGTGGACCTCTGAAAAGAATCTCACCATAGCAAGAAATCGGATGCAAACGGCCCTAACATCGCTGGAAGAGTGGGCGAACTCATGGCTGGTCAAAATAAACGAGGAGAAAACCACGTGCACAATATTCTCGCTCTCATTAAAACCCCAAAGTACCAAACTAAGCCTAAATGGCAAAATCCTGCAGCCAAACGACAACCCAACCTATCTGGGAGTCACATTTGATCGGCGCATGACATGGAAAAGTCAGATTGAGAGAAACCGAATGAAAGCCAGAGAAAGAATGGCGATCATGAGGAAACTTGCTGGCACAAGCTGGGGAGCAGACGAAGGCATACTAAAGAAACTGTACACTGGAAGAGTGAGACCAGTTCTCGAGTATGGCATCGCGGCTTGGACAACAGCAGCGAAGGCGAACTTCGATAAAGTTAACAAACTTCAAAACCAAGCTATGAGAATCATAACTGGTGGCATGAAGTCAACGCCAATTGTAGAACTTGAAAAGATTACAAAACTGCAATCCATGACCGACAGAAGAGACTGCAGAGCCCAGCTGCAGTCAGAGAAACTCCGAAGACTGACGGACCATCCAATGTACCAGAGGCTAAACAATTTGGGAACTGGGAAACTAAAGCGGAGAAACTTTGCAGAAATAGCCAAAGCAAAGATGCACGAAGATCCCATAAACGCACTAACAACACCAAAACCCATCACTACTGTACGAAAACCTACTTGGAGGCAGGATATATTTCCAGAGGTGGTAGAAAATATACCAGGTATTGCAAACAAAAACTGCCAGACCGAAAAAGAAAGGAGAGATACTACCCTAAGCTTCATAACGAAAAGCTACCCAAGCATGGACTGGACCCATGCATACACCGACGGCTCTGTAACAAACACTACACAGAACGGAGGGGCAGGAGCATTCCTGAACCTACCAAATGGCAGAAAAATAACACTGTCATTCGCTACTGGTAAGTACACGAGCAATTTCAGAGCAGAGGCAGAGGCACTGAGGGCGGCAGTGGAAGAAATGGTAACACACAGTGAAAATGAGAGCCATATAGTCCTGCTGACAGATGCTCTCGAAGTAGTCACAGCGCTAAAAAGCCAGAAAAACACTGAGCTTAATGACTTAAGAGCAGCACTCTGCAAACTGTGCCAACAGTCCGCACCAAAAAGGGTAGTGGTACAGTGGGTTCCGTCACACTGCAACATCCAAGGCAACGAGGAGGCAGACAGACTGGCAAAAGAAGGTGCAAGGCTACCACAAATAGATACCAGTATGACGTACGAAGAGTCAAAACGGCTTATCAAAGCCAGGTACATGTCCAAATGGGAAACCGAACATACTGGTTACACCAAAAACGATGCCTATTACCAGTTGAACCGAAGAGAGCAGGTCGTTGTCTTCAGACTTCGCACTGGCCACAACAGACTGAGGTACCACCTCTTCAACAAATTGAAGATAGGGTGTACCGACGAATGCCCGTGCGGTACTGGTAAAATGACCACTGAACATCTGCTGCAGAACTGCCCGACATACGAGGATCAGAGAGAGCAGATGTGGCCATTGCCAGTGGAACTGCAAGACAAGCTCTATGGTAGTGGCGAGAGTCTCAGGATGACCGCCGCTTTTTTCGAGAAAATAATGGTTACTGTCTGACTGTGTACGCAGAAGAAGAAGAAGAAGAAGAAAAAAAATTGCAGATCATAAATTCAGACAATTTTCAGCACTTTGAAATGTATTGCAATTTGAAGGCACTAATTATGTGGATAAGTTAAAAGCATTTCCACTGACTTTCAAGTAATTTTACTGACAAGAAAAACCAATATTTTTTTTAAACCAAATTGAGTAATAATCGAATTTTAAAAAAAATTGCAGATCATAAGTTTAGACAATTTTCAGCACTTTGAAATGCATTGCAATTTAAAGGCACTTATTATGTGGCTAAGTTAAAAGCATTTCCACTGACTTTCAAGTAATTTTACTGACAAGAAAAACCAATATTTTTTTCAAACCAAATTGAGTAGAAGGCGAATTTAAAAAAAAATTGCAGATCATAAGTTTAGACAATTTTCAGTACTTTGAAATGCATTGCAATTTAAAGGCACTAATTATGTGGATAAGTTAAAAGCATTTCCACTGACTTTCACGTAATTTTACTGACAAGAAAAACTATCGTTTCTAAAATCAAAATTGAGTAGAAGGTGATTTGAAAAAAAATTGCAGATCATAAATTCAGACAATTTTCAGCACTTTGAAATGTATTGCAATTTAAAGGCACTAATTATGTGGATAAGTTAAAAGCATTTCCACTGACTGTCAAGTAATTTTACTGACAAGAAAAACCAATGTTTCTAAAATCAAAATTGAGGCGATTTGAAAAAAAATTGCAGATCATAAGTTTAGACAATTTTCAGCACTTTGAAATGTATTGCAATTTTAACGCACTAATTATGTGGCTAAGTTAAAAGCATTTCCACTGACTTTCAAGTAATTTTACTGACAAGAAAAACCAATATTTTTTTAAAACCAAATTGAGTAGAAGGCAAATTTTAAAAAAAATTGCAGATCATAAGTTTAGACAATTTTCAGTACTTTGAAATGCATTGCAATTTAAAGGCACTAATTATGTGGATAAGTTAAAAGCATTTCCACTGACTTTCAAGTAATTTTACTGACAAGAAAAACCAATGTTTCTAAAATTAAAATTGAGTAGGAGCCCATTTGAAAAAAAATTGCAGATCATAAATTTAGACAATTTTCAGCACTTTGAAATGCATTGCATATTTAACGCACTAATTATGTGGATAAGTTAAAAGCATTTCCACTGACTTTCACGTAATTTTACTGACAAGAAAAACTATCGTTTCTAAAATCAAAATTGAGTAGAAGGTAATTTGAAAAAAAATTGCAGATCATAAGTTTAGACAATTTTCAGCACTTTGAAATGCATTGCAATGTCAACGCACTAATTATGTGGATAAGTTAAAAGCATTTCCACTGACTTTCAAGTAATTTTACTGACAAGAAAAACCAATATTTTTTTAAAACCAAATTGAGTAATAATCGAATTTAAAAAAAAATTGCAGATCATAAGTTTAGACAATTTTCAGCACTTTGAAATGTATTACAATTAGAAGGCACTAATTATGTGGATAAGTTAAAAGCATTTCCACTGACTTTCAAGTAATTTTACTGACAAGAAAAACCAATGTTTCTAAAATCAAAATTGAGTAGGAGCCCATTTGAAAAAAAATTGCAGATCATAAATTTAGACAATTTTCAGCACTTTGAAATGCATTGCATATTTAACGCACTAATTATGTGGATAAGTTAAAAGCATTTCCACTGACTTTCACGTAATTTTACTGACAAGAAAAACTATCGTTTCTAAAATCAAAATTGAGTAGAAGGTAATTTGAAAAAAAATTGCAGATCATAAGTTTAGACAATTTTCAGCACTTTGAAATGCATTGCAATGTCAACGCACTAATTATGTGGATAAGTTAAAAGCATTTCCACTGACTTTCAAGTAATTTTACTGACAAGAAAAACTATCGTTTCTAAAATCAAAATTGAGTAAAAGGTGATTTGAAAAAAAATTGCAGATCATAAGTTTAGACAATTTTCAGCACTTTGAAATGCATTGCATATTTAACGCACTAATTATGTGGATAAGTTAAAAGCATTTCCACTGACTTTCACGTAATTTTACTGACAAGAAAAACTATCGTTTCTAAAATCAAAATTGAGTAGAAGGTGATTTGAAAAAAAATTGCAGATCATAAGTTTAGACAATTTTCAGCACTTTGAAATGTATTGCAATTTGAAGGCACTAATTATGTGGATAAGTTAAAAGCATTTCCACTAACTTTCAAGTAATTTTACTGACAAGAAAAACTATCGTTTCTAAAATCAAAATTGAGTAGAAGGTGATTTGAAAAAAAATTGCAGATCATAAGTTTAGACAATTTTCAGCACTTTGAAATGCATTGCAATTTATAGGCACTAATTATGTGGATAAGTTAAAAGCATTTCCACTGACTTTCAAGTAATTTTACTGACAAGAAAACCAATATTTTTTTAAAACCAAATTGAGTAGTAGGCGAATTTTAAAAATAATTTCAGATCATAAGTTTATACAATTTTCAGCACTTTGAAATGCATTGCAATTTGAAGGCACTAATTATGTGGATAAGTTAAAAGCATTTCCACTGACTGTCAAGTAATTTTACTGACAAGAAAAACCAATGTTTCTAAAATCAAAATTTAGGCGATTTGAAAAAAAATTGCAGATCATAAGTTTAGACAATTTTCAGTACTTTGAAATGCATTGCAATTTAAAGGCACTAATTATGTGGATAAGTTAAAAGCATTTCCACTGACTTTCAAGTAATTTTACTGACAAGAAAAACCAATGTTTCTAAAATCAAAATTGAGTAGGAGCCCATTTGAAAAATAATTGCAGATCATAAGTTTAGACAATTTTCAGCACTTTGAAATGCATTGCAATTTATAGGCACTAATTATGTGGATAAGTTAAAAGCATTTCCACTGACTTTCAAGTAATTTTACTGACAAGAAAACCAATATTTTTTTAAAACCAAATTGAGTAGTAGGCGAATTTTAAAAATAATTTCAGATCATAAGTTTAGACAATTTTCAGCACTTTGAAATGCATTGCAATTTGAAGGCACTAATTATGTGGATAAGTTAAAAGCATTTCCACTGACTTTCAAGTAATTTTACTGACAAGAAAACCAATATTTTTTTAAAACCAAATTGAGTAGGCGAATTTTAAAAATAATTGCAGATCATAAGTTTAGACAATTTTCAGCACTTTGAAATGTATTGCAATTTGAAGGCACTAATTATGTGGCTAAGTTAAAAGCATTTCCACTGACTTTCAAGTAATTTTACTGACAAGAAAAACCAATATTTTTTTAAAACCAAATTGAGTAGAAGGCGAATTTTAAAAAAAATTGCAGATCATAAGTTTAGACAATTTTCAGTACTTTGAAATGCATTGCAATTTAAAGGCACTAATTATGTGGATAAGTTAAAAGCATTTCCACTGACTTTCAAGTAATTTTACTGACAAGAAAAACCAATGTTTCTAAAATCAAAATTGAGTAGGAGCCCATTTGAAAAATAATTGCAGATCATAAGTTTAGACAATTTTCAGCACTTTGAAATGCATTGCAATTTATAGGCACTAATTATGTGGATAAGTTAAAAGCATTTCCACTGACTTTCAAGTAATTTTACTGACAAGAAAAACTATCGTTTCTAAAATCAAAATTGAGTAGAAGGTGATTTTAAAAAAAATTGCAGATCATAAGTTTAGACAATTTTCAGCACTTTGAAATGTATTGCAATTTGAAGGCACTAATTATGTGGATAAGTTAAAAGCATTTCCACTAACTTTCAAGTAATTTTACTGACAAGAAAAACTATCGTTTCTAAAATCAAAATTGAGTAGAAGGTGATTTGAAAAAAAATTGCAGATCATAAGTTTAGACAATTTTCAGCACTTTGAAATGCATTGCAATTTATAGGCACTAATTATGTGGATAAGTTAAAAGCATTTCCACTGACTTTCAAGTAATTTTACTGACAAGAAAACCAATATTTTTTTAAAACCAAATTGAGTAGTAGGCGAATTTTAAAAATAATTTCAGATCATAAGTTTAGACAATTTTCAGCACTTTGAAATGCATTGCAATTTGAAGGCACTAATTATGTGGATAAGTTAAAAGCATTTCCACTGACTGTCAAGTAATTTTACTGACAAGAAAAACCAATGTTTCTAAAATCAAAATTTAGGCGATTTGAAAAAAAATTGCAGATCATAAGTTTAGACAATTTTCAGTACTTTGAAATGCATTGCAATTTAAAGGCACTAATTATGTGGATAAGTTAAAAGCATTTCCACTGACTTTCAAGTAATTTTACTGACAAGAAAAACCAATGTTTCTAAAATCAAAATTGAGTAGGAGCCCATTTGAAAAATAATTGCAGATCATAAGTTTAGACAATTTTCAGCACTTTGAAATGCATTGCAATTTATAGGCACTAATTATGTGGATAAGTTAAAAGCATTTCCACTGACTTTCAAGTAATTTTACTGACAAGAAAACCAATATTTTTTTAAAACCAAATTGAGTAGTAGGCGAATTTTAAAAATAATTTCAGATCATAAGTTTAGACAATTTTCAGCACTTTGAAATGCATTGCAATTTGAAGGCACTAATTATGTGGATAAGTTAAAAGCATTTCCACTGACTTTCAAGTAATTTTACTGACAAGAAAACCAATATTTTTTTAAAACCAAATTGAGTAGGCGAATTTTAAAAATAATTGCAGATCATAAGTTTAGACAATTTTCAGCACTTTGAAATGTATTGCAATTTGAAGGCACTAATTATGTGGCTAAGTTAAAAGCATTTCCACTTACTTTCAAGTAATTTTACTGACAAGAAAAACCAATATTTTTTTAAAACCAAATTGAGTAGAAGGCGAATTTTAAAAAAAATTGCAGATCATAAGTTTAGACAATTTTCAGTACTTTGAAATGCATTGCAATTTAAAGGCACTAATTATGTGGATAAGTTAAAAGCATTTCCACTGACTTTCAAGTAATTTTACTGACAAGAAAAACCAATGTTTCTAAAATCAAAATTGAGTAGGAGCCCATTTGAAAAATAATTGCAGATCATAAGTTTAGACAATTTTCAGCACTTTGAAATGCATTGCAATTTATAGGCACTAATTATGTGGATAAGTTAAAAGCATTTCCACTGACTTTCAAGTAATTTTACTGACAAGAAAAACTATCGTTTCTAAAATCAAAATTGAGTAGAAGGTGATTTTAAAAAAAATTGCAGATCATAAGTTTAGACAATTTTCAGCACTTTGAAATGTATTGCAATTTGAAGGCACTAATTATGTGGATAAGTTAAAAGCATTTCCACTAACTTTCAAGTAATTTTACTGACAAGAAAAACTATCGTTTCTAAAATCAAAATTGAGTAGAAGGTGATTTGAAAAAAAATTGCAGATCATAAGTTTAGACAATTTTCAGCACTTTGAAATGCATTGCAATTTATAGGCACTAATTATGTGGATAAGTTAAAAGCATTTCCACTGACTTTCAAGTAATTTTACTGACAAGAAAACCAATATTTTTTTAAAACCAAATTGAGTAGTAGGCGAATTTTAAAAATAATTTCAGATCATAAGTTTAGACAATTTTCAGCACTTTGAAATGCATTGCAATTTGAAGGCACTAATTATGTGGATAAGTTAAAAGCATTTCCACTGACTTTCAAGTAATTTTACTGACAAGAAAACCAATATTTTTTTAAAACCAAATTGAGTAGGCGAATTTTAAAAATAATTGCAGATCATAAGTTTAGACAATTTTCAGCACTTTGAAATGTATTGCAATTTGAAGGCACTAATTATGTGGCTAAGTTAAAAGCATTTCCACTGACTTTCAAGTAATTTTACTGACAAGAAAAACCAATATTTTTTTAAAACCAAATTGAGTAGAAGGCGAATTTTAAAAAAAATTGCAGATCATAAGTTTAGACAATTTTCAGTACTTTGAAATGCATTGCAATTTAAAGGCACTAATTATGTGGATAAGTTAAAAGCATTTCCACTGACTTTCAAGTAATTTTACTGACAAGAAAAACCAATGTTTCTAAAATCAAAATTGAGTAGGAGCCCATTTGAAAAATAATTGCAGATCATAAGTTTAGACAATTTTCAGCACTTTGAAATGCATTGCAATTTATAGGCACTAATTATGTGGATAAGTTAAAAGCATTTCCACTGACTTTCAAGTAATTTTACTGACAAGAAAAACTATCGTTTCTAAAATCAAAATTGAGTAGAAGGTGATTTTAAAAAAAATTGCAGATCATAAGTTTAGACAATTTTCAGCACTTTGAAATGTATTGCAATTTGAAGGCACTAATTATGTGGATAAGTTAAAAGCATTTCCACTAACTTTCAAGTAATTTTACTGACAAGAAAAACTATCGTTTCTAAAATCAAAATTGAGTAGAAGGTGACTTGAAAAAAAATTGCAGATCATAAGTTTAGACAATTTTCAGTACTTTGAAATGCATTGCAATTTAAAGGCACTAATTATGTGGATAAGTTAAAAGCATTTCCACTGACTTTCAAGTAATTTTACTGACAAGAAAAACCAATGTTTCTAAAATCAAAATTGAGTAGGAGCCCATTTGAAAAATAATTGCAGATCATAAGTTTAGACAATTTTCAGCACTTTGAAATGCATTGCAATTTATAGGCACTAATTATGTGGATAAGTTAAAAGCATTTCCACTGACTTTCAAGTAATTTTACTGACAAGAAAACCAATATTTTTTTAAAACCAAATTGAGTAGTAGGCGAATTTTAAAAATAATTTCAGATCATAAGTTTAGACAATTTTCAGCACTTTGAAATGCATTGCAATTTGAAGGCACTAATTATGTGGATAAGTTAAAAGCATTTCCACTGACTTTCAAGTAATTTTACTGACAAGAAAACCAATATTTTTTTAAAACCAAATTGAGTAGGCGAATTTTAAAAATAATTGCAGATCATAAGTTTAGACAATTTTCAGCACTTTGAAATGTATTGCAATTTGAAGGCACTAATTATGTGGCTAAGTTAAAAGCATTTCCACTGACTTTCAAGTAATTTTACTGACAAGAAAAACCAATATTTTTTTAAAACCAAATTGAGTAGAAGGCGAATTTTAAAAAAAATTGCAGATCATAAGTTTAGACAATTTTCAGTACTTTGAAATGCATTGCAATTTAAAGGCACTAATTATGTGGATAAGTTAAAAGCATTTCCACTGACTTTCAAGTAATTTTACTGACAAGAAAAACCAATGTTTCTAAAATCAAAATTGAGTAGGAGCCCATTTGAAAAATAATTGCAGATCATAAGTTTAGACAATTTTCAGCACTTTGAAATGCATTGCAATTTATAGGCACTAATTATGTGGATAAGTTAAAAGCATTTCCACTGACTTTCAAGTAATTTTACTGACAAGAAAAACTATCGTTTCTAAAATCAAAATTGAGTAGAAGGTGATTTTAAAAAAAATTGCAGATCATAAGTTTAGACAATTTTCAGCACTTTGAAATGTATTGCAATTTGAAGGCACTAATTATGTGGATAAGTTAAAAGCATTTCCACTAACTTTCAAGTAATTTTACTGACAAGAAAAACTGTCGTTTCTAAAATCAAAATTGAGTAGAAGGTGATTTGAAAAAAAATTGCAGATCATAAGTTTAGACAATTTTCAGCACTTTGAAATGCATTGCAATTTATAGGCACTAATTATGTGGATAAGTTAAAAGCATTTCCACTGACTTTCAAGTAATTTTACTGACAAGAAAACCAATATTTTTTTAAAACCAAATTGAGTAGTAGGCGAATTTTAAAAATAATTTCAGATCATAAGTTTAGACAATTTTCAGCACTTTGAAATGCATTGCAATTTGAAGGCACTAATTATGTGGATAAGTTAAAAGCATTTCCACTGACTTTCAAGTAATTTTACTGACAAGAAAACCAATATTTTTTTAAAACCAAATTGAGTAGGCGAATTTTAAAAATAATTGCAGATCATAAGTTTAGACAATTTTCAGCACTTTGAAATGTATTGCAATTTGAAGGCACTAATTATGTGGCTAAGTTAAAAGCATTTCCACTGACTTTCAAGTAATTTTACTGACAAGAAAAACCAATATTTTTTTAAAACCAAATTGAGTAGAAGGCGAATTTTAAAAAAAATTGCAGATCATAAGTTTAGACAATTTTCAGTACTTTGAAATGCATTGCAATTTAAAGGCACTAATTATGTGGATAAGTTAAAAGCATTTCCACTGACTTTCAAGTAATTTTACTGACAAGAAAAACCAATGTTTCTAAAATCAAAATTGAGTAGGAGCCCATTTGAAAAATAATTGCAGATCATAAGTTTAGACAATTTTCAGCACTTTGAAATGCATTGCAATTTATAGGCACTAATTATGTGGATAAGTTAAAAGCATTTCCACTGACTTTCAAGTAATTTTACTGACAAGAAAACCAATATTTTTTTAAAACCAAATTGAGTAGGCGAATTTTAAAAATAATTGCAGATCATAAGTTTAGACAATTTTCAGCACTTTGAAATGTATTGCAATTTGAAGGCACTAATTATGTGGCTAAGTTAAAAGCATTTCCACTGACTTTCAAGTAATTTTACTGACAAGAAAAACCAATATTTTTTTAAAACCAAATTGAGTAGAAGGCGAATTTTAAAAAAAATTGCAGATCATAAGTTTAGACAATTTTCAGTACTTTGAAATGCATTGCAATTTAAAGGCACTAATTATGTGGATAAGTTAAAAGCATGTCCACTGACTTTCAAGTAATTTTACTGACAAGAAAAACCAATGTTTCTAAAATCAAAATTGAGTAAGAGCCCATTTGAAAAATAATTGCAGATCATAAGTTTAGACAATTTTCAGCACTTTGAAATGCATTGCAATTTATAGGCACTAATTATGTGGATAAGTTAAAAGCATTTCCACTGACTTTCAAGTAATTTTACTGACAAGAAAAACTATCGTTTCTAAAATCAAAATTGAGTAGAAGGTGATTTTAAAAAAAATTGCAGATCATAAGTTTAGACAATTTTCAGCACTTTGAAATGTATTGCAATTTGAAGGCACTAATTATGTGGATAAGTTAAAAGCATTTCCACTGACTTTCAAGTAATTTTACTGACAAGAAAAACCATCGTTTCTAAAATCAAAATTGAGTAGAAGGTGATTTAAAAAAATTGCAGATCATAAGTTTAGACAATTTTCAGCACTTTGAAATGCATTGCAATTTATAGGCACTAATTATGTGGATAAGTTAAAAGCATTTCCACTGACTTTCAAGTAATTTTACTGACAAGAAAACCAATATTTTTTTAAAACCAAATTGAGTAGTAGGCGAATTTTAAAAATAATTTCAGATCATAAGTTTAGACAATTTTCAGCACTTTGAAATGCATTGCATATTTAACGCACTAATTATGTGGATAAGTTAAAAGCATTTCCACTGACTTTCACGTAATTTTACTGACAAGAAAAACTATCGTTTCTAAAATCAAAATTGAGTAGAAGGTGATTTGAAAAAAAATTGCAGATCATAAGTTTAGACAATTTTCAGCACTTTGAAATGTATTGCAATTTGAAGGCACTAATTATGTGGATAAGTTAAAAGCATTTCCACTGACTTTCAAGTAATTTTACTGACAAGAAAAACCAATATTTTTTTAAAACCAAATTGAGTAATAATCGAATTTAAAAAAAAATTGCAGATCATAAGTTTAGACAATTTTCAGCACTTTGAAATGTATTGCAATTTGAAGGCACTAATTATGTGGATAAGTTAAAAGCATTTCCACTGACTTTCATGTAATTTTACTGACAAGAAAAACCAATGTTTCTAAAATCAAAATTGAGGCGATTTGAAAAAAAATTGCAGATCATAAGTTTAGACAATTTTCAGCACTTTGAAATGTATTGCAATTTTAACGCACTAATTATGTGGCTAAGTTAAAAGCATTTCCACTGACTTTCAAGTAATTTTACTGACAAGAAAAACCAATATTTTTTTAAAACCAAATTGAGTAATAATCGAATTTTTAAAAAAAATTGCAGATCATAAGTTTAGACAATTTTCAGCACTTTGAAATGTATTGCAATTTAAAGGCACTAATTATGTGGATAAGTTAAAAGCATTTCCACTGACTTTCATGTAATTTTACTGACAAGAAAAACCAATGTTTCTAAAATCAAAATTGAGGCGATTTGAAAAAAAATTGCAGATCATAAGTTTGGACAATTTTCAGCACTTTGAAATGTATTGCAATTTTAACGCACTAATTATGTGGCTAAGTTAAAAGCATTTCCACTGATTTTCAAGTAATTTTACTGACAATAAAAACCAATATTTTTTTAAAACCAAATTGAGTAGAAGGCGAATTTTTAAAAAAATTGCAGATCATACGTTTAGACAATTTTCAGTACTTTGAAATGCATTGCAATTTAAAGGCACTAATTATGTGGATAAGTTAAAAGCATTTCCACTGACTTTCAAGTAATTTTACTGACAAGAAAAACCAATGTTTCTAAAATCAAAATTGAGTAGGAGCCCATTTGAAAAACAATTGCAGATCATAAATTTAGACAATTTTCAGCACTTTGAAATGCATTGCATATTTAACGCACTAATTATGTGGATAAGTTAAAAGCATTTCCACTGACTTTCACGTAATTTTACTGACAAGAAAAACTATCGTTTCTAAAATCAAAATTGAGTAGAAGGTAATTTGAAAAAAAATTGCAGATCATAAGTTTAGACAATTTTCAGCACTTTGAAATGCATTGCAATGTCAACGCACTAATTATGTGGATAAGTTAAAAGCATTTCCACTGACTTTCATGTAATTTTACTGACAAGAAAAACCAATGTTTCTAAAATCAAAATTGAGGCGATTTGAAAAAAAATTGCAGATCATAAGTTTAGACAATTTTCAGCACTTTGAAATGCATTGCAATTTGAAGGCACTAATTATGTGGATAAGTTAAAAGCATTTCCACTGATTTTCAAGTAATTTTACTGACAAGAAAAAGCAATATTTTTTTAAAACCAAATTGAGTAGTAGGCGAATTTTAAAAAAAATTGCAGATCATAAGTTTAGACAATTTTCAGCACTTTGAAATGTATTGCAATTTGAAGGCACTAATTATGTGGATAAGTTAAAAGCATTTCCACTGACTTTCAAGTAATTTTACTGACAAGAAAAACCGATGTTTCTAAAATTAAAATTGAGTAGGAGCCCATTTGAAAAAAAATTGCAGATCATAAATTTAGACAATTTTCAGCACTTTGAAATGCATTGCATATTTAACGCACTAATTATGTGGATAAGTTAAAAGCATTTCCACTGACTTTCACGTAATTTTACTGACAAGAAAAACTATCGTTTCTAAAATCAAAATTGAGTAGAAGGTAATTTGAAAAAAAATTGCAGATCATAAGTTTAGACAATTTTCAGCACTTTGAAATGCATTGCAATGTCAACGCACTAATTATGTGGATAAGTTAAAAGCATTTCCACTGACTTTCAAGTAATTTTACTGACAAGAAAAACCAATATTTTTTTTAAACCAAATTGAGTAATAATCGAATTTTAAAAAAAATTGCAGATCATAAGTTTAGACAATTTTCAGCACTTTGAAATGTATTGCAATTTGAAGGCACTAATTATGTGGATAAGTTAAAAGCATTTCCACTGACTTTCAAGTAATTTTACTGACAATAAAAACTATCGTTTCTAAAATCAAAATTGAGTAAAAGGTAATTTGAAAAAAAATTGCAGATCATAAGTTTAGACAATTTTCAGCACTTTGAAATGCATTGCATATTTAACGCACTAATTATGTGGATAAGTTAAAAGCATTTCCACTGACTTTCACGTAATTTTACTGACAAGAAAAACTATCGTTTCTAAAATCAAAATTGAGTAGAAGGTGATTTGAAAAAAAATTGCAGATCATAAGTTTAGACAATTTTCAGCACTTTGAAATGTATTGCAATTTGAAGGCACTAATTATGTGGATAAGTTAAAAGCATTTCCACTGACTTTCAAGTAATTTTACTGACAAGAAAAACCAATATTTTTTTAAAACCAAATTAAGTAATAATCGAATTTTAAAAAAAATTGCAGATCATAAGTTTAGACAATTTTCAGCACTTTGAAATGTATTGCAATTTGAAGGCACTAATTATGTGGATAAGTTAAAAGCATTTCCACTGACTTTCATGTAATTTTACTGACAAGAAAAACCAATGTTTCTAAAATCAAAATTGAGGCGATTTGAAAAAAAATTGCAGATCATAAGTTTAGACAATTTTCAGCACTTTGAAATGTATTGCAATTTTAACGCACTAATTATGTGGCTAAGTTAAAAGCATTTCCACTGACTTTCAAGTAATTTTACTGACAAGAAAAACCAATATTTTTTTAAAACCAAATTGAGTAATAATCGAATTTTTAAAAAAAATTGCAGATCATAAGTTTAGACAATTTTCAGCACTTTGAAATGTATTGCAATTTAAAGGCACTAATTATGTGGATAAGTTAAAAGCATTTCCACTGACTTTCATGTAATTTTACTGACAAGAAAAACCAATGTTTCTAAAATCAAAATTGAGGCGATTTGAAAAAAAATTGCAGATCATAAGTTTGGACAATTTTCAGCACTTTGAAATGTATTGCAATTTTAACGCACTAATTATGTGGCTAAGTTAAAAGCATTTCCACTGATTTTCAAGTAATTTTACTGACAATAAAAACCAATATTTTTTTAAAACCAAATTGAGTAGAAGGCGAATTTTAAAAAAAATTGCAGATCATACGTTTAGACAATTTTCAGTACTTTGAAATGCATTGCAATTTAAAGGCACTAATTATGTGGATAAGTTAAAAGCATTTCCACTGACTTTCAAGTAATTTTACTGACAAGAAAAACCAATGTTTCTAAAATCAAAATTGAGTAGGAGCCCATTTGAAAAACAATTGCAGATCATAAATTTAGACAATTTTCAGCACTTTGAAATGCATTGCATATTTAACGCACTAATTATGTGGATAAGTTAAAAGCATTTCCACTGACTTTCACGTAATTTTACTGACAAGAAAAACTATCGTTTCTAAAATCAAAATTGAGTAGAAGGTAATTTGAAAAAAAATTGCAGATCATAAGTTTAGACAATTTTCAGCACTTTGAAATGCATTGCAATGTCAACGCACTAATTATGTGGATAAGTTAAAAGCATTTCCACTGACTTTCATGTAATTTTACTGACAAGAAAAACCAATGTTTCTAAAATCAAAATTGAGGCGATTTGAAAAAAAATTGCAGATCATAAGTTTAGACAATTTTCAGCACTTTGAAATGCATTGCAATTTGAAGGCACTAATTATGTAGATAAGTTAAAAGCATTTCCACTGACTTTCAAGTAATTTTACTGACAAGAAAAACCAATATTTTTTTAAAACCAAATTGAGTAGTAGGCGAATTTAAAAAAAAATTGCAGATCATAAGTTTAGACAATTTTCAGCACTTTGAAATGTATTGCAATTTGAAGGCACTAATTATGTGGATAAGTTAAAAGCATTTCCACTGACTGTCAAGTAATTTTACTGACAAGAAAAACCAATGTTTCTAAAATCAAAATTGAGGCGATTTGAAAAAAAATTGCAGATCATAAGTTTAGACAATTTTCAGCACTTTGAAATGTATTGCAATTTTAACGCACTAATTATGTGGCTAAGTTAAAAGCATTTCCACTGACTTTCAAGTAATTTTACTGACAAGAAAAACCGATGTTTCTAAAATTAAAATTGAGTAGGAGCCCATTTGAAAAAAAATTGCAGATCATAAATTTAGACAATTTTCAGCACTTTGAAATGCATTGCATATTTAACGCACTAATTATGTGGATAAGTTAAAAGCATTTCCACTGACTTTCACGTAATTTTACTGACAAGAAAAACTATCGTTTCTAAAATCAAAATTGAGTAGAAGGTAATTTGAAAAAAAATTGCAGATAATAAGTTTAGACAATTTTCAGCACTTTGAAATGCATTGCAATGTCAACGCACTAATTATGTGGATAAGTTAAAAGCATTTCCACTGACTTTCAAGTAATTTTACTGACAAGAAAAACCAATATTTTTTAAAAACCAAATTGAGTAATAATCGAATTTTAAAAAAAATTGCAGATCATAAGTTTAGACAATTTTCAGCACTTTGAAATGTATTGCAATTTGAAGGCACTAATTATGTGGATAAGTTAAAAGCATTTCCACTGACTTTCAAGTAATTTTACTGACAAGAAAAACCAATATTTTTTAAAAACTAAATTGAGTAATAATCAAATTTAAAAAAAATTGCAGATCATAAGTTTAGACAATTTTCAGCACTTTGAAATGTATTGCAATTTGAAGGCACTAATTATGTGGATAAGTTAAAAGCATTTCCACTGACTTTCAAGTAATTTTACTGACAAGAAAAACTATCGTTTCTAAAATCAAAATTGAGTAAAAGGTGATTTGAAAAAAAATTGCAGATCATAAGTTTAGACAATTTTCAGCACTTTGAAATGCATTGCAATTTATAGGCACTAATTATGTGGATAAGTTAAAAGCATTTCCACTGACTTTCAAGTAATTTTACTGACAAGAAAACCAATATTTTTTTAAAACCAAATTGAGTAGTAGGCGAATTTTAAAAATAATTTCAGATCATAAGTTTAGACAATTTTCAGCACTTTGAAATGCATTGCAATTTGAAGGCACTAATTATGTGGATAAGTTAAAAGCATTTCCACTGACTTTCAAGTAATTTTACTGACAAGAAAAAGCAATATTTTTTTAAAACCAAATTGAGTAGTAGGCGAATTTTAAAAAAAATTGCAGATCATAAGTTTAGACAATTTTCAGCACTTTGAAATGTATTGCAATTTGAAGGCACTAATTATGTGGATAAGTTAAAAGCATTTCCACTGACTTTCATGTAATTTTACTGACAAGAAAAACCAATGTTTCTAAAATCAAAATTGAGGCGATTTGAAAAAAAATTGCAGATCATAAGTTTAGACAATTTTCAGCACTTTGAAATGCATTGCAATTTGAAGGCACTAATTATGTGGATAAGTTAAAAGCATTTCCACTGACTGTCAAGTAATTTTACTGACAAGAAAAACCAATGTTTCTAAAATCAAAATTTAGGCGATTTGAAAAAAAATTGCAGATCATAAGTTTAGACAATTTTCAGCACTTTGAAATGTATTGCAATTTTAACGCACTAATTATGTGGCTAAGTTAAAAGCATTTCCACTGACTTTCAAGTAATTTTACTGACAAGAAAAACCAATATTTTTTTAAAACCAAATTGAGTAGAAGGCGAATTTTAAAAAAATTGCAGATCATAAGTTTAGACAATTTTCAGTACTTTGAAATGCATTGCAATTTAAAGGCACTAATTATGTGGATAAGTTAAAAGCATTTCCACTGACTTTCAAGTAATTTTACTGACAAGAAAAACCAATGTTTCTAAAATCAAAATTGAGTAGGAGCCCATTTGAAAAATAATTGCAGATCATAAGTTTAGACAATTTTCAGCACTTTGAAATGCATTGCAATTTATAGGCACTAATTATGTGGATAAGTTAAAAGCATTTCCACTGACTTTCAAGTAATTTTACTGACAAGAAAACCAATATTTTTTAAAAACCAAATTGAGTAGTAGGCGAATTTTAAAAATAATTTCAGATCATAAGTTTAGACAATTTTCAGCACTTTGAAATGCATTGCAATTTGAAGGCACTAATTATGTGGATAAGTTAAAAGCATTTCCACTGACTTTCAAGTAATTTTACTGACAAGAAAAACCAATATTTTTTTAAAACCAAATTGAGTAGTAGGCGAATTTAACAAAAAATTGCAGATCATAAGTTTAGACAATTTTCAGCACTTTGAAATGTATTGCAATTTGAAGGCACTAATTATGTGGATAAGTTAAAAGCATTTCCACTGACTGTCAAGTAATTTTACTGACAAGAAAAACCAATGTTTCTAAAATCAAAATTGAGGCGATTTGAAAAAAAATTGCAGATCATAAGTTTAGACAATTTTCAGCACTTTGAAATGTATTGCAATTTTAACGCACTAATTATGTGGCTAAGTTAAAAGCATTTCCACTGACTTTCAAGTAATTTTACTGACAAGAAAAACCGATGTTTCTAAAATTAAAATTGAGTAGGAGCCCATTTGAAAAAAAATTGCAGATCATAAATTTAGACAATTTTCAGCACTTTGAAATGCATTGCATATTTAACGCACTAATTATGTGGATAAGTTAAAAGCATTTCCACTGACTTTCACGTAATTTTACTGACAAGAAAAACTATCGTTTCTAAAATCAAAATTGTGTAGAAGGTAATTTGAAAAAAAATTGCAGATCATAAGTTTAGACAATTTTCAGCACTTTGAAATGCATTGCAATGTCAACGCACTAATTATGTGGATAAGTTAAAAGCATTTCCACTGACTTTCAAGTAATTTTACTGACAAGAAAAACCAATATTTTTTTAAAACCAAATTGAGTAATAATCGAATTTTAAAAAAAATTGCAGATCATAAGTTTAGACAATTTTCAGCACTTTGAAATGTATTGCAATTTGAAGGCACTAATTATGTGGATAAGTTAAAAGCATTTCCACTGACTTTCAAGTAATTTTACTGACAAGAAAAACCAATATTTTTTTAAAACTAAATTGAGTAATAATCAAATTTAAAAAAAATTGCAGATCATAAGTTTAGACAATTTTCAGCACTTTGAAATGTATTGCAATTTGAAGGCACTAATTATGTGGATAAGTTAAAAGCATTTCCACTGACTTTCAAGTAATTTTACTGACAAGAAAAACTATCGTTTCTAAAATCAAAATTGAGTAAAAGGTGATTTGAAAAAAAATTGCAGATCATAAGTTTAGACAATTTTCAGCACTTTGAAATGCATTGCAATTTATAGGCACTAATTATGTGGATAAGTTAAAAGCATTTCCACTGACTTTCAAGTAATTTTACTGACAAGAAAACCAATATTTTTTTAAAACCAAATTGAGTAGTAGGCGAATTTTAAAAATAATTTCAGATCATAAGTTTAGACAATTTTCAGCACTTTGAAATGCATTGCAATTTGAAGGCACTAATTATGTGGATAAGTTAAAAGCATTTCCACTGACTTTCAAGTAATTTTACTGACAAGAAAAACCAATATTTTTTTAAAACCAAATTGAGTAGTAGGCGAATTTTAAAAAAAATTGCAGATCATAAGTTTAGACAATTTTCAGCACTTTGAAATGTATTGCAATTTGAAGGCACTAATTATGTGGATAAGTTAAAAGCATTTCCACTGACTTTCATGTAATTTTACTGACAAGAAAAACCAATGTTTCTAAAATCAAAATTGAGGCGATTTGAAAAAAAATTGCAGATCATAAGTTTAGACAATTTTCAGCACTTTGAAATGCATTGCAATTTGAAGGCACTAATTATGTGGATAAGTTAAAAGCATTTCCACTGACTGTCAAGTAATTTTACTGACAAGAAAAACCAATGTTTCTAAAATCAAAATTTAGGCGATTTGAAAAAAAATTGCAGATCATAAGTTTAGACAATTTTCAGCACTTTGAAATGTATTGCAATTTTAACGCACTAATTATGTGGCTAAGTTAAAAGCATTTCCACTGACTTTCAAGTAATTTTACTGACAAGAAAAACCAATATTTTTTTAAAACCAAATTGAGTAGAAGGCGAATTTTAAAAAAAATTGCAGATCATAAGTTTAGACAATTTTCAGTACTTTGAAATGCATTGCAATTTAAAGGCACTAATTATGTGGATAAGTTAAAAGCATTTCCACTGACTTTCAAGTAATTTTACTGACAAGAAAAACCAATGTTTCTAAAATCAAAATTGAGTAGGAGCCCATTTGAAAAATAATTGCAGATCATAAGTTTAGACAATTTTCAGCACTTTGAAATGCATTGCAATTTATAGGCACTAATTATGTGGATAAGTTAAAAGCATTTCCACTGACTTTCAAGTAATTTTACTGACAAGAAAACCAATATTTTTTTAAAACCAAATTGAGTAGTAGGCGAATTTTAAAAATAATTTCAGATCATAAGTTTAGACAATTTTCAGCACTTTGAAATGCATTGCAATTTGAAGGCACTAATTATGTGGATAAGTTAAAAGCATTTCCACTGACTTTCAAGTAATTTTACTGACAAGAAAAACCAATATTTTTTTAAAACTAAATTGAGTAATAATCAAATTTAAAAAAAATTGCAGATCATAAGTTTAGACAATTTTCAGCACTTTGAAATGTATTGCAATTTGAAGGCACTAATTATGTGGATAAGTTAAAAGCATTTCCACTGACTTTCAAGTAATTTTACTGACAAGAAAAACTATCGTTTCTAAAATCAAAATTGAGTAAAAGGTAATTTGAAAAAAAATTGCAGATCATAAGTTTAGACAATTTTCAGCACTTTGAAATGCATTGCAATTTATAGGCACTAATTATGTGGATAAGTTAAAAGCATTTCCACTGACTTTCAAGTAATTTTACTGACAAGAAAACCAATATTTTTTTAAAACCAAATTGAGTAGTAGGCGAATTTTAAAAATAATTTCAGATCATAAGTTTAGACAATTTTCAGCACTTTGAAATGCATTGCAATTTGAAGGCACTAATTATGTGGATAAGTTAAAAGCATTTCCACTGACTTTCAAGTAATTTTACTGACAAGAAAAAGCAATATTTTTTTAAAACCAAATTGAGTAGTAGGCGAATTTTAAAAAAAATTGCAGATCATAAGTTTAGACAATTTTCAGCACTTTGAAATGTATTGCAATTTGAAGGCACTAATTATGTGGATAAGTTAAAAGCATTTCCACTGACTTTCATGTAATTTTACTGACAAGAAAAACCAATGTTTCTAAAATCAAAATTTAGGCGATTTGAAAAAAAATTGCAGATCATAAGTTTAGACAATTTTCAGCACTTTGAAATGCATTGCAATTTGAAGGCACTAATTATGTGGATAAGTTAAAAGCATTTCCACTGACTGTCAAGTAATTTTACTGACAAGAAAAACCAATGTTTCTAAAATCAAAATTTAGGCGATTTGAAAAAAAATTGCAGATCATAAGTTTAGACAATTTTCAGCACTTTGAAATGTATTGCAATTTTAACGCACTAATTATGTGGCTAAGTTAAAAGCATTTCCACTGACTTTCAAGTAATTTTACTGACAAGAAAAACCAATATTTTTTTAAAACCAAATTGAGTAGAAGGCGAATTTAAAAAAAAATTGCAGATCATAAGTTTAGACAATTTTCAGTACTTTGAAATGCATTGCAATTTAAAGGCACTAATTATGTGGATAAGTTAAAAGCATTTCCACTGACTTTCAAGTAATTTTACTGACAAGAAAAACCAATGTTTCTAAAATCAAAATTGAGTAGGAGCCCATTTGAAAAATAATTGCAGATCATAAGTTTAGACAATTTTCAGCACTTTGAAATGCATTGCAATTTATAGGCACTAATTATGTGGATAAGTTAAAAGCATTTCCACTGACTTTCAAGTAATTTTACTGACAAGAAAACCAATATTTTTTTAAAACCAAATTGAGTAGTAGGCGAATTTTAAAAATAATTTCAGATCATAAGTTTAGACAATTTTCAGCACTTTGAAATGCATTGCAATTTGAAGGCACTAATTATGTGGATAAGTTAAAAGCATTTCCACTGACTTTCAAGTAATTTTACTGACAAGAAAAACCAATATTTTTTTAAAACCAAATTGAGTAGTAGGCGAATTTAAAAAAAAATTGCAGATCATAAGTTTAGACAATTTTCAGCACTTTGAAATGTATTGCAATTTGAAGGCACTAATTATGTGGATAAGTTAAAAGCATTTCCACTGACTGTCAAGTAATTTTACTGACAAGAAAAACCAATGTTTCTAAAATCAAAATTGAGGCGATTTGAAAAAAAATTGCAGATCATAAGTTTAGACAATTTTCAGCACTTTGAAATGTATTGCAATTTTAACGCACTAATTATGTGGCTAAGTTAAAAGCATTTCCACTGACTTTCAAGTAATTTTACTGACAAGAAAAACCGATGTTTCTAAAATTAAAATTGAGTAGGAGCCCATTTGAAAAAAAATTGCAGATCATAAATTTAGACAATTTTCAGCACTTTGAAATGCATTGCATATTTAACGCACTAATTATGTGGATAAGTTAAAAGCATTTCCACTGACTTTCACGTAATTTTACTGACAAGAAAAACTATCGTTTCTAAAATCAAAATTGAGTAGAAGGTAATTTGAAAAAAAATTGCAGATCATAAGTTTAGACAATTTTCAGCACTTTGAAATGCATTGCAATGTCAACGCACTAATTATGTGGATAAGTTAAAAGCATTTCCACTGACTTTCAAGTAATTTTACTGACAAGAAAAACCAATATTTTTTTAAAACCAAATTGAGTAATAATCGAATTTTAAAAAAAATTGCAGATCATAAGTTTAGACAATTTTCAGCA
Source organism: Ariolimax columbianus (assembly GCA_036924085.1). Lineage (NCBI taxonomy): Eukaryota > Metazoa > Mollusca > Gastropoda > Stylommatophora > Arionidae > Ariolimax > Ariolimax columbianus. The sequence goes on along the minus strand of JAVGWX010000010.1, from coordinate 55,350,993 downwards.
CTTTGAAATGTATTGCAATTTGAAGGCACTAATTATGTGGATAAGTTAAAAGCATTTCCACTGACTTTCAAGTAATTTTACTGACAAGAAAAACCAATATTTTTTTAAAACTAAATTGAGTAATAATCAAATTTAAAAAAAATTGCAGATCATAAGTTTAGACAATTTTCAGCACTTTGAAATGTATTGCAATTTGAAGGCACTAATTATGTGGATAAGTTAAAAGCATTTCCACTGACTTTCAAGTAATTTTACTGACAAGAAAAACTATCGTTTCTAAAATCAAAATTGAGTAAAAGGTGATTTGAAAAAAAATTGCAGATCATAAGTTTAGACAATTTTCAGCACTTTGAAATGCATTGCAATTTATAGGCACTAATTATGTGGATAAGTTAAAAGCATTTCCACTGACTTTCAAGTAATTTTACTGACAAGAAAACCAATATTTTTTTAAAACCAAATTGAGTAGTAGGCGAATTTTAAAAATAATTTCAGATCATAAGTTTAGACAATTTTCAGCACTTTGAAATGCATTGCAATTTGAAGGCACTAATTATGTGGATAAGTTAAAAGCATTTCCACTGACTTTCAAGTAATTTTACTGACAAGAAAAAGCAATATTTTTTTAAAACCAAATTGAGTAGTAGGCGAATTTTAAAAAAAATTGCCGATCATAAGTTTAGACAATTTTCAGCACTTTGAAATGTATTGCAATTTGAAGGCACTAATTATGTGGATAAGTTAAAAGCATTTCCACTGACTGTCAAGTAATTTTACTGACAAGAAAAACCAATGTTTCTAAAATCAAAATTTAGGCGATTTGAAAAAAAATTGCAGATCATAAGTTTAGACAATTTTCAGCACTTTGAAATGTATTGCAATTTTAACGCACTAATTATGTGGCTAAGTTAAAAGCATTTCCACTGACTTTCAAGTAATTTTACTGACAAGAAAAACCAATATTTTTTTAAAACCAAATTGAGTAGAAGGCGAATTTTTAAAAAAATTGCAGATCATAAGTTTAGACAATTTTCAGCACTTTGAAATGCATTGCATATTTAACGCACTAATTATGTGGATAAGTTAAAAGCATTTCCACTGACTTTCACGTAATTTTACTGACAAGAAAAACTATCGTTTCTAAAATCAAAATTGAGTAGAAGGTAATTTGAAAAAAAATTGCAGATCATAAGTTTAGACAATTTTCAGCACTTTGAAATGCATTGCAATGTCAACGCACTAATTATGTGGATAAGTTAAAAGCATTTCCACTGACTTTCAAGTAATTTTACTGACAAGAAAAACCAATATTTTTTTTAAACCAAATTGAGTAATAATCAAATTTTAAAAAAAATTGCAGATCATAAGTTTAGACAATTTTCAGCACTTTGAAATGTATTGCAATTTGAAGGCACTAATTATGTGGATAAGTTAAAAGCATTTCCACTGACTTTCAAGTAATTTTACTGACAATAAAAACTATCGTTTCTAAAATCAAAATTGAGTAAAAGGTAATTTGAAAAAAAATTGCAGATCATAAGTTTAGACAATTTTCAGCACTTTGAAATGCATTGCATATTTAACGCACTAATTATGTGGATAAGTTAAAAGCATTTCCACTGACTTTCACGTAATTTTACTGACAAGAAAAACTATCGTTTCTAAAATCAAAATTGAGTAGAAGGTGATTTGAAAAAAAATTGCAGATCATAAGTTTAGACAATTTTCAGCACTTTGAAATGTATTGCAATTTGAAGGCACTAATTATGTGGATAAGTTAAAAGCATTTCCACTGACTTTCAAGTAATTTTACTGACAAGAAAAACCAATATTTTTTAAAAACCAAATTGAGTAATAATCGAATTTTAAAAAAAATTGCAGATCATAAGTTTAGACAATTTTCAGCACTTTGAAATGTATTGCAATTTGAAGGCACTAATTATGTGGAAAAGTTAAAAGCATTTCCACTGACTTTCATGTAATTTTACTGACAAGAAAAACCAATGTTTCTAAAATCAAAATTGAGGCGATTTGAAAAAAAATTGCAGATCATAAGTTTAGACAATTTTCAGCACTTTGAAATGTATTGCAATTTTAACGCACTAATTATGTGGCTAAGTTAAAAGCATTTCCACTGACTTTCAGGTAATTTTACTGACAAGAAAAACCAATATTTTTTAAAAACCAAATTGAGTAATAATCAAATTTTAAAAAAAAATTGCAGATCATAAGTTTAGACAATTTTCAGCACTTTGAAATGTATTGCAATTTAAAGGCACTAATTATGTGGATAAGTTAAAAGCATTTCCACTGACTTTCATGTAATTTTACTGACAAGAAAAACCAATGTTTCTAAAATCAAAATTGAGGCGATTTGAAAAAAATTGCAGATCATAAGTTTGGACAATTTTCAGCACTTTGAAATGTATTGCAATTTTAACGCACTAATTATGTGGCTAAGTTAAAAGCATTTCCACTTATTTTCAAGTAATTTTACTGACAATAAAAACCAATATTTTTTTAAAACCAAATTGAGTAGAAGGCGAATTTTTAAAAAAATTGCAGATCATACGTTTAGACAATTTTCAGTACTTTGAAATGCATTGCAATTTAAAGGCACTAATTATGTGGATAAGTTAAAAGCATTTCCACTGACTTTCAAGTAATTTTACTGACAAGAAAAACCAATGTTTCTAAAATCAAAATTGAGTAGGAGCCCATTTGAAAAACAATTGCAGATCATAAATTTAGACAATTTTCAGCACTTTGAAATGCATTGCATATTTAACGCACTAATTATGTGGATAAGTTAAAAGCATTTCCACTGACTTTCACGTAATTTTACTGACAAGAAAAACTATCGTTTCTAAAATCAAAATTGAGTAGAAGGTAATTTGAAAAAAAATTGCAGATCATAAGTTTAGACAATTTTCAGCACTTTGAAATGCATTGCAATGTCAACGCACTAATTATGTGGATAAGTTAAAAGCATTTCCACTGACTTTCATGTAATTTTACTGACAAGAAAAACCAATGTTTCTAAAATCAAAATTGAGGCGATTTGAAAAAAAATTGCAGATCATAAGTTTAGACAATTTTCAGCACTTTGAAATGTATTGCAATTTTAACGCACTAATTATGTGGCTAAGTTAAAAGCATTTCCACTGACTTTCAAGTAATTTTACTGACAATAAAAACCAATATTTTTTTAAAACCAAATTGAGTAGAAGGCGAATTTTAAAAAAAATTGCAGATCATAAGTTTAGACAATTTTCAGTACTTTGAAATGCATTGCAATTTAAAGGCACTAATTATGTGGATAAGTTAAAAGCATTTCCACTGACTTTCAAGTAATTTTACTGACAAGAAAAACCAATGTTTCTAAAATCAAAATTGAGTAGGAGCCCATTTGAAAAACAATTGCAGATCATAAATTTAGACAATTTTCAGCACTTTGAAATGCATTGCATATTTAACGCACTAATTATGTGGATAAGTTAAAAGCATTTCCACTGACTTTCACGTAATTTTACTGACAAGAAAAACTATCGTTTCTAAAATCAAAATTGAGTAGAAGGTAATTTGAAAAAAAATTGCAGATCATAAGTTTAGACAATTTTCAGCACTTTGAAATGCATTGCAATGTCAACGCACTAATTATGTGGATAAGTTAAAAGCATTTCCACTGACTTTCAAGTAATTTTACTGACAAGAAAAACCAATATTTTTTTAAAACCAAATTGAGTAATAATCGAATTTAAAAGAAAATTGCAGATCATAAGTTTAGACAATTTTCAGCACTTTGAAATGTATTGCAATTTAAAGGCACTAATTATGTGGATAAGTTAAAAGCATTTCCACTGACTTTCACGTAATTTTACTGACAAGAAAAAGCAATATTTTTTAAAAACCAAATTGAGTAGTAGGCGAATTTTAAAAAAAATTGCAGATCATAAGTTTAGACATTTTTCAGCACTTTGAAATGTATTGCAATTTGAAGGCACTAATTATGTGGATAAGTTAAAAGCATTTCCACTGACTTTCATGTAATTTTACTGACAAGAAAAACCAATGTTTCTAAAATCAAAATTGAGGCGATTTGAAAAAAAATTGCAGATCATAAGTTTAGACAATTTTCAGCACTTTGAAATGTATTGCAATTTTAACGCACTAATTATGTGGCTAAGTTAAAAGCATTTCCACTGACTTTCAAGTAATTTTACTGACAATAAAAACCAATATTTTTTTAAAACCAAATTGAGTAGAAGGCGAATTTTTAAAAAAATTGCAGATCATAAGTTTAGACAATTTTCAGTACTTTGAAATGCATTGCAATTTAAAGGCACTAATTATGTGGATAAGTTAAAAGCATTTCCACTGACTTTCAAGTAATTTTACTGACAAGAAAAACCAATGTTTCTAAAATCAAAATTGAGTAGGAGCCCATTTGAAAAACAATTGCAGATCATAAATTTAGACAATTTTCAGCACTTTGAAATGCATTGCATATTTAACGCACTAATTATGTGGATAAGTTAAAAGCATTTCCACTGACTTTCACGTAATTTTACTGACAAGAAAAACTATCGTTTCTAAAATCAAAATTGAGTAGAAGGTAATTTGAAAAAAAATTGCAGATCATAAGTTTAGACAATTTTCAGCACTTTGAAATGTATTGCAATTTGAAGGCACTAATTATGTGGATAAGTTAAAAGCATTTCCACTGACTTTCAAGTAATTTTACTGACAAGAAAAACTATCGTTTCTAAAATCAAAATTGAGTAAAAGGTGATTTGAAAAAAAATTGCAGATCATAAGTTTAGACAATTTTCAGCACTTTGAAATGCATTGCAATGTCAACGCACTAATTATGTGGATAAGTTAAAAGCATTTCCACTGACTTTCAAGTAATTTTACTGACAAGAAAAACCAATGTTTCTAAAATCAAAATTGAGTAGGAGCCCATTTGAAAAACAATTGCAGATCATAAATTTAGACAATTTTCAGCACTTTGAAATGCATTGCATATTTAACGCACTAATTATGTGGATAAGTTAAAAGCATTTCCACTGACTTTCACGTAATTTTACTGACAAGAAAAACTATCGTTTCTAAAATCAAAATTGAGTAGAAGGTAATTTGAAAAAAAATTGCAGATCATAAGTTTAGACAATTTTCAGCACTTTGAAATGCATTGCAATGTCAACGCACTAATTATGTGGATAAGTTAAAAGCATTTCCACTGACTTTCAAGTAATTTTACTGACAAGAAAAACCAATATTTTTTTAAAACCAAATTGAGTAATAATCGAATTTAAAAGAAAATTGCAGATCATAAGTTTAGACAATTTTCAGCACTTTGAAATGTATTGCAATTTAAAGGCACTAATTATGTGGATAAGTTAAAAGCATTTCCACTGACTTTCACGTAATTTTACTGACAAGAAAAAGCAATATTTTTTAAAAACCAAATTGAGTAGTAGGCGAATTTTAAAAAAAATTGCAGATCATAAGTTTAGACATTTTTCAGCACTTTGAAATGTATTGCAATTTGAAGGCACTAATTATGTGGATAAGTTAAAAGCATTTCCACTGACTTTCATGTAATTTTACTGACAAGAAAAACCAATGTTTCTAAAATCAAAATTGAGGCGATTTGAAAAAAAATTGCAGATCATAAGTTTAGACAATTTTCAGCACTTTGAAATGTATTGCAATTTTAACGCACTAATTATGTGGCTAAGTTAAAAGCATTTCCACTGACTTTCAAGTAATTTTACTGACAATAAAAACCAATATTTTTTTAAAACCAAATTGAGTAGAAGGCGAATTTTTAAAAAAATTGCAGATCATAAGTTTAGACAATTTTCAGTACTTTGAAATGCATTGCAATTTAAAGGCACTAATTATGTGGATAAGTTAAAAGCATTTCCACTGACTTTCAAGTAATTTTACTGACAAGAAAAACCAATGTTTCTAAAATCAAAATTGAGTAGGAGCCCATTTGAAAAACAATTGCAGATCATAAATTTAGACAATTTTCAGCACTTTGAAATGCATTGCATATTTAACGCACTAATTATGTGGATAAGTTAAAAGCATTTCCACTGACTTTCACGTAATTTTACTGACAAGAAAAACTATCGTTTCTAAAATCAAAATTGAGTAGAAGGTAATTTGAAAAAAAATTGCAGATCATAAGTTTAGACAATTTTCAGCACTTTGAAATGTATTGCAATTTGAAGGCACTAATTATGTGGATAAGTTAAAAGCATTTCCACTGACTTTCAAGTAATTTTACTGACAAGAAAAACTATCGTTTCTAAAATCAAAATTGAGTAAAAGGTGATTTGAAAAAAAATTGCAGATCATAAGTTTAGACAATTTTCAGCACTTTGAAATGCATTGCATATTTAACGCACTAATTATGTGGATAAGTTAAAAGCATTTCCACTGACTTTCACGTAATTTTACTGACAAGAAAAACTATCGTTTCTAAAATCAAAATTGAGTAGAAGGTGATTTGAAAAAAAATTGCAGATTATAAGTTTAGACAATTTTCAGCACTTTGAAATGTATTGCAATTTGAAGGCACTAATTATGTGGATAAGTTAAAAGCATTTCCACTAACTTTCAAGTAATTTTACTGACAAGAAAAACTATCGTTTCTAAAATCAAGATTGAGTAGAAGGTGATTTGAAAAAAAATTGCAGATCATAAGTTTAGACAATTTTCAGCACTTTGAAATGCATTGCAATTTATAGGCACTAATTATGTGGATAAGTTAAAAGCATTTCCACTGACTTTCAAGTAATTTTACTGACAAGAAAACCAATATTTTTTTAAAACCAAATTGAGTAGTAGGCGAATTTTAAAAATAATTTCAGATCATAAGTTTAGACAATTTTCAGCACTTTGAAATGCATTGCAATTTGAAGGCACTAATTATGTGGATAAGTTAAAAGCATTTCCACTGACTTTCAAGTAATTTTACTGACAAGAAAACCAATATTTTTTTAAAACCAAATTGAGTAGGCGAATTTTAAAAATAATTGCAGATCATAAGTTTAGACAATTTTCAGCACTTTGAAATGCATTGCAATTTAAAGGCACTAATTATGTGGATAAGTAAAAAGCATTTCCACTGACTTTCACGTAATTTTACTGACAAGAAAAACCAATGTTTGTAAAATCAAAATTGAGTAGGAGCCCATTTAAAAAAAATTGCAGATCATAAGTTTATACAATTTTCAGCACTTTGAAATGCATTGCAATTTAAAGGCACTAATTATGTGGATAAGTTAAAAGCATTTCCACTGACTTTCAAGTAATTTTACTGACAAGAAAAACCAATATTTTTTAAAAACTAAATTGAGTAATAATCAAATTAAAAAAAAATTGCAGATCATAAGTTTAGACAATTTTCAGCACTTTGAAATGTATTGCAATTTGAAGGCACTAATTATGTGGATAAGTTAAAAGCATTTCCACTGACTTTCAAGTAATTTTACTGACAAGAAAACCAATATTTTTTTAAAACCAAATTGAGTAGTAGGCGAATTTTAAAAATAATTGCAGATCATAAGTTTAGACAATTTTCAGCACTTTGAAATGCATTGCAATTTAAAGGCACTAATTATGTGGATAAGTTAAAAGCATTTCCACTGACTTTCACGTAATTTTACTGACAAGAAAAACTATCGTTTCTAAAATCAAAATTGAGTAGAAGGCGAATTTTAAAAATAATTGCAGATCATAAGTTTAGACAATTTTCAGCACTTTGAAATGCATTGCAATTTAAAGGCACTAATTATGTGGATAAGTTAAAAGCATTTCCACTGACTTTCAAGTAATTTTACTGACAAGAAAAACCAATATTTTTTAAAAACCAAATTGAGTAATAATCGAATTTAAAAAAAAATTGCAGATCATAAGTTTAGACAATTTTCAGCACTTTGAAATGTATTGCAATTTGAAGGCACTAATTATGTGGATAAGTTAAAAGCATTTCCACTGACTGTCAAGTAATTTTACTGACAAGAAAAACCAATGTTTCTAAAATCAAAATTGAGTAGGAGCCCATTTGAAAAACAATTGCAGATCATAAATTTAGACAATTTTCAGCACTTTGAAATGCATTGCATATTTAACGCACTAATTATGTGGATAAGTTAAAAGCATTTCCACTGACTTTCACGTAATTTTACTGACAAGAAAAACTATCGTTTCTAAAATCAAAATTGAGTAGAAGGTAATTTGAAAAAAAATTGCAGATCATAAGTTTAGACAATTTTCAGCACTTTGAAATGCATTGCAATGTCAACGCACTAATTATGTGGATAAGTTAAAAGCATTTCCACTGACTTTCAAGTAATTTTACTGACAAGAAAAACCAATATTTTTTTAAAACCAAATTGAGTAATAATCGAATTTAAAAGAAAATTGCAGATCATAAGTTTAGACAATTTTCAGCACTTTGAAATGTATTGCAATTTGAAGGCACTAATTATGTGGATAAGTTAAAAGCATTTCCACTGACTTTCAAGTAATTTTACTGACAAGAAAAACTATCGTTTCTAAAATCAAAATTGAGTAAAAGGTGATTTGAAAAAAAATTGCAGATCATAAGTTTAGACAATTTTCAGTACTTTGAAATGCATTGCAATTTTAAGGCACTAATTATGTGGATAAGTTAAAATCATTTCCACTGACTTTCAATTAATTTTACTGACAAGAAAAACCAATGTTTGTAAAATCAAAATTGAGTAGGAGCCCATTTGAAAAATAATTGCAGATCATAAGTTTAGACAATTTTCAGCACTTTGAAATGCATTGCAATTTAAAGGCACTAATTATGTGGATAAGTTAAAAGCATTTCCACTGACTTTCATGTAATTTTACTGACAAGAAAAACCAATGTTTCTAAAATCAAAATTGAGGCGATTTGAAAAAAAATTGCAGATCATAAGTTTAGACAATTTTCAGCACTTTGAAATGTATTGCAATTTTAACGCACTAATTATGTGGCTAAGTTAAAAGCATTTCCACTGACTTTCAAGTAATTTTACTGACAATAAAAACCAATATTTTTTAAAAACCAAATTGAGTAGAAGGCGAATTTTAAAAAAAATTGCAGATCATAAGTTTAGACAATTTTCAGTACTTTGAAATGCATTGCAATTTAAAGGCACTAATTATGTGGATAAGTTAAAAGCATTTCCACTGACTTTCAAGTAATTTTACTGACAAGAAAAACCAATGTTTCTAAAATCAAAATTGAGTAGGAGCCCATTTGAAAAACAATTGCAGATCATAAATTTAGACAATTTTCAGCACTTTGAAATGCATTGCATATTTAACGCACTAATTATGTGGATAAGTTAAAAGCATTTCCACTGACTTTCACGTAATTTTACTGACAAGAAAAACTATCGTTTCTAAAATCAAAATTGAGTAGAAGGTAATTTGAAAAAAAATTGCAGATCATAAGTTTAGACAATTTTCAGCACTTTGAAATGCATTGCAATGTCAACGCACTAATTATGTGGATAAGTTAAAAGCATTTCCACTGACTTTCAAGTAATTTTACTGACAAGAAAAACCAATATTTTTTTAAAACCAAATTGAGTAATAATCGAATTTAAAAGAAAATTGCAGATCATAAGTTTAGACAATTTTCAGCACTTTGAAATGTATTGCAATTTAAAGGCACTAATTATGTGGATAAGTTAAAAGCATTTCCACTGACTTTCACGTAATTTTACTGACAAGAAAAAGCAATATTTTTTAAAAACCAAATTGAGTAGTAGGCGAATTTTAAAAAAAATTGCAGATCATAAGTTTAGACAATTTTCAGCACTTTGAAATGTATTGCAATTTGAAGGCACTAATTATGTGGATAAGTTAAAAGCATTTCCACTGACTTTCATGTAATTTTACTGACAAGAAAAACCAATGTTTCTAAAATCAAAATTGAGTAATAATCAAATTTAAAAAAAAATTGCAGATCATAAGTTTAGACAATTTTCAGCACTTTGAAATGTATTGCAATTTGAAGGCACTAATTATGTGGATAAGTTAAAAGCATTTCCACTGACTTTCAAGTAATTTTACTGACAAGAAAACCAATATTTTTTTAAAACCAAATTGAGTAGTAGGCGAATTTTAAAAATAATTGCAGATCATAAGTTTAGACAATTTTCAGCACTTTGAAATGCATTGCAATTTAAAGGCACTAATTATGTGGATAAGTTAAAAGCATTTCCACTGACTTTCACGTAATTTTACTGACAAGAAAAACTATCGTTTCTAAAATCAAAATTGAGTAAAAGGCGAATTTTAAAAATAATTGCAGATCATAAGTTTAGACAATTTTCAGCACTTTGAAATGCATTGCAATTTAAATGCACTAATTATGTGGATAAGTTAAAAGCATTTCCACTGACTTTCAAGTAATTTTACTGACAAGAAAAACCAATATTTTTTAAAAACCAAATTGAGTAATAATCGAATTTTAAAAAAAATTGCAGATCATAAGTTTAGACAATTTTCAGCACTTTGAAATGTATTGCAATTTGAAGGCACTAATTATGTGGATAAGTTAAAAGCATTTCCACTGACTGTCAAGTAATTTTACTGACAAGAAAAACCAATGTTTCTAAAATCAAAATTGAGGCGATTTGAAAAAAAATTGCAGATCATAAGTTTAGACAATTTTCAGCACTTTGAAATGTATTGCAATTTTAACGCACTAATTAAGTGGCTAAGTTAAAAGCATTTCCACTGACTTTCAAGTAATTTTACTGACAAGAAAAACCAATATTTTTTTAAAACCAAATTGAGTAGAAGGCGAATTTTTAAAAAAATTGCAGATCATAAGTTTAGACAATTTTCAGTACTTTGAAATGCATTGCAATTTAAAGGCACTAATTATGTGGATAAGTTAAAAGCATTTCCACTGACTTTCATGTAATTTTACTGACAAGAAAAACCAATGTTTCTAAAATCAAAATTGAGGCGATTTGAAAAAAAATTGCAGATCATAAGTTTAGACAATTTTCAGCACTTTGAAATGTATTGCAATTTTAACGCACTAATTATGTGGCTAAGTTAAAAGCATTTCCACTGACTTTCAAGTAATTTTACTGACAAGAAAAACCAATGTTTCTAAAATCAAAATTGAGTAGGAGCCCATTTGAAAAACAATTGCAGATCATAAATTTAGACAATTTTCAGCACTTTGAAATGCATTGCATATTTAACGCACTAATTATGTGGATAAGTTAAAAGCATTTCCACTGACTTTCACGTAATTTTACTGACAAGAAAAACTATCGTTTCTAAAATCAAAATTGAGTAGAAGGTAATTTGAAAAAAAATTGCAGATCATAAGTTTAGACAATTTTCAGCACTTTGAAATGTATTGCAATTTATAGGCACTAATTATGTGGATAAGTTAAAAGCATTTCCACTGACTTTCAAGTAATTTTACTGACAAGAAAAACTATCGTTTCTAAAATCAAAATTGAGTAAAAGGTGATTTGAAAAAAAATTGCAGATCATAAGTTTAGACAATTTTCAGCACTTTGAAATGCATTGCATATTTAACGCACTAATTATGTGGATAAGTTAAAAGCATTTCCACTGACTTTCACGTAATTTTACTGACAAGAAAAACTATCGTTTCTAAAATCAAAATTGAGTAGAAGGTGATTTGAAAAAAAATTGCAGATCATAAGTTTAGACAATTTTCAGCACTTTGAAATGTATTGCAATTTGAAGGCACTAATTATGTGGATAAGTTAAAAGCATTTCCACTAACTTTCAAGTAATTTTACTGACAAGAAAAACTATCGTTTCTAAAATCAAGATTGAGTAGAAGGTGATTTGAAAAAAAATTGCAGATCATAAGTTTAGACAATTTTCAGCACTTTGAAATGCATTGCAATTTATAGGCACTAATTATGTGGATAAGTTAAAAGCATTTCCACTGACTTTCAAGTAATTTTACTGACAAGAAAACCAATATTTTTTTAAAACCAAATTGAGTAGTAGGCGAATTTTAAAAATAATTTCAGATCATAAGTTTAGACAATTTTCAGCACTTTGAAATGCATTGCAATTTGAAGGCACTAATTATGTGGATAAGTTAAAAGCATTTCCACTGACTTTCAAGTAATTTTACTGACAAGAAAACCAATATTTTTTAAAAACCAAATTGAGTAGGCGAATTTTAAAAATAATTGCAGATCATAAGTTTAGACAATTTTCAGCACTTTGAAATGCATTGCAATTTAAAGGCACTAATTATGTGGATAAGTAAAAAGCATTTCCACTGACTTTCACGTAATTTTACTGACAAGAAAAACCAATGTTTGTAAAATCAAAATTGAGTAGGAGCCCATTTAAAAAAAATTGCAGATCATAAGTTTATACAATTTTCAGCACTTTGAAATGCATTGCAATTTAAAGGCACTAAATATGTGGATAAGTTAAAAGCATTTCCACTGACTTTCAAGTAATTTTACTGACAAGAAAAACCAATATTTTTTAAAAACCAAATTGAGTAATAATCAAATTTTAAAAAAAATTGCAGATCATAAGTTTAGACAATTTTCAGCACTTTGAAATGTATTGCAATTTGAAGGCACTAATTATGTGGATAAGTTAAAAGCATTTCCACTGACTTTCAAGTAATTTTACTGACAAGAAAACCAATATTTTTTTAAAACCAAATTGAGTAGTAGGCGAATTTTAAAAATAATTGCAGATCATAAGTTTAGACAATTTTCAGCACTTTGAAATGCATTGCAATTTAAAGGCACTAATTATGTGGATAAGTTAAAAGCATTTCCACTGACTTTCACGTAATTTTACTGACAAGAAAAACTATCGTTTCTAAAATCAAAATTGAGTAGAAGGCGAATTTTAAAAATAATTGCAGATCATAAGTTTAGACAATTTTCAGCACTTTGAAATGCATTGCAATTTAAAGGCACTAATTATGTGGATAAGTTAAAAGCATTTCCACTGACTTTCAAGTAATTTTACTGACAAGAAAAACCAATATTTTTTAAAAACCAAATTGAGTAATAATCGAATTTTAAAAAAAATTGCAGATCATAAGTTTAGACAATTTTCAGCACTTTGAAATGTATTGCAATTTGAAGGCACTAATTATGTGGATAAGTTAAAAGCATTTCCACTGACTGTCAAGTAATTTTACTGACAAGAAAAACCAATGTTTCTAAAATCAAAATTGAGGCGATTTGAAAAAAAATTGCAGATCATAAGTTTAGACAATTTTCAGCACTTTGAAATGTATTGCAATTTTAACGCACTAATTAAGTGGCTAAGTTAAAAGCATTTCCACTGACTTTCAAGTAATTTTACTGACAAGAAAAACCAATATTTTTTTAAAACCAAATTGAGTAGAAGGCGAATTTTAAAAAAAATTGCAGATCATAAGTTTAGACAATTTTCAGTACTTTGAAATGCATTGCAATTTAAAGGCACTAATTATGTGGATAAGTTAAAAGCATTTCCACTGACTTTCAAGTAATTTTACTGACAAGAAAAACCAATGTTTCTAAAATCAAAATTGAGTAGGAGCCCATTTGAAAAACAATTGCAGATCATAAATTTAGACAATTTTCAGCACTTTGAAATGCATTGCATATTTAACGCACTAATTATGTGGATAAGTTAAAAGCATTTCCACTGACTTTCACGTAATTTTACTGACAAGAAAAACTATCGTTTCTAAAATCAAAATTGAGTAGAAGGTAATTTGAAAAAAAATTGCAGATCATAAGTTTAGACAATTTTCAGCACTTTGAAATGCATTGCAATGTCAACGCACTAATTATGTGGATAAGTTAAAAGCATTTCCACTGACTTTCAAGTAATTTTACTGACAAGAAAAACCAATATTTTTTTAAAACCAAATTGAGTAATAATCGAATTTAAAAGAAAATTGCAGATCATAAGTTTAGACAATTTTCAGCACTTTGAAATGTATTGCAATTTGAAGGCACTAATTATGTGGATAAGTTAAAAGCATTTCCACTGACTTTCAAGTAATTTTACTGACAAGAAAAACTATCGTTTCTAAAATCAAAATTGAGTAAAAGGTGATTTGAAAAAAAATTGCAGATCATAAGTTTAGACAATTTTCAGCACTTTGAAATGCATTGCATATTTAACGCACTAATTATGTGGATAAGTTAAAAGCATTTCCACTGACTTTCACGTAATTTTACTGACAAGAAAAACTATCGTTTCTAAAATCAAAATTGAGTAGAAGGTGATTTGAAAAAAAATTGCAGATCATAAGTTTAGACAATTTTCAGCACTTTGAAATGTATTGCAATTTGAAGGCACTAATTATGTGGATAAGTTAAAAGCATTTCCACTAACTTTCAAGTAATTTTACTGACAAGAAAAACTATCGTTTCTAAAATCAAGATTGAGTAGAAGGTGATTTGAAAAAAAATTGCAGATCATAAGTTTAGACAATTTTCAGCACTTTGAAATGCATTGCAATTTATAGGCACTAATTATGTGGATAAGTTAAAAGCATTTCCACTGACTTTCAAGTAATTTTACTGACAAGAAAACCAATATTTTTTAAAAACCAAATTGAGTAGTAGGCGAATTTTAAAAATAATTTCAGATCATAAGTTTAGACAATTTTCAGCACTTTGAAATGCATTGCAATTTGAAGGCACTAATTATGTGGATAAGTTAAAAGCATTTCCACTGACTTTCAAGTAATTTTACTGACAAGAAAACCAATATTTTTTTAAAACCAAATTGAGTAGGCGAATTTTAAAAATAATTGCAGATCATAAGTTTAGACAATTTTCAGCACTTTGAAATGCATTGCAATTTAAAGGCACTAATTATGTGGATAAGTAAAAAGCATTTCCACTGACTTTCACGTAATTTTACTGACAAGAAAAACCAATGTTTGTAAAATCAAAATTGAGTAGGAGCCCATTTAAAAAAATTGCAGATCATAAGTTTATACAATTTTCAGCACTTTGAAATGCATTGCAATTTAAAGGCACTAATTATGTGGATAAGTTAAAAGCATTTCCACTGACTTTCAAGTAATTTTACTGACAAGAAAAACCAATATTTTTTAAAAACCAAATTGAGTAATAATCAAATTTTTAAAAAAATTGCAGATCATAAGTTTAGACAATTTTCCGCACTTTGAAATGTATTGCAATTTGAAGGCACTAATTATGTGGATAAGTTAAAAGCATTTCCACTGACTTTCAAGTAATTTTACTGACAAGAAAAACAATATTTTTTTAAAACCAAATTGAGTAGTAGGCGAATTTTAAAAATAATTGCAGATCATAAGTTTAGACAATTTTCAGCACTTTGAAATGCATTGCAATTTAAAGGCACTAATTATGTGGATAAGTTAAAAGCATTTCCACTGACTTTCACGTAATTTTACTGACACGAAAAACTATCGTTTCTAAAATCAAAATTGAGTAGAAGGCGAATTTTAAAAATAATTGCAGATCATAAGTTTAGACAATTTTCAGCACTTTGAAATGCATTGCAATTTAAAGGCACTAATTATGTGGATAAGTTAAAAGCATTTCCACTGACTTTCAAGTAATTTTACTGACAAGAAAAACCAATATTTTTTAAAAACCAAATTGAGTAATAATCGAATTTAAAAAAAAATTGCAGATCATAAGTTTAGACAATTTTCAGCACTTTGAAATGTATTGCAATTTGAAGGCACTAATTATGTGGATAAGTTAAAAGCATTTCCACTGACTGTCAAGTAATTTTACTAACAAGAAAAACCAATGTTTCTAAAATCAAAATTGAGGCGATTTGAAAAAAAATTGCAGATCATAAGTTTAGACAATTTTCAGCACTTTGAAATATATTGCAATTTTAACGCACTAATTATGTGGCTAAGTTAAAAGCATTTCCACTGACTTTCAAGTAATTTTACTGACAAGAAAAACCAATATTTTTTTAAAACCAAATTGAGTAAAGGGGGAATTTTAAAAATAATTGCAGATCATAAGTTTAGACAATTTTCAGTACTTTGAAATGCATTGCAATTTAAAGGCACTAATTATGTGGATAAGTTAAAAGCATTTCTACTGACTTTCAAGTAATTTTACTGACAAGAAAAACCAATGTTTCTAAAATCAAAATTGAGTAAGAGCCCATTTGAAAAAAAATTGCAGATCATAAATTTAGACAATTTTCAGCACTTTGAAATGCATTGCATATTTAACGCACTAATTATGTGGATAAGTTAAAAGCATTTCCACTGACTTTCACGTAATTTTACTGACAAGAAAAACTATCGTTTCTAAAATCAAAATTGAGTAGAAGGTAATTTGAAAAAAAATTGCAGATCATAAGTTTAGACAATTTTCAGCACTTTGAAATGCATTGCAATGTCAACGCACTAATTATGTGGATAAGTTAAAAGCCATTTCCACTGACTTTCAAGTAATTTTACTGACAAGAAAAACCAATATTTTTTAAAAACCAAATTGAGTAATAATCGAATTTTAAAAAAAATTGCAGATCATAAGTTTAGACAATTTTCAGCACTTTGAAATGTATTGTAATTTTAAGGCACTAATTATGTGGATAAGTTAAAAGCATTTCCACTGACTTTCAAGTAATTTTACTGACAAGAAAAACTATCGTTTCTAAAATCAAAATTGAGTAAAAGGTGATTTGAAAAAAAATTGCAGATCATAAGTTTAGACAATTTTCAGCACTTTGAAATGCATTGCAATTTATAGGCACTAATTATGTGGATAAGTTAAAAGCATTTCCACTGACTTTCAAGTAATTTTACTGACAAGAAAACCAATATTTTTTTAAAGCCAAATTGAGTAGTAGGCGAATTTTAAAAATAATTGCAGATCATAAGTTTAGACAATTTTCAGCACTTTGAAATGCATTGCAATGTCAACGCACTAATTATGTGGATAAGTTAAAAGCATTTCCACTGACTTTCAAGTAATTTTACTGACAAGAAAACCAATATTTTTTTAAAACCAAATTGAGTAGGCGAATTTTAAAAATAATTGCAGATCATAAGTTTAGACAATTTTCAGCACTTTGAAATGCATTGCAATTTAAAGGCACTAATTATGTGGATAAGTTAAAAGCATTTCCACTGACTTTCACGTAATTTTACTGACAAGAAAAACTATCGTTTCTAAAATCAAAATTGAGTAGAAGGTAATTTGAAAAAAAATTGCAGATCATAAGTTTAGACAATTTTCAGCACTTTGAAATGCATTGCAATGTCAACGCACTAATTATGTGGATAAGTTAAAAGCCATTTCCACTGACTTTCAAGTAATTTTACTGACAAGAAAAACCAATATTTTTTAAAAACCAAATTGAGTAATAATGGAATTTTTAAAAAAATTGCAGATCATAAGTTTAGACAATTTTCAGCACTTTGAAATGTATTGTAATTTTAAGGCACTAATTATGTGGATAAGTTAAAAGCATTTCCACTGACTTTCAAGTAATTTTACTGACAAGAAAAACTATCGTTTCTAAAATCAAAATTGAGTAAAAGGTGATTTAAAAAAATTGCAGATCATAAGTTTAGACAATTTTCAGCACTTTGAAATGCATTGCAATTTATAGGCACTAATTATGTGGATAAGTTAAAAGCATTTCCACTGACTTTCAAGTAATTTTACTGACAAGAAAACCAATATTTTTTTAAAGCCAAATTGAGTAGTAGGCGAATTTTAAAAATAATTGCAGATCATAAGTTTAGACAATTTTCAGCACTTTGAAATGCATTGCAATGTCAACGCACTAATTATGTGGATAAGTTAAAAGCATTTCCACTGACTTTCAAGTAATTTTACTGACAAGAAAACCAATATTTTTTTAAAACCAAATTGAGAAGGCGAATTTTAAAAATAATTGCAGATCATAAGTTTAGACAATTTTCAGCACTTTGAAATGCATTGCAATTTAAAGGCACTAATTATGTGGATAAGTTAAAAGCATTTCCACTGACTTTCACGTAATTTTACTGACAAGAAAAACCAATGTTTATAAAATCAAAATTGAGTAGGAGCCCATTTGAAAAAAAATTGCAGATCATAAGTTTATACAATTTTCAGCACTTTGAAATGCATTGCAATTTAAAGGCACTAATTATGTGGATAAGTTAAAAGCATTTCCACTGACTTTCAAGTAATTTTACTGACAAGAAAAACCAATATTTTTTAAAAACCAAATTGAGTAATAATTGAATTTTTTTTAAAATTGCAGATCATAAGTTTAGACAATTTTGAGCACTTTGAAATGTATTGCAATTTGAAGGCACTAATTATGTGGATAAGTTAAAAGCATTTCCACTGACTTTCAAGTACTTTTACTGACAAGAAAAACTATCGTTTCTAAAATCAAAATTGAGTAGAAGGTGATTTAAAAAAATTGCAGATCATAAGTTTAGACAATTTTCAGCACTTTGAAATGCATTGCAATTTATAGGCACTAATTATGTGGATAAGTTAAAAGCATTTCCACTGACTTTCAAGTAATTATACTGACAAGAAAAAAAAATATTTTTTTAAAACCAAATTGAGTAGAAGGCGAATTTTAAAAAAATTGCAGATCATAAGTTTAGACAATTTTCAGTACTTTGAAATGCATTGCAATTTAAAGGCACTAATTATGTGGATAAGTTAAAAGCATTTCCACTGACTTTCAAGTAATTTTACTGACAAGAAAAACCAATGTTTGTAAAATCAAAATTGAGTAGGAGCTTATTTGAAAAAAAATTGCAGATCATAAATTTAGACAATTTTCAGCACTTTGAAATGCATTGCATATTTAACGCACTAATTATGTGGATAAGTTAAAAGCATTTCCACTGACATTCAAGTAATTTTACTGACAAGAAAAACTATCGTTTCTAAAATAAAAATTGAGTAGAAGGTGATTTGAAAAAAAATTGCAGATCATAAGTTTAGACAATTTTCAGCATTTTGAAATGCATTGCAATGTCAACGCACTAATTATGTGGATAAGTTAAAAGCATTTCCACTGACTTTCAAGTAATTTTACTGACAAGAAAAACCAATGTTTCTAAAATCAAAATTGAGGCGATTTGAAAAAAAATTGCAGATCATAAGTTTAGACAATTTTCAGCACTTTGAAATGTATTGCAATTTTAACGCACTAATTATGTGGCTAAGTTAAAAGCATTTCCACTGACTTTCAAGTAATTTTACTGACAAGAAAAACCAATATTTTTTAAAAACCAAATTGAGTAATAATCGAATTTTTAAAAAAAATTGCAGATCATAAGTTTAGACAATTTTCAGCACTTTGAAATGCATTGCAATTTAAAGGCACTAATTATGTGGATAAGTTAAAAGCATTTCCACTGACTTTCAAGTAATTATACTGACAAGAAAAACCAATATTTTTTTAAAACCAAATTGAGTAGAAGGCGAATTTTTAAAAAAATTGCAGATCATAAGTTTAGACAATTTTCAGTACCTTGAAATGCAATGCAATTTAAAGGCAATAATTATGTGGATAAGTTAAAAGCATTTCCACTGACTTTCAATTAATTTCACTGACAAGAAAAACCAATGTTTGTAAAATCAAAATTGAGTAGGAGCTTATTTGAAAAAAAATTGCAGATCATAAATTTAGACAATTTTCAGCACTTTGAAATGTATTGCAATTTGAAGGCACTAATTATGTGGATAAGTTAAAAGCATTTCCACTGACTTTCAAGTAATTTTACTGACAAGAAAAACCAATGTTTGTAAAATCAAAATTGAGTAGGAGCTTATTTGAAAAAAAATTGCAGATCATAAATTTAGACAATTTTCAGCACTTTGAAATGCATTGCATATTTAACGCACTAATTATGTGGATAAGTTAAAAGCATTTCCACTGACTTTCAAGTAATTTTACTGACAAGAAAAACTATCGTTTCTAAAATCAAAATTGAGTAGAAGGTAATTTGAAAAAAAATTGCAAATCATAAGTTTAGACAATTTTCAGCACTTTGAAATGCATTGCAATTTAAAGGCACTAATTATGTGGATAAGTTAAAAGCATTTCCACTGACTTTCAAGTAATTTTACTGACAAGAAAAACCAATATTTTTTTAAAACCAAATTGAGTAGTAATCGAATTTTAAAAATAATTGCAGATCATAAGTTTAGACAATTTTCAGCACTTTCAAATGCATTGCATCTTAAAGGCACTAATTATGTGGATAAGTTAAAAGCATTTCCACTGACTTTCACTTAATTATACTGACAAGAAAAACCAATATTTTTTTAAAACCAAATTGAGTAGAAGGCGAATTTTAAAAAAAATTGCAGATCATAAGTTTAGACAATTTTCAGTACTTTGAAATGCATTGCAATTTAAAGGCACTAATTATGTGGATAAGTTAAAAGCATTTCCACTGACTTTCAAGTAATTTATTGACAAGAAAAACCAATATTTTTTTAAAACCAAATTGAGTAGAAGGTGATTTGAAAAAAAATTGCAGATCATAAGTTTAGACAATTTTCAGTACTTTGAAATGCATTGCAATTTGAAGGCACTAATTATGTGGATAAGTTAAAAGCATTTCCACTGACTTTCACTTAATTATACTGACAAGAAAAACCACTGTTTCTAAAATCAAAATTGAGGCGATTTGAAAAAAAATTGCAGATCATAAGTTTAGACAATTTTCACTACTTTGAAATGTATTGCAATTTGAAGGCACTAATTATCTGGCTAAGTTAAAAGCATTTCCACTGACTTTCAAGTAAATTTACTGACAAGAAAAACCAATATTTTTTTTAAACCAAATTGAGTAGAAGGCGAATTTTAAAAAAAATTGCAGATCATAAGTTTAGACAATTTTCAGTACTTTGAAATGCATAGCAATTTAAAGGCACTAATTATGTGGATAAGTTAAAAGTATTTCCACTGACTTTCAAGTAATTTTACTGACAAGAAAAACCAATGTTTCTAAAATCAAAATTGAGTAGAAGGTAATTTGAAAAAAAATTGCAGATCATAAGTTTAGACAATTTTCAGCACTTAGAAATGCATTGCATCTTAAAGGCACTAATTATGTGGATAAGTTAAAAGCATTTCCACTGACTTTCAAGTAATTTTACTGACAAGAAAAACCAATATTTTTTTAAAACCAAATTGAGTAGAAGGCAAATTTAAAAAAAAATTGCAGATCATAAGTTTAGACAATTTTCACTACTTTGAAATGCATTGCAATTTAAAGGCACTAATTATGTGGATAAGTTAAAAGCATTTCCACTGACTTTCACTTAATTATACTGACAAGAAAAACCACTGTTTCTAAAATCAAAATTGAGGCGATTTAAAAAAAATTGCAGATCATAAGTTTAGACAATTTTCAGCACTTTGAAATGTATTGCAATTTGAAGGCACTAATTATCTGGCTAAGTTAAAAGCATTTCCACTGACTTTCAAGTAAATTTACTGACAAGAAAAACCAATATTTTTTTTAAACCAAATTGAGTAGAAGGCGAATTTTTAAAAAAATTGCAGATCATAAGTTTAGACAATTTTCAGTACTTTGAAATGCATTGCAATTTAAAGGCACTAATTATGTGGATAAGTTAAAAGCATTTCCACTGACTTTCAAGTAATTTTACTGACAAGAAAAACCAATGTTTCTAAAATCAAAATTGAGTAGAAGGTAATTTGAAAAAAAATTGCAGATCATAAGTTTAGACAATTTTCAGCACTTTGAAATGTATTGCAATTTGAAGGCACTAATTATGTGGATAAGTTAAAAGCATTTCCACTGACGTTCAAGTAATTTTACTGACAAGAAAAACTATCGTTTCTAAAATCAAAATTGAGTAAAAGGTGATTTGAAAAAAAATTGCAGATCATAAGTTTAGACAATTTTCAGCACTTTGAAATGCATTGCAAGTTATAGGCACTAATTATGTGGATAAGTTAAAAGCATTTCCACTGACTTTCAAGTAATTTTACTGACAAGAAAAACCAATATTTTTTTAAAACCAAATTGAGTAGAAGGTGATTTGAAAAAAAATTGCAGATCATAAGTTTAGACAATTTTCAGCACTTTGAAATGCATTGCAATTTATAGCCACTAATTATGTGGATAAGTTAAAAGCATTTCCACTGACTTTCAAGTAATTTTACTGACAAGAAAACCAATATTTTTTTAAAACCAAATTGAGTAGTAGGCGAATTTTAAAAATAATTGCAGATCATAAGTTTAGACAATTTTCAGCACTTTGAAATGCATTGCAATTTAAAGGCACTAATTATGTGGATAAGTTAAAAGCATTTCCACTGACTTTCACGTAATTTTACTGACAAGAAAAACTATCGTTTCTAAAATCAAAATTGAGTAGAAGGTAATTTGAAAAAAAATTGCAGATCATAAGTTTAGACAATTTTCAGCACTTTGAAATGTATTGCAATTTGAAGGCACTAATTATCTGGCTAAGTTAAAAGCATTTCCACTGACTTTCAAGTAAATTTACTGACAAGAAAAACCAATATTTTTTTTAAACCAAATTGAGTAGAAGGCGAATTTTAAAAAAAATTGCAGATCATAAGTTTAGACAATTTTCAGTACTTTGAAATGCATAGCAATTTAAAGGCACTAATTATGTGGATAAGTTAAAAGTATTTCCACTGACTTTCAAGTAATTTTACTGACAAGAAAAACCAATGTTTCTAAAATCAAAATTGAGTAGAAGGTAATTTGAAAAAAAATTGCAGATCATAAGTTTAGACAATTTTCAGCACTTAGAAATGCATTGCATCTTAAAGGCACTAATTATGTGGATAAGTTAAAAGCATTTCCACTGACTTTCAAGTAATTTTACTGACAAGAAAAACCAATATTTTTTTAAAACCAAATTGAGTAGAAGGCAAATTTAAAAAAAAATTGCAGATCATAAGTTTAGACAATTTTCACTACTTTGAAATGCATTGCAATTTAAAGGCACTAATTATGTGGATAAGTTAAAAGCATTTCCACTGACTTTCACTTAATTATACTGACAAGAAAAACCACTGTTTCTAAAATCAAAATTGAGGCGATTTAAAAAAAATTGCAGATCATAAGTTTAGACAATTTTCAGCACTTTGAAATGTATTGCAATTTGAAGGCACTAATTATCTGGCTAAGTTAAAAGCATTTCCACTGACTTTCAAGTAAATTTACTGACAAGAAAAACCAATATTTTTTTTAAACCAAATTGAGAAAAGGCGAATTTTTAAAAAATTTGCAGATCATAAGTTTAGACAATTTTCAGTACTTTGAAATGCATTGCAATTTAAAGGCACTAATTATGTGGATAAGTTAAAAGCATTTCCACTGACTTTCAAGTAATTTTACTGACAAGAAAAACCAATGTTTCTAAAATCAAAATTGAGTAGAAGGTAATTTGAAAAAAAATTGCAGATCATAAGTTTAGACAATTTTCAGCACTTTGAAATGTATTGCAATTTGAAGGCACTAATTATGTGGATAAGTTAAAAGCATTTCCACTGACGTTCAAGTAATTTTACTGACAAGAAAAACTATCGTTTCTAAAATCAAAATTGAGTAAAAGGTGATTTGAAAAAAAATTGCAGATCATAAGTTTAGACAATTTTCAGCACTTTGAAATGCATTGCAAGTTATAGGCACTAATTATGTGGATAAGTTAAAAGCATTTCCACTGACTTTCAAGTAATTTTACTGACAAGAAAAACCAATATTTTTTTAAAACCAAATTGAGTAGAAGGTGATTTGAAAAAAAATTGCAGATCATAAGTTTAGACAATTTTCAGCACTTTGAAATGCATTGCAATTTATAGCCACTAATTATGTGGATAAGTTAAAAGCATTTCCACTGACTTTCAAGTAATTTTACTGACAAGAAAACCAATATTTTTTTAAAACCAAATTGAGTAGTAGGCGAATTTTAAAAATAATTGCAGATCATAAGTTTAGACAATTTTCAGCACTTTGAAATGCATTGCAATTTAAAGGCACTAATTATGTGGATAAGTTAAAAGCATTTCCACTGACTTTCACGTAATTTTACTGACAAGAAAAACTATCGTTTCTAAAATCAAAATTGAGTAGAAGGTAATTTGAAAAAAAATTGCAGATCATAAGTTTAGACAATTTTCAGCACTTTGAAATGCATTGCAATTTAAAGGCACTAATTATGTGGATAAGTTAAAAGCATTTCCACTGACTTTCAAGTAATTTTATTGACAAGAAAAACCAATATTTTTTTAAAACCAAATTGAGTAGAAGGCGAATTTTTAAAAAAATTGCAGATCATAAGTTTAGACAATTTTCAGTACTTTGAAATGCATTGCAATTTAAAGGCACTAATTATGTGGATAAGTTAAAAGCATTTCCACTGACTTTCAAGTAATTTTACTGACAAGAAAAACCAATGTTTGTAAAATCAAAATTGAGTAGGAGCTTATTTGAAAAAAAATTGCAGATCATAAATTTAGACAATTTTCAGCACTTTGAAATGCATTGCATATTTAACGCACTAATTATGTGGATAAGTTAAAAGCATTTCCACTGACTTTCAAGTAATTTTACTGACAAGAAAAAGCAATATTTTTTTAAAACCAAATTGAGTAGTAGGCGAATTGTAAAAAAAATTGCAGATCATAAGTTTAGACAATTTTCAGCACTTTGAAATGTATTGCAATTTGAAGGCACTAATTATGTGGATAAGTTAAAAGCATTTCCACTGACTGTCAAGTAATTTTACTGACAAGAAAAACCAATGTTTCTAAAATCAAAATTGAGGCGATTTGAAAAAAAATTGCAGATCATAAGTTTAGACAATTTTCAGCACTTTGAAATGCATTGCAATGTCAACGCACTAATTATGTGGATAAGTTAAAAGCATTTCCACTGACTTTCAAGTAATTTTACTGACAAGAAAAAGCAATATTTTTTTAAAACCAAATTGAGTAGTAGGAAAATTGTAAAAAAAATTGCAGATCATAAGTTTAGACAATTTTCAGCACTTTGAAATGTATTGCAATTTGAAGGCACTAATTATGTGGATAAGTTAAAAGCATTTCCACTGACTGTCAAGTAATTTTACTGACAAGAAAAACCAATGTTTCTAAAATCAAAATTGAGTAGAAGGTAATTTGAAAAAAAATTGCAGATCATAAGTTTAGACAATTTTCAGCACTTTGAAATGTATTGCAATTTGAAGGCACTAATTATGTGGATAAGTTAAAAGCATTTCCACTGACGTTCAAGTAATTTTACTGACAAGAAAAACTATCGTTTCTAAAATCAAAATTGAGTAAAAGGTGATTTGAAAAAAAATTGCAGATCATAAGTTTAGACAATTTTCAGCACTTTGAAATGCATTGCAATTTATAGGCACTAATTATGTGGATAAGTTAAAAGCATTTCCACTGACTTTCAAGTAATTTTACTGACAAGAAAAACCAATGTTTCTAAAATCAAAATTGAGGCGATTTGAAAAAAAATTGCAGATCATAAGTTTAGACAATTTTCAGCACTTTGAAATGTATTGCAATTTTAACGCACTAATTATGTGGCTAAGTTAAAAGCATTTCCACTGACTTTCAAGTAATTTTACTGACAAGAAAAACCAATATTTTTTAAAAACCAAATTGAGTAGAAGGCGAATTTTAAAAAAAATTGCAGATCATAAGTTTAGACAATTTTCAGTACTTTGAAATGCATTGCAATTTAAAGGCACTAATTATGTGGATAAGTTAAAAGCATTTCCACTGACTTTCACTTAATTATACTGACAAGAAAAACCAATATTTTTTTAAAACCAAATTGAGTAGAAGGCGAATTTAAAAAAAAATTGCAGATCATAAGTTTAGACAATTTTCAGTACTTTGAAATGCATTGCAATTTAAAGGCACTAATTATGTGGATAAGTTAAAAGCATTTCCACTGACTTTCAAGTAATTTTACTGACAAGAAAAACCAATGTTTGTAAAATCAAAATTGAGTAGGAGCTTATTTGAAAAAAAATTGCAGATCATAAATTTAGACAATTTTCAGCACTTTGAAATGCATTGCATATTTAACGCACTAATTATGTGGATAAGTTAAAAGCATTTCCACTGACTTTCAAGTAATTTTACTGACAAGAAAAACTATCGTTTCTAAAATAAAAATTGAGTAGAAGGTGATTTGAAAAAAAATTGCAGATCATAAGTTTAGACAATTTTCAGCACTTTGAAATGCATTGCAATTTATAGGCACTAATTATGTGGATAAGTTAAAAGCATTTCCACTGACTTTCAAGTAATTTTACTGACAAGAAAACCAATATTTTTTTAAAACCAAATTGAGTAGTAGGCGAATTTTAAAAATAATTGCAGATCATAAGTTTAGACAATTTTCAGCACTTTGAAATGCATTGCAATTTAAAGGCACTAATTATGTGGATAAGTTAAAAGCATTTCCACTGACTTTCACGTAATTTTACTGACAAGAAAAACTATCGTTTCTAAAATCAAAATTGAGGAGAAGGTAATTTGAAAAAAAATTGCAGATCTTCTTCTTCTTCTTCATCGTACGCTGTTTACAGCGATATTTACGTTGCACTGATTTAATTTGTTAGCCAGTGGCTCAGTGCATCCGATTTCAACAGGCGTTTCTGTAGGGTTGCTCTCCTTAGCCTTTGGCTGTCCCCAGCCTAACTGCAAGGCAGCAGTTGTTTTTGGTCAGAGTTGTCTCTCTTGGGAAGTTGTCTTGCAGGACTATCGAGTCTTCCCTACTCGTGTCTATAGCGTTTGGCAATGATAGGATGGACTATGTACTAGTTTGTACTATCCCGGAAGAGAGGCAGTCCAGTGTGACTTTTTCCCAGGATCGTCACGTCCTGCCAGAAACGTAGCATATGCATATGAGTGAGGTATCTTTTTGCTCGCTCTATTTTCTCGGCTCATCTGCAGTGATGGTACGCCTAGCATTCCCCGCCACCCGGGAGCTTGTCACCATAGGACAGGAGGTGCAGTGTCCGCTGGACTGCATCTCTTCTGCGTCCATTGGAATGACTGATAGCAGACAGATGCAAAGAGCGAGGAAGGAGTGCATTTTACCAGGTGCATTCCTGCGGCTCGATCAGGCCGGGACACAAGCCCCAGCCATGTCGTAGCCTCCCATCTCAGCGGTGCTGAGATTTTGGGCGGGATTCTGGCTTAGAGGCGTTGGGCCGTATCCCTCAGATGGTAGCTTATCAGCCAAGCACGTGGACCAAATGTCAGCGACCTGTGATTCCTCTCGAAATAGTGCATTTGACCAGGTGACAAGCCTAGTCTTGCATGGAGATGTTGTCCGCCTAGGGAGCGGACATGGTCAAGGGTTGAGTCTCAGCAGTTCGCAGTGAGGTAGCTGATCTACTGCTTAGAGCACCCGACCGAGAACTAAGTCTTCTACAAATGATTTCATTCCTCATCGCCGTATGGGGTGAATATCGAGCAGCTTCCCGCCCGCTTTTATCAGCGGACGGCAGAGACCTCATTCTGCGGCTTGACCGGGCGGGGCTGGAGCATGACCCCGAGGTCCCCACCATGTCGAAGCCTCCCTTTGCATTCGTGCTGGGCTGCTTTTGGGCGGGATTTTTGGCTTAGAGGCGTTCGGCCGTAATCCCTCACCTCGAACCGTTGGCTTATCCGCCTAGTACGTGAACCAAAATGTCTGCGGCTCCTCTCGGGCTTAGCAGGATTACCGTAGCAAAGCATTGTCATTAGTAGGGTAAAGCTGACCTGTCTTCAGAGGGTCTATTTCCAGCACCCGTTCAATATTAGCCAGACCGTATCAATAGAGGGCTTTTAGTTTGTCAATGGCCCAGTTACTGGAGCCTGCGATTTCTGCAGGGTGAAGACCAGCTTACCATAGCAGGCGCTCTTTCATTTGGGAGTTTGGAGACTGACCTGTCTTCCGTGGGTCTAATACCAGCACAAGTTCACTATTAGACCCATCGAAGGTGCTCTCTTTTGACAGTCATTCTACACTATTGGCGTGTTTAGTCAATTTTAGCCTCAGGCTCCACTCCTGATAGTGCTCTTCCGTCAATTCCTTTATCGAACATTGGATGCAGACCAACCGAGCCACAGAGGGCATAACCCCAGATTTCTGAGGGTCTAAATCCAGCACCAGTTCCATATTAGACCCCAGGAAAGTGGTCTCGGCATGTCAGTCATTTCAGTGTTGGCCGTGTTGAGTCAAATTAAGCCGCAGGCTCCACTCCTGGTGGTGCCCTTCCGTCAATTCCTTTAAGTTTCAGCTTTGCAACCATACTTCCCCCGGAACCCAAACACTTTGGTTTCCCGGAAGCTGCCCGCAGAGTCATCGAAGCAACTCCTGCGGATCGCTAGTCGGCATCGTTTATGGTCAGAACTACGACGGTATCTGATCGTCTTCGCGCCTCTGACTTTCGTTCTTGATTAATGAAACGACGATTGGTTTTGAACTAATAAAAGCGCTCTTTCCGCGAGGGTCGGAGCTTGGTAAGCATGTATTAGCTCTAGAATTGCCACAGTTATCCAAGTAGGATCGTGTCATCTAAGGAACCTCGACTGATTTAATGAGCCATTCGTGGTTTCACCGTGAGACAGTGTGAACTTAGACATGCATGGCTTAATCTTTGAGACAAGCATATGACTACTGGCAGGATCAACCAGATATCTGTCGGAGACGTACGTACTGCGCACACCGGTCGGCGGAGGAAGGGTGTGTAAAAAGCCTCGCTGGGACGACGGCCGCAGGGACCGACTGACGGGACGGACGGTTTGTTCCACCCGTCCCTCACTCCGTCGACCTAGGACCGCCTGACAGGGGCCTCCCACACGCACCAGACGACCGACCGACCGACCGGGCTCGCTCGAGGAGGGATGGCAGCGCTCTGTGCAGAACGGATCCCAACGACCTCGGCGACGAATTTCACTGGGACTAGAGACACAATTTGGCCTGCCGGCCCTTCTTCTCCGTAGGGAGAACGCAGGGCCTCGAGGCAACGATTCCTGCTTTCCATTTGCCGGTCACAAGCTCTTTGCGAGAGTCGGACCACCAGCGAGACGTACTGTCGAGCTCTGCTATAAGCCTTAGATAAATCACCACGGACGGACCACGTTTCCTGATACGGACCAGACTAGCGCACCTCGGTGGAGGAGCCACTACCACAAACCGCACCCAATTCGCACTACGGGGAAAGGCAGGCGAGCGTTTTCCGCAAGCCCGCGCTATCGCTCCGCCTGGCGGGACTGAGATCGCTTTACGAACACTGGTTGAAATTGAGTCGCCGCAGCGAGACAACTACCCCAGATAAATTGCAGATCATAAGTTTAGACAATTTTCAGCACTTTGAAATGCATTGCAATTTAAAGGCACTAATTATGTGGATAAGTTAAAAGCATTTCCACTGACTTTCAAGTAATTTTACTGACAAGAAAAACCAATGTTTGTAAAATCAAAATTGAGTAGGAGCTTATTTGAAAAAAAATTGCAGATCATAAATTTAGACAATTTTCAGCACTTTGAAATGCATTGCATATTTAACGCACTAATTATGTGGATAAGTTAAAAGCATTTCCACTGACTTTCAAGTAATTTTACTGACAAGAAAAACTATCGTTTCTAAAATAAAAATTGAGTAGAAGGTGATTTGAAAAAAAATTGCAGATCATAAGTTTAGACAATTTTCAGCACTTTGAAATGCATTGCAATTTATAGGCACTAATTATGTGGATAAGTTAAAAGCATTTCCACTGACTTTCAAGTAATTTTACTGACAAGAAAACCAATATTTTTTTAAAACCAAATTGAGTAGTAGGCGAATTTTAAAAATAATTGCAGATCATAAGTTTAGACAATTTTCAGCACTTTGAAATGCATTGCAATTTAAAGGCACTAATTATGTGGATAAGTTAAAAGCATTTCCACTGACTTTCACGTAATTTTACTGACAAGAAAAACTATCGTTTCTAAAATCAAAATTGAGTAGAAGGTAATTTGAAAAAAAATTGCAGATCATAAGTTTAGACAATTTTCAGCACTTTGAAATGCATTGCAATTTAAAGGCACTAATTATGTGGATAAGTTAAAAGCATTTCCACTGACTTTCAAGTAATTTTACTGACAAGAAAAACCAATATTTTTTTAAAACTAAATTGAGTAGTAATCGAATTTTAAAAATAATTGCAGATCATAAGTTTAGACAATTTTCAGCACTTTGAAATGCATTGCAATTTAAAGGCACTAATTATGTGGATAAGTTAAAAGCATTTCCACTGACTTTCACTTAATTATACTGACAAGAAAAACCAATATTTTTTTAAAACCAAATTGAGTAGTAGGCGAATTTAAAAAAAAATTGCAGATCATAAGTTTAGACAATTTTCAGTACTTTGAAATGCATTGCAATTTAAAGGCACTAATTATGTGGATAAGTTAAAAGCATTTCCACTGACTTTCAAGTAATTTTACTGACAAGAAAAACTATCGTTTCTAAAATCAAAATTGAGTAGAAGGTAATTTGAAAAAAAATTGCAGATCATAAGTTTAGACAATTTTCAGCAATTTGAAATGTATTGCAATTTTAACGCACTAATTAAGTGGCTAAGTTAAAAGCATTTCCACTGACTTTCAAGTAATTTTACTGACAAGAAAAACCAATATTTTTTTAAAACCAAATTGAGTAGAAGGCGAATTTTAAAAAAAATTGCAGATCATAAGTTTAGACAATTTTCAGTACTTTGAAATGCATTGCAATTTAAAGGCACTAATTATGTGGATAAGTTAAAAGCATTTCCACTGACTTTCACTTAATTATACTGACAAGAAAAACCACTGTTTCTAAAATCAAAATTGAGGCGATTTGAAAAAAAATTGCAGATCATAAGTTTAGACAATTTTCAGCACTTTGAAATGTATTGCAATTTGAAGGCACTAATTATCTGGCTAAGTTAAAAGCATTTCCACTGACTTTCAAGTAATTTTACTGACAAGAAAAACCAATATTTTTTTAAAACCAAATTGAGTAGAAGGTGATTTGAAAAAAAATTGCAGATCATAAGTTTAGACAATTTTCAGCACTTTGAAATGCATTGCAATTTATAGCCACTAATTATGTGGATAAGTTAAAAGCATTTCCACTGACTTTCAAGTAATTTTACTGACAAGAAAACCAATATTTTTTTAAAACCAAATTGAGTAGTAGGCGAATTTTAAAAATAATTGCAGATCATAAGTTTAGACAATTTTCAGCACTTTGAAATGCATTGCAATTTAAAGGCACTAATTATGTGGATAAGTTAAAAGCATTTCCACTGACTTTCACGTAATTTTACTGACAAGAAAAACTATCATTTCTAAAATCAAAATTGAGTAAAAGGTAATTTGAAAAAAAATTGCAAATCATAAGTTTAGACAATTTTCAGCACTTTGAAATGCATTGCAATTTAAAGGCACTAATTATGTGGATAAGTTAAAAGCATTTCCACTGACTTTCAAGTAATTTTACAGACAAGAAAAACCAATATTTTTTTAAAACCAAATTGAGTAATCGAATTTTAAAAATAATTGCAGATCATAGGTTTAGACAATTTTCAGCACTTTGAAATGCATTGCAATTTAAAGGCACTAATTATGTGGATAAGTTAAAAGCATTTCCACTGACTTTCACTTAATTATACTGACAAGAAAAACCAATATTTTTTTAAAACTAAATTGAGTAGAAGGCGAATTTAAAAAAAAATTGCAGATCATAAGTTTAGACAATTTTCAGTACTTTGAAATGCATTGCAATTTAAAGGCACTAATTATGTGGATAAGTTAAAAGCATTTCCACTGACTTTCAAGTAATTTTACTGACAAGAAAAACTATCGTTTCTAAAATCAAAATTGAGTAGAAGGTAATTTTAAAAAAATTGCAGATCATAAGTTTAGACAATTTTCAGCACTTTGAAATGCATTGCAATTTAAAGGCACTAATTATGTGGATAAGTTAAAAGCATTTCCACTGACTTTCAAGTAATTTATTGACAAGAAAAACCAATATTTTTTTTTAAAACCAACTTGAGTAGAAGGTGATTTGAAAAAAAATTGCAGATCATAAGTTTAGACAATTTTCAGCAATTTGAAATGTATTGCAATTTTAACGCACTAATTAAGTGGCTAAGTTAAAAGCATTTCCACTGACTTTCAAGTAATTTTACTGACAAGAAAAACCAATATTTTTTTAAAACCAAATTGAGTAGAAGGCGAAATTTAAAAAAAATTGCAGATCATAAGTTTAGACAATTTTCAGTACTTTGAAATGCATTGCAATTTGAAGGCACTAATTATGTGGATAAGTTAAAAGCATTTCCACTGACTTTCACTTAATTATACTGACAAGAAAAACCACTGTTTCTAAAATCAAAATTGAGGCGATTTGAAAAAAAATTGCAGATCATAAGTTTAGACAATTTTCAGCACTTTGAAATGTATTGTAATTTGAAGGCACTAATTATGTGGCTAAGTTAAAAGCATTTCCACTGACTTTCAAGTAAATTTACTGACAAGAAAAACCAATCTTTCTAAAATCAAAATTGAGGTGATTTGAAAAAAAATTGCAGATCATAAGTTTAGACAATTTTCAGCACTTTGAAATGTATTGCAATTTGAAGGCACTAATAATGTGGATAAGTTAAAAGCATTTCCACTGACTTTCAAGTAATTTTACTGACAAGAAAAACTATCGTTTCTAAAATCAAAATTGAGTAGAAGGTGATTTGAAAAAAAATTACAGATCATAAGTTTAGACAATTTTCAGCACTTTGAAATGCATTGCAATTTAAAGGCACTAATTATGTGGATGAGTTAAAAGCATTTCCACTGACTTTCAAGTAATTATACTGACAAGAAAAACCAATATTTTTTTTAAACCAAATTGAGTAGAAGGCGAATTTTTAGAAAAATTGCAGATCATAAGTTTAGACAATTTTCAGTACTTTGAAATGCATTGCAATTTAAAGGCACTAATTATGTGGATAAGTTAAAAGCATTTCCACTGACTTTCAAGTAATTTTACTGACAAGAAAAACCAATGTTTCTAAAATCATAATTGAGGCGATTTGAAAAAAAATTGCAGATCATAAGTTTAGACAATTTTCAGCACTTTGAAATGTATTGCAATTTGAAGGCACTAATTATCTGGCTAAGTTAAAAGCATTTCCACTGACTTTCAAGTAATTTTACTGACAAGAAAAACCAATATTTTTTTAAAACCAAATTGAGTAGAAGGTGATTTGAAAAAAAATTGCAGATCATAAGTTTAGACAATTTTCAGCACTTTGAAATGCATTGCAATTTATAGCCACTAATTATGTGGATAAGTTAAAAGCATTTCCACTGACTTTCACGTAATTTTACTGACAAGAAAAACTATCATTTCTAAAATCAAAATTGAGTAATAGGTAATTTGAAAAAAAATTGCAGATCATAAGTTTAGACAATTTTCAGCACTTTGAAATGCATTATAAATCAAAGGCACTAATTATGTGGATAAGTTAAAAGCATTTCCACTGACTTTCAAGTAATTTTACTGACAAGAAAAACCAATATTTTTTTAAAACCAAATTGAGTAATAATCGAATTTAAAAAAAAATTCCAGATCATAAGTTTAGACAATTTTCAGCACTTTGAAATGTATTGCAATTTGAAGGCACTAATTATGTGGATAAGTTAAAAGCATTTCCACTGACTTTCAAGTAATTTTACAGACAAGAAAAACCAATATTTTTTTAAAACCAAATTGAGTAGTAATCGAATTTTAAAAATAATTGCAGATCATAGGTTTAGACAATTTTCAGCACTTTGAAATGCATTGCAATTTAAAGGCACTAATTATGTGGATAAGTTAAAAGCATTTCCACTGACTTTCACTTAATTATACTGACAAGAAAAACCAATATTTTTTTAAAACTAAATTGAGTAGAAGGCGAATTTTAAAAAAAATTGCAGATCATAAGTTTAGACAATTTTCAGTACTTTGAAATGCATTGCAATTTAAAGGCACTAATTATGTGGATAAGTTAAAAGCATTTCCACTGACTTTCAAGTAATTTTACTGACAAGAAAAACTATCGTTTCTAAAATCAAAATTGAGTAGAAGGTAATTTGAAGAAAAAAATTGCAGATCATAAGTTTAGACAATTTTCAGCACTTTGAAATGCATTGCAATTTAAAGGCACTAATTATGTGGATAAGTTAAAAGCATTTCCACTGACTTTCAAGTAATTTATTGACAAGAAAAACCAATATTTTTTTTTAAAACCAACTTGAGTAGAAGGTGATTTGAAAAAAAATTGCAGATCATAAGTTTAGACAATTTTCAGCAATTTGAAATGTATTGCAATTTTAACGCACTAATTAAGTGGCTAAGTTAAAAGCATTTCCACTGACTTTCAAGTAATTTTACTGACAAGAAAAACCAATATTTTTTTAAAACCAAATTGAGTAGAAGGCGAAATTTAAAAAAAATTGCAGATCATAAGTTTAGACAATTTTCAGTACTTTGAAATGCATTGCAATTTAAAGGCACTAATTATGTGGATAAGTTAAAAGCATTTCCACTGACTTTCACTTAATTATACTGACAAGAAAAACCACTGTTTCTAAAATCAAAATTGAGGCGATTTGAAAAAAAATTGCAGATCATAAGTTTAGACAATTTTCAGCACTTTGAAATGTATTGTAATTTAAAGGCACTAATTATGTGGCTAAGTTAAAAGCATTTCCACTGACTTTCAAGTAAATTTACTGACAAGAAAAACCAATCTTTCTAAAATCAAAATTGAGGTGATTTGAAAAAAAATTGCAGATCATAAGTTTAGACAATTTTCAGCACTTTGAAATGTATTGCAATTTGAAGGCACTCATAATGTGGATAAGTTAAAAGCATTTCCACTGACTTTCAAGTAATTTTACTGACAAGAAAAACTATCGTTTCTAAAATCAAAATTGAGTAGAAGGTGATTTGAAAAAAAATTACAGATCATAAGTTTAGACAATTTTCAGCACTTTGAAATGCATTGCAATTTAAAGGCACTAATTATGTGGATGAGTTAAAAGCATTTCCACTGACTTTCAAGTAATTATACTGACAAGAAAAACCAATATTTTTTTTAAACCAAATTGAGTAGAAGGCGAATTTTTAGAAAAATTGCAGATCATAAGTTTAGACAATTTTCAGTACTTTGAAATGCATTGCAATTTAAAGGCACTAATTATGTGGATAAGTTAAAAGCATTTCCACTGACTTTAAAGTAATTTTACTGACAAGAAAAACCAATGTTTCTAAAATCATAATTGAGGCGATTTGAAAAAAAATTGCAGATCATAAGTTTAGACAATTTTCAGCACTTTGAAATGTATTGCAATGTCAACGCACTAATTATGTGGATAAGTTAAAAGCATTTCCACTGACTTTCAAGTAATTTTACTGACAAGAAAAACCAATATTTTTTTAAAACCAAATTGAGTAGTAGGCGAATTTTAAAAAAAATTGCAGATCATAGGTTTAGACAATTTTCAGCACTTTGAAATGTATTGCAATTAAAAGGCACTAATTATGTGGATAAGTTAAAAGCATTTCCACTGACTTTCAAGTAATTTTACTGACAAGAAAAACCAATATTTTTTTAAAACCAAATTGAGTAGTAGGCGAATTTTAAAAACAATTGCAGATCATAAGTTTAGACAATTTTCAGCACTTTGAAATGCATTGCAATTTGAAGGCACTAATTATGTGGATAAGTTAAAAGCATTTCCACTGACTTTCAAGTAATTTTACTGACAAGAAAAACCAATATTTTTTTAAAACCAAATTGAGTAGAAGGCGAATTTAAAAAAAAATTGCAGATCATAAGTTTAGACAAATTTCAGTACTTTGAAAGGCATTGCAATTTAAAGGCACTAATTATGTGGATAAGTTAAAAGCATTTCCACTGACTTTCAAGTAATTTTACTGACAAGAAAAACCAATGTTTCTAAAAATCAAAATTGAAGCGATTTGAAAAAAAATTGCAGATCATAAGTTTAGACAATTTTCAGCACTTTGAAATGTATTGCAATGTCAACGCACTAATTATGTGGATAAGTTAAAAGCATTTCCACTGACTTTCAAGTAATTTTACTGACAAGAAAAACCAATATTTTTTTAAAACCAAATTGAGTAAACGGCGAATTTAAAAAAAAATTGCAGATCATAAGTTTAGACAATTTTCAGCACTTTGAAATGTATTGCAATTTAAAGGCACTAATTATGTGGATAAGTTAAAAGCATTTCCACTGACTTTCAAGTAATTTTACTGACAAGAAAAACCAATGTTTCTAAAATCAAAATTGAGGCAATTTGAAAAAAAATTGCAGATCATAAGTTTAGACAATTTTCAGCACTTTGAAATGTATTGCAATGTCAACGCACTAATTATGTGGATAAGTTAAAACCATTTCCACTGACTTTCAAGTAATTTTACTGACAAGAAAAACCAATATTTTTTTAAAACCAAATTGAGTAAACGGCGAATTTTAAAAAAAATTGCAGATCATAAGTTTAGACAATTTTCAGCACTTTGAAATGTATTGCAATTTGAAGGCACTAATAATGTGAATAAGTTAAAAGCATTTCCACTGACTTTCAAGTAATTTTACTGACAAGAAAAACCAATGTTTCTAAAATCAAAATTGAGGCGATTTGAAAAAAAATTGCAGATCATAAGTTTAGACAATTTTCAGCACTTTGAAATGTATTGCAATGTCAACGCAATAATTATGTGGATAAGTTAAAACCATTTCCACTGACTTTCAAGTAATTTTACTGACAAGAAAAACCAATATTTTTTTAAAACCAAATTGAGTAAACGACGAATTTTAAAAAAAATTGCAGATCATAAGTTTAGACAATTTTCAGCAATTTGAAATGATGTGCAATTTTAACGCACTAATTATGTGGCTAAGTTAAAAGCATTTCCACTGACTTTCAAGTAATTTTACTGACAAGAAAAACCAATGTTTCTAAAATCAAAATTGAGTAAAAGGCGAATTTAAAAAAAAATTGCAGATCATAAGTTTAGACAATTTTCAGCACTTTGAAATGCATTGCAATTTAAAGGCACTAATTATGTGGATAAGTTAAAAGCCATTTCCACTGACTTTCAAGTAATTATACTGACAAGAAAAACCAATATTTTTTTAAAACCAAATTGAGTAGAAGGCGAATTTTAAAAAAAATTGCAGATCATAAGTTTAGACAATTTTCAGTACTTTGAAATGCATTGCAATTTAAAGGCACTAATTATGTGGATAAGTTAAAAGCATTTCCACTGACTTTCAAGTAATTATACTGACAAGAAAAACCAATATTTTTTAAAAACCAAATTGAGTAGAAGGAGAATTTTAAAAAAAATTGCAGATCATAAGTTTAGACAATTTTCAGCACTTTGAAATGCATTGCAATTTAAAGGCACTAATTATGTGGATAAGTTAAAAGCATTTCCACTGACTTTCAAGTAATTATACTGACAAGAAAAACCAATATTTTTTAAAAACCAAATTGAGTAGAAGGCGAATTTTAAAAAAAATTGCAGATCATAAGTTTAGACAATTTTCAGTACTTTGAAATGCATTGCAATTTAAAGGCACTAATTATGTGGATAAGTTAAAAGCATTTCCACTGACATTCAAGTAATTTTACTGACAAGAAAAACTAGCGTTTCTAAAATCAAAATTGAGTAGAAGGTGATTTGAAAAAAAATTGCAGATCATACGTTTAGACAATTTTCAGCACTTTGAAATGCATTGCTATGTCAACGCACTAATTATGTGGATAAGTTAAAAGCATTTCCACTGACTTTCAAGTAATTTTACTGACAAGAAAAACCAATATTTTTTTAAAACCAAATTGAGTAGTAGGCGAATTTTAAAAAAAATTGCAGATCATAAGTTTAGACAATTTTCAGCACTTTGAAATGTATTGCAATTTAAAGGCACTAATTATGTGGATAAGTTAAAAGCATTTCCACTGACTTTCAAGTAATTTATTGACAAGAAAAACCAATATTTTTTTAAAACCAAATTGAGTAGAAGGTGATTTGAAAAAAAATTGCAGATCATAAGTTTGGACAATTTTCATCAATTTGAAATGTATTGCAATTTTAACGCACTAATTAAGTGGCTAAGTTAAAAGCATTTCCACTGACTTTCAAGTAATTTTACTGACAAGAAAAACCAATATTTTTTTAAAACCAAATTGAGTAGAAGGCGAATTTAAAAAAAAATTGCAGATCATAAGTTTAGACAATTTTCAGTACTTTGAAATGCATTGCAATTTAAAGGCACTAATTATGTGGATAAGTTAAAAGCATTTCCACTGACTTTCACTTAATTATACTGACAAGAAAAACCACTGTTTCTAAAATCAAAATTGAGGCGATTTGAAAAAAAATTGCAGATCATAAGTTTAGACAATTTTCAGCACTTTGAAATGTATTGCAATTTGAAGGCACTAATAATGTGGATAAGTTAAAAGCATTTCCACTGACTTTCAAGTAATTTTACTGACAAGAAAAACTATCGTTTCTAAAATCAAAATTGAGTAGAAGGTGATTTGAAAAAAAATTACAGATCATAAGCTTAGACAATTTTCAGCACTTTGAAATGCATTGCAATTTGAAGGCACTAATTATGTGGATAAGTTAAAAG
The DNA here is from genome assembly GCA_036924085.1 of Ariolimax columbianus. Lineage (NCBI taxonomy): Eukaryota > Metazoa > Mollusca > Gastropoda > Stylommatophora > Arionidae > Ariolimax > Ariolimax columbianus. The sequence continues at coordinate 55,312,190 of JAVGWX010000010.1, read as the reverse complement.
CATTTCCACTGACTTTCAAGTAATTTTACTGACAAGAAAAACCAATATTTTTTTAAAACCAAATTGAGTAGAAGGCGAATTTTAAAAAAAATTGCAGATCATAAGTTTAGACAATTTTCAGTACTTTGAAAGGCATTGCAATTTAAAGGCACTAATTATGTGGATAAGTTAAAAGCATTTCCACTGACTTTCAAGTAATTTTACTGACAAGAAAAACCAATGTTTCTAAAAATCAAAATTGAAGCGATTTGAAAAAAAATTGCAGATCATAAGTTTAGACAATTTTCAGCACTTTGAAATGTATTGCAATGTCAACGCACTAATTATGTGGATAAGTTAAAAGCATTTCCACTGACTTTCAAGTAATTTTACTGACAAGAAAAACCAATATTTTTTTAAAACCAAATTGAGTAGTAGGCGAATTTAAAAAAAAATTGCAGATCATAAGTTTAGACAATTTTCAGCACTTTGAAATGTATTGCAATTTAAAGGCACTAATTATGTGGATAAGTTAAAAGCATTTCCACTGACTTTCAAGTAATTTTACTGACAAGAAAAACCAATGTTTCTAAAATCAAAATTGAGGCAATTTGAAAAAAAATTGCAGATCATAAGTTTAGACAATTTTCAGCACTTTGAAATGTATTGCAATGTCAACGCACTAATTATGTGGATAAGTTAAAACCATTTCCACTGACTTTCAAGTAATTTTACTGACAAGAAAAACCAATATTTTTTTAAAACCAAATTGAGTAAACGGCGAATTTTAAAAAAAATTGCAGATCATAAGTTTAGACAATTTTCAGCACTTTGAAATGTATTGCAATTTGAAGGCACTAATAATGTGAATAAGTTAAAAGCATTTCCACTGACTTTCAAGTAATTTTACTGACAAGAAAAACCAATGTTTCTAAAATCAAAATTGAGGCGATTTGAAAAAAAATTGCAGATCATAAGTTTAGACAATTTTCAGCACTTTGAAATGTATTGCAATTTAAAGGCACTAATTATGTGGATAAGTTAAAAGCATTTCCACTGACTTTCAAGTAATTTTACTGACAAGAAAAACCAATGTTTCTAAAATCAAAATTGAGGCGATTTGAAAAAAAATTGCAGATCATAAGTTTAGACAATTTTCAGCACTTTGAAATGCATTGCAATTTTAACGCACTAATTATGTGGATAAGTTAAAAGCATTTCCACTGACATTCAAGTAATTTTACTGACAAGAAAAACTATCGTTTCTAAAATCAAAATTGAGTAGAAGGTGATTTGAAAAAAAATTGCAGATCATACGTTTAGACAATTTTCAGCACTTTGAAATGCATTGCTATGTCAACGCACTAATTATGTGGATAAGTGAAAAGCATTTCCACTGACTTTCAAGTAATTTTACTGACAAGAAAAACCAATATTTTTTTAAAACCAAATTGAGTAGTAGGCGAATTTTTAAAAAAATTGCAGATCATAAGTTTAGACAATTTTCAGCACTTTGAAATGTATTGCAATTTAAAGGCACTAATTATGTGGATAAGTTAAAAGCATTTCCACTGACTTTCAAGTAATTTATTGACAAGAAAAACCAATATTTTTTTAAAACCAAATTGAGTAGAAGGTGATTTGAAAAAAAAATGCAGATCATAAGTTTAGACAATTTTCATCAATTTGAAATGTATTGCAATTTTAACGCACTAATTAAGTGGCTAAGTTAAAAGCATTTCCACTGACTTTCACTTAATTATACTGACAAGAAAAACCACTGTTTCTAAAATCAAAATTGAGGCGATTTGAAAAAAAATTGCAGATCATAAGTTTAGACAATTTTCAGCACTTTGAAATGTATTGCAATTTGAAGGCACTAATTATGTGGCTAAGTTAAAAGCATTTCCACTGACTTTCAAGTAAATTTACTGACAAGAAAAACCAATCTTTCTAAAATCAAAATTGAGGCGATTTGAAAAAAAATTGCAGATCATAAGTTTAGACAATTTTCAGCACTTTGAAATGTATTGCAATTTGAAGGCACTAATAATGTGGATAAGTTAAAAGCATTTCCACTGACTTTCAAGTAATTTTACTGACAAGAAAAACTATCGTTTCTAAAATCAAAATTGAGTAGAAGGTGATTTGAAAAAAAATTACAGATCATAAGTTTAGACAATTTTCAGCACTTTGAAATGCATTGCAATTTAAAGGCACTAATTATGTGGATGAGTTAAAAGCATTTCCACTGACTTTCAAGTAATTATACTGACAAGAAAAACCAATATTTTTTTAAAACCAAATTGAGTAGAAGGCGAATTTTTAGAAAAATTGCAGATCATAAGTTTAGACAATTTTCAGTATTTTGAAATGCATTGCAATTTAAAGGCACTAATTATGTGGATAAGTTAAAAGCATTTCCACTGACTTTAAAGTAATTTTACTGACAAGAAAAACCAATGTTTCTAAAATTAAAATTGAGGCGATTTGAAAAAAAATTGCAGATCATAAGTTTAGACAATTTTCAGCACTTTGAAATGTATTGCAATGTCAACGCACTAATTATGTGGATAAGTTAAAAGCATTTCCACTGACTTTCAAGTAATTTTACTGACAAGAAAAACCAATATTTTTTTAAAACCAAATTGAGTAGTAGGCGAATTTTAAAAACAATTGCAGATCATAAGTTTAGACAATTTTCAGCACTTTGAAATGCATTGCAATTTGAAGGCACTAATTATGTGGATAAGTTAAAAGCATTTCCACTGACTTTCAAGTAATTTTACTGACAAGAAAAACCAATATTTTTTTAAAACCAAATTGAGTAGAAGGCGAATTTAAAAAAAAATTGCAGATCATAAGTTTAGACAATTTTCAGTACTTTGAAAGGCATTGCAATTTAAAGGCACTAATTATGTGGATAAGTTAAAAGCATTTCCACTGACTTTCAAGTAATTTTACTGACAAGAAAAACCAATGTTTCTAAAAATCAAAATTGAGGCGATTTGAAAAAAAATTGCAGATCATAAGTTTAGACAATTTTCAGCACTTTGAAATGTATTGCAATGTCAACGCACTAATAATGTGGATAAGTTAAAAGCATTTCCACTGACTTTCAAGTAATTTTACTGACAAGAAAAACCAATATTTTTTTAAAACCAAATTGAGTAATAGGCGAATTTAAAAAAAAATTGCAGATCATAAGTTTAGACAATTTTCAGCACTTTGAAATGTATTGCAATTTAAAGGCACTAATTATGTGGATAAGTTAAAAGCATTTCCACTGACTTTCAAGTAATTTTACTGACAAGAAAAACCAATGTTTCTAAAATTAAAATTGAGGCAATTTGAAAAAAAATTGCAGATCATAAGTTTAGACAATTTTCAGCACTTTGAAATGTATTGCAATGTCAACGCAATAATTATGTGGATAAGTTAAAACCATTTCCACTGACTTTCAAGTAATTTTACTGACAAGAAAAACCAATATTTTTTTAAAACCAAATTGAGTAAACGGCGAATTTAAAAAAAAATTGCAGATCATAAGTTTAGACAATTTTCAGCACTTTGAAATGTATTGCAATTTGAAGGCACTAATAATGTGGATAAGTTAAAAGCATTTCCACTGACTTTCAAGTAATTTTACTGACAAGAAAAACCAATGTTTCTAAAATCAAAATTGAGGCGATTTGAAAAAAAATTGCAGATCATAAGTTTAGACAATTTTCAGCACTTTGAAATGTATTGCAATTTAAAGGCACTAATTATGTGGATAAGTTAAAAGCATTTCCACTGACTTTCAAGTAATTTTACTGACAAGAAAAACCAATGTTTCTAAAATTAAAATTGAGGCGATTTGAAAAAAAATTGCAGATCATAAGTTTAGACAATTTTCAGCACTTTGAAATGTATTGCAATGTCAACGCACTAATTATGTGGATAAGTTAAAAGCATTTCCACTGACTTTCAAGTAATTTTACTGACAAGAAAAACCAATATTTTTTTAAAACCAAATTGAGTAGTAGGCGAATTTTAAAAACAATTGCAGATCATAAGTTTAGACAATTTTCAGTATTTTGAAATGCATTGCAATTTAAAGGCACTAATTATGTGGATAAGTTAAAAGCATTTCCACTGACTTTAAAGTAATTTTACTGACAAGAAAAACCAATGTTTCTAAAATTAAAATTGAGGCGATTTGAAAAAAAATTGCAGATCATAAGTTTAGACAATTTTCAGCACTTTGAAATGTATTGCAATGTCAACGCACTAATTATGTGGATAAGTTAAAAGCATTTCCACTGACTTTCAAGTAATTTTACTGACAAGAAAAACCAATATTTTTTTAAAACCAAATTGAGTAGTAGGCGAATTTTAAAAACAATTGCAGATCATAAGTTTAGACAATTTTCAGCACTTTGAAATGCATTGCAATTTGAAGGCACTAATTATGTGGATAAGTTAAAAGCATTTCCACTGACTTTCAAGTAATTTTACTGACAAGAAAAACCAATATTTTTTTAAAACCAAATTGAGTAGAAGGCGAATTTTAAAAAAAATTGCAGATCATAAGTTTAGACAATTTTCAGTACTTTGAAAGGCATTGCAATTTAAAGGCACTAATTATGTGGATAAGTTAAAAGCATTTCCACTGACTTTCAAGTAATTTTACTGACAAGAAAAACCAATGTTTCTAAAAATCAAAATTGAGGCGATTTGAAAAAAAATTGCAGATCATAAGTTTAGACAATTTTCAGCACTTTGAAATGTATTGCAATGTCAACGCACTAATAATGTGGATAAGTTAAAAGCATTTCCACTGACTTTCAAGTAATTTTACTGACAAGAAAAACCAATATTTTTTTAAAACCAAATTGAGTAATAGGCGAATTTAAAAAAAAATTGCAGATCATAAGTTTAGACAATTTTCAGCACTTTGAAATGTATTGCAATTTAAAGGCACTAATTATGTGGATAAGTTAAAAGCATTTCCACTGACTTTCAAGTAATTTTACTGACAAGAAAAACCAATGTTTCTAAAATTAAAATTGAGGCAATTTGAAAAAAAATTGCAGATCATAAGTTTAGACAATTTTCAGCACTTTGAAATGTATTGCAATGTCAACGCAATAATTATGTGGATAAGTTAAAACCATTTCCACTGACTTTCAAGTAATTTTACTGACAAGAAAAACCAATATTTTTTTAAAACCAAATTGAGTAAACGGCGAATTTAAAAAAAAATTGCAGATCATAAGTTTAGACAATTTTCAGCACTTTGAAATGTATTGCAATTTGAAGGCACTAATAATGTGGATAAGTTAAAAGCATTTCCACTGACTTTCAAGTAATTTTACTGACAAGAAAAACCAATGTTTCTAAAATCAAAATTGAGGCGATTTGAAAAAAAATTGCAGATCATAAGTTTAGACAATTTTCAGCACTTTGAAATGTATTGCAATTTAAAGGCACTAATTATGTGGATAAGTTAAAAGCATTTCCACTGACTTTCAAGTAATTTTACTGACAAGAAAAACCAATGTTTCTAAAATTAAAATTGAGGCGATTTGAAAAAAAATTGCAGATCATAAGTTTAGACAATTTTCAGCACTTTGAAATGTATTGCAATGTCAACGCACTAATTATGTGGATAAGTTAAAAGCATTTCCACTGACTTTCAAGTAATTTTACTGACAAGAAAAACCAATATTTTTTTAAAACCAAATTGAGTAGTAGGCGAATTTTAAAAACAATTGCAGATCATAAGTTTAGACAATTTTCAGCACTTTGAAATGCATTGCAATTTGAAGGCACTAATTATGTGGATAAGTTAAAAGCATTTCCACTGACTTTCAAGTAATTTTACTGACAAGAAAAACCAATATTTTTTTAAAACCAAATTGAGTAGAAGGCGAATTTTTAAAAAAAATTGCAGATCATAAGTTTAGACAATTTTCAGTACTTTGAAAGGCATTGCAATTTAAAGGCACTAATTATGTGGATAAGTTAAAAGCATTTCCACTGACTTTCAAGTAATTTTACTGACAAGAAAAACCAATGTTTCTAAAAATCAAAATTGAGGCGATTTGAAAAAAAATTGCAGATCATAAGTTTAGACAATTTTCAGCACTTTGAAATGTATTGCAATGTCAACGCACTAATTATGTGGATAAGTTAAAAGCATTTCCACTGACTTTCAAGTAATTTTACTGACAAGAAAAACCAATATTTTTTTAAAACCAAATTGAGTAGTAGGCGAATTTTAAAAAAAATTGCAGATCATAAGTTTAGACAATTTTCAGCACTTTGAAATGTATTGCAATTTAAAGGCACTAATTATGTGGATAAGTTAAAAGCATTTCCACTGACTTTCAAGTAATTTTACTGACAAGAAAAACCAATGTTTCTAAAATTAAAATTGAGGCAATTTGAAAAAAAATTGCAGATCATAAGTTTAGACAATTTTCAGCACTTTGAAATGTATTGCAATGTCAACGCAATAATTATGTGGATAAGTTAAAACCATTTCCACTGACTTTCAAGTAATTTTACTGACAAGAAAAACCAATATTTTTTTAAAACCAAATTGAGTAAACGGCGAATTTTAAAAAAAATTGCAGATCATAAGTTTAGACAATTTTCAGCACTTTGAAATGTATTGCAATTTGAAGGCACTAATAATGTGGATAAGTTAAAAGCATTTCCACTGACTTTCAAGTAATTTTACTGACAAGAAAAACCAATGTTTCTAAAATCAAAATTGAGGCGATTTGAAAAAAAATTGCAGATCATAAGTTTAGACAATTTTCAGCACTTTGAAATGTATTGCAATTTAAAGGCACTAATTATGTGGATAAGTTAAAAGCATTTCCACTGACTTTCAAGTAATTTTACTGACAAGAAAAACCAATGTTTCTAAAATCAAAATTGAGGCGATTTGAAAAAAAATTGCAGATCATAAGTTTAGACAATTTTCAGCACTTTGAAATGCATTGCAATTTTAACGCACTAATTATGTGGCTAAGTTAAAAGCATTTCCACTGACTTTCAAGTAATTTTACTGACAAGAAAAACCAATGTTTCTAAAATCAAAATTGAGTAAAAGGCGAATTTAAAAAAAAATTGCAGATCATAAGTTTAGACGATTTTCAGCACTTTGAAATGCATTGCAATTTAAAGGCACTAATTATGTGGATAAGTTAAAAGCCATTTCCACTGAATTTCAAGTAATTATACTGACAAGAAAAACCAATATTTTTTTAAAACCAAATTGAGTAGAAGGCGAATTTTAAAAAAAATTGCAGATCATAAGTTTAGACAATTTTCAGTACTTTGAAATGCATTGCAATTTAAAGGCACTAATTATGTGGATAAGTTAAAAGCATTTCCACTGACTTTCAAGTAATTATACTGACAAGAAAAACCAATATTTTTAAAAAACCAAATTGAGTAGAAGGAGAATTTAAAAGAAAATTGCAGATCATAAGTTTAGACAATTTTCAGCACTTTGAAATGCATTGCAATTTAAAGGCACTAATTATGTGGATAAGTTAAAAGCATTTCCACTGACTTTCAAGTAATTATACTGACAAGAAAAACCAATATTTTTTAAAAACCAAATTGAGTAGAAGGCGAATTTTAAAAAAAATTGCAGATCATAAGTTTAGACAATTTTCAGTACTTTGAAATGCATTGCAATTTAAAGGCACTAATTATGTGGATAAGTTAAAAGCATTTCCACTGACTTTCAAGTAATTATACTGACAAGAAAAACCAATATTTTTTTAAAACCAAATTGAGTAGAAGGAGAATTTTAAAAAAAATTGCAGATCATAAGTTTAGACAATTTTCAGTACTTTGAAATGCATTGCATATTTAACGCACTAATTATGTGGATAAGTTAAAAGCATTTCCACTGACATTCAAGTAATTTTACTGACAAGAAAAACTATCGTTTCTAAAATCAAAATTGAGTAGAAGGTGATTTGAAAAAAAATTGCAGATCATAAGTTTAGACAATTTTCAGCACTTTGAAATGCATTGCTATGTCAACGCACTAATTATGTGGATAAGTTAAAAGCATTTCCACTGACTTTCAAGTAATTTTACTGACAAGAAAAACCAATATTTTTTTAAAACCAAATTGAGTAGTAGGCGAATTTTAAAAAAAATTGCAGATCATAGGTTTAGACAATTTTCAGCACTTTGAAATGTATTGCAATTAAAAGGCACTAATTATGTGGATAAGTTAAAAGCATTTCCACTGACTTTCAAGTAATTTTACTGACAAGAAAAACCAATGTTTCTAAAATCAAAATTGAGGCGATTTGAAAAAAAATTGCAGATCATAAGTTTAGACAATTTTCAGCACTTTGAAATGTATTGCAATTTAAAGGCACTAATTATGTGGCTAAGTTAAAAGCATTTCCACTGACTTTCAAGTAATTTTACTGACAAGAAAAACCAATGTTTCTAAAATCAAAATTGAGTAGGAGCCCATTTGAAAAAAAATTGCAGATCATAAATTTAGACAATTTTCAGCACTTTGAAATGCATTGCAATGTCAACGCACTAATTATGTGGATAAGTTAAAAGCATTTCCACTGACTTTCAAGTAATTTTACTGACAAGAAAAACCAATATTTTTTTAAAACCAAATTGAGTAATAATCGAATTTTAAAAAAAATTGCAGATCATAAGTTTAGACAATTTTCAGCACTTTGAAATGTATTGCAATTTGAAGGCACTAATTATGTGGATAAGTTAAAAGCATTTCCACTGACTTTCAAGTAATTTTACTGACAAGAAAACCAATATTTTTTTAAAACCAAATTGAGTAGTAGGCGAATTTTAAAAATAATTGCAGATCATAAGTTTAGACAATTTTCAGCACTTTGAAATGCATTGCAATTTAAAAGCACTAATTATGTGGATAAGTTAAAAGCATTTCCACTGACTTTCACGTAATTTTACTGACAAGAAAAACTATCGTTTCTAAAATCAAAATTGAGTAGAAGGTAATTTGAAGAAAAAAATTGCAGATCATAAATTTAGACAATTTTCAGCACTTTGAAATGCATTGCAATTTAAAGGCACTAATTATGTGGATAAGTTAAAAGCATTTCCACTGACTTTCAAGTAATTATACTGACAAGAAAAACCAATATTTTTTAAAAACCAAATTGAGTAGAAGGCGAATTTTAAAAAAAATTGCAGATCATAAGTTTAGACAATTTTCAGTACTTTGAAATGCATTGCAATTTAAAGGCACTAATTATGTGGATAAGTTAAAAGCATTTCCACTGACTTTCAAGTAATTATACTGACAAGAAAAACCAATATTTTTTTAAAACCAAATTGAGTAGAAGGAGAATTTTAAAAAAAATTGCAGATCATAAGTTTAGACAATTTTCAGTACTTTGAAATGCATTGCATATTTAACGCACTAATTATGTGGATAAGTTAAAAGCATTTCCACTGACATTCAAGTAATTTTACTGACAAGAAAAACTATCGTTTCTAAAATCAAAATTGAGTAGAAGGTGATTTGAAAAAAAATTGCAGATCATAAGTTTAGACAATTTTCAGCACTTTGAAATGCATTGCTATGTCAACGCACTAATTATGTGGATAAGTTAAAAGCATTTCCACTGACTTTCAAGTAATTTTACTGACAAGAAAAACCAATATTTTTTTAAAACCAAATTGAGTAGTAGGCGAATTTTAAAAAAAATTGCAGATCATAGGTTTAGACAATTTTCAGCACTTTGAAATGTATTGCAATTAAAAGGCACTAATTATGTGGATAAGTTAAAAGCATTTCCACTGACTTTCAAGTAATTTTACTGACAAGAAAAACCAATGTTTCTAAAATCAAAATTGAGGCGATTTGAAAAAAAATTGCAGATCATAAGTTTAGACAATTTTCAGCACTTTGAAATGTATTGCAATTTAAAGGCACTAATTATGTGGCTAAGTTAAAAGCATTTCCACTGACTTTCAAGTAATTTTACTGACAAGAAAAACCAATGTTTCTAAAATCAAAATTGAGTAGGAGCCCATTTGAAAAAAAATTGCAGATCATAAATTTAGACAATTTTCAGCACTTTGAAATGCATTGCAATGTCAACGCACTAATTATGTGGATAAGTTAAAAGCATTTCCACTGACTTTCAAGTAATTTTACTGACAAGAAAAACCAATATTTTTTTAAAACCAAATTGAGTAATAATCGAATTTTAAAAAAAATTGCAGATCATAAGTTTAGACAATTTTCAGCACTTTGAAATGTATTGCAATTTGAAGGCACTAATTATGTGGATAAGTTAAAAGCATTTCCACTGACTTTCAAGTAATTTTACTGACAAGAAAACCAATATTTTTTTAAAACCAAATTGAGTAGTAGGCGAATTTTAAAAATAATTGCAGATCATAAGTTTAGACAATTTTCAGCACTTTGAAATGCATTGCAATTTAAAAGCACTAATTATGTGGATAAGTTAAAAGCATTTCCACTGACTTTCACGTAATTTTACTGACAAGAAAAACTATCGTTTCTAAAATCAAAATTGAGTAGAAGGTAATTTGAAGAAAAAAATTGCAGATCATAAATTTAGACAATTTTCAGCACTTTGAAATGTATTGCAATTTGAAGGCACTAATTATGTGGATAAGTTAAAAGTATTTCCACTGACTTTCAAGTAATTTTACGGACAAGAAAAATCAATATTTTTTTAAAACCAAATTGAGTAGAAGGCGAATTTTAAAAAAAATTGCAGATCATAAGTTTAGACAATTTTCAGTACTTTGAAATGCATTGCAATTTAAAGGCACTAATTATGTGGATAAGTTAAAAGTATTTCCACTGACTTTCAAGTAATTTTACTGACAAGAATAACCAATATTTTTTTTAAACCAAATTGAGTAGTAGGCGAATTTTTAAAAAAAATGGAGATCATAAGCTTAGACAATTTTCAGCACTTTGAAATGCATTGCAATGTCAACGCACTAATTATGTGGATAAGTTAAAAGCATTTCCACTGACTTTCAAGTAATTTTACTGACAAGAAAAACTATCGTTTCTAAAATCAAAATTGAGGCGATTTGAAAAAAAATTGCAGATCATAAGTTTAGAAAATTTTCAGCACTTTGAAATGCATTGCAATTTGAACTAACTAATTATCTGGATAAGTTAAAAGCATTTCCACTGACTTTCAAATAATTTTACTGACAAAAAAAACCAATGTTTCTAAAATCAAAATTGAGGCAATTTGAAAAAAAATTGCCAATCATAAGTTTAGACAATTTTCAGCACTTTGAAATGTATTGCAATTTTAACGCACTAATTACGCGGCTAAGTTAAAAGCATTTCCACTGACTTTCAAGTAATTTTACTGACAAGAAAAACCAATATTTTTTTAAAACCAAATTGAGTAGAAGGCGAATTAAAAAAAAAATTGCAGATCATAAGTTTAGACAATTTTCAGTACTTTGAAATGCATTGCAATTTAAAGGCACTAATTATGTGGCTAAGTAAAAAGCATTTCCACAGACTTTCAAGTAATTTTACTGACAAGAAAAACCAATGTTTCTAAAATCAAATTTGAAAAAAAATTGCAGATCATAAGTTTAGACAATTTTCAGCACTTTGAAATGTATTGCAAATTTAAAGCACTAATTTTGTGGCTAAGTTAAAAGCCTTTCTAGAGACTTTCAAGTAATTTTATTGACAAGAAATACCAATTAAAAAAATTCAAAATTGAGTAGAATTCGATTTTAAAAAAATTGCAGATCATAAGTTTAGACAATTTTCAGCACTTTGAAATGTATTGCAATTTAAAGCACTAATTATGTGGCTAAGTTAAAAGCATTTCCAGAGACTTTCAAGTAATTTTACTGACAAGAAAAATCAATGTTTCTGAAATCAAAATTGAGAAGAAGGCGATTTGAAAAAAAATTGCAGATAATAAGTTTATACAATTTTCAGCACTTTGATATGTATTGCAATTTTTACGCACTAATTATGTGGATAACTAAAAAGCATTTCAACTGACATTCAAATGGTCGCAGTCTCAAACAATTGGGTTTAAGTGTGAATGGTAAGGTGGCAGTCTCAAACAATAGGGTTTAAGTGTGAATGGTAAGGTGGTAGTCTCAAACAATTGGGTCTAAGTGTGAATAGTAAGGTGGCAGTCTCAAACAATTGGGTCTAAGTGTGAATGGTAAGATGACAGTCTCAAACAATTGGGTCTAAATGGGAATGGTAAGGTGGCAGTCTCAAACAATTCAGTTTTAGTGTTAATGGTGGCAGTCTAAAACAATTTGGTTTAAGTGCGAATGGTAAGGTGGCAGTCTCAAACAATTGGGTTTCAGTGTGAATGGTAAGGTTGAATGCTCAAACAATTGGGTTTAAGTGTGAATGGTAAGGTGGCAGTCTCAAACAATTGGGTTTAAGTGTGAATGGTAAGGTGGTTGTCTCAAACAATTAAGTTTAAGTGTGAATGGTGGCAGTCTAAAACAATTGGGTTTAAGTGCGAATGGTAAGGTAGCAGTCTAAAAACAATTGGGTTTAAGTGTGAATGGTAAGGTGGCAGTCTCAAACAATTGGGTTTAAGTGTGAATGGTGGCAGTCTCAAACAATTGGGTTTAAGTGTGAATGGTAAGGTGGCAGTCTCAAACACTTGGGTTTAAGTGTGAATAGTCGCAGTCTCAAACAATTGGGTTTAAGTGTGAATGGTAAGGTGGCAGTCTCAAACAATTGGGTTTAAGTGTGAATGGTAAGGTGGCATGCTCAAACAATTGGGTTTAAGTGTGAATAGTAAGGTGGCAGTCTTAAACAATTGGGTTTAGGTGTGAATGGTAAAGTGGCATGCTCAAACAAATTGGGTTTAAGTATGAATGGTGGCTGTCTCAAACAATTGGGTTTAAGTGTGAATGGTGGCAGTCTCAAACAATTGAGTTTAAGTGTGAATGGTGGCAGTCTCAAACATTTGGGTTTAAGAGTGAATGGTGGCAGTCTCAAACAATTTGGTTTAAGTGTGAATGGTGGCAGTCTCAAACAATTGGGTTTAAGTGTGAATGGTGGCAGTCTCAAACAATTGGGTTTAATTGTGAATGGTGGCAGTCTCAAACAATTGGGTTTAAGTGTGAATGGTCGCAGTCTCAAACAATTTGGTGTAAGTGTGAATGGTAAGGTGGCAGTCTCAAACAATAGGGTTTAAGTGTGAATGGTAAGGTGGTAGTCTCAAACAATTGGGTCTAAGTGTGAATGGTAAGGTGGCAGTCTCAAACAATTGGGTCTAAGTGTGAATGGTAAGATGACAGTCTCAAACAATTGGGTCTAAGTGGGAATTGTAAGGTGGCAGTCTTGAAAAATTGGGTCTAAGTATGAATGGTAGGGTGGCAGTCTCAAACAATTGGGTTTAACTGTGAATGGTAAGGTGGCAATCTCAAGCAATTGGGTCTAAGTGTGAATAGTAAGGTGGCAGTCTCAAACAATGTTGTTTAAGTGTGAATGGTAAGGTGGCAGTCTCAAACAATTGGGTTTAAGTATGAATGGTAAGCTGGCAGTCTCAAACAATTGGATTTAAGTGTGAATGGTAAGGTGGCATTCTCAAACAATTGGGTTTAAGTATGAATGGTAAGGTGGCAGTCTCAAACAAGTGGGTCTAAGTGTGAATGGTAAGGTGGCAGTCTAAAAAAATTGGGTTTAAGTGTGAATGGTGGGAGTCTCAAACAATTGGGTTTAAGTTTGAATGGTAAGGTGGCTGTCTCAAACAATTGAGTCTAAGTGTGAATGGGAAGGTGGCAGTCTCAAACAATTGGGTTAAATATGAATGGTAAGGTGGCAGTATCAAACAATTGGGTTTAAGTGTGAATGGTAAGGTGGCAGTCTCAAACAATTGGGTTTCAGTGTGAATGGTAAGGTGGTAGTCTCAAACAATTGGGTCTAAGTGTGAATGGTAAGGTGGCAGTCTCAAACAATTGGGTCTAAGTGTGAATGGTAAGATGACAGTCTCAAACAATTGGGTCTAAGTGGGAATTGTAAGGTGGCAGTCTTGAAAAATTGGGTCTAAGTATGAATGGTAGGGTGGCAGTCTCAAACAATTGGGTTTAACTGTGAATGGTAAGGTGGCAGTCTCAAGCAATTGGGTCTAAGTGTGAATAGTAAGGTGGCAGTCTCAAACAATGTTGTTTAAGTGTGAATGGTAAGGTGGCAGTCTCAAACAATTGGGTTTAAGTATGAATGGTAAGCTGGCAGTCTCAAACAATTGGATTTAAGTGTGAATGGTAAGGTGGCATTCTCAAACAATTGGGTTTAAGTATGAATGGTAAGGTGGCAGTCTCAAACAAGTGGGTCTAAGTGTGAATGGTAAGGTGGCAGTCTAAAAAAATTGGGTTTAAGTGTGAATGGTGGGAGTCTCAAACAATTGGGTTTAAGTTTGAATGGTAAGGTGGCTGTCTCAAACAATTGAGTCTAAGTGTGAATGGGAAGGTGGCAGTTTCAAACAATTGGGTTTAAGTGTGAATGGTAAGGTGGCAGTCTCAAACAATTGGGTTAAATATGAATGGTAAGGTGGCAGTATCAAACAATTGGGTTTAAGTGTGAATGGTAAGGTGGCAGTCTCAAACAATTGGGTTTCAGTGTGAATGGTAAGGTGGAATGCTCAAACAATTGGGTTTAAGTGTGAATGGTAAGGTGGCAGTCTTAAACAATTGGGTTTAAGTGTGAATGGTAAGGTGGCTGTCTCAAACAATTAAGTTTAAGTGTGAATGGTGGCAGTCTAAAACAATTGGGTTTAAGTGCGAATGGTAAGGTAGCAGTCTAAAAACAATTGGGTTTAAGTGTGAATGGTAAGGTGGCAGTCTCAAACAATTGGGTTTAAGTGTGAATGGTGGCAGTATCAAACAATTGGGTTTAAGTGTGAATGGTAAGGTGGCAGTCTCAAACACTTGGGTTTAAGTGTGAATGGTCGCAGTCTCAAACAATTGGGTTTAAGTGTGAATGGTAAGGTGGCAGTCTCAAACAATTGGGTTTAAGTGTGAATGGTAAGGTGGCATGCTCAAACAATTGGGTTTAAGTGTGAATAGTAAGGTGGCAGTCTTAAACAATTGGGTTTAGGTGTGAATGGTAAAGTGGCATGCTCAAACAAATTGGGTTTAAGTGTGAATGGTGGCTGTCTCAAACAATTGGGTTTAAGTGTGAAAGGTGGCAGTCTCAAACAATTGAGTTTAAGTGTGAATGGTGGCAGTCTCAAACATTTGGGTTTAAGAGTGAATGGTGGCAGTCTCAAACAATTTGGTTTAAGTGTGAATGGTGGCAGTCTCAAACAATTGGGTTTAAGTGTGAATGGTGGCAGTCTCAAACAATTGGGTTTAATTGTGAATGGTGGCAGTCTCAAACAATTGGGTTTAAGTGTGAATGGTCGCAGTCTCAAACAATTTGGTGTAAGTGTGAATGGTAAGGTGGCAGTCTCAAACAATAGGGTTTAAGTGTGAATGGTAAGGTGGTAGTCTCAAACAATTGGGTCTAAGTGTGAATGGTAAGGTGGCAGTCTCAAACAATTGGGTCTAAGTGTGAATGGTAAGATGACAGTCTCAAACAATTGGGTCTAAGTGGGAATTGTAAGGTGGCAGTCTTGAAAAATTGGGTCTAAGTATGAATGGTAGGGTGGCAGTCTCAAACAATTGGGTTTAACTGTGAATGGTAAGGTGGCAGTCTCAAGCAATTGGGTCTAAGTGTGAATAGTAAGGTGGCAGTCTCAAACAATGTTGTTTAAGTGTGAATGGTAAGGTGGCAGTCTCAAACAATTGGGTTTAAGTATGAATGGTAAGCTGGCAGTCTCAAACAATTGGATTTAAGTGTGAATGGTAAGGTGGCAGTCTCAAACAATTGGGTTTAAGTATGAATGGTAAGGTGGCAGTCTCAAACAAGTGGGTCTAAGTGTGAATGGTAAGGTGGCAGTCTAAAAAAATTGGGTTTAAGTGTGAATGGTGGGAGTCTCAAACAATTGGGTTTAAGTTTGAATGGTAAGGTGGCTGTCTCAAACAATTGAGTCTAAGTGTGAATGGGAAGGTGGCAGTTTCAAACAATTGGGTTTAAGTGTGAATGGTAAGGTGGCAGTCTCAAACAATTGGGTTAAATATGAATGGTAAGGTGGCAGTATCAAACAATTGGATTTAAGTGTGAATGGTAAGGTGGCAGTCTCAAACAATTGAGTCTAAGTGTGAATGGGAAGGTGGCAGTTTCAAACAATTGGGTTTAAGTGTGAATGGTAAGGTGGCAGTCTATAAAAAATTGGGTTAAATATGAATGGTAAGGTGACAGTCTCAAACAATTGGGTTTAAGTGTGAATGGTAAGGTGGCATGCTCAAACAATTGGGTTTAAGTGTGAATGGTAAGGTGGCAGTCTTAAACAATTGGGTCTAAGTGTGAATGGTAAGGTGGCAGTCTCAAACAATCGGGTCTAAGTGTGAATGGTGGCAGTCTCAAACAAATTCGGTTTAAGTGTGAATGGTGGCTGTCTCAAACAATTGGGTTGAAGTGTGAATGGTGGCAGTCTCAAACAATTGAGTTTAAGTGTGAATGGTGGCAGTCTCAAACATTTGGGTTTAAGTGTGAATGGTGGCAGTCTCAAACAATTGGGTTTAAGTGTGAATAGTAAGGTGGCAGTCTCAAACTATAGGGTTTAAGTGTGAATGGTAAGGTGGTAGTCTCAAACAATTGGGTCTAAGTGTGAATGGTAAGGTGGCAGTCTCAAACAATTGGGTCTAAGTGTGAATCGTAAGATGACAGTCTCAAACAATTGGGTCTAAGTGGGAATGGTAAGGTGGCAGTCTCAAACAATTAAGTTTAAGTGTTAATGGTGGAAGTCTAAAACAATTGGGTTTAAGTGCGAATGGTAAGGTGGCAGTCTCAAACAATTGGGTTTAAGTGTGAATGGTAAGGTGGCATGCTCAAACAATTGGGTTTAAGTGTGAATGGTAAGGTGGTAGTCTTAAACAATTGGGTTTAAGTGTGAATGGTAAGGTGGCTGTCTCAAACAATTAAGTTTAAGTGTGAATGGTGGCAGTCTAAAACAATTGGATTTAAGTGTGAATGGTAAGGTGGCAGTCTTAAACAATTGGGTTTAAGTGTGAATAGTGGCAGTCTCAAACAATTGGGTTTAAGTGTGAATGGTAAGGTGGCAGTCTCAAACACTTGGGTTTAAGTTTGAATGTTGGTAGTCTCAAACAATTGGGTTAAAGTGTGAAGGGTAAGGTGGCAGTCTCAAACAATTGGGTTTAAGTATGAATGGTAAGGTGCCAGTCTCAAACAAGTGGGTCTAAGTGTGAATGGTAAGGTGGCAGTCTAAAAAAATTGGGTTTAAGTGTGAATGGTGGGAGTCTCAAACAATTGGGTTTAAGTTTGAATGGTAAGGTGGCTGTCTCAAACAATTGAGTCTAAGTGTGAATGGGAAGGTGGCAGTTTCAAACAATTGGGTTTAAGTGTGAATGGTAAGGTGGCAGTCTCAAACAATTGGGTTAAATATGAATGGTAAGGTGGCAGTATCAAACAATTGGGTTTAAGTGTGAATGGTAAGGTGGCATGCTCAAACAATTGGGTTTAAGTGTGAATGGTAAGGTGGCAGTCTTAAACAATTGGGTCTAAGTGTGAATGGTAAGGTGGCAGTCTCAAACAATCGGGTCTAAGTGTGAATGGTGGCAGTCTCAAACAAATTCGGTTTAAGTGTGAATGGTGGCTGTCTCAAACAATTGGGTTGAAGTGTGAATGGTGGCAGTCTCAAACAATTGAGTTTAAGTGTGAATGGTGGCAGTCTCAAACATTTGGGTTTAAGTGTGAATGGTGGCAGTCTCAAACAATTGGGTTTAAGTGTGAATAGTAAGGTGGCAGTCTCAAACTATAGGGTTTAAGTGTGAATGGTAAGGTGGTAGTCTCAAACAATTGGGTCTAAGTGTGAATGGTAAGGTGGCAGTCTCAAACAATTGGGTCTAAGTGTGAATCGTAAGATGACAGTCTCAAACAATTGGGTCTAAGTGGGAATGGTAAGGTGGCAGTCTCAAACAATTAAGTTTAAGTGTTAATGGTGGCAGTCTAAAACAATTGGGTTTAAGTGCGAATGGTAAGGTGGCAGTCTCAAACAATTGGGTTTAAGTGTGAATGGTAAGGTGGCATGCTCAAACAATTTGGTTTAAGTGTGAATGGTAAGGTGGTAGTCTTAAACAATTGGGTTTAAGTGTGAATGGTAAGGTGGCTGTCTCAAACAATTAAGTTTAAGTGTGAATGGTGGCAGTCTAAAACAATTGGATTTAAGTGCGAATGGTAAGGTGGCAGTCTTAAACAATTGGGTTTAAGTGTGAATAGTGGCAGTCTCAAACAATTGGGTTTAAGTGTGAATGGTAAGGTGGCAGTCTCAAACACTTGGGTTTAAGTTTGAATGTTGGTAGTCTCAAACAATTGGGTTAAAGTGTGAAGGGTAAGGTGGCAGTCTCAAACAATTGGGTTTAAGTGTGAATGGTAAGGTGGCATGCTCAAACAATTGGGTTTAAGTGTGAATAGTAAGGTGGCAGTCTTAAACAATTGGGTTTAGGTGTGAATGGTAAAGTGGCATGCTCAAACAAATTGGGTTTAAGTGTGAATGGTGGCTGTCTCAAACAATTGGGTTTAAGTGTGAATGGTGGCAGTCTCAAACATTTGGGTTTAAGAGTGAATGGTGGCAGTCTGAAACAATTTGGTTTAAGTGTGAATGGTGGCAGTCTCAAACAATTGGGTTTCAGTGTGAATGGTGGCAGTCTCAAACAATTGGGTTTAATTGTGAATGGTGGCAGTCTCAAACAATTGGGTTTAAGTGTGAATGGTCGCAGTCTCAAACAATTTGGTGTAAGTGTGAATGCTAAGGTGGCAGTCTCAAACAATAGGGTTTAAGTGTGAATGGTAAGGTGGTAGTTTCAAACAATTGGGTCTAAGTGTGAATGGTAAGGTGGCAGTCTCAAACAATTGGGTCTAAGTGTGAATGGTAAGATGACAGTCTCAAACAATTGGGTCTAAGTGGGAATTGTAAGGTGGCAGTCTTGAAAAATTGGGTCTAAGTATGAATGGTAGGGTGGCAGTCTCAAACAATTGGGTTTAACTGTGAATGGTAAGATGGCAGTCTCAAGCAATTGGGTCTAAGTGTGAATAGTAAGGTGGCAGTCTCAAACAATTTTGTTTAAGTGTGAATGGTAAGGTGGCAGTCTCAAACAATTGGGTTTAAGTATGAATGGTAAGCTGGCAGTCTCAAACAATTGGATTTAAGTGTGAATGGTAAGGTGGCAGTCTCAAACAATTAGGTTTAAGTATGAATGGTAAGGTGGCAGTCTCAAACAAGTGGGTATAAGTGTGAATGCTAAGGTGGCAGTATCAAACAATTGGGTTTAAGTGTGAATGGTAAGGTGGCAGTCTCAAACAATTGGGTTTAAGTGTGAATGGTAAGGTGGCAGTCTCAAAAAATAGGGTTTAAGTGTGAATGGTAAGGTGGCAGTCTCAAACAATTGTGTCTAAGTGTCAATGGTAAGGTAGCAGTCTCAAAAAATTGGGTTTAAGTGTGAATGGTGGGAGTCTCAAACAATTGGGTTTAAGTATGAATGGTAAGGTGGCAGTCTCAAACAAGTGGGTCTAAGTGTGAATGCTAAGGTGGCAGTATCAAACAATTGGGTTTAAGTGTGAATGGTAAGGTGGCAGTCTCAAACAATTGGGTTTAAGTGTGAATGGTAAGGTGGCAGTCTCAAAAAATAGGGTTTAAGTGTGAATGGTAAGGTGGCAGTCTCAAACAATTGTGTCTAAGTGTCAATGGTAGCAGTATCAAAAAATTGGGTTTAAGTGTGAATGGTGGGAGTCTCAAACAATTGGGTTTAAGTTTGAATGGTAAGGTGGCTGTCTCAAACAATTGAGTCTAAGTGTGAATGGGAAGGTGGCAGTTTCAAACTATTGGGTTTATGTGTGAATGGTAAGGTGGCAGTCTCAAACAATTGGGTTACTTCTTCTTCTGCGTACACAGTCAGACAGTAACCATTAATTTTTCGAAAAAAACGGCGGTCGTCCTGAGACTTTCGCCACTACCATAGAGCTTGTCTTGCAGTTCCACTGGCAATGGCCACATCTGCTCTCTCTGATCCTCGTATGTCGGGCAGTTCTGCAGCAGATATTCAGTGGTCATTTTACCAGTACCGCACGGGCATTCGTCGGTACACCCTATCTTCAATTTGTTGAATAGGTGGTACCTCAGTCTGTTGTGGCCAGTGCGAAGTCTGAAGACAACGACCGGCTCTCTTCGGTTCAACTGGTAATAGGCATCGTTTTTGGTGTAACCAGTATGTTCGGTTTCCCATTTGGTCATGTATCTGGCTTTGATAAGCCGTTTTGACTCTTCGTACGTCATACTGGTATCTGTTTGTGGTAGCCTTGCACCTTCTTTTGCCAGTCTGTCTGCCTCCTCGTTGCCTTGGATGTTGCAGTGTGACGGAACCCACTGTACCACTACCCTTTTTGGTGCGGACTGCTGGCACAGTTTGCAGAGTGCTGCTCTTAAGTCATTAAGCTTAGTGTTTTTCTGGCTTTTTAGCGCTGTGACTACGGCGAGAGCATCTGTCAGCAGGACTATATGGCTCTCATTTTCACTGTGTGTTACCATTTCTTCCACTGTCGCCCTCAGTGCCTCTGCCTCCGCTCTGAAATTGCTTGTGTACTTACCAGTAGCGAATGACAGTGTTATTTTTCTGCCATTTGGTAGGTTCAGGAATGCTCCTGCCCCTCCGTTCTGTGTAGTGTTTGTTACAGAACCGTCGGTGTATGCATGGGTCCAGTCCATGCTTGGGTAGCTTTTCGTTATGAAGCTTAGGGTAGTGTCTCTCCTTTCTTTTTCAGTCTGGCAGTTTTTGTTTGCAATACCTGGTATATTTTCTATCACCTCTGGAAATATATCCTGCCTCCAGGTAGGTTTTCGTACAGTAGTGATGGGTTTTGGTGTTGTTAGTGCGTTTATGGGATCTTCGTGCATCTTTGCTTTGGCTATTTCTGCAAAGTTTCTCCGCTTTAGTTTCCCATTTCCCAAATTGTTTAGTCTCTGGTACATTGGATGGTCCGTCAGTCTTCGGAGTTTCTCTGACTGCAGCTGGGCTCTGCAGTCTCTTCTATCGGTCATGGATTGCAGTTTTGTAATCTTTTCAAGTTCTACAATTGGCGTTGACTTCATGCCACCTGTTATAATTCTCATGGCTTGGTTTTGAAGTTTGTTAACTTTATCGAAGTTCGCCTTCGCTGCTGTTGTCCATGCCGCAATGCCATACTCGAGAACTGGTCTCACTCTTCCAGTGTACAGTTTCTTTAGTATGCCTTCGTCTGCTCCCCAGCTTGTGCCAGCAAGTTTCCTCATGATTGCCATTCTTTCTCTGGCTTTCATTCGGTTTCTCTCAATCTGACTTTTCCATGTCATGCGCCGATCAAATGTGACTTGGGTTAAATCAATTGGGTTAAATATGAATGGTAAGGTGGCAGTATCAAACAATTGGTTTTAAGTGTGAATGGTAAGGTGGCAGTCGCAAACAATTGAGTCTAAGTGTGAATGGGAAGGTGGCAGTTTCAAACAATTGGGTTTAAGTGTGAATGGTAAGGTGGCAGTCTCAAACAATTGGGTTAAATATGAATGGTAAGGGGTAGTTGTCTCGCCGCAGCGACTCAATTTCAACCAGTGTTCGTAAAGCGATCTCAGTCCCGCCAGGCGGAGCGATAGCGCGGGCTTGCGGAAAACGCTCGCCTGCCTTTCCCCGTAGAGCGAATTGGGTGCGGTTTGTTGCAGCGGCTCCTCCACCGAGGTGCGCTGGTCTGGTCCGTATCAGGAAATGTGGTCCGTCCGTGGTGATTTATCTAAGGCTTATAGCAGAGCTCGACAGTACGTCTCGCTGGTGGTCTGACTCTCACAAAGAGCTTGTGACCGGCAAATGGAAAGCAGGAATCGTTGCCTCGAGGCCCTGCGTTCTCCCTACGGAGAAGGGCAGGCCGGCAGGCCAAATTGTCTCTAGTCCCAGTGAAATTCATCGCCGAGGTCGTTGGGATCCGTTCTGCACAGAGCGCTGCCATCCCTCCTCGAGCGAGCCCGGTCGGTCGGTCGTCTGGTGCGTGTGGGAGGCCCCTGTCAGCAGGCGGTCCTAGGTCGACGGAGTGAGGGACGGGTGGAACAAACCGTCCCGTCAGTCGGTCCCTGCGGCCGTCGTCCTAGCGAGGCTTTTTACACGTAACCCTTCCTCCGCCGACCGGTGTGTGCTGTACGTACGTCTCCGACAGATATCTGGTTGATCCTGCCAGTAGTCATATGCTTGTCTCAAAGATTAAGCCATGCATGTCTAAGTTCACACTGTCTCACGGTGAAACCGCGAATGGCTCATTAAATCAGTCGAGGTTCCTTAGATGACACGATCCTACTTGGATAACTGTGGCAATTCTAGAGCTAATACATGCTTACCAAGCTCCGACCCTCGCGGAAAGAGCGCTTTTATTAGTTCAAAACCAATCGTCGTTTCCCCTCGCGGGGTTGCGGCGTCCCCACTGGTGACTCTGGATAACTTTGTGCTGATCGCATGGCCTCATGTGCCGGCGACGCATCTTTCAAATGTCTGCCCTATCAAATGTCGATGGTACGTGACATGCCTACCATGTTTGTAACGGGTAACGGGGAATCAGGGTTCGATTCCGGAGAGGGAGCATGAGAAACGGCTACCACATCCAAGGAAGGCAGCAGGCGCGCAACTTACCCACTCCCGGCACGGGGAGGTAGTGACGAAAAATAACAATACGGGACTCTTTCGAGGCCCCGTAATTGGAATGAGTACACTTTAAACCCTTTAACGAGGATCTATTGGAGGGCAAGTCTGGTGCCAGCAGCCGCGGTAATTCCAGCTCCAATAGCGTATATTAAAGTTGTTGCAGTTAAAAAGCTCGTAGTTGGATCTCAGGCGCAGGCGGGCGGTCCGGCTCACGCCGGTTCACTGCCCGTTGTCTCCTGCCCTACCGTCTGCCGGCTCTCTCCCACGGGTGCTCTTCGCTGAGCGTCCTGGGTGGCCGGCGCGTTTACTTTGAAAAATTAGAGTGTTCAAAGCAGGCCTCGGCTGCCTGAATAATGGTGCATGGAATAATGGAATAGGACCTCGGTTCTATTTTGTTGGTTTTCGGAACTGGAGGTAATGATTAACAGAGACAAACGGGGGCATTCGTATTGCGGCGTTAGAGGTGAAATTCTTGGATCGCCGCAAGACGAGCTACTGCGAAAGCATTTGTCAAGAATGTTTTCATTAATCAAGAACGAAAGTCAGAGGCGCGAAGACGATCAGATACCGTCGTAGTTCTGACCATAAACGATGCCGACTAGCGATCCGCAGGAGTTGCTTCGATGACTCTGCGGGCAGCTTCCGGGAAACCAAAGTGTTTGGGTTCCGGGGGAAGTATGGTTGCAAAGCTGAAACTTAAAGGAATTGACGGAAGGGCACCACGAGGAGTGGAGCCTGCGGCTTAATTTGACTCAACACGGCCAACACTGAAATGATTGACATGCCGAGACCACTCTTCTGGGGTCTAATATGGAACTGGTGCTGGACTTAGACCCCCAGAAATCTGGGGTTATGCCCCCTGTGGCCCGGTTTGGTCTGCATCCAGTGTTTGACAAAGGAATTGACGGAAGAGCACTATCAGGAGTGGAGCCTGAGACCTAAATTAACTTAACACGCCAATACTGCAGAATGACTATCAAAAAGTACACCTTCGTGGGGTCTAATAGAGAACATGTGCTGGAATTAGACCCTCGAAAATTTGGGGCTACCCTCTAAGAAACTTGATTGTCTCGCTAAGGGAATTGACGGAAGGGCACCACCAGGTGTGGAACCTGCGGCTTAATCTGACTGAACACGCCAATACTGTAGAAAAACTGACAAATCGAGAGCACTGCCGTTTGGGTCTAATAATGAACGTACGCTGGTATTAGACTCACGGATGACAAGTCAGCTCTCAAACACTCAAAATTCAAGAACGCTACGGAAATCGTGTTTAACTCCGCAGAAACCGCAGATTTCAAATACCTGGTCATTGACAAACAAAAGCCCTCAATAAATTCGTCTGACCAAACAGTGAACGGGTGCTGGAAATAGATCATCTGAAGACAGGTCAGTTTTACCCTACAAATGACAAGGCGTTGCTACGGAAAACCAGCTCAAATCGAGAGGAGCCGCAGACACTTTGGTTCACGTACCAGGCTGATAAGCCAAGGGCGCGAGGCTACCATGTGGGGGATTACGGCCGAACCCTTGTAAGCCGCAATCCCGCCCAAAATCTCAGCACCACTGCAATGGGAGGCTCCTACATGCTCGGGACCTGGGGCTTGCGCTCCAGCCCTATCAGGTAGAGCCACAGTAAGAGGTCCTTGCCGTCCGCCAATCAAAGCGGGCGGACAACTGCTTGATACTCACCCTATACGGCGATGGGGTGCGAAAACACCAACCAAAGACTTAGTACCTGGTCGGGGTGTCGAAAACAGTAGAGCAGCCACCTCACTGTGAACTGTCAAGACTCAACCACTGACCATGAGAGTTGTCCGCACACCAGGCGAACAACATCTCTGTGACATTACCAGGCTTGTCCTCTGGCAGAATGCACTCCGGCTACGATATCTACCTCTGTACGTTATCAGCCATATAACTATCACACTGGACGCAGAAGAGATGCAGACCAGCGGACATTGCACACCTGCCCCACTGTGTCAACACCCCAGGTGGCGGGGAATGCTAGGCGTACCATCCCTGCATAGAAGCCAAGAAAATAAAGGGAAAAAGAGATACCCCACCCACATGCAAATGCTACGTCTCTGGCATGACGTGACGATCCTGGGATACAGACACACTGGACTGCCTCTCTTCCAGGTTAACTAGTCCATATCATATATCATCACATATCATCATTGCACCCTATAGACACGAGTAGTGAAGACTCGATAGTCTGGTAAGACAACTTCCATAAGAGAGAAAACTCTGATCATAAACAACTGCTGCCTTGCAGATAGGCTGGGGACAGCCAAAGGCTAAGGAGGGCATCCCTACAGAAACGCCTGTTGAAATCGGATGCACGGGGCCGCAAGCCTAACAAAACAGTGCAACGTAAATCACAGTATGATGGCAGTACAACCTATTAGAAAAACGCATGGCGCTCATCCTGCGGAGTCCCGCCAGGCAGCGATAGTGCCGGGCCTCACGCCTCGAAGGGGCCCACCCTTGACTACTGGTGGTCACCCACCCATGTGTCGTGGAGTCAAGGCACATGGCTATGGGGCAACTTCTATCGGCCAAAACCTCAAGACCCTCAAAATACTACAGTGGAATGCGGAGGGAGTCATTAACAAAAAACTTTCCCTAACACACCACCTGCATGAAGGTAAGATTGACGTGGCATGTATCCAGGAAACGCACCTCAACAATAACCATAAATTCTCAATCAGAGGATATCAGACCTTCGGTCTAGATAGAGAAGGCCACAAAGGAGGGGTCCTGATACTGACCAGAAACAGCATACCGAGTAGCGCGGTACTTGTCAATCACACCGGACAAGCAGAAATTGTAGGAGTTGACATAATGGCTCAAGAGACGAAGCTCCGCATTTACAATCTGTACGGACCACCAAACAGAGACCTATCGCTCTCGAGTATGGAGGTCAGAGACTCCAACTGCATAGTAGTTGGAGATTTCAACAGCCACTCGGAGAGATGGGGATACTCTGACACAGACAGCAGAGGTGACGAAGTGGAAGATTGGGAGATAGATGCAAATCTCTCCCTAATCAATAGGCCGGAGGATAGCCCTAGCTTCTATTCAAGAACATGGCATACCACCTCGACTCCAGATTTGGCCTTCTCCACACAGGACATACACCATAAAATAGACCGCCAGGTGCTAAACCAACTGGCAGGTAGCGACCACAGGCCGATCAGGCTAACCATTGACATGGACGTAGGCCCACAGGAAACAAAACCGCTCCCACGTTGGAATTACAAACGAGCCGACTGGGACAGATTTGCAATCCTGACAGATGGGCTGTGTGAAACCATCAACACACGAAACACCAAAATGAAGCCAATGGTAGAGAGCCTAAGCAAGGCAATAATGCAAGCCGCCACTGAAACCATCCCAAGAGGAGCTAGGAAAAACTATAAGCCCTACTGGAATGATGAGTTGCAGAAAGTGGAAGATGCAGTAACAAATGCTAGGAACATGGCAGAACGAGAAAAATCCATGGAGGCAAACATCGCCCTCAAAGCCGCCGCGGCGAAGTACAAACACACTCTCAAGCAAACAGCAAGAGAAAGCTGGAAAAATAAAACGGAAAGTCTAAACCTGGACAAAGAAGGGAACAAGCTATGGAAGCTAGTCAGAGCCATGAACGACGAAACCCCGTCAAATAAACAAATTACTATCAAGCAGGGCGAGAACATGATCACAGGTAAGAAAGCCGCAAACGCCTTTGTCGATCACTATGCCAGAGCAAACCACATCGAGGTCCCTGCAGATAAGCATACAGACATTAGCGAAGAGCTAAGGGACACGAAAACATAAATACGGCTCCTAAAGAGCACATGATGGCCAAACTAACAATGCGCGAAATGGAAGAGGCCATGAGAACACTAAAGAAAAGGAAATAACAAACGAAATGCTGATGGAGCTGGGCCAAACAGCGAAGAAGAAACTGCTATCGGTCCTAAACCAAAGTTGGAAAAGGGGAATTGTACCACAGGCATGGAAAGATGCAATACTGGTACCAGTACCAAAAACAGGAAAGGACAAAACAGATCCAAATGGATACAGGCCCATAAGCCTACTGAGCTGTGTCGGCAAGCTGATGGAACGGATGATAAACACCAGACTGATGTGGCATCTGGAAGAAAAACGAATACTAATTCCACAGCAAGCCGGCTTTAGACAGCACAGATCCACTGAGGACCAGCTCATCCTCATAGCCCAGGAGATAGAAGATGCCTACCAGGCACAGAAACACACAGTAGCTGTTTGGGTGGATCTGGAAAAGGCATTTGACAAAGTCTGGAAGGATGGACTTAGAGTCAAGCTAAGAAGAAGTGATGTCTGTGGGAAGATGTACAAGTGGATCAACCACTACCTCAAACAAAGAACTGCCAGAGTCCAAGTACAAGGGCAGATGAGCAAAAAGGTGACACTCGAGCAGGGAGTACCCCAAGGGGGAGTATTGTCACCCACACTCTTTCTGGTATATATAAACGATATTACAGAGAATATACCAAGAAGAGTCCATAGCTCAATGTTTGCAGACGATCTGGCTATGTGGACCTCTGAAAAGAATCTCACCATAGCAAGAAATCGGATGCAGACGGCCCTAACATCGCTGGAAGAGTGGGCGAACTCATGGCTGGTCAAAATAAACGAGGAGAAAACCACGTGCACAATATTCTCGCTCTCATTAAAACCCCAAAGTACCAAATTAAGTCTAAATGGCAAAATCCTGCAGCCAAACGACAACCCAACCTATCTGGGAGTCACATTTGATCGGCGCATGACATGGAAAAGTCAGATTGAGAGAAACCGAATGAAAGCCAGAGAAAGAATGGCAATCATGAGGAAACTTGCTGGCACAAGCTGGGGAGCAGACGAAGGCATACTAAAGAAACTGTACACTGGAAGAGTGAGACCAGTTCTCGAGTATGGCATTGCGGCATGGACAACAGCAGCGAAGGCGAACTTCGATAAAGTTAACAAACTTCAAAACCAAGCCATGAGAATTATAACAGGTGGCATGAAGTCAACGCCAATTGTAGAACTTGAAAAGATTACAAAACTGCAATCCATGACCGATAGAAGAGACTGCAGAGCCCAGCTGCAGTCAGAGAAACTCCGAAGACTGACGGACCATCCAATGTACCAGAGACTAAACAATTTGGGAAATGGGAAACTAAAGCGGAGAAACTTTGCAGAAATAGCCAAAGCAAAGATGCACGAAGATCCCATAAACGCACTAACAACACCAAAACCCATCACTACTGTACGAAAACCTACCTGGAGGCAGGATATATTTCCAGAGGTGGTAGAAAATATACCAGGTATTGCAAACAAAAACTGCCAGACTGAAAAAGAAAGGAGAGACACTACCCTAAGCTTCATAACGAAAAGCTACCCAAGCATGGACTGGACCCATGCATACACCGACGGTTCTGTAACAAACACTACACAGAACGGAGGGGCAGGAGCATTCCTGAACCTACCAAATGGCACAAAAATAACACTGTCATTCGCTACTGGTAAGTACACAAGCAACTTCAGAGCGGAGGCAGAGGCACTGAGGGCGGCAGTGGAAGAAATGGTGACAAACAGTGAAAATGAGAGCCATATAGTCCTGCTGACAGATGCTCTCGCCGTAGTCACAGCGCTAAAAAGCCAGAAAAACACTGAGCTTAATGACTTAAGAGCAGCACTCTGCAAACTGTGCCAGCAGTCCGCACCAAAATGGGTAGTGGTACAGTGGGTTCCGTCACACTGCAACATCCAAGGCAACGATGAGGCAGACAGACTGGCAAAAGAAGGTGCAAGACTACCACAAACAGATACCAGTATGACGTACGAAGAGTCAAAACGGCTTATCAAAGCCAGATACATGACCAAATGGGAAACCGAACATACTGGTTACACCAAAAACGATGCCTATTACCAGTTGAACCGAAGAGAGCAGGTCGTTGTCTTCAGACTTCGCACTGGCCACAACAGACTGAGGTACGACCTATTCAACAAATTGAAGATAGGGTGTACCGACGAATGCCCGTGCGGTACTGGTAAAATGACACTGAACATCTGCTGTAGAACTGCCCGACATACGAGGATCAGAGAGAGCAGATGTGGCCATTGCCAGTGGAACTGCAAGACAAGCTCTATGGCAGTGGCGAGAGCCTCAGGATGACCGCCGCTTTTTTCGAAAAAATAATGGTTACTGTCTGACTGTGTACGCAGAAGAAGAAGAAGAAGAAGAATGGTAAGGTGACAGTCTCAAACAATTGGGTTTAAGTGTGAATGGTAAGGTGGCAGACTCAAACAATTGGGTTTAAGTGTGAATGGTGGCAGTCTCAAACAATTTTGTTTAAGTGTGAATGGTAAGGTGGCAGTTTCAAACAATTGGGTTTAAGTGTGAATGGTAAGGTGGCATGCTCAAACAATTAGGTTTAAGTGTGAATGGTAAGGTGGCAGTCTTAAACAATTGGGTCTAAGTGTGAATGGTAAGGTGGCAGTCTCAAACAATCGGGTCTAAGTGTGAATGGTGGCAGTCTCAAACAAATTCGGTTTAAGTGTGAATGGTGGCTGTCTCAAACAATTGGGTTTAAGTGTGAATGGTGGCAGTCTCAAACATTTGGGTTTAAGTGTGAATGGTGGCAGTCTCAAACATTTGGGTTTAAGAGTGAATGGTGGCAGTCTCAAACAATTGGGTTTAAGTGTGAATGGTAAGGTGGCAGTCTCAAACAATAGGGTTTAAGTGTGAATGGTAAGGTGGTAGTCTCAATCAATTGGGTCTAAGTGTGAATGGTAAGGTGGCAGTCTCAAACAATTGGGTCTAAGTGTGAATGGTAAGATGACAGTCTCAAACAATTGGGTCTAAGTGGGAATGGTAAGGTGGCAGTCTCAAACAATTAGGTTTAAGTGTGAATGGTGGCAGTCTCAAACAATTGGGTTTAAGTTTGAATGGTAAGATGGCTGTCTAAAACAATTGAGTCTAAGTGTGAATGGTAAGGTGGCAGTCTCAAACAATTGGGTTTAAGTGTGAATGGTAAGGTAGCAGTCTCAAACAATTGGGTTTAAGTGTGAGTGGTAAGGTGGCAGTCTCAAACAATTGGGTCTAATTGTGAATGGTGGCAGTCTCAAACAATTGGGTTTAAGTGTGAATGGTAAGGTGGCAGTCTCAAACTAATTGGTTTAAGTGTGAATGGTAAGGTGGCATGCTCAAACAATTGGGTTTAAGTGTGAATGGTAAGGTGGCAGTCTTAAACAATTGGGTCTAAGTGTTAATGGTAAGGTGGCAGTCTCAAACAATTGGGTCTAAGTGTAATTGGTGGCAGTCTTAAACAATTGGGTTTCAGTTTGAATGGTGGCAGTCTCAAACAATTGGGTTTCAGTTTGAATGGTGGCAGTCTCAAACAATTGGGTTTAATTGTGAATGGTGGCAATCTAAAACAATTGGGTTAAGGTGTGAATGGTGGCAGTCTCAAACAATTGGGTTTAAGTGTGAATGGTCACAGTCTCAAACAATTGGGTTTAAGTGTGAATGATAAGATGACAGTCTCAAACAATTGGGTCTAAGTGGGAATGGTAAGGTGGCAGTCTCGAAAAATTGGGTCTAAGTGTGAATGGTAAGATGACAGTCTCAAACAATTGGGTCTAAGTGGGAATGGTAAGGTGGCAGTCTCGAAAAATTGGGTCTAAGTATGAACGGTAAGGTGGCAGTGTCAAAAAATTGGGTTTAAGTGTGAATGGTAAGGTTGCAGTCTTAAACAATTGGGTCTAAGTTTAAATGGTAAGGTGGCAGTCTCAAACAATTGGGTCTAAGTTTAAATGGTAAGGTGGCAGTCTCAAACAATTGGGTCTAAGTGTGAATGGTGGCAGTCTCAAACAAATTGGGTTTAAGTGTGAATTGTGGCTGTCTCAAACAATTGGGTTTAAGTGTGAATGGTGGCAGTCTCAAACAATTGAGTTTAAGTGTGAATGGTGGCAGTCTCAAACATTTGGGTTTAAGAGTGAATGGTGGCAGTCTCAAACAATTTGGTTTAAGTGTGAATGGTAAGGTGGCAGTCTCAAACAATTGGGTCTAAGTGTCAATGGTAAGGTGGCAGTCCAAAAAAGTTGGGTTTAAGTGTGAATGGTGGCAGTCTCAAACAATTGGGTTTAAGTGTGAATGGTAAGGTGGCAGTCTCAAACAATTGGGGTTAAGTGTGAATGGTAAGGTGGCAGTCTCAAACAATTGGGTTTAAGTGTGAATGGTAAGGTGGCAGTATCAAACAATTGGGTCTAAGTGGGAATGGTAAAGTGGCCTTCTCAAACAATTGGGTTTAAGTGTGAATGGTGGCAGTCTCAAACAATTGGGGTTAAGTGTGAATGGTAAGGTGGCAGTCTCAAACAATTGGGTTTAAGTGTGAATGGTAAGGTGGCAGTCTCAAACAATTGGGTTTAAGTGTGAATGGTAAGGTGGCAGTCTCAAACAATTGGGTTTAAGTGTGAATGGTAAGGTGGCAGTCTCAAAAAATTGGGTTTAAGTGTGAATGGTAAGGTGGCAGTCTCAAACAATTGGGTCTAAGTGTAATTGGTGGCAGTCTTAAACAATTGGGTTTCAGTTTGAATGGTGGCAGTCTCAAACAATTGGGTTTCAGTTTGAATGGTGGCAGTCTCAAACAATTGGGTTTAATTGTGAATGGTGGCAATCTAAAACAATTGGGTTTAGGTGTGAATGGTGGCAGTCTCAAACAATTGGGGTTAAGTGTGAATGGTCAGGTGGCAGTCTCAAACAATTGGGTTTAAGTGTGAATGGTGGCAGTCTCAAACAGTTGGGTTTAAGTGGGAATGGTAAGGTGGCAGTATCAAACAATTGGGTCTAAGTGGGAATGGTAAAGTGGCCTTCTCAAACAATTGGGTTTAAGTGTGAATGGTGGCAGTCTCAAACAATTGGGGTTAAGTGTGAATGGTAAGGTGGCAGTCTCAAACAATTGGGTTTAAGTGTGAATGGTAAGGTGGCAATCTCAAACAATTGGGTTTCTTTTTCTTCTTCTTCTTCGTACGCAGTCAGACAGTAACCATTATGTTTTCGAAAAAAGCGGCGGTCATCCTGAGGCTTTCGCCACTGCCATAGAGCACCCACTGTACCACTACCCTTTTTGGTGCGGACTGCTGGCACAGTTTGCAGAGAGCTGCTCTTAAGTCATTAAGCTCAGTATTTTTCTGGCTTTTTAGCGCTGTGACTACGGCGAGAGCATCTGTCAGCAGGACTATATGGCTTTCATTTTCACTGTGTGTCACCATTTCTTCCACTGCCGCCCTCAGTGCCTCTGCCTCCGCTCTGAAATTGCTTGTGTACTTGCCAGTAGCGAATGACAGTGTTATTTTTCTGCCATTTGGTAGGTTCAGGAATGCTCCTGCCACTCCGTTCTGTGTAGTTTTTGTTACAGAACCGTCGGTGTATGCATGGGTCCAGTCCATGCTTGGGTAGCTTTTCGTTATGAATCTTAGGGTAGTATCTCTCCTTTCTTTTTCAGTCTGGCAGTTTTTGTTTGCAATACCTGGTATATTTTCTACCACCTCTGGAAATATATCCTGCCTCCAGGTAGGTTTTTGTACAGTAGTGATGGGTTTTGGTGTTGTTAGTGCGTTTATGGGATCTTCGTGCATCTTTGATTTGGCTATTTCTGCAAAGTTTCTCCGCTTTAGTTTCCCATTTCCCAAATTGTTTAGTCTCTGGTGCATTGGATGGTCGGTCAGTCTTCGGAGTTTCTCTGACTGCAGCTGGGCTCTGCAGTCTCTTCTATCGGTCATGGATTGCAGTTTTGTAATCTTTTCAAGTTCTACAATTGGCGTTGACTTAATGCCACCTGTTATAATTCTCATGGCTTGGTTTTTTTAATCGAAGTTCGCCTTCGCTGCTGTTGTCCATGCCGCAATGCCATACTCGAGAACTGGTCTCACTCTTCCAGTGTACAGTTTCTTTAGTATGCCTTCGTCTGCTCCCCAGCTTGTGCCAGCAAGTTTCCTCATGATTGCCATTCTTTCTCTGGCTTTCATTCGGTTTCAATTGGGTTTAAGTGTGAATGGTAAGGTGGCAGTCTCAAACACAAATGACCATGTATATAAGAATGTATATAAATATATACATATATATATATATATATATATATATATTTATATATATATATATATATATAGATATATATATATATATATATATGGAAGATTAAGATTGTTGTATACCCAGATGATATTTGAAATCCGTTTATGGTCAAAGGTGAACCTCTGGAAAGTGTTGCGCAATTCAAATATCTAGGAGCTGAAGGGTCTAGAATAACAGAGATGGTCGCGCTTACAAGATTGTGAATAATCGGGAAAGACAGGAATCGAAGCTGACTTTAATCTATACAATAGTCATCTCGGTATAGCTCTACGAGCGTGAGGCTTGGACTGACGGCTGTTCAAAACCGTAAAATGTGCCCAGTGGAAATGAGATGATTGAAAAAATATTCTTGCCATTTCGTATTTGGTTTGCATTACAAACGAGTGTTCTTGGAATTATTGGAAAGGAGCTAGGTCAATTAAAAAATCTTTTGACTATAGTAAAAACACGAATATTGACAAAAGACATATGTCACGATCGGTGGGGCTGACCAAGACCATCCGGCAAGGCACTGTGCCTGGAAGCGTTCGTGAGAGAGACCGTAAAAAGTGTTGACGGGAAGATCTATAGCTGAAATTAAAACCTGGCGAAAAATCGGGACGTATGGCGAATTCGAAAAACCGCAATAACGGTGCCTAAACGATCTTATATATATATATAGGGTGATGCGTTGTGTTGATCTTAGCTATCCACCATCGCCAATATCACCCAAGTACTTTTTTGGCCCTAATCTCTTTTGCGTAATCTGTTACACCTATGTACTTGCTCACACAAATGTTAACTACATAAGGAAAGCACCGAAAGCTGACATAACTGTTCAAATCCCGTGCGCTTTGGGTTGAAACACAAAAATGGGTAACATTATTTATTAAAATACTATGTCATGAAAGGGGTAATCATTCCAAAAGACGTTTCATTTTGAGCGCTGGTTGTTGTATATCGTAAATAAGTAAAAGAAGATGGGTATTCAGGATGTTTCAGGGCAGGATTCTGTCCACATACAAAAAAAAAAGCCGCTTTCCCTAACGCGTGCAGAAATGTTCAATGTAAACTGCGTCTGATGCGGGCCTACTGGTTGAACAATAAAGGGGATGATATCAAGGGTTTTGCTGCCAACAATAAACTTCTATCATGCACTGAGTCTACGGTTCTCTAACCCTCCTCATGCAAATGGGACAACGCAAATTTACATATCAGGAACACGCTGTTAGCAACGAAGACATCGACCGCCTGTCCCAGTATCGTCTAAATGAGTCTCTAAATGATATACCTACTTAAGAAGAGACTCAAAAAGCGTTTAGTGAATTCCAGTGGTAAAGCATCTAGCTATGATGCAATTCTTGTGAAGGTGTATAAAATGGCGATATAGCGCTAATAGAAGAACTACACATGCTCTTCAAATAGATGTGACACAGCCAAACCATTCTGCACGAACTGAAATATGCGTCGATAATTCATCTGTATAAACGGTAAAAAGTGGAAAAGAATTACAGGAGCTTGTGACAACAATATACACGATGTCAAGAGTTTGGATTTAGACTTGAACATAAATAAAACAAAGACTATGATAACCGGTCAAGGGATATGTATGCAAATACAAATAAAAGATCAACTACTTGAACAGGTACAGTTTCTCTTATCTGGGTCATAACATAACAGAAGAATACAGTTGTGCAAAAGAAATCAGAAAGAGAATAGATATGGTCAAGATGGTATTAGACAACATGCCACACATACTGACATCCAAACAAATAAATCGGAATTTGAAAATTAGTAATGTATACTCGTCACTACTTTATGGCATTTGTTTATTATCGTTCACGTCAGAATCCTTCTCAATAGCCTCACAGCTAATCTCGATGGAAAATCTTTAACCTTAAAATCAATTGATTCCGAAAGGAGCGTGGGACCGCGGTTATGGTGTTTGTTACCAGAGATCTACAAGAAATATGACAGGAACCGCACTAAGTCGCAGTGCCGTTCCTGTCGTACGTAGCCTTCATCGACATGACCAAGGCGTGCTATTTATACAACAAATAAGGCCTATGCAAAATCATGACAAAGTAATAGTTGCCCAAAGAAATTTTTCAACGTAGCACGGCAACTCCATGATGGAATGCAGGTTAGAGGAAAATGATGCCTTACAAAGTCATTTTCGGTAACACATGGCGTTCAACATGGGTGTCTACTTGCACCAACTTTGTTCAGCATGCTGTTCTCTGCAATGCTGACTGATGCTTTCAGCGATGGGGACAAAGGAATCGACACAAGATATCGTACCAGCTGTTTCTTCTTCTTCTTCTGCGTACACAGTCAGACAGTAACCATTATTTTTTCGAAAAAAGCGGCGGTCATCCTGAGACTCTCGCCACTACCATAGAGCTTGTCTTGCAGTTCCACTGGCAATGGCCACATCTGCTCTCTCTGATCCCCGTATGTCGGGCAGTTCTGCAGCAGATGTTCAGTGGTCATTTTACCAGTACCGCACGGGCATTCGTCGGTACACCCTATCTTCAATTTGTTGAATAGGTGGTACCTCAGTCTATTGTGGCCAGTGCGAAGTCTGAAGACAACGACCTGCTCTCTTCGGTTCAACTGGTAATAGGCATCGTTTTTGGTGTAACCAGTATGTTCGGTTTCCCATTTGGTAATGTACCTGGCTTTGATAAGCCGTTTTGACTCTTCGTACGTCATACTGGTATCTGTTTGTGGTAGCCTTGCACCTTCTTTTGCCAGTCTGTCTGCCTCCTCGTTGCCTTGGATGTTGCAGTGTGACGGAACCCATTGTACCACTACCCTTTTTGGTGCGGACAGCTGGCACAGTTTGCAGAGTGCTGCTCTTAAGTCATTAAGCTCAGTGTTTTTCTGGCTTTTTAGCGCTGTGACTACGGCGAGAGCATCTGTCAGTAAGACTATGTGGCTCTCATTTTCACTGTGTGTTGCCATTTCTTCCACTGCCGCCCTCAGTGCCTCTGCCTCCGCTCTGAAATTGCTTGTGTACTTACCAGTAGCGAATGACAGTGTTATTTTTCTGCCATTTGGTAGGTTCAGGAATGCTCCTGCCCCTCTGTTCTGTGTAGTGTTTGTTACAGAACCGTCGGTGTATGCATGGGTCCAGTCCATGCTTGGGTAGCTTTTCGTTATGAAGCTTAGGGTAGTGTCTCTCCTTTCTTTTTCGGTCTGGCAGTTTTTGTTTGCAATACCTGGTATATTTTCTACCACCTCTGGAAATATATCCTGCCTCCAAGTAGGTTTTCGTACAGTAGTGATGGGTTTTGGTGTTGTTAGTGCGTTTATGGGATCTTCGTGCATCTTTGCTTTGGCTATTTCTGCAAAGTTTCTCCGCTTTAGTTTCCCAGTTCCCAAATTGTTTAGCCTCTGGTACATTGGATGGTCCGTCAGTCTTCGGAGTTTCTCTGACTGCAGCTGGGCTCTGCAGTCTCTTCTGTCGGTCATGGATTGCAGTTTTGTAATCTTTTCAAGTTCTACAATTGGCGTTGACTTCATGCCACCTGTTATAATTCTCATGGTTTGGTTTTGAAGTTTGTTAACTTTATCGAAGTTCGCCTTCGCTGCTGTTGTCCATGCCACGATGCCATACTCGAGAACTGGTCTCACTCTTCCAGTGTACAGTTTCTTTAGTATGCCTTCGTCTGCTCCCCAGCTTGTGCCAGCAAGTTTCCTCATGATCGCCATTCTTTCTCTGGCTTTCATTCGGTTTCTCTCAATCTGACTTTTCCATGTCATGCGCCGATCAAATGTGACTCCCAGATAGGTTGGGTTGTCGTTTGGCTGCAGGATTTTGCCATTTAGGCTTAATTTGGTACTTTGGGGTTTTAATGAGAGCGAGAATATTGTGCACGTGGTTTTCTCCTCGTTTATTTTGACCAGCCATGAGTTCGTCCACTCTTCCAGCGATGTTAGGGCCGTTTGCATCCGATTTCTTGCTATGGTGAGATTCTTTTCAGAGGTCCACATAGCCAGATCGTCTGCAAACATTGAGCTATGGACTCTTCTTGGTATATTCTCTGTAATATCGTTTATATATACCAGGAAGAGTGTGGGTGACAGTACTCCCCCTTGGGGTACTCCCTGCTCGAGTGTCACCTTTTTGCTCATCTGCCCTTGTACTTGGACTCTGGCCGTTCTTTGTTTGAGGTAGTGGTTGATCCACTTGTACATCTTCCCACAAACATCACTTCTTCTTAGCTTGACTCTAAGTCCATCCTTCCAGACTTTGTCAAATGCCTTTTCCAGATCCACCCAAACAGCTACTGTGTGTTTCTGTGCCTGGTAGGCATCTTCTATCTCCTGGGCTATGAGGATGACCTGGTCCTCAGTGGATCTGTGCTGTCTAAAGCCGGCTTGCTGTGGAATTAGTATTCGTTTTTCTTCCAGATGCCACATCAGTCTGGTGTTTATCATCCGTTCCATCAGCTTGCCGACACAGCTCAGTAGGCTTATGGGCCTGTATCCATTCGGATCTGTTTTGTCCTTTCCTGTTTTTGGTACTGGTACCAGTATTGCATCTTTCCATGCCTGGGGTACAATACCCCTTTTCCAGCTTTGGTTCAGGACTGATAGTAGTTTTTTCTTCGCTGTTTGGCCCAGCCCCATCAGCATTTCGTTTGTTATCCCGTCTTTTCCGGGAGATTTCCTTCTCTTTAGTGTTCTCATAGCCTCTTCCATTTCGCGCATTGTTAGTTTGGCCATCATGTGCTCTTCAGGAGCCGTATTTATGTTTTCGTGCCCCTTTAGCTCTTCGCTAATGTCTGTATGCTTATCTGCAGGGACCTCGATGTGGTTTGCTCTGGCATAGTGATCGACAAAGGCGTTTGCGGCTTTCTTACCTGTGATCAAGTTCTCGCCTTGCTTGATAGTAATTTGTTTATTTGACGGGGTTTCGTCGTTCATGGCTCTGACTAGCTTCCATAGCTTGTTCCCTTCTTTGTCCAGGTTTAAACTTTCCGTTTTATTTTTCCAACTTTCTCTTGCTGTTTGCTTGAGAGTGTGTTTGTACTTCACCGCGGCGGCTTTGAGGGCGATGTTTGCCTCCACGGATTTTTCTCGTTCTGCCATGTTCCTAGCATTTGTTACTGCATCTTCCACTTTCTGTAACTCATCATTCCAGTAGGGCTTATAGTTTTTCCTAGCTCCTCTTGGGATGGTTTCAGTGGCGGCTTGCATTATTGCCTTGCTTAGGCTCTCTACCATGGGCTTCATTTTGGTGTTTCGTGTGTTGATGGTTTCACACAGCCCATCTGTCAGGATTGCAAATCTGTCCCAGTCGGCTCGTTTGTAATTCCAGCGTGGGAGCGGTTTTGTTTCCTGTGGGCCTACTTCCATGTCAATGGTTAGCCTGATCGGCCTGTGGTCGCTACCTGCCAGTTGGTTTAGCACCTGGCGGTCTATTTTATAGTGTATGTCCTGTGTGGAGAAGGCCAAATCTGGAGTCGAGGTGGTATGCCATGTTCTTGAATAGAAGCTAGGGCTATCCTCCGGCCTATTGATTAGGGAGAGATTTGCATCTATCTCCCAATCTTCCACTTCGTCACCTCTGCTGTCTGTGTCAGAGTATCCCCATCTCTCCGAGTGGCTGTTGAAATCTCCAACCACTATGCAGTTGGAGTCTCTGACCTCCATACTCGAGAGCGATAGGTCTCTGTTTGGTGGTCCGTACAGATTGTAAATGCGGAGCTTCGTCTCTTGAGCCATTATGTCAACTCCTACAATTTCTGCTTGTCCGGTGTGATTGACAGGTACCGCGCTACTCG
Organism: Ariolimax columbianus; assembly: GCA_036924085.1. Classification (NCBI taxonomy): domain Eukaryota; kingdom Metazoa; phylum Mollusca; class Gastropoda; order Stylommatophora; family Arionidae; genus Ariolimax; species Ariolimax columbianus. The sequence goes on along the minus strand of JAVGWX010000010.1, from coordinate 55,273,487 downwards.
GTATGCTGTTTCTGGTCAGTATCAGGACCCCTCCTTTGTGGCCTTCTCTATCTAGACGGAAAGTCTGGTATCCTCTGATTGAGAATTTATGGTTATTGTTGAGGTGCGTTTCCTGGATACATGCCACGTCAATCTTACCTTCATGCAGGTGGTGTGTTAGGGAAAGTTTTTTGTTAATGACTCCCTCCGCATTCCACTGTAATATTTTGAGGGTCTTGAGGTTTTGGCCAATAGTCGTTTCCCCATAGCCATGTGCCTTGACTCCACGACACATGGGTGGGTGACCACCAGTAGTCAAGGGTGGGCCCCTTCGAGGCGTGGGGCCCGGCGCTATCGCTGCCTGGCGGGTCTCCTCAGGATGAGCGCCATACGTTTTTCGAATAGGTTGTGCTGCCATCATACTGTGATTTACGTTGCACTGTTTTGTTAGGCTTGCGGCCCCGTGCATCCGATTTCAACAGGCGTTTCTGTAGGGATGCCCTCCTTAGCCTTTGGCTGTCCCCAGCCCATCTGCAAGGCAGCAGTTGTTTACGATCAGAGTTTTCTCTCCTATGGAAGTTGTCTTACCAGACTATCGAGTCTTCACTACTCGTGTCTATAGGGTGCAATGATGATATGTGATATATGAGATGGACTGGTTTACCCGGAAGAGAGGCAGTCCAGTGTGTCTGTATCCCAGGATCGTCACGTCCTGCCAGAAACGTAGCATTTGCATGTGAGTGGGGTATCTCTTTTTCCCTTTATTTTCTTGGCTTCTATGCAGGGATGTACCAGCTGTTTGACCTAAGGAGACTTCAAGCAAAAACTAAGGTCAAGACACATACCATAAGAGATCGTTTATCCCTAACGTGTTACAATTTTTGACTTGCGATCAATACAGAGAAAACTTAAATAATGTACCAACTAACTTCTGGCAAAACGTATGCTGAGCCAATAATCAAGGTCAATGTAGAAAAACTGAAAATTGTGAATAGATACCTCGGTAGTACACTGTCTCAGAACGTAGTCATGGATAATGATGAACACCACAATCGCCTGGGACAGCGCCACGTTTTACATACACTCAAACGTCTGGCATCGAAGTGGCATTAGCCTCCTTACGAAGCGGAATATGTGCATAGCCGTGGTAGTCCGAATGTTGATAATATACAAGGGGAAAATAGACTGTATAGAGAGGACAAGCAAAGAAGCTTAATCATTTTCAAACACTCTCAGGAGAGTGATGAATATCAAATGACAAGACATGATCCAGGACACTGATGTTCTTGAGAGAGCTGATATCCCTAGCATTGATACATTATGATGCAATCACAGATTTGCTTGGTAGATCATGGTGTTTGCATGCCAGACTATCGGTTATCAAAAATAATCTTCAATGGCGACACGCAGAAAGGCAAAAGCTCTCAAAAGGGAGAAAAAAAAACCGTACAATCGGAGGCACAGGCTCTCTGCAGATGAGCAGCATCATGCGAGGCATCCAAAAAGGCTGCAGCAGAACAACGAAGACATCATAGAAAAGCCGGTGAACTATCACCTTCTCGTAAAGCGAACATTCCATGCCCTCAATGCCTGCGATTATATAAATCCCATATCGGACTTGTCAGCCAAATTTAATTCCATCCACAACCTCGACTCACAGAATACTCAACTAAAAGGGCTGGTTAAACGAAAAATGTAAAGGTCTCCATCACTTGCAATGGACGAACAACAACAGATCAGATCTGGTTTGGTAGTCTACTGGTAAGATGGGCCGACCATTTTGCTAAGGTCATACCTTGTACTGTCAAGATAGGGGGCCGAACGATTATCAACCTTCCTTTTGCAGATGACATTGACGGGTTGGCGGGTTCAGAAGCAGAACTCCAGGAATGGGTCAGAAGGCTCGATGAAACAGTTCTTGACTATGATATAGAGATAAACGATGGAAAGACAAAATTAATTACCAAAAACGCCGAAGGCTTGAAACAGTACGATAAAAACTAATGGCCAGGAACTCGAAGTAGTTGATCGTTTTAAATATCTGGGTTCTATTGTCAGTGATGTAGAATCAAAATGTGAGGTATTGGACAGAATAGCACATACAATATCGGCGCTTGCACGGCTTAACAAAATCTGGCAAGATAAGCGTTCAGCACTTTGCACGAAAATCAGATTAATGCTTACATTGGCCCAGTCAATATTCCTATGATTATGAGACATGGGCAGTCACAGCTGACCCTCAGCGAATGATACAGGCCTTTGAGATTAGATGTTTCAGAAGACTTTTAAACGTCACGTACAAAGATCGGGTTACAAATGAGGAAATACGACATAGAATTACAACAGCAATTTTGAAGACCTCTTGGCAACTGTCAAAAGAAGGAAACTCGCTTGGTACGGTCACATATCAAGATCAAATGGTCTTGCAAATACGATCCTCCCCGGAGCTGACGCAATCCCAGCAGAGATCTATAAAGGCAAAAGAAGCTTTCTCAGTTGGTTGGCGAAATGTGGAAGAAAAACGGCACCCAACAAGAATTTAGAAACGCTCATTGTTCATATACATAAGCGTAAGGGTAGTAAAGAAGTATGTGATGCAAACAGAGGGATATCTCTACTGTACGTAGGAGGAAATGTGCTTGCAAAAATATTTGTCCACAGACTAAATATTCACCTTGAGCAGTAATTACTACCCGAGACTCAACATGGCTTTAGAAAGAACCGTGGGACCATAGATATGGTCCTTGTTGCAACGTAGATACAAGAGAAGTTTAAAGAACATAATTTTTCTCTCTTTACAACGTTTGTGGACTTCACTAAAGCGTTTGATACTGTAAATCGTAACGGTATGTGGAGAGTTATGGCAAAGTTTGGGTGCCCAGCAGCATTCGTTGCAATGGTGCGATAAATGTCATGATGGCATGCGTGCCGAATTTATTGGACATGGAAACTACTCAGCTCTTTTTGCTGTTACTAACAATGTGAAGCAGGAATGTGTGCTGGACCTGGCCCTTTTCAGTATGTTTTCTGCCATACTGTTGAATGCCTACAGCGATTGTGACATAGAGTTGGGCTTCACTACAGCACTGACGGGGGACTATTCAATCTGAGAAGGGTCAAGGCTAAAACCAAAATCCACAAGGCAACCATACGTGATTTACTTTATGGGGATGTACCATGAATACAAATACGGAGGGTGATATGCAAGAATGTATGGATCGGTTTGCAACAGCTTGTGAAAACATCGGCCTCACCATCTCTATCACACAAACAGAGGTTCTACATCAACCGGCTCCATATATTGTCTATTCAGAGATGGCCACTGTTTTAAATGTTAACAGACGCACGTACCTTGTCATAGATGATGTAAATACAAGAATAGCTAGGGTAAGTGGTAGACTTCATACTAAGTGTGGGATAGGCGACGGATCAGGACTAACAAACATAAAGGGATACACTGCAGTGGTTCTACCCACCGTCTTATATGCATGTGAGACCGTCTATAGTCGTCATGTTGGGACATTAAACCACTTCACCATGCACTGTTTGCGGAAACTACTGAGGATTAGATGACAGGACATGAGACCAATACAGAAATGTTAGCGCGATCGGGCATGACAAGTATAGATACTATGATATGTGCAGCACTGCTGAGATGGGCTGGCCATGTGGTACACATATATATTCAACGTCTACCAAAAGAGCAGAGGGTGTTCAGAGACATGAGACATCAAGAATAAGGGGGTGCAAGGGGGTGTCGTATTTCCCTGTACTTAAGTACATTGACAATTTAAGACTCAGATTCTTATTTTCGAACCTGTACGAACAATGAATGCTGACAAAGTGGTCCTCATAGATTATGATGGCAGTACCCACCTGACCTTCTAGAGCTTATCACATGATACGTTCAAGAAAAACGTTGAATAGGATCGGTGAAAGAAGACAACTTTTTCGTATACAAGTTAACGTGGGGAACTATTTCCCAGTTATCCCGTTTAGGAAGACTGCACTGGTGGCTTGAGAGTAAAGTTTCTCAATGATATACTACATCTTACATTTTCGCATCATTGCCCATAAAGCCTCATGCTTTATTTGGAAAGCTTTTCTTCAAATCAACAAAGACATGGAAGAGCTTTTGATTATGCTGAGGGTATTTTTTTTTCAGCAAACGCAGATTAAATATGTGTTCAATTGCGCTGCGACCAGCCAGAAAGCTGACTTTTTCTTCAACAATAATGTTTTCTGCTCTTGGTTGCAGTCTGTTCAAATTAATCTTAAACATCACTTTGCTGGGGTAGCTGATAAGACTGATGGTTCGATAATTCTGACGCTTTTGGAGGCTACCTTTCTTAGGTAGAACTGTAAATCAGTGATTGTATCCATCTTGTTGGCCATTACCCCTGTCTGCCAGATTGTGTTACACATCTTTGTGAGAAAATGTGCCCTCCATGTGTCAGTTCGCCTGATATGTCTATACCAGCCGCCTTGTCCTTCTTGAGATACTTGACCACCATCTCTATTTCTTCACCTAGTATAGTGAATTTAGGTCTTCTTGCAATATCACTTTAGGGCAGAGCTGTCCAACCCGAGGCCCGCATGCGGCCCGTAAGCTGAATTGAAATGGCTCGCCAAAGCTCGAAAAATATTTCTAATTTGTGTGAAAAAAAAAATGTCAATTGGGTACTTGTGAGCTATCATCAACAAAATAAAATATAGCTAGTGCCTTATATCAAAATGATCATTTACAAAAGAATACCTATATAGTACATTAATGCACAACGCGTTGCAGATCACCTGAGACATATGAGTAGTTACAATGAACTCCCACTTCCCAAATTAACCAAACCGGAAGCTGTTATCTGCGGTACATTTTGCGGACATATTTTTGTGAGCGGTATTCTAATTGCTACCAACGTTTACACCATATCTAAACAAATCTAAATCAATGCCAAGCACATCGAGTGAAGCGAAAAACTGAAAGTCATGGACGACAGTAATATACTTCATCAATTGATTTGTGATTTGAAAAATGCATCTGGTCTCAGTCTAGTTTTGGATGAGTCTGGGATATCACTGGCAATTTGAGTTAGATTTGACGTGGAAGATACATTTTAAGAGGAATTACTGGTCCTGGTTCCATTGCAAAAAACAAGAAGTGAGGATATCTACAACGCATTGAAGTAGTGTTTTGTAAGAAATGGCATGATATGAAGAAGCTCATATCGGTCACCACGGATGGTGTCCCAGTAATGGTGGGATGCAGAGTGGCCTAAATTGGTTTGATGATGGCAGAACGATTTTCCAGATTTCCATTATATCATTCATCAGCTAGCTCTTTGTTCAAAACGGAAAGATGATGTACTCCACAATGTAATGAATATTGTTGTTAAAGTTGTGAGCTTCATTCGAGCTAATCCTTCAAATCACCGACAGTTTAAGACACTGTTAGAAGAGTACGAAAGTAGTTATGGTGATTTTGTTCACCATACTTCATTGACTGAAAAAAGGGAAGACATACAAGATTATGGGATCTAGGTAAAGAAGTCAAAAACTTCCTCAAGGTCAGATCGATCCAAAGAATAATTGCTAAGTTCTCTGGAAACGCCTGTTTTTCTGGGAAGTCTACCATTTCTTACTGACATCACAAACAAATTAAAATTATCAAATATTACCTTCTCTCTAAGAAGGAAATTCGCATTTTGGAAACAAAATTGGAATTGTTCATCAGTCAATTGAACAAGTCAAATTTTACACACTTTTCAGCACTTGAATTATCTGCACACGAATTTTCAGCTATAGTACATTGTGAGCAGCTAAACCTGTTACTAGAAAATCTGAAAGTGCATTTCTCTGCTGGTTTCCAAAAAATTCGAATCCTGACATTATTGCTGCATTTTGAATAGATATCTATTCACGTGTGATATTTCTACTGTAGAAGCAAAGGTTTGGGAGGAAATGAAGGTGCAGTACAGCTTGAAATAATTGAAATGCAACATAATATAGCGTCTGGACAACTCAAGGTTACACCACCAACACAGTTCTGGATGATGTATGTTTCTTCTGATGAATTTCCACACCCATTGAAATGTTGTACAAAGGTATTGACCATGTTTGAAAGCACTTACGTATAATAATAATGTCTGAGGCCCGTTGCGTCGGTCGGCTACATCCATGGCCCACTGCTACGGCGTGGTTCCAGACCTCGTCCAGGGCGGAGGTGGAGATCGATGTCTTCTGAAGCCACACTGTATGCTCTTCTGCGCCTCCATCCGGTCGGGGCAAGACTTACGTATGTGAAGCTATATTGTCTGCAATGTCCAACATCAAGTCAAAACATTGAACTCGTTGACTGACGAACATTTAGAAAATCTATCCAGAGCAGCTGTTACAGAATACCACACTCAAACTAAAAATAAATGCATGTATAATTCAAAGTCAAATATCGCACTGAAAATGAGATTGAACTTCTATTTCGTGCATTGAACTTTTAAAATATTTTTTGAACATGCATTCTTTTATTATTTTTACAAATAAATTTATAAGTGGGATGTATTTCTGTAGTCGTGGCTTTTGAGCTTTCTGGTGCGGCCCTCGGTTTGAAAATATTTTGTTCTTTGACCCAAGGTGTGAAGAAGGTTGGACAGCAATGCTCTAGGGCATCCAGAGATCTGTTCGTTATTTAACTGGGAGCAGTATTCCGCTAATCTCCAAATAACATCTTCTTCTGCCGCCAGGGTGTTCCCTGTTTCGTTATGAATTGTTCTCACATTGGGTATATTCTTTCTTATCAGGTGCGCTGGTACCAGCTGGTACGCTCTCTTACTTTTGTTCCTGTTAATGCTGTCATGCATTTATATACATTGTTCTGATATCCACTCCTCATTTGCTTCTGCCATTTATTTCCGAATAGTCTTATTCATTTTCCTGTACTTGTCAGCTCCAAATGCGTCTTTTTTTTAGAACCCTTCTGGTGTCACACAGTGGCAATATATGTTCAATGACCAAAGGCTTAGACCTCCGCCCCCCCACCCCACCCCACCCCCAGCATTATCTAAGTGACGTTCCTGAGAATAGAGTTTAAGGATTATGTCCTTGATTAGGCATCCGCCAGCTCCTTGTTTGAACCTGTACTAAGCAATTTGACAAGCTTTCCTCACACCATGGCCTGAAACATTTACACAATATTCAGAGTGTTTTAACCTGTCAAGGTCATATCTGATCCTGAATTTTTGTGGACTTGTAATTTTCTTTAGTGTGAGGCGAAATGTTACAATGAGCAGATCATGGTCACTACCAATTTCCGTCCCTGGAGATTTTCTCGTTTGGGTTTTATTAATCCTGGAAAGAATTCTAGTCTGCACCAGTAGGCAGTCTGTTTGGTTATTGTGTCTTTGGGCGAGTGCCATGTGGTCGTTCTCGAAGTCCTGTGGTCTCCCAGAGTGTTTGCAAGCACAAAGTGATTGTATTAAGAAAGTTCTAGTAATCGGTACCATCTCTTGTTTGAAGTTCTGTTACTGTACGGTCCACATGTGACTGTCTAGGATTTATATGCATCAAGGCCAATTTAGCATTCCAGTCGCCGTACTATGAGTATGTCTTTCTTGTCGGTTTTATTGACACAGTTATGTAGTTGTTAGTAGAATAGTTCCACCTGTTACTTCTCATAGTTTGATATGGGCGCGTATGTCCGTATCATAGTGGTGTTGAATGGTGTGGCCGTTTAATCGTAAACTAATAAACCTGCTAGAGATATACTTAATATACTTTCTGGTTAGTTTAAAAAAAAAATTATCTATTGTGTTCAGAGAAACCCATACAACTTTTGAGAAAAAAGCACCAATCGACAATGAGATTGTATTGGGAGACACGATGCTACTAGGAACTACACAAGGACAGATTCCCCACGACTTCGGGTGCCAGACTGGGATGTGTTCTTGCCTGCTACAGAACTATTCTACTGGACAGTCTTCACCGTCTCAGCGGGCACCAAGTGTTTTGCTATTGATCAATCTTCACTGATCTCGTTTACACGGACAACATTGCTCTGTTCGGCACATTCATCTCTGCGCTGCGGGGCTCTCTGGAAATGCTATTCAGTGAAACGCCCTCCCTATGTCTGTCTATTTCCAGGGCCAAGACCAAAGTTCAAAACCTCATTTCCGACACAGTACCCCAGGGTATTGAAACCCAAGGTCACGCTGCGGAGGGCACCAACGAATTAATCTAGCTCGGTAGCATGATATCATCCGATGGGCGTAGCGGCCCCCGATATGCCAAGGCGGATCCGACTAGTTGCGTCTGCTATGCACTACCTACGAAGTGTGTACAGTAACCGCAAGATCTCCCTTGGGACAAAAATCCACATCTACCAGTCCTGCGTGGTCCTTGTCCTGCTTTATGGTTCCAAAACCTGGACATTGCTGAAACATGACATGTCGATACTGGAGGCCTTCCACGTGCTCAACCAGCGGCGTATCCTGGGCATCCGATGACATGACTACATCCGCAACGTGGAGGTCTCTGCTAAAGCAGGCCTTCTCCCAATATCAACACCGAAGCCGAGTCTCTTTGTTCGGTCATGTTGTTCGACTGGATCAGGAATTCCCGGCCCTCAAATCGTTCCTCAGCTTCAAAAGTCTTTCCCCGACCGGCTGGAGGCACAGAAAAGGCTGTGCTCACACAGCATGGCTCCAGCAGATATCAATCTCCTCCACCTCCGCTCTGGACGAGGCCTGGAACCACGTCACAGCAATGTGTCGAGGATGTGGCAGACCAACGCAAAGTGTATCAGACGCCTAAGCTAACATTATTATACTACTAGAAGTAGATTAATTCATATACATCTTGGTAGCAATATAGACAAGTTCGGATGTACTGATAGATATCAAAATAAGAATATTACAAAATGAATAGAGGTTGTTAATTGCGGTACGTGAATTTTCGAAAATCCAAAGAAATAAGTGTATCACAAAAACAGATCCAACTCCAATATCAAGTCCGCTTTGTTGTATGGCTCTGTGACGTCGAGAACAAAGAAAAGTGCAACTAAAAAGGTCCACGCTTTCATTAGTGGATGCTTCCACTAAACTAAGGGAATAACATTGTATGATACAGTAACTAATATAGAACCTTTTTGGAAAGAACAGGGTGGATGTCAGTGGGACTAGACGTGATAAGAAGACGATGAAAAAGACAACATTACGGAAAACCATTTGATAGCCTCTGCTCTGGAATTCTCAGGACAAGAGAAGGAGTAGTAGATCTAAACACTCATGAAGTGGAGAAACCGAGACAACTCTAAAAACTGAACGAAAGACGGTGGGTGAATGAAAACGGAAAAAGGGGGGGGGGCGGTAGGAAAAAGAACTACGAATGCTATTGCATTATAGAAAGACTTGGCAAGTATTTGTTGAGGACATATACTCCACAAGGTTCAATGGGTTTCAAGTTTGTAATTAAAAAATATCGGGCTGAAGTTCTGTACGGGTTAGCTAGTATACTTGAATGCTTAAATCGTGGTATTCAATCAGACAAGATTGCTTGATGCCGTGTAGCTAAATGCTGCTTGAATTTGTGCCTATCCTTCACCTCGGAGTACTATGGCGGTGGTCAAAAGACGTGGTGCCCATCATCTCTCCATTTCGTTGGCAGGCGGACGCAGGCGGTTGTAGTTGTATGGCCATCAGAAAGACACCCTCCTAGTCCCTCTATCGTCAGTCATGCGGACCACATGGTCGGCACATCTGTTCTTTCCTATTGATTCAGAGTCGACGGCATCCCGAAACTCAGTTTGGTCGTCGATGGTGTTTCCAAATATTTAGGACTCTACGCCTCATTTATCTCGCCATGTTAACACCTCGATCAAGCGCTGCGCAGCTGTAAACAGTTTTGTGGAGATGGTATCTAATTGATGCACTCCTCTTTGCATAGGTATAGAATCTGGCGAGTGAAAAAGAGTTATCTAAGTTGAGCAGCGCTCCGTTTAGCTTCTCTATAAGCTGGACGTACTTTTCGTCGATACCTTGGTTCCTCTGGGTTTTTACAACTGCAAATATGTCCACGCTATCAAAGGCATTTTCAGTCTGCAAATACAATTCATTGGGCATACGGACTTCCCGTGTTCTCTCCATGAACTGGTTGATTATGTGGAGGTGGTCATTGGTTGAGTACCCTTTTATGAAACATGCGTTTTCTAATGGTGGAAATACTGGGCAAAAGTACGTTAAAATTAATGCACGTTTCACACCATTAATGTCATAGTTTATTAAATTGGATTTATATTAATGCGTTATATTAAGCAGTGGCGAGGGGTGACCTTCTCAGAACTGTAAGAAATCTTAAGGAACCCAACATCCATACAGATTTGAACATACCGTTGCTTGTTGTTATTTATAATATCTAGGCAAAACACATTCTAAAGATAAATGTCACAAATTTATCAATAATATTTATTTCATAATTCAAAATAATAATTGTTTTAACAAAAGTAATTATTATCAAGAATAAAATAAATATCTCATCTGATGTTGTCAGAGCTAGCAGTAGCGTAGCAAGCATCGAAACAGATGGACTCAAGCTATCTGTTTTTTTTACGGGGGTTTCAATTTTAACAGTTGAGTTCCATCACGAATGTAGTCCAGTTTTAGAAAGCTAAAACAGATTGAGCAACTTTTACAACAAAGTCTAGAAACTAAAAACTTTAGCCACATCCTACTTCTTTTATGTGAGTTCTACACGTCCGGTTTTTTTTCTTGGCAAATAAATCAATTACCTCGTCGGAGAACAAAGGTTTTGTTTTTAATTTTGAAATCAGTGTCTTTTCAATAGATATCAGTGATAGGGCAGATAGTCTATTTTCACTCTGAGGATTGCGTAATTAGGTCTTGATGTGCATCAAGTTTCATGCAAATCCTAGTTAACAGTTTATATAACTCAACATATTTTCCTTTATTAGAAGACTCCCTAGATTTATTGCCTGCGGAAAGAAAGCTCATTCTCTGCTAAAAAAAACAGGAGACATCAATGAGACGTTTTACAACGTGCCTGTTATTTTTAACGAGACCATTATGTTATTCTTTGTTGATTCTAAATTGCTGACAGTGAAGTTACTTTTCTAGTTTTCCCAAACTGTTTTAGAGCTATGAGAGAAACAATGTGACTGTGTTTGAGAGTGTCATTTCTGTAAGTTGTCCAGATTAATTAATTCTGAAACTCTAGACTTTGTTGAAATATCTATCTTGCTAGAAAACAGAAGGAATTGTTTCGATAATTTTGTGCATCCACACGTCGAACTGATTGCATCGTAATTTTTCTTTCTCAAATATCGAGTACACTTTTTTGTAACCGTCTTTAAATCGGGAAGCAACGGTGTGATGTCCATTCTTCTTCTTCTTCTTTTTCTTCGTACGCAGTCAGACAGTAACCATTATTTTTTCGAAAAAAGCGGCGGTCATCCTGAGGCTGTCGACACTGCCATAGAGCTTGTCTTGTGGTTCCACTGGTGATGGCCACATCTGCTCTCTCTGATCCTCGTATGTCGGGCAGTTCTGCAGCAGATATTCAGCAGTCATTTTCCCGGTACCCCACGGGCATTCGTCGGTTCCACCTATCCTCAATTTGTTGAATAGGTGGTACCTCAGTCTATTGTGGCCAATGCGAAGTCTGAAGACAACGACCTGCTCTCTTCTGTTCAACTGGTAATATGCATCGTTTTTGGTGTAACCAGTATGTTCGGTTTCCCATTTGGTCATGTATTTGGCTTTAATAAGCCGTTTTGACTCTTCGTACGTCATACTAGTATCTGTTTGTGGTAGTCTTGCACCTTCTTTTGCCAGTCTGTCTGCCTTTTCGTTGCCTTGGATGTTGCAGTGTGATGAGACCCACTGTACTACTACCCTTTTTGGTGCGGACTGCTGGCATAGTTGACAGAGTACTGCTCTTAAGTCATTAAGCTCAGTGTTTTTTTGGCTTTTTAGCGCTGTGACTACGGCCAGAGCATCTGTAAGCAGGACTGTATGGCTTTCATTTTCTTTATGTGTCACCATTTCTTCCACTGCCGCCCTCAGTGCCTCTGCCTCCGCTCTGAAATTGCTTGTGTACTTACCAGTAGCGAATGACAGTGTTATTTTTCTGCCATTTGGTAGGTTCAGGAATGCTCCTGCCCCTCCGTTCTGTGTAGTGTTTTTTACAGAACCGTCGGTGTATGCATGGGTCCAGTCCATGCTTGGGTAGTTTTCTGTTATGTACCTCAGGGTTGTATCTCTTCTTTCTTTTTCAGTCTGGCAGTTTTTGTTTCCAATACCTGGTATATTTGCTACCACATCTGGAGATATATGTTGCCTCCAGGTAGGTTTTCGAACAGTAATGATGGGCTTTGGTGTTGTTAGTGCGTTCATAGGGTCTTCGTGCATCTTTGCTTTAGCTATTTCTGCAAAGTTTCTCCGCTTTAGTTTCCCATTTCCAAAATTGTTTAGTCTCTGGTGCATTGGATGGTCAGTCAGTCTTCTTAGTTTCTCTGCTTACTGCTGGGCTCTGCAGTCTCTTCTGTGACCGGGCGAGTTTAACGAGCAAAGTCTATCAATAATCAACGAAAGCATTGTAATGCATTTAGACAAATTTAATCTAATTAGAAATAGTCAGCATGGGTTTGCTAGAGGGAGATCATGCTTAACAAATCTATTAGAATTCATGGAGGAGGTTACCAAAATGATAGATAAGAGGAGCCAGTGGACGTTATTTATCTAGATTTTGCAAAGGCCTTTGATAAAGTTTCTGATCAAAAATTATTTAGAAAGTTAAAATCACATGGAATAGGTGGGAAAGTTGCCAAATGGATTGAAAATTGGTTAATGGGAAGAAGGCAGAGGGTGGGCATAAATAAGGAGTACTCCGAGTGATGTGAAGTGAAAAGGGGAGTGCAACAGGGCTCGGTTTTGAGACCTATTTTGTTCTTGATATATATTAATGATTTGGACATTGATAATTGGACATTGACCATTTGGACATAATTGTAAAATTTGCTAATGACACAAAACTGTGCAGTAGTGTCTCATCTAAAGCAGAAGTGGATATATTGAGGTCGAATTTAGATAAAATTTTAGAATGGTCTGTAAGCTGGCAAATGGTTTAAAGTAGATAAATGCAGAGCTGTCTACATGGATAGATCCAATATGGAACATAATTACAGAATGGGAGATAACAATATTAGAAAGATAGATAAGGAAAGGGACCTAGAGGTTATCATAGATCATACAGGTAAGGTGAGTGAACAAGTTCAGGTAGCAGTGAAAAAGACAAATGCAATGTTAGGTATGATAAAAAGAAATATTAAACAAAGGTGCAAGGAAGTGATAGTCAAACTGTATAAATAATTAGTTAGACCTAGATTTGAGTACTGTGTACAGGCGTGGAGTCCTTGTAGAGGGGATATAAAACTGCTGGAAAGAATACAAAAAAGAGCGACAAAGCTGATAGTGGGATTCCAGAATTACAGTTATGAGGAAAGATTCAGAAAAACCGGCTTACATTGTCTAGAAGAGAGACGAATTCGTGGTGACTTAATACAGGTTAATAAGATGATCAGAGGAATGGATAAATTAGACTATAACAAGTTTTTTTTAAAAAATACAGCCACAAGAGGACATAGCTACAAGCTGACTAAAGAGAGGTCCAGATTAGATATTAGCAAATATTTTTTAGTCAGAGTGGTGAATGCTTGGAATGCATTGCCAGGGGAGGTAGTGGAGGCAGGGACAGTTAATGCATTTAAGAATACATTTTAGACCAAGGTGATGTAAAAGAAACTGGTTGTATGCAGACTCTGCATGGTCTTCTAAACCAGTATAAAGACGTTAAGTTAAGTAAGCAATGCTTACAACGCTTATATGGACGCCTCGCCATTGTATTAATGTGTGAATAAATGTATGATACGTTACAGAGCAATTTCGTCAGTAAAATTAAGGTATGTAAATGAGTAATTTTAAAAAATATTTCTGAAAATGAAATTGCACACTTTATTCTTAGCTCTTGATTTTTCTAGTCAATCTGAATTTTTCTTACATGGGACGGCGTGTTCTAGTTGTTACGTGACACGGCTCACAACCAGAAGGTGTTGGATTCGATCACCTTCACAGCACCGGCCGTTACCCCGGGGAAGCAAACCCTTAGAAAATGCAGGAGGAAGCAGACCCTTACATATAATGCATGCTGAAGTCGGATGCACTGTACTGACAGGCGCAAAATAAAAACCACAGTGCAACGCACACAGCCTTTGAGTGGAGAGAAGTAAGGCGAACGCGAAAAAAAATTTAAAATGATTCTGACAGAGGTGAGCATTGTCCAATAAAGTAAAAATGAATTTTGGTGGCTGGAGACATTAACCATACATATTGTTTCGTTTTCTGCATGGATTTTATCTCGGAAACGAAAGTGGATCTATTCTTACGACGTTTGGTTATAAATTAACGTAGAGCAGGTGACATATCTAATTTTTATAAAATTTTAAATGTCACCTGTTTAAAGTGATAGTGGATAAATTCACATTTGCTAGTTTTTTTTAGACAAACAAAGAAAAAACAACATGGAATAACAATAGTTTTTTTAGGTAAATCTGACAATTTAATTTTTTTTCAGGGCAGTGTTTTTGTTGTTGTGGCAAGACTCACTTCTTTACTAAGTGTAACATATCTTAGCTGTACAGACAATACATAGATATGAGTTTATACAACCATTTATTTCTTTTGTCTTCAGTCTCGCCAGAATTTGAGCAACCATATCGAACCACGACGTAACCCGACGTAAGTCTCAGGTCATGTGTCAACACCTGGTACTTCTTCTTCTTCATCGTACGCAGTCAGACAGTAACCATTATTTTTTCGAAAAAAGCGGCGGTTATCCTGAGGCTGTCGACACTGCTATAGAGCTTGTCTTGTGGTTCCACTGGTGATGGCCACATCTGCTCTCTCTGATCCTCGTATGTCGGGCAGTTCTGCAGCAGATGCTCAGCAGTCATTTTCCCGGTACCCCACGGGCATTCGTCAGTACCACCTATCTTCAATTTGTTGAATAGGTGGTACCTCAGTCTATTGTGGCCAGTGCGAAGTCTGAAGACAACGACCTGCTCTCTTCTGTTCAACTGGTAATAGGCATCGTTTTTGGTGTAGCCGGTATGTTCAGTTTCCCATTTGGTCATGTATCTGGCTTTAATAGGCCATTTTGACTCTTCGTACGTCATACTAGTATCTGTTTGTGGTAGTCTTGCACCTTCTTTTGCCAGTATGTCTGCCTCCTCGTTGCCTTGGATGTTGCAGTGTGATGGGGCCCACTGTACCACTACCCTTTTTGGTGCGGACTGCTGGCATAGTTGACAGAGTACTGCTCTTAAGTCATTAAGCTCAGCAACAACACCTGGTACGATAGTGATAGACTTGTTGCCGTCGTGTCGTCTAGAAACCACATGAACGGAGTGGGGGGGGGGGGGGGGGGGGGAGGGGGTAATGGTAAGCAGACAAATCGCGCGGATTTTGAAATCACGTGAGCTGGCGGTGGAGATCGAATTTAAAAGCCCGACAGAGAAAGACGATAGGATCATTACTTGAAAACAATTTCGAGAGAGACGGTGTGTAAAAGCAGGCGGCGGAGAGAATAGACTTGACTTCAGAGACAGAGAGAGAACACTTCACAGAGCACTACGAGTGAACCACAGAGAGAGAACATTTTACCAGAGATTACATGAGATAGACAAAGAGAGAAAACATCTCACTTCAGAGATTACTTAAAAAGACATTCGAAAGAGGCGCTCTCGAAAAGACTTCACTTCAGAGCATTACCTGAGAACACTTTCGAGAGAGACCGGGAGTTGAAAGCAGGCGGTGGAGAGAAAAGACTTCACATCAGAACATTACCTGAGAATACTTTAGAGCAACACGGGGAGTTGAAAGCAGGCGGTGGAGAGAAAAGACTTCACATCAAAGCATTACCTGAGAATACTTTAGAGAAACACGGGGAGTTGAAAGCAGGCGGAGGAGAGAAAAGACTTCACATCAGAGCATTACATGAGAACACTTTCGAGAGAGACCGGGAGATGAAAGCAGGAGGTGGAGAGAAAATATTTCACATCAGAGCATTACCTGAGAACACTTTCGAGAGAGACCGGGAATTGAAAGCATGCGGTGGAGAGAAAAGACTTCACATCAGAGCATTACCTGAGAATACTTTAGAGAACCACAGGGAGTTGAAAGCAGGCGGCGGAGAGAAAAGACTTCACATCTGAGCATTACCTGAGAACACTTTAGAGAGAGACCGGGAGTTGAAAGCAGGCGGTGGAGAGAAAAGACTTCACATCAGAGCATTACCTGAGAATACTTTAGAGAAACACGGGGAGTTGAAAGCAGGCGGTGGAGAGAAAAGACTTCACATCAGAGCATTACCTGAGAACACTTTAGAGAGAGACCGGGAGTTGAAAGCAGGCGGTGGAGAGAAAAGACTTCACATCAGAGCATTACCTGAGAATACTTTAGAGAAACACGGGGAGTTGAAAGCAGGCGGCGGAGAGAAAAGACTTGATTTCAGAGACAGAGAGAGAACATTTCACTTCAGAGATAGAGGTACTTTGGAAAGGAAAGCTCAGTGGAGGGCAGGCGACGGAGAGATATGCAGTTGATGCAGATTTGAGTTGAGATTTAGGCGACGTGGAGGCAGTTGAGATAGACACGCAACAAGCAAGGTAACTACCTTCATTTTATGTAGTCGTGATTACAAGTATTCAGTAGCTTATAGAAGCAGTCATACCATTCATCATATTGACGCAGTCCCACTGATCACGTTGATCACGTGAATGTAACTCGTCGGTCGCAGTTAGAGGCAGTTGTCCAGTAATTCCATGAATTATATTTCATGCAGTCTATCCTGACCACATGAAACCACTTTAATCTACCGCCGACAAAGAGGAACGAGACCACGGACGTCATACCTGGTTCAAAACCCACGAGCTTCGCCATCAGCGGCAATCCGCAACTAAGTTCTATTAGGTGAGGTTCTAAGATTAGGTTGTTGTTGTTGCTTAGATGTTTGCTTCACTAGTTTCTACTGGCGGAGGTGCGCCATTTTCCACCCCAGACCGTAGTCCATTGGGCGATATCAGGACGCATAAACCAGTGCTTGGATGAATGTATGCGTCTGTATGTACCTATGCTAGGTTTGTGCGCTCTCAGAAGCAAGCCCAACCAAAGTGCAATGGAAGGGCCTCACCATGAGGGCGTGTGTGAAAGTTGTGCAAGAGTGTGACTGTAGGACAGAGTCAAGTGAAACAGAGTGAGGTGAGCAGAGAGAGGAGCAGGGGAAGAGTTGCCCCCAAGGTGAGCAGCCTCCTCAGGATTAGGTGAGGAGAAAGAACCGGGAAATAACAGTATGGATAATGTTAGGTTTTAGCGGTAGGAGTGTTTTAGATAAGCATGTGAGAGAAAGAATTTAAGTTGTTAGAGAGTTTATAGTTGGCAGTACAACTTGAATACATAATACGTTGTGTTTAGATTTAGTGTTTCTTGAATTTGTTTAGAGTGAGTGCATAGAATAAAGCAGACCCTTTTACTGTCTGCGACAGGAGTTACGTGCCGCTAAAATGGCAGCTGTGTTCTTTTTTCGTCTCCGACAACAAGCATGAAGTACCCTATTTCAGACGGAATATTTTGTGGTTTAGGGAGTGAAAAGAAGGCATTTACAACGCTTTTTTAGTCCCGCACCCGGCCATCTGGTTAAGATTCACGGATTTTCAGCGATATTCACGTGTTTTCGAAAACAACTTTCGGGAAGGACACACGAGGTCAGCTTACATACGGCGTGTAGTGGCCCACCATTTCGGACGAGACAGTTGGATTGAACATCAACGATTTCCCCGGGTTTTAGCGACAAAACCAGCTGGAAGGACACGATAGGTCGGTAAGTTGACATAGTAGAGATGTGGTCTAAACGGTGAATGCGGAGAAAATCGGACACAAACCGGGTGGAAGAGACTCGAAAGCCTAGCAGGCAGCTCTTCTAGAAGAAGGAAAACTTCGATTACAAAACCACAAATGAAGAGTCATCGCGAGAGCTACGGAGTTCGTGCTCTGTCGTCGATGTCTCCAGCGGATGGCATAAAGACAAGTGGACGCAGAAGGAGAGGAAAGGGTGATAAGAGGAGAGAGAGAAAGAAGAGGACTGGAAAGAAAAGAGGGCGAAGAAAGGCAGACAGAATCGGTCTGAAAAATGTACGAGTTGGCTACTAGAACTGTCGCAGCACCACCCAACGAGAAGCTATCATTCAAAACCTGGTATACGATTTCGATATTCTTATGATCCAGGAGACCAACTTGAAGGAGAATATAACTATCAAGTGCCCAGGATATAAGTGCTACACCAACCCATGTAGGACTGGTAGGCGGGGGCTGGCAATGTATGTCAAGCATGAACTGCCACACACATTGATAGATACGAGTGCCAGCACAACCGAAGGCGTCGAACTACAAGGGATTGAAACCACAATCAAAAACCAGGATTGGAGAATGTTTAAATCTATATGCTCACGTCGAACTCCTGGTGGAGGAAATAAAATGAGATTTTTTGAGTGAGTTATTAGAAGTGCCGGTGCCTCATCGCTGGCGACTTCAATGCTAGATCCAAGGAGTGGGGAAATCCTACTGAAAATAGGCAGGGGATTGCGTTGAGCCAGGCACTTCTCAACACAAACCTCACAAACATGAATGATGGGCGTCCAACAAGGCTGGTAACTCGGCCTGGCGACACAGACGGGATCATTGACCTGGCTCTGGTATCCTGTAAAGCCTCTCCATCTACACACTGGGACGTGTTGGGGGCACAGGACAGTGATCATCTGCCATGTGTCGTCTTAATTGCAAAAGACAAAGCCCCGAGACCCAGAAAACCCAGACATGCGTTCAGCTACAAGGAAGATGAACAAGATAACGCATTAAACAAACTTCGCCAGTCCGTCATGCGCATGCCAACCAAAACGGCTTTCGTTCCATCACCATGGTGAGATCCAATCGTGGAAATAGCATGGATAAATAAGGAGATGGCAAAAAAAGCGTGGCGGTAAGCCAGAAAGAGAAGGCCAATGGATAATGGTGAGATTGCTAACTTGTGTGACAAAAAATGTACTGCCATTAACTGTTTCAAGGCCGTGGCAAGGGAATCCAAAAGTGAGAGATAGGAGGAATTCATAACAGACGTAGGGAATGATAACACCTTACAGAAGTTCTGGCACATGCATCGACAGATGAATGGAAAGAATACAAGCCAGCGAATTCCCACGGTGCACGATTCCACAGGAAATCCCATGAGGACGGAGGCTGAAAAAGGTACGGCATTCCTTAACCGATATGTAGCTCAAACAGACAAAGGAGATGCTCGGCAGGAGATTCGGCAAGACGTTCTGGAGGCTGCAACTAAGGAGGTGACTTATATAGACCTAATAAACAAGGCAGAGGTAGAATATGTTTTACGTTCCAGCAAGAATACAGCACCAGGTCCTAATGGAGTACAGTACTGCCACCTCAGGAAGCTAGATGAGACAGATATGGGCGATGTGGTGCAGGATTTCAATACCAGCATAGAAAAGGCATCAGTGCCTGAGGACTGGCTGCATAGTTATCTACGGCCTCTACCTAAGCCTGGCAAGGATTCTACGCTCGTCAGCAGCTATAGAATTATCACCCTACAAAATGTCTTTGGCAAACTGCTTGAGAAAATAGTGGCAAGAAAATTAGTGTCCTTTTTGGAGTGTGAGCATATTCTACCCGATCCACTGGGCAGCTACAGACCTAAGAAGGAGACCCGGGGTAATGCCGGTACTTTCGCATATGATGTGTACGAGGGATTCCAACGTCGGCAAGAGACAGTCGCCGTTGCGCTCGACCTCGAGGATGCCTATACCAGGGTCGATTTTGGTACACTGATGTGCTGTTTGAAGGAATGCGGAATAAACCCATGGCTCATTAGCTGGAGAGAACAGTTGCACTTCGCCTGGGTTCTTGGACGTCAGAGCCAACGCGGATATGTCCAGGATTGCCCCAAGGATCGTCACTTTCACCGGTGCTGTTCAACATCTACACATTAAAAGGGGCCAACATGCAACCTACACAGATGGGGCGGACGTTGACATTCACAGATGATATCCTAATCTACAGGACTGGTTCTGATAGGCGTGAAATGGTTAGTTAGTGATATTCAAGACACCTTGCAGGCAATCTCAAAGTGGTGTGGAGACTCCAGTGCACAGATTAATCCAAACAAGGCCAGTGTGATATGGTGGTCATTGAACAACTGCATCGTGAAAGAAAACCTCCATGGCATCATATTTGATGGCTGTGTCCTAGACAGAAGCGACAGGTTGAAATATCCCGGAATAACATTTAACCGCAGCCTGTCATACAAGTACCACGTCGACCAAACTATACAAAGAGGACTGGGTGCACTCAAGACAACGGCTGCTATTCATACTCTATCGCCAGCTGATTCTCTCGGTCACTGATTAATGATTGGGTATACTCACCCTATCAAGATCACAGTGTGAACGGCTGGAACGAATCCAAAATGAAGGAATGCAGCTCGTGTTGGGTTGCACCAGAGATACCCTGATAATAAAGATGAGGTACATGCTGGGACTGCCGTCAGTAACATCCAGGCATAAAGTGGCACAGGCTACAGTTTATATGCGAGTCATAGCGGACAACAGGCACCCGCTGTACAATAACACTGCAGACATCAAGGGAACCAGAATCAAAAGAGGGATGTCATGGATGGCACAGGCAGAACGAACTATAGGAGAGGTGACTGCAGTCGAGACGATGGTCAAGGGAAAGGAATGGGTCCACACTGGGGATACAGAGTACCACACGGTCATCATAACCATAGGCAGTGAATGTAGGAAGGGGCAAAATAGCCAGACAAAGCTCGCAGTCAACCAGCTGATAGGCGCCAACACGCATGAAAGTGATACCATCATATACACTGATGAGTCAGTGCAAAGTAGTGGAACATCAGGCTGGAGTTTCTCGACTAGAATAAGAGACCGGATCGTTGCTGAACGAAGCGGCGCATACGAGACTACAACATCAAATATGAGAATGGAGTTGGAGGCGGTGACAGAAGCTCTGAGGTGGCTGTCTGAGACATCTTCAACAGGAGCAGTCATTGTGGCAGACTCCCAAACGCCACTTCAGAAGGTGCAGAATGGGTGGCTACGACATGAGTGGATAGCAGCGCTGGAGACCTCAAAACTCCAGGGGCTGGTGGGGATCTACTGTCCTGGTCATGCCGGGGTTCTGTGCAATGAGCGAGCTAATTTTTTGGCGCCACACGCACCCATAACAGGCACAGTGGACATGGATAAAGGTGACATAGTGAAGGTTATCAAGGACCACCTGATGGAAAACGACACTGCTTTGGATGAGGCTGCAAGGCACAGGCTGCAGCACTTTGGAATCAAATTAGGATTCATTGGATCAGGGAACCTGAGAGGACGAAACAAGAAGGTGTACAACCAACAAGCTACAGGGACCATCAGCATCCACACTTTGTGCCATCTGCTGAGAGAGACTGAGCACCTATGTGTATGCCCGGAGTGCAGTGAAGTCGACTCCTAGAACAGAACAGAACCGTCTGCGACAAAGCTCCATAAAATAAATCGGCTCTGGTACATGTTAGAAATGAAGATATATTCATATACCCGGCAATCTATATTTTCTTAATACTCATGCAATCCACTTTGATTCCATATATGACATATATGACTCGATAGATACGAGAGTGCAGAGGGCAAACTCTGTCACCTACCAGCTGTCTCCACTACTAAGACACCACACGATTTCCCTCCAAGCAAAAAAGCAGATGATAAATAGTATCTTCATCCCAAACCTATGCTGCCAGTGCCATACATGGACATTGAATAAGGCCCATGGAACGAAGTTAGCCACCTGCGAAATGTAGTGCCTACGAAAGGTCACTAACAACACCAGAAGAAACAGAATCACAAATATGATAGTAAACCAACAGTATATCGAGCAATAGAGAATGAATTGGTTTGGCCACATGGTGAGAAGGCAACCAGACCACATTTGTTGATGCAACTTTTTACAGGATAGCATCAGGAAGAAGGGCGAGAGTTAGACCAAGGAAAAGATTGCGTTTTACCTGCCGTGAAATGGGGAAATATGTTATTCGCGCTACAAGAGAGGCGAACGACAAATAAATACCACGACACTGGGTTACAACCCAGTAGAAAGTGAGATGACAAAAGAAGAAGAAGAAGAAGAAGGGATGGATTATGCTCTACGTACAACGTGGGAATTTCGCTACTTCCTGAAAGAGTTAACGCACTTTATCACAATTTTGCCGTAACGCATAATTAGCACACATAAAAAAGTGCTTTAAATTTTGCCAGGGCGATGAATTAGTATAATATGTGTTTAAAAATTACATTAATGCGTGTCAAAAGCATTAGTCCGGTAACGTGCTTTGAAATGCTATAAATTAGTGCGCAAAATTTGGATAGTGCCTACATGTGTTCAACCATGGCCAACTGTAATAGAAGGCTTACAGACTCGTGAGACCCCTTGAAAAACTGATGACTAAATGACGAAACTTTCATGTGTCAACTATTGTCTATTTCACAATGGTTGCCGTCAATTGCCGCCTAATATCTGAATAACACTTACACCGATATGCGCGATTTTTTGCAACTAAACTTATCTTTTCAATGTCCCAATGACCTAATAACTTACATTGTGTCAGGTAGTGCCATTTTCTTAAAGTGGCTAGTTCTTTTGAAATTTGTTAGCAAAGTAACTATTTTGTCCCTTAAGATAATAATTTACAGTATATTTAAAAAAATGTCTTTCTTTAGGCATAAGCGTCTCTCCAATTTGAATGAGATTTTCTGCAATATGTTCTACATAATGCCCTTTTGTAATATAGTTCATGTCATTTAGGAGCTGTAAGAAGCAACTAGGCATTTCGCACAGTAAATAACACAGTAAACACTATCCAACAAAAATGATATGATTGATTAACATTGAGTGTCAACAAAAGCAATATTAACAAAAAGAACAAAATATATCTAAACTAAATAATCATAATAAATATATATATATATATATATATATATTGAACTACACCTGAGGTTTGTAAGCACTAGCTTTTGATGGTTCCCCCAAACTACATAACCTAGATTCTTGTGGCTGCACTCTCTTATCTGCACACCCAACACAAAATCACAAATTCGTAATCACAATGGGATTACGTACTCAGTCGATCTGTGCATTTACACACAATCAGATCCTCTTAAATGAAATAATCTGTACATCCACATACAATCGGTTCACGTATGATCAGGCGATCTGTGCATTCATATGCAATTAGATCACGTCGCTCATAGTCAGATCACGTACTCACTTGAGGTCATATACTCAGTCGATCTGTGCATACGCATATAATAAGAACACACATCATTCCCAAAGTGTCTTGCACATACCATACACATTCAGATCTCGTCGTTAGGTGATCTGCACATTCACAATTACAATAAAATCATTTATCATCAGACGATCTGTGCATTTACAAATACTTAGATCATTTCACGTATTCACACGGATCTGTACATTCAAATGTAATTAGATCACTTATCGTTCACTAGGTGTCCTGCACGTACGATTCACATTCAGTGCTCTTACTGTTCACAGGTTGTCGAAACTACACCTATAGAGCGACTGGCCTAAACTCGGAGGTGTATGCTGGTTCAGTCACTTTGCAAACTCACTCAGACTACTGGCAGCCTATCAGTCACTCTTCTAGTCTCTCTCCTAACAGTCTAATCTGAGTTCATCATTGCCGAGTCTCAATCAACATTATGGCTGTCCAATGGTCTCCTGTTTGTTGTCTGACTTAGCCATCACTCTAGTTTGGAACTGCCCCCAACTAGTTGTTATTGAATGATTATCCACGAATCACTGTCGTAGCGGAATATGACTGTGATCAGCTCTGAACCCTCACCTTAGCTGCAAACACCCATCCCTGCACCAGACATCTTCCATCTAAACCCGTCGTTTCCTTTGTTGACCTAGTGTCGAGACGGTGATTGACCTTGGCACGCATTCAGGCAACCTTTGTTCCCAGCCCAATCTCTCCTGCCCTAAACGCTCATGCTCCAACTGGAACTGTTAAAATTATATAAAGTACATACTTCAGATGGATTGGTTCAGTTTTATAAATAAATACTGGAGCAAACAATAAATGGTTTTAATTCAGTTTTGAGATCCATCTTTAAACTGATTGGGGTGACCCTGAATAGGACTGTTTTGCCAAGATGATGGAAACTTCTATTTCTCGAAAAGCAAACATGTAGGTTAATTTTTCACTTAATCATAGTCGAATGATTCCAACACATTGATGACTGCTCTCGGAAGGAAGAATGACAGTCCACCTTTTTTTTTCAATAGCCCTTTTCCTCTTTCAAGACATGGTCATCACATTTAGCCCAATAATATTTGTCTATATTTGAGAATGCTGCATTCCTTAGTTCTTTCATATCACATAGTTTGAAAGTTTTATTTTCAGCTGCTACTTGTCCTTTAAGGAGTATCACCTAGTGAGGGGTATTATGTTTATAATTGTTGTGACTTTATAAAAAAATTGATATATCCTTATAAAAGTTTGTAACTCTATAAACTATTTACATATCCTTATAAAAGTTGGGCAGGTACTATAAAAATAACCACACTACATCACGCTATCATTTATTGTAATGTAGCATTCCAAATTTTAATTTAAAAGGTTATCTTAAAAAAAAGAACATTTATATTTTTTAAATGGCAAAACTCTGCATGTAATTTCACCTTTGTCATTGATCATATCCACTTGATTTTTTCTTTTAATGCTATTCAAGATTATCCCTTTATTATAGACCAGCCATTGCTACGTCTGTTTCGATTGCGTTTTTATGAAAATTCAAATATTTACTCAATTTTATTTTAAAATGTGATGCTTCAAATTATAATAACTCTTACACATTGTAAGATAGCCTAATTTCAATAGTTCACAACTAAACCATGGTTTTCTAGAACGTATGTGCAAAGTTGCAAGACAGTGGCTTGACAAAAAAAAAAAATTGCAGTTTTCTGCAAAAATTTCAGGACCCTATTTTGTACCATTTTCTGATGATTAAATGTCTTGATTCTTATTAATGACCTCTAACCTGATATATAAACCCATCAATAACTGCCTGTCAATCATCCAGTACAAATCTCCTTTTCATAAGATGCCTTAATAGCATTTCTTTGAGATCCTATTTTGCGATAAAATATCCTTGTGTTCACAGGACTCTCTCAGATACCTGGAAGTATGTAATTCCTTTTCCTCCATTACCAACAGAGATTTTGTCCCATCATTATAAACAGAAACTGCAATAGTAACAACCACTTTCACAATAGTTAGACCATGATTCATATTCCTGGAAATAATTTCAGGATAGCACTATCCAGTCAATCATTATTGAAATTTTGAGTTTTTTCTTCAAGACACTATTTTAGTAGTTCATTCTTATTGCGGTCCTAAAATACTGGTTTTATATTATCTACAACAACAGCAGGTAGGTTACTGGTGTGTTTGTGTGAACAGTTTCATCTGTTACAGCCTTCTTATTTGGACACCATTTGTTGTGGCTGTTTTTCTAATTTGGTAGTGATAAGTTCATAACACCACAGAACAGCTGCAGGTCTGCCAGCCCTTTCCAACACATCTCAATGCTAACACAGCCCACCTGTTTATTGAATTCACACACAAATTACCCATATATGTTTGATTGCATGGAGAAAATGATGTATATTATAATTGTTTCTGCTACTATGAAAATCAAACTCACTGCCTAGACCCTTCCTCTTTGTCTCTAGCAATTGTGCATTGGAATAACAAAAGTGACAAACAAGTTCAGTAACTATTTAAAAATAAATGTATTCAAATGCAAATTACCCAACTCTTCATGAACATTGTCATCTTCACTTAAAAATTAAATCTGATTCACAAGGTCATACAATTTCCATCTCTTTATTTCTGACCAAGATGGTCTGGGATAGTGAACTTTTAAAAGATTCAATGTTGATGTTAAGTTTACCAGAACGTAATCACTAATTAAATTGCCACATAGTTCGACATCTGCTCTTTTTGGTAGACATATTACCTTAGAACTTACGTTTCCTATTAACTCTCTTTCTTATCTTTGCATCACCAATGATTTTATTTCTCAAAATTCTCACAAAACTGTTTTTCTTTGAAAATTACAATTTGTATAAGATAAAATTGTGACTAACATATCCTGCCATATGCATTAAGTGGGGAGTACTCCTTATATTATATTTTTTAAAGGGAGCTTGAAAACCCTTCATTGTTTGTTGTCATAACTAAATTCTAAGGGAGTACTAATTTGAAACTAGTATCTGGAAGCCAAATTGTTTAAAAATTTGTTGGGACTAACCCCAGGCCTGTTTGACAGTCTATAAACTACTGATGCTATACATTAAATTCAAGTTGTATTTGAAATAAGATTGATTATACTTTCCCAAACATCCCAATACAATTCAATTTACCGAACAAAACGCATTTTGACCAGATTCTAGGTGGTACTCCTCCCTTAACTTTTTCTCAAACGAGATCAATTGGGTTTAAGTGTGAATGGTAAGGTGGCAGTCTCAAACGCATATTATCATGCTCTTGGATCAACTTGTCCAAATGAAATATATTTTTCTTTCATGTTATATATATATATATATATATATATATATATATATATATACACACATATGAATGAAGAGTAAGATCATGGCCAATGACCCTGAGGGTATATTAAACCCGATTATGGTCAAAGGTGAACCTCTGGAAAGTGTTGAGCATATGAATGTGGAGGGTTCTAGAGCAGGGAATCAGTCAAGAACGGCGATGGCCATGGTCGATTTGAGAAGACTGCGAATAATCTGAAAAAGACAACTTACTTTAATGTATACAATAGTCAACTTGGTCAACTCTACCCGTGTGAGACTTGGACTCTGGCGGCTGTCCTAAAATGTAAAATGTGCGCAATGGAAATGAGATGCTTGCAAAGAATTCTTGGCATTTCATATTTAGATTGTGTTACAAACGAGTGTTCTTGAAATTGTTAGAAAATAGTTAGGTCAATATAAAAACCTATTGATTATAGTAATAACACGAAAATTGACATGGTATGGACATATGTCACGATCGGTGAGGCTGACGAAGACCATCTTGCAAGGCACTGTGCATGGGAAGCGTGGAAGAGGGACACAAAAGAAAGAGATGGGAGGACAATATAAAAAGAGTAGACGGGAAGATCTATGGCTGAAATTAAAAACTTGCAAAAAATCAAGATGTATGTCTTTACCCACCATCGCCAATACCTGCCCAGTACTTTTTTAGCCCCAGAGAATAGGTCCCCGGCCCTAATCTCTTGTGCTTGATCTGTTACACCTATGTGCTTACTCACACAATTTTTAACTACATATCGAACACACGAAACGCTGACATAACTGTTCAAAACTCTTGCGCTTTGGGTTGAAACTCAACAGATTTTGTAAAAAATGGGGAACATTATTTGCCAAAATGCTCAGTCATGAAAGGGGTAATCATTTCAAAAAACGTTTCATTAGGAGCGCTGGTTGTTGTAAATAAATAAAAGAAAATGGGTATTCAGTTTGTTTCAAAGCAGGACTCTGTGAAAGTATCACTCTCAACAGTGATTTGTTGTGCTTTGTACCGTTTTTTGTTTTATTTTTCTTTATGGATGATGTATGGATTGATTATAAACCTTGGGGTCTCTGTGGTGAAGTGGTCAAGCCTGGGTTCATCGCTGGAGCTACGGAGTTCGTGCTTTGTGCGATGCTCTCGACAGATGGGGTACCCATCTGCCGAGAGAGGCCGAGCTAAAATGGGGAAAAAACCCGAGGCGATGAAGTCGAGCCCCTGTTTAAATGTTTTTAAAAAAAATTTTTTTTTTAAAGTTTATAAACCTTGGTGCAAAATGAGTGCTGATGGGTTTCGTAATTTAGTTGGCCTCTACATGTGACGTTTCATGGGTATTTTCCCAATGAGTCCGACGGCCTTCTAAACTACAGATGGACATGATAGGACATACACCCTTTCCACAAAATATGTTCCAATGACCCAACGTCCACATCCTAGAAAGCCGATTTCCCTAATGCGTGCAGAAATGTCCAATGTAAACTGCGTCTGATGCGGGACTACTAGTTGAACAATAAAGCGGATGAATACAGGCTAAATACAGGTCTTCGGACTCACTGAGAAACCCTCTTGAAGGACCGCCGACTAAATGACGAAACTTTCATGTGTCCATTATTGTCTGTTTCACAATGGTTGTCAGTCTAATATCTCAATAACCCTTACACCCATAAGCGTGATTTTTTTTCAATGTTCCATTGACTAAATACTTTCCATTGTATCTGAATCAGAGCTATGCATTAATGTGCCTTGAAATGTTATTCATCTGCGTATGGTAATGTGCAGTAAACAGCGTTTTTTATCTGAGTATACGTTAGAATTCATTATATTATTTCATGTGCGTAAATGTACGTATATAAATGCACTTGTTCAATAAATACATTAAAGTGAGTTGAATTGTAAATCATTTGTTGTGCTTTAACTTTTGACCAATAAATTGTGTGTATTAAAAGCATTTGTCTACATTAGTGCGCAACCACTGCCGCAGACGGATGTGTCGGACCGAAAGGTGCAAATATCGCAGTCAAACTGTAAACTAGCGACACAACGCATTCCGTTCTCTGGACTACATCCGGCTATTTACAAAGCCCTGTTCAGGGCTTAGTAGCTGGAGATTGAGAACGAACGCAGAAGAAGAAGAAGAAGTGCGCAACTAAGCTAGCCCACTACTATGCTTCGTGAGATCTTTCAAATTTAATGAATGAGAATATGTTTTCTCTTGGCCGAAGTATATATTCGAATTGATGTTTTAGACGGGACAACCTCCAAGACACATATCTCCTTTTTGGCAGACGGTCATGAGCATGAACTGCATTTTCTTTCTATTGATTTGTAAGTCAACTGCAACACTGGCTCTGCTAAGCTCATTCAGGCTTTTTCTCAGCTGCTTTACACTGTGGCTGAGGATGACTATGCCTTTTCCATTAATTGTGTTGAGGTGGTCAGTGTTTGAGAATCCTTTCCTGAAATCTGCCTGCACTCATGGTTGGTTCTCATCCAGTAGCCTATTTAGTCTGTTGATGATAACTCTGGTGAAAAGTTTATAAATGGATGAGAGCAGACATATCGGACAGTATTTTGTCAGGTTAACCTTGTTCCGCTCTTTATGGATTAGAATGGTTTTAGACGTTTTCCACTGGTCGGGTATTTGGCATTCGTTTAGATAGATGTTGAACAAAGTATTTAAATGCTGTACACTAGTGTGTTGTTCCTGCCTGTCTGGATTACTTCATGCAAGCCGCACAGATGAAATCGGTCACCTTCGCTATGTAGTCAACAACGCCGAACTAGTCCACTCGGCAGACCAGCCACGACGCATGACGACACTTCTATGGACCATGAACCAACTAAACAGGCCTACCACCCGAACCGATCAGTACACCGGTCCACCCACTACCACTCTCCCAAAAAACATGTTCGATGTCATTTCCTGCAACTTGCAAAGCAGATTCAATTCACACAAACAGGACTATCTCATCCATAGCTTGAAAAATATGAGATATGACGTCATTGAGCTTTCGGAAATGCGTACCCACTCCGACTAGCATCACACTTGGTGCGAAAATGGCAACGAGATCCATGTTGGTGCAGGAGAGGACCAATACTACATAGGTGGAGTTGGTTTCATTTCCACAAGCCGCCATTTAAAAAACGTAATCTCTGTGCAAATCATCTCCTCCCGACTTGCCACGTTAGAATTACAAGTCCCTGGACAGAAGAAACTCCTCCTCATCATACAATGCAGTCAATGCTACACACCCCATAGTGGCTATGACGATAACAATGTGGAGCTGTTCTATGAGAACCTTGAGTAAATAATACACAGCCCTGCCTACAAAAAGGTCGCACTAGGTGATCTGGTGGTTATGTTATATGTGTGATGACCTCCGATTAATTAGCCACTAATGTGGAGGTACTACATCGCTTAGATGTGATTAGCAACCACAGACAACTCCGGATCTCGTTAAACTTAAGCTGCCCTCCTCACAAACAACACTACAGAGCCATAACACAAATAAATAGCACCAAGCTAGCAGATAAAATCTCAAGACATAAATGGCTCATCTCTTGATCTCCAACAAGCCTTTTTGGTCAACTGGTGACTAGAATAAAGGAATGTGTCTGTGCTGCAACAATTTCTACCACTACTAAAGGATGCTCCCTGATTGGAGAAGAAACTAGCCGTTTACTAGAGATGTGGAGGAGGCACACTTAATAATATCGCGTTATGCGAACTAAATAAAAGAATACGTCATCTGCTCAAAGCTGACTATGAGCAGCATCACACGAAGACTGGTCAAGGCAGCTGAAAGCAGGCACAGTATAGTAAGATGTCGTAAGAGCATGGTGCAGAAAAAAAACCATTCTTCAAACACTGAAATGGCTGATAACACCATCTCAACAGACAGATGGACAATAGAGACAGCGTGCCAACAGTACTATACTAACCTTTTCTCATCGAAGGAGATGGTCCAAAAGGTACTGGCGACAACCGAGTTAGAACCTGTTCAATTGATTGTACCTGATGAGATCACCCATGCGATCCAACAGGCAAAGTCAGAGACATTCTAGCACTACAACTTTCTAATGTATTTAACAAGTGCTTCACAGTGTAGCGAATTCCAGATCGGTGGAAAACCTCAAAAACTATACTCATCCACAAGAATGCGACACAACTTCAGGAGAACTATCACCCTATCCGCTTGACGCCGACAATATATCAAATATTCTCCAAAGTCCTTGTCAACAGGATCGGCCCTCCCAACTTGACCTCCAACAACCTTGTGAGCAGGCTGGATTCAGAAGAGGGTTCTCCACTACTTACACACAATCGACCAGCTGTTGGAGAGAGCATTTGAACTACGTCTGCCCATATGTTTAGTGTTTATAGACAATGAAAATACCTTCGACAGTATTCAAACCGATGCCGTAATAAATGCCCTAACAAACCAGGGTGTGTCCAGAAATTACACGAGGATGATCGAGAAAATAAACGTAGGTTGCATTATGGACATTACTTTGTACCACCGCTCAATAACTGTTCCACTAGCAAGAGCAGTGCGGCAGGGCGACACAATTTCTCCAAAGCTGTTCATAGCTACGCTTGAGGACATCTTCCAACAGCTGAGTTGGGCAGATAGAGACATGAAATATAGATGGAAAAATGCTCACCCATCTACGCTTTGGGGATGACATTGTGCTCAACAGCCGCATCACCGAGGAGGTACAACACGAACTAGATGAGGTTCGAAGAGGTGTCGGACTACGAATGAACAAAAAAGAAAACGCAATGTCTTCGAAACCCTTACTGCCGCAAATTCGAGATCAAGCTGGAAAATTGAGCCTATCGAAGATGTCAGCTGCTATATATACTTAGGGCAAGAAATAAATGCCACCCACACCCTAGAGCGAGAAATATCAAGACTAAGAGCTGCAGCCTAGTCTAGCTTCAATACCATAAAGCCTATACTCCTGCAGCTGAAAGACACCATGGCAAGGGCGATTTGTTTCAATTTTGTGGTTATATCAGCCATGATCTACGGATGTAAAGTATGGAATCTACACAACGCGAATGCAGAGAAACTACGAGTTACTCAGCGAGCGATGGAAAGCCGCGTCCTTGGCATCTCGATCAGAGATCAAATCAACAAAACTAAAATAAGAGAACGCACTCTATTTTGAGACGTCATGGAGGCTGCATTGTCTCGCACTGGGCTGGTTACATTGTGCGCATGCCAGATAACTGATGGACAATCAGAACGACGTTCTGGGGATTTTACATGACCATGCGGCCACCCACCCATACAATGGCGAGATGGTCTGCTGAGAGACCTAGGTCCAAAATGGTATGACACTGCGAAAGATCGGACTGCATACAGGACATTGTTGGCTACCTTGCATACGGTACACCCACTGGACTGAAGTTGAGGATATTGTATTGAATTTGGTCCAGATACTAGTATGACATACGAAGAGTCAAAACGGCTTATTAGAGCTAGATACATGACCAAATGGGAAACCGAACATACTGGCTACACCAAAAACGATGCCTATTACCAGTTGAACAGAAGAGAGCAGGTCGTGGTCTTCAGACTTCGCACTGGCCACAATAGACTGAGGTACCACCTATTCAACAAATTGAAGATAGGTGGCACCGACGAATGCCCGTGTGGTACCGGGAAAATGACAGCTGAGCATTTGCTGCAAAACTGCCCGACATACGAGGATCAGAGAGAGCAGATGTGGCCATCACCAGTGGCAACACTAGACAAGCTCTATGGCAGTGTCGACAGCCTCAGGATGACCGCTGCCTTTTTCGAAAAAATAATGGTTACCGTCTGACTGCGTACGAAGAAGAAGAAGAAGAAGTATTGTATTTGATTGGAGATGACTTTTTACGACATCTAATTTTGTTGCCTGTTGTCTCAGCTGCTCTGATCAGCATGTTCAGACTATGCTGTTCATAGTCCTCTTTTAGTTTGCTTCTGACCAGCTTGCACAACAAATGAGTACTTATGAAGAGCAGTCACCATAGTTGCCTTAAAGATAGCCTATTCACTATTTATGTCCTTGGGTTCTTCTGTAAGTGACATAAAGACATTTGTAACTTAGCGGCATACACTATTATAGACAAACAGCTTCCTACCCTAACTTTTGAAGGTTTGTTACCAAAACTGGTTTGACTGTCTTTGGACACGTCCTGTGTGGAAGTACTTGTGATAGCCTATGTACGTTAGAAAAACTAACTGTATACTTGGATATGCAACCAAGATATAAGACCATAAAAATAACAACATAAGCCAAATAGACTGTCTGAATGATGGGCATGTTTATTGCAGAGAATAAAAAAACATAAAAATAATCAGCGCTTCACACTATTTTATAAATTTGATGATTATGACTTCAACAAATTAAATTTGCCTAAATTGTACATCAAATTTCAAACAGTAACATTTTTATTTTGCATTGGGGACGGCGTGGCCTAGTGGTTAAGTGGCACGGCTCACAACCAGAAGGTGCTGGGTTCGATCCCCATCACAGCACCGGCCGTTAACCCGGGAAAGCAAACCTTTACAAAAATGAAGGAGGAAGCAGACCCTTACATAAAATGCATGCTGAAGTCGGATGCACTGGGCCGACAGGCGCAAAATAAAAACCACAGTGTAACGCACACACGCCTTGGGGAATAGATAAATAAGGCGAACGCAAAAAAAAAAAAAAAAAAAAAAATAAATTTTGCATTAATACAGATTTATAAGATAATCAAGGGAAAGGATAAATTAGACTATAACAAGTTTTTCAAAGTACAGTCACTTACAAGAACAAGAGGGCACAGCTACAAATTAATTAAAGAAATGTCCAGATTAGTTACTACAAAATATTTTTTTAGTCAGAGAGTGGTAAATGCTTGACATGCATTACCACAGGAAATAGTAGATGCACGGTCAATTAATGCTTTCAAGAATAAATTGGATATGCATAGTTATTTTTAAAGCAAGTAAAATAAAGTAAACTAGTTGTATACAGACTCTGCAGTCTTCTAAACTAGTATAAAGACAATAAGTTAAGTTAAATTGGTAAGCCTATGCTAATACCAATTTAAGTTGGTAAACTTAAAATTACAATTTAATAGGTAAACTGTGCTGGAGGTTGCGGGTTTAAATCCCGGTGCAGACACCGGTATTTTGTCACGTGGATCATCCAGTAAATATTTCCCCTGATCTCTGAATAGTGAGATCAGACACCCATGTGCAGTGTCGCGCACGTTAAAAATACCTTAGCAGTTGGAAATCGAAAAGAGTAGGCCCTAACAACCGCTGTTCGAACAAAATTGAAGTTAAAAATATACTCAAATTATTCTAGGGAGTCTCGCCCCACAGAGAATATGTTGCAAAAAAAAAAGAAAAGAAAAGGGGACTGTGTAGCCATAACAACAGGTCTTGGTTATGTGGTTAGCAGAGCGGCTTAGATGGCGCCTGACAGGCTGCGAGTCTACCGTGCTCTAATTTACGCTTCCACCTCCACCAGTCTAAAAACTAGGCGATTGTATATTCCAGAGGCTAACAGATGATGTGTTTGACCTGGCAAGTCACCAGTGGATTTTCACCTGCCAAAAAAATATGAAACAAAGGAGGTCACACCTCTCCACGACGTCTAACGACATAAGTGGACTGAAGATAGATAGATAGACTATGCTAATAAACTAGTAAATTCTGCTCAAACTGTTAAGCTGAGGTTCAAGCACTTTAGCAAGCTGTGGATATGATTTATAACAACAATTCTGACTGCAACCAAGTAGTCGTCTTCACTATCTGTACTGCAAGCTTTCAAGGGTGGCAAACTCCCACATCTGAGGATTGAACTAAGCAAGGTAGCTGCAAAAAAGTGAACCATACTTCATTGGTTACCATTCCATTATGGCGTACTGAGGAACGAGAAGACAAATAGACTTACAAAAAGGAAACAAGAAGAACAAAATGAAGGGCATGTCCCCTGTATGGTCAGTTAAGGAAGATACACTGGCTCAATCATTAAATACTAGGTTCAAATTTGCATGAAGCTAAAGAGAAGCTCCAAACAACAGTTGAGTTGAGTGAACTTGTTTAATGGTGAAAACATCAAATATGTGATCACAAGATGTTCTGTTATTAAAGCTCAACATTGGCAATTTGACTTTTAAAAGTCAAATTTCATAAATGTGATTTTTATCCATTATTTGTCATCAGAAAACTATTAACCATCCTAATTCATAAAAAGGGAGACAAGGAAAACCTGGCAAATTATCGTCCGCTTTATCTGCTCTCCTTCTTTTATAAGCTCTTCAACTTAGTAATCATTAACCTCATAGAGAGGCTACAAGAAATCAGGGAATTGCAGAAAAATGCGCTTAACATAAACATAAGGAGATAAACAGCGGATATCACCCTTATCTACTTGGGCCAAGAGATCAAGAACTCCCATTTTATAAATCAGCTAAGCTTGAACTGTATTAAAGTCACACCGCAATAGATGCGAAATGTCAACGCTAGAGCTCACCCCTCAACAGTATTGGTTATTCCAGCCATGGTATAAGACTGCGAGGTGTGGAACCTACGGAAAGCTGATGCAGATAGACGTTGCGCAACGAGCGATGGAGAGAAGAACATTGAAGATTTCCATTCAACACCAAATCTGCAATGCAGAGATCAGACGACGAACTTCCTTCTCTGACATCACAGATATATTGCGCTGTTACGAAAATACAGATGGGCCGACCATGTAGTGTGAATGCCAGATAAGAGATGGGCACGTAGAGTTACGTCATGGTGGCCATACAACTTTAGCTGCCCTCGCAGGAAACTGAGGATGAGGTGGAGAAATGGCATAATTGAGGCCGTGAGTTCAACATGGTACACCAAGGCAAAAGAGCGAAATGAGTTTACTAAACATTTGGCTACCTGGCATCAGACACACGTACGTTATTGAATACCAGGATTTTGAGATTTGAGAAAACTGTTATGGATTTTCAGAGGATAACTGGCATCATACAAAATGATTTGCCATTTTTTAACATGTCAAAGTTATTTCCACAGAAAGAAGTAAAGTGTATTTGTCCAACTGCTAAGGGTTTCCAAAAGAGGAACAAAGAATAGTAGCACTGTAACCTGTAAGGTATGTCATAAGAGATGACTAAAGAGGATTTGACATAGGGCTGGTTAATCCACATCTTATAGGAACTAAAAGCCAGAAGAAAAAAAAAAGATTTAGAAAGGTCAACATCTGATGTTTGAAAATGGCTGGAGTCGGTGACACGCAATGAAGGGTACCAATCACTGTTAATTTTGACAAGAAACTATTTCGCTACAATACACCCAGGATTCCTGAATATTCAAGAACCCCTCCAATTATACCCAAGTTCTATGTGCCAGAATGGAAGACTGACATGCAAAATAGAACCAACATAATACAGAATGCAAATCTTGGTACTATTCCAACCTTTGAGCACAATGAAAATCTCTTCCTAGAAAAGCGAGAGCAGATGCATTAAAATGTAGAAAACTGGACCAGAGTTAGTGAGAAACTGTATATTTCATGAGCTTTTGCGACCTGATTTTCATCATGAGACATTGAGATATCAGATCGAACTTATGATGAGGCGTGATGAGAATGCAGTGTACATAAGTTGATATTGGAGCTTCATGTATTTGCTCTATGTACTTATAGTTGTCAAAAATATAAATAAATGCTGAGATTACATTTTATAAGCTAATATTGATAGTTGTAACAGAAAGTCTAGCCTTGGACTACAAAGCTGATGGTATAATGAATAGGGCATCTGTTTGTTAAGATAGTGTTACTGCAAGAGTTTACAGAACTGATGTTAATATAATATTTAAGATACTCTTTTTCTTCAAGAGTTTACAAAATTTATCTTAAAATGCTGGATAAGTTATTTGCACCTTTCCCCAGGTCATTTGTTAAGAGCAGTTATAGATGGCGCCTAACTGGCTGTGGGTCTACTTAGCTCTAGTGTTTGAGTCTATTAAGATGGATTTGCATATCGGTTAAACCACCCTCCAAAAAACTGGTTGTATACAACCTCTGTAAAGTCTTCTAAACCAGTATAAAGACGTTAAGTTAAGTTGATGGCATGTATTTTCTGAAGACCAATGCACCTATGTTCCACTAGAACCTGAAATGGTTTTGATATTTATTGATTATACAGAATTAAAGGAACAACCAGATAGTGGAATGCACGTGTTTACTTAAGTTGATTTGTATCTCTATGCAGGTTGTTGGTGACATAGGAGGTTGGAGATAGTAGTTGCTTCCATAATACTGGGAATGATGGACAATCCAGAAGGTGGTGTTTTACTGTTTCCTCTTGTCAGTCGCAGTGCTTGCAGTATGGTAGATGGTCTGCGGTCACTCTGTGTAGATGTCTGGTCTCAAATTGTTTATACTATCTTTTGGATTGGGTTGAGATATATTTATATACAGAGCTCTTGCACACCTCTAAACCATAGGTGCATCCATTGTTATCTTCAGTTGTTTTAAACTATGTTTTTAAGTAGTTCTTTGGTTCCAGCGAAAAGAAATAACCAGACAGATAGGTGAAAAATGTTAACGATACACTGAACAGAAATCCGCCAATATCCTAGACTGACAAAGAACTAACCCCATAACCCCTAATTGTAAATTTAAATACACCAACACAACAAGAGATCATGCATGCACTCAAGCTACTGAAGAATAGAAAAGCTGCAGGACCAGATGGAATCTCTCAAGAAATCATGAAAGCCCAACGCAAACAGAGATGTTACATCCGTTCTTCAAGGTATGAGAACAAGAGGTCATTTCCAAAACTAACAAAAAAATATAAAAAAGGCACATCTAATTAAATTACCAAAGAAAGAGCTTTAGGCAGTTATGGCAAGGAATAACAAGAAAATAATACTAGAGGGTAGGGTGGAAGAAAGTAGTCCAAGAGGCAGACAATGTTACAAGTGAGCGGATAACATCAGGAGATGGACTGGAAAAAGCCTGTAAGATTGCACCATTATGGCAAGAGAGTACACTGCTTAGGACCTTCGATGCAGAGATGGTATTGAGTAGAAATGAACACTTTTGACAGTTAGTGGATAAGCCCTGACCTGGATAATTCTTTATGATATAAAAGAAGCTTTAGATGGAAAACAGAAAGAAGAACAGATAGAATTCTGAGCAACATGATGTCTCACAGCTGAGAATTATCAGAGTGAAATTAAAGAAATGACATCATCCTCATCATCAGTCCCATAACCTAGAAGATCATTGAGGCACAGTTATTGCAGTTTGTAGTATTAGCTCCCGCTATCAACAATGGTGTGTCAGGCTACACACCTGACGGAGCCCATCTCTCTCCAGGTGGCAGTTCATTATAGTTGTGTCTAAATTTCATACAATAAAACTGACATTGTCTTCAGCTAGGGCCAAGGGCACCAATCTCGTGAAGTTCAGACGTGAGAACTAGACTGTGAAATATGACACATGTTTAAGCGTAGTGCTATTCATATAGCCGATGTCCATTCCAGGATAATCGGACGGAAGAAAACACACAAAATGAACGAATTAATCAGTCCAAATGGAAAACAACAACATTCCGTGAACACAAGTGTAAATCATCAACTAGTGTAAATTCCAGGCAAAGCCATGGTCTGGCGGCATCTATAATGAACTAAAACAGAAGAGCAATGTAGACCCACAGTCAGTTATGGAGCCATCTTTGCTGACAAATGACAAACACCTCTATATATGAACTTTATCGATTTTGAAAAGGCATTTGATAGTATAGACCTTACATTAATTTGGAAAATATTGAAGAATTATAGAATACCAGATAAATTTATAAGACTTATACAAGACTTCTATGATAAGGCCAAATCATCCACAAAGTCAAAATGTCAGATTCCT
Organism: Ariolimax columbianus; assembly: GCA_036924085.1. NCBI lineage: Eukaryota > Metazoa > Mollusca > Gastropoda > Stylommatophora > Arionidae > Ariolimax > Ariolimax columbianus. The sequence goes on along the minus strand of JAVGWX010000010.1, from coordinate 55,234,781 downwards.
TTGCAATTCAAACTGGGGTCAGACATGGATGTCCAGCAATCTTTCTTGTGGTCATGGACTGGGTGTTTTGCAAACAACAGCAAATAAAAAAACAAGAGTACTATCAGTTTTGAAAGGACCTTGAACCTCTAGATGTGGTCAAACCTAGTCAGCTTTCGTCTTTTGATCGTTGTGAGGAGGTCGTCGCAAAGTCCACTTGCATTCTTGATTCTTCATCGTAATTTATCATTTGTGATACGGTCTTGTAGTGACATTTAGGAGTCTTCTAAAACATCTCATCTCCATGGCCTGGATTCTTTCCTCCTTGGTGTAATAGAGTTTCGCAGGCATAGATGAATATTGAAAGAATCAGTGAATGCACTAGTCTGATCTTTATGGTGATGAAGAGTCATTTATCTTTCTGTATAGGTTTTAATTATGCAAGCTCTGTTGTAGTTTGTGCTATTCTGACCAGGACATCTGATTTTGATACCATGTCACTGATAGTTGAGCCCAGATACTTGAAGCAGTTTACTGTTTCAAGCGTTTGTCCATTTGCTTTAATCTCAGCATTGATTCCTTCAGTGCTGCTGGTCATCAGCTTTATCTTTTCTGCATTTATCTCCATGTCAGTATTTAGATCAGCTCCCAATGTTCTGTCTCAGTTCTCACCAATGTCATCTGCAAAACATAGGTTAGTAATCGTTCTACCCACTTCTTGACATACCCTTGTGTATTGTTTACCTTTAAAAATCTTAGTTTATTTCAAGTGCTTTCTCTTATTCTGTTCTGATTTGTTATATCCATGATAAAGACAGTTAGTCTACCTATGTACTGCTAGCCAACCACCTGTCTTCTCTCTCATCTGCAAGAAATAGCTGTGTTACAAGTATCTAAAATATACTGAGAACTCATATTTGCATAAATAACTTTACTCATCAGCTTCAGCAGATACACCAGCCAATCTTTGTCCGTCTGGGTCTAAACTAAAGTTGTTGATGTAGGATGCAATGTAATCATAACCTGCCTCCGATGCTAATTCTGCTGGTGTCTGACCATCCTTAAAATAAAAAAAAGGGGAAAAAAGTCATATGAATATTAAATGTCACTGTTAAATTTGGTAGATGTAATATTGTGCTAAACAATTTAAAAGCCTACAGCTATCAACATGTAGTTCTATAGCAGATCCTGCATAGAAAATGATTTGTTTTAGACCATTATTTTCAGGGAGGAGGGGGCCTTCATGTTGTTTCTTGTTGCTTTTCCTTCCCTTACTCAGAGATAAAACAGATAAACACTTTTACAATTGAATAAATTGCAACGTTTGTGACAAGTCAAAAATACAATACTATTGACCTGCCAAAGATGACACTTTAATGAATTTTTATTCTATGGTTTGCGAGTATTTATAGTTATGCATTTCTCTCGTATCACTTGAAAGCACAATTGTATCAAAATACTAAAGCACAATTGTATCAAAATACTACAAACTGGTTAAGAAGCTATGCTGTTGTTCTATTAATAACTAGCTTCAACAAGCTTTTTCTTTTTACTGATCACCAAAAGGAGTGAAAAGTAAAGAATTATGAAAATAAACAGAGGTGCAGCAAATATTTTCAGAAAAAGTCACTCATTAAACGGATTTTATAATTGGCACAATTTTTCAGTAGTAATATTTATAAACAGAGTATTCTAGATCGAGTCATCTGGTTTAAGCATGATAACTTATTTACTTAAGATACTCTGCCATAATACAATAATTATTAGTGTAACATCTTCTAAAGTTTATTAAATAAATATCTTTTAAAATTTGTTAGTCAATCAATTATTTGAATATGATGTACAAATTTATATTTTTAGTGAGCGTGTCTCGATAGAAAAAAACAGCTGGGTAGAAACATACTGTAAACCAATTCTATACTAATGTTTTCTTAGTGTACCACAGTAAAAGAGAGAAAGCTAGCAGTAACATTTAAATGTGTCATGATTAAAGTGTAACATAACACAATTATCTGAGCATTATATTTTTCCTGAAATAATAATTTGAATAGTATGGCTTATTCTTTTCAGTTTTATATATATGTTCTTGTGCCATCTTCTCCAATTATAGATCCCAGTAAAGGTCTTTAATTTATGTAGATTTATAGTTATGTCTTCTTTGATTTTCTCCTTGTTATTTCTGATTAACTGGGTCTTAGCTGTGTTGATTTCTATAACATATTTTCTAGAGGTGGTATAAAGCCTGGTTGTTACTGCCTGTAATTCTTTTTTATCTCCAGCAAGTGTGTCTATCTCACCCATGAAGCTCAGGTTTGTAATAATACATTCTCCTATGATTATAGTCTATTATGATGAGCTTGTTCTTCTGCTAATGGTCTTCTCAGCTTGTGGCTGTAACCTGTTCGATATGATTTTTCTGATGTTCTATAATTGATAGAGTTTTTGGTCTCCCTTCTTTAGAATAGTCATAAACAAGAGATTGCGTCCTTTTAGATGGCCATTTGTTTGTCTACCGTTTTTTATTACATAGGATGGTTAGTATATCTATTAAAGGTGATCCACTTTAACAAACTCTCCTGGGATATTGTCAATTCCCACAGCTTTTCCATTTATAATTGCTGTAATTCTAAAACTGTTTTACATATGACAGTAGGCCAGGTGACGGGCAAGACGACAGCAGAATGGCCAGAACTTATCAGTCAGAATGTAAGATGCAAGTTTAAAGAGATAAAATTAAAGAAGTAAGAACACAGATCAGAGCTCTCCTAAAATACTACAGCATAGAGTGCATGACACTGAAGTTCACCCTACAGGAGCTAGAAGATGAAATTATGAAACTATAAGGAGAAAAAAGCACCAGAGGCAGAAGGTATCACAAATGAGTTCCTCAAACATCTCAGCCTCATATGCAAAGGTTCCTTCTTGTAAGTTTTAACCATAGTTAGCACAAGGGTCTTGGTCTGGCCCTCTGGAAATATCCATGCACATTCAACCTATTCCTAAACCAGGAAAAGACAAACAACATCCTAAAAACTACAGGCCCAACAGTCTCCTTAGCTGTATGGACCGATAAACAAAAGACACACCTGGTACCTTGAGACCTACTCGTGAGCCACCCCAACTTAAACAGTATACAGGCAGCAAAGAGTACCAATTAATTAACATATCTAACACAAGACATAGAAAATGCCTTCCAAGATAAAAATAAAGTTCTAGCCATTTTCTTTGTTCTTCCCTGTGCCTTCGATACTCTGGAGAGAAGGCCTGAAAGCTGCTGGAAATCTTTCAAGTGGGAGTTAAAAGCAACATGTTCTAATGGATAAAAAGTTACCTCTTCCAAAGATCTGTCAGGGTTAAATTGGACAACTATACCAGCAGGTCAGTCAGTCAGTCAGTCAAACTGCTTCCCCACAGAACATGCAACAATAGTCTCATACATGCTCCAAAAGACAGTAGCGGAGGTGGATACCTGGACAAAAGAGTGGGGACTGAAAATAAACCACACCAAAACCTCCAGCACTCTCTTTTCACTCTTCCCTAAAAAAGAAACAATAACAATAAAGATAGGAAACCAACAAATACCTCAATTGGACACACTCACATTCCTTGGAGTTACATTAGATTCTATACTCACCTGGAACCCAAATATAGAGAAGATCCATGCAAGGACCATAAAACTACTCTCTTTTGATGAAAAAACTGGCTGGTACATGGTGGGGGGGGCAAACAAAAGCAAGCGTGTACACTGGTGCGATCAGACCAATCATGGAATATCCCTCTAGCTACTTGGGCAACAGCAGCCAAAACAAACACAGCAAAACTAGACCAACTCCACAATATGGGTCTCAGAATTACCCTTAGGGCATTGAAAAGCACTCCTTTTACATAGCTATGGAAACAGCAAATATTGAGCCCCTCAAATTAAGGACAAAATACAAATCCCTAACTCAATTTGAAAAACTAAAGAGGCTACCTGATCACCCTCTACACTAGAAGTTTCAAGAGAGAACTAAAAACATAGTATTAAAGAAAAGCCCAAACCATCTGGCCAGAGAAATTCACAAAAAACATTCAGACATCCTTGAGGCTGAAATAAAAAAGTGTGAAGCACTCATTCCAAAACCATGTTTACGGAGCCAGGACAGGACAGGACAGGTCCAAAATACTCTTCTAGGTTCCAGGGATAAACAAAGAAAAGTGAGCAGTCAGCAACTAAAAAAAAAATTCACGTTCTGCTGGGGCTTAAGAGACAGTACCCTAGCAATTCCTGGACACATGTGCACACAGATGGATTGGACACGGTGAGCAAAAAAAGGGGAGGCAGTGGAATCTACATCGCACACATCAACTGCAACATAGAAAATCACTCCATACCAGCAGAAGAGACCTATACCAATTTCAGAGCTGAAGCAACAGCTGTTCATGCAGCAACGAGGATTCGTATCAGTCAAAACACAACTACAAGGAAAATAGTCATTCTAACAGACTCCAGGAGCATACTCCAAGACATCTCAAGCCCCAAACAAGATACTCTCACATGAAATAAAATATAACATCAGATTGCTGTCCTAAAAACTAGTCTTACAGTTGATTCCAACCCACTGTGGAATCCTTAAAAATGAGATAGCAGATGAGCTCGCAAAAAAACGGAAGTGGTGGCATGCAAACTCATCATCCACAAAGCTAAAAAGAAGCAAAGACACTCATCAAATGATCCATCAGGATGTAATGGAGAAACCACCACAAAGAATACAAACCAGAACATAACAGCATAGATAAACTTGGCAGACAAAGATCTTCAGACTCAGAACAGGACGTTGCCTACCTCCACAGAATGGGTTTCAGAGACACCGGCACTCACGATTGTGGAGCACCCAAGCAAGCACCAAAACACATTCAGCAAGACTGCCCTACAGACCAAAGAGAGGCAGTCTGGCATGGGAGAGCGACCATGCTCGAAAAGTTGTGGGAGACTGGTGAAGATGTCAAATGCAGTCTCCTTCATGAACCTCACTAGGTTAATCAAAGTTAATCAAAGAAGAGGAAGCTGTTAAATTGTCTTTTCTATTTCCCTTTTTATATATTGATTGACTATCATATCATTATTTGAAAAGGATTGATTCTCATTCTCTGATGTCTTTGGACATTGAAACACATTTGGATCCCCAATGTTTTCAATATTTTTGAGCAGTACTTAAGTCTATCTGTTCAGAATTTGTTTCTAGTTTCCTGTAGTAGTGAACGAGTGGAATTATTCTGTCTCTCATCAGGTCTTTGCATAACTGTGCAGAAGCAGGATATCTTAGTTGATCAAGGTTGAATCTAGTTCTGATATTTTTTAGTTGTTTCACTATTTTCAACTTGACCAGAAAGTTTCACACATCAGATCACTGTCTATGTCAGGGAATGGTTTATCTTTTATACATCTATTCTTATAAAATTCTTTTTTGTATCAGAATGTAGGCAGTTTGGTTATGATGTGATCCATCTGGCACATACCATTGCATGTCCTCTCTATATTTTATATATTTCTACAAAATTGTATGGCTACATACAAACTTGACTGAGCATGTTACAGTGTGGATTCAGGTCTGGAAGATCAACAATCAATAAGATTTTTTTCCCTTTAGCAACTTCAGAAAAAGTAACACAAGCAGAATCAGACATTTTATATCACCTTCATTGACATGATAAAGACATTTGATTTGGTAAGCAGGTATGGACTTTTCAAAATCCTCTTTAAAATGGGATGACCAAACAAACTGCTACAACTGATAACATCGTTCCATGAGGCCATGAAAGGAACAATCCAATTTGATAGTAGTATATCTGAATCATTTATTATTCACAGTTGTACTATACAAGGTTGCATCCTGGTCCCAACACTATTTAGGAATCATCTTTGCTCTGCTACTGAAGCATGCATTTGGTAACACAATAAAGAATTTTTCCTTCCAACTAGGTCGTACTGTTGGCTGTTAATCTTGCATAACTCAAGACCAAAATGAAGATTAGGGAGGTCACCACCAGTGAATGGCTATTCCCTGATGATGCTGTAAATTGTCACCCTCAGTCAACAGGATAGATCACTTCTCCCAAACATGCAAAGAATTTGGTCTCACAACAAGTCTCCACAAAACAAATGTGCTGAGACAGGCAGTAGATATCACACTAACCGCTACCATCAATAATTATGAAATTCGCAGCTGTGCACCAATTCATGTACCGATACCTGCTCATTTTCTTCTTCTTGTTCACCATGCTTTTTCTTGTTATGTCTACTCCAGTTCTCTGGATAAGGTTGCTGTAAGTAGAGAGTTCTTTGGGTGTATATTCGTCTTCGTGGGCAGCACACAATTGGATAAGCATATTCTAAACCAAACAGCAAGAGAGAGCTGGAAAAACAAAACCGAAAGCCTCAACCTAGACAAAGAAGGGAACAAGCTATGGAAGCTAGTCAGAGCCATTAATGACGAAACCCCTTCAAACAAACAAATTACCATCAAGCAGGGCGAAAACTTGCTCACTGGAAAAAAAGCAGCAAACGCTTTTGTAGAACACTATGCCAAAGCAAACCACATCGAGGTCCCTGCAGATAGGCATACACAGACATTAGTGAAGAGCAAAAGGGGCACGACAACATCAATACGGCACCAGAAGAGCATATGATAGCCAAATTAACAATGAGTGAAATGGAAGAGGCCATGAGAACATTAAAGAAAAGGAAATCTCCCGGAAAAGACGAGATAACAAACGAAATGCTGATGGGGCTGGGTCCAACAGCGAAGAGGAAACTGCTATCGGTCCTGAACCAAAGCTGGAAAAGGGGAATTGTACCCCAGGCATGAAAAGACGCAGTACTTGTACCAGTACCAAAAAAAGGAAAGGACAAAACAGATCCAAATGGATACAGGCCTATCAGCCTACTGAGCTGTGTCGGAAAACTGATGGAACGTATGATAAACACCAGACTGATGTGGCATCTGGAAGAAAAACGAATACTAATTCCACAGCAAGCCGGCTTTAGACAGCACAGATCCACTGAGGACCAGGTCATCCTCATAGCCCAGGAAATAGAAGATGCCTACCAGGCACAGAAACACACAGTAGCGGTTTGGGTGGACCTGGAAAAGGCATTTGACAAAGTCTGGAAAGACGGACTTAGAGTCAAGCTAAGGAGAAGTGAAGTTTGTGGGAGAATGTACAAGTGGATCAACCACTACCTCAAAAACAGAACGGCCAGAGTCCAAGTACAAGGGCAGATGAGCAAAAAGGTGACACTCGAGCAGGGAGTACCCCAAGGGGGAGTACTGTCACCCACACTCTTCCTGGTGTATATAAACGACATTACAGAGAATATACCAAGAAGAGTCTATAGCTCAATGTTTGCAGACGATCTGGGTATGTGGACCTCTGAAAAGAATCTCACCATAGCAAGAAATCGGATGCAGCAGGCCCTAACATCGCTGGAAGAGTGGGCGAACTCATGGCTGGTCAAAATAAACGAGGAGAAAACCACATGTACAATATTCTCGCTTTCAATCAAACCTCAAAACACCAAATTAAGGCTAAATGGTAAATTCCTGCAGCCAAACGACAACCCAAACTATCTGGGAGTCACATTTGATCGGCGCAATGACATGGAAAAGTCAGATCGAGAGAAACCGAATGAGAGCCAGAGAAAGAATGGCAATCATGAGGAAACTTGCTGGCAGAAGCTGGGAAGCAGACGAAAGTATACTAAAGAAACTGTACACTGGAAGAGTGAAACCAGTTCTCGAGTATGGCATTGAGGCATAGACAACAGCAGCAAAGGCGAACTTAGATAAAGTTGACAAACTTCAAAACCAAGCCATGAGAGTTATAACAGGAGGCATGAATTCAACGCCAATTGTAGAACTTGAAAAGATTACAAAGCTGCAACCCATGACTGATAGAAGAGACTGCAGAGCCCAGCTGCAGTCAGAGAAACTCCAAAGGCTGACTGACCACCCAATGCACCAGAGACTAAACAATTTGGGAAATGGGAAACTAAAGCGGAGAAACTATGCAGAAATAGCCAAAGCAAAGATGCACGAAGATCCCATAAACGCACTAACAACACCAAAGCCCATTACTACTGTACGAAAACCTACCTGGAGGCAGGATATATTTCCAGAGGTGGTAGAAAATATACCAGGTATTGGAAACAAAAACTGCCAGACTGAAAAAGAAAGGAGAGATACTACCCTAAGCTTTATATCGAAAAACTACCCAAGCATGGACTGGACCCATGCATACACCGACGGTTCTGTAACAAACACTATACAGAACGGAGGGGCAGGAGCATTCCTGAACCTACCAAATGGCAGACAAAGAACACTGTCATTTGCTACTGGTAAGTACACAAGCAATTTCAAAGCGGAGGCAGAGGCACTGAGGGCGGCAGTGGAAGAAATGGTGACACATAAAGAAAATGAAAACCATATAGTCCTGCTTACAGATGCTCTGGCCGTAGTCACAGCGCTAAAAGGCCAGAAAAACACTGAGCTTAATGACTTAAGAGCAGTACTCTGTCAACTATGCCAGCAGTCCGCACCAAAAAGGGTAATGGTACAGTGGGTCCCATCACACTGCAACATCCAAGGCAACGAGGAGGCAGACAGACTGGCAAAAGAAGGTGCAAGACTACCACAAACAGATACTAGTATGACATACGAAGAGTCAAAACGGCTTATTAAAGCCAGATACATGACCAAATGGGAAACTGAACATACCGGCTACACCAAAAACGATGCCTATTACCAGTTGAACAGAAGAGAGCGAGCAGGTCGATGTCTTCAGACTTCGCACTGGCCACAATAGACTGAGGTACCACCTATTCAACAAATTGAAGATAGGTGGTACCGACGAATGCCCGTGTGGTACCGAGAAAATGACCGCTGAGCATCTGCTGCAGAACTGCCCGACATACGAGGATCAGAGAGAGCAGATGTGGCCATCACCAGTGGAACCACAAGACAAGCTCTATGGCAGTGTCGACAGCCTCAGGATGACCGCCGCTTTTTTCGAAAAAATAATGGTTACTGTCTGACTGCGTACGATGAAGAAGAAGGATAAGCATATAATAGTCTTGCAGGATATATTCAGATGTCTGTGCTGCATGTCTGCACATACACATTGGCGATGGAGCCAATTTTAGTCGGTGTAGATGGCTATTCAATCTGTTATGACCCATTCTCAAACATAACATGATCACTTGTTCTGCTCGATCAAGACAGTGATAGTTGTCTTTCGTTTGGTCTCAACTTTCCTTATTGCTTGGATAAGTGTCTTGTTTTCTTGGAAGATGATTGTCTGTTTGTTTTGTTCTTGTGTTGCTCCCTCCTTTGCCAATCTGTCTGCTGTCTCATGCCACAGTGTGATGGTATGTAGCACTACCCATCTTTTTGCTTTAAGTTCGCCCAAGGCTTCCTTAAGCTCTAGAAGTTTATCATTTTTGAAGGCTTGCAGAACTGACATTGTATCTGTAAGGAATACAACCTGCTGACATTGGCTTGTTGTGTTGTTAATCATTTCTGCAGCAATAGTTAGTGTCTGTACTTCAGCCGAGTAGTTTGAACAGAATTTTCTAGTGGTTTCATTTTCTTTATCTGGATAGACAACATAGATTCCTGCGCCTTCATTTTTCACTGCTCTTGTTGCTGATCCATCAGTATATTCCTGGATCCATGCTTCTCTGGGGTACAGTTTACCGATCATGTTGCATGCTGCTGCTTTATTTTGGAGAGCATTTTGGTTTCCCATGGGGCAGGTGGCAGTTATGAATGTTTTTATGCTGAGGTTTTGGTGTGACAAGCTCTCTCTAGACCCAGAAATTGGCATGAACTGCTCCCACATTTGCTCATCTCATATGTATGTTAGGATAACAAGAAACTTACAATTAAAACTAAGTCATAGTTTACAATGCATATGTTGTCAGCTCAACAGCACAAGTGGAAAGAAAACTAACTAATATGTTGTAAGCATGTTCCTTTATGGTAACGAAACTTGAGCAATCTACGCCAAACAAGAGCAAAGGTTTAGAGTTCAGCTACAACAAAAAAGTGACGTTATGGTGGCCCTACAACTATAATTGTCGCCCCGGATGTCCACTAATAGGATGGAGAGATGGCCTGCTACAAAACCTTGGTTCGGCATATTACTTAAAGACAAAAGGCAGAGATGAGTTTAGATAACATTTGGCTACCTGGCATAGCGCACATAATGTGCCTGAATGAACACCAAGATTACAGTATTGTGGATATTATTACCAAAAAGACTGGTTTTGAAGAGCAGTACCTTCACAGAATCTTAGGTAAACCTTCAAAAGACAAATGATAATGAAGTCTTTATTGCCCAGATGTGCTTATGTCAGTCAGGTCAGGTCATCCAGTAACCGGTCGTTGGGGCACACATGAAGACATCCTCACAACTCCACGTCATCCCTTTCTGTCAGCGGTCGCTACCTGTGCCTCCTCTTATTGGGACGACCTTTTCATCGTCTGCCTTGCATGTTTCCGTGATCGTGATGGCAGGATCGTATTTACAAGACCATTTGATCTCAATATGTGACCGTACTAAGCGAGTTTCCTTCTTTTGACAGTTGCCAAGAGGTCTTCAAAAAGCCCTATTGCTGTTGTAATTCTTTCTCGTATTTCCTCATTTATAACTCGATCTTTGTATGTGACATTTAGAAGTCTTCGGAAACATCTTATCTCCAAGGCCTGTATTCTCCGCTGCAGGTCAGCTGTAATTGCCCATGTCTCACAAGCATAGGGAATATTGATGGAACAATGTACGCATTAATATGATTTTGTGCGTAGTGCTAACCGTTTATCTTGCCGGATTTTCTTAAGTCATGCAAGCGGCGCTATTGTCTGTGCTATTCTGGCCATCACCCCACATTTTGAACCTTCATCTCTGACAATGGAACACAGATATTTAAAACCGTCGACCACTTCGAGTTCCTTTTATCCTACTGTTGAAGCCCTCGACGTTATTAGTCATTAATTTTGTCTTTCCAGTGTTTATCTCCATGCCATAGTCAAGAGCTGTTTCATCGACTCATTCCTGGAGTTCTGCTTCTGCCAACCTGTCGATGTCATCTTCAAAAAGAAGGTTGGTAATTGTTCGGCCCCCTATCTTGACAGTACCAACGTGATCTCCAAGTGCCTTACTCATAATTCACTCAAGGAATATATTGAAAAGTGTTGGGGAGAGTGTACAACCCTTTCTCACACCGACTGATGTGCGGAAACAGTCCCGGCGCCTCCCATTCACAAGAACTGCGCTGGACGCCTTGTCATGCCTTTATAATATTTCCGTTGATTTTATACATCCGCATGGATGCCACCTAGAATCATATACCGGGGAGGCTCACCCTGGGGGCCACTCTTCCCCTACTCTCTCTTCTCACCTCACTCTGTTTCATTTGACTCTGTCCTACAGTCACACCCTTGCACAACTTTCACATGCGCCCTCGTGGTAAAGCCCTTCCATAGCACTTTGGTTGGGCTAGCTTCTGAGGGCGCACAAACCTAGCATAGGTACATACAGATGCACACATGCATCCAAGCACTGGTTTATGCGTCCTGATATCGCCCAATTGACTACGGTCTGGGGTGGAAAATGGCGCGCCTCCGCCAGTAAAAACTAGTGAGGCAAACATCTAAGCAAAAAAAAAAAAAAAAATACATCCGCATGGTTGCCCATAGCGCTTTATGCCATACCCTATCAAACACCTTCTTGAAATCAACAAGCACATGATACAGTTTTTGCTGCTGTTTTAGATATTTCTCGCTTAGCAGTCTTAAATTAAATATCTGTTTTGTAGTGCTTCTTCCCTATCTGAACTCTGCTTGCTCCTCAGCAATGATGTTCTCTGCATGGGGTTTCAGTCGGTCGAGGATTAATCTAAGCATGACCTTGCTAGGGTGGCTGATGAGGCTTATTGTTTTGTAACTTTGGCAAGCTTTAGGTTTTCAGACTTAGGTAACGGTATAACCATTGATTTTGTCCATTAGTAAAAAAACTGGCCGAACTTATAGACAAAAAGAGTGATCACAGTGGATTTATCCTGATGGATGTAAGTCTATTCATTGAGCCTGTTTTTGAAGACCTGACGAATGAGCAATTGCTGCGGAAATGTATTCATGGAACAATGAATCCTTGAATAAGCCTACTTGCGATCGTTGCTCTAAGGAGAATTATGTTGAAAAAGTCACATTTGAGGAGTTAGTATTAAATACTATGGTATATTTTAATGATGGTGCTTTATCCATGATTAACATTATTTTAACATTTTGGTATACTCAGTGGATATTTCACTGAGCGATATCAAGTCAAAGACAACAGCTGCATAACATTATCTGTGGTAAAAGCCTCCAAAACAACCCAGACGAGAAGAAAAAAACTCAAGAGCCACCAGAAAAGGCTTCTTAGATATAAGTCAAAAAAGGAGATATGTACACTTTTGGAGGACATTAGAAGTAATTTTATAAGTGAACGTAAGAAAAAAAAAATTTATTCACGGTTTCCGGAACTATGTTTTTAATGTTGTCAAACTTCAAAATATCATATCTCTAACAATTACTGTTTTTTTTTTTTTTTGTTTTTTTTTGCGTTCGCCTTATTTTCTCTAATTCCCAAGGCGGTGTGCGTTGCGCTGTGTTTTTATTTTGCGCTTGTCGGCTCAGTGCATCCGACTTCAGCACGCATTTTATGTAAGGGTCTGCTTCCTCCTGCATTTTCTAAGGGTTTGCTTCCCCGGGGTAACGGCCGGTGCTGTGATGGGGATTGAACCCAGCACCTTCGGTTCGTGAGCTGTGCCACTTAACCACTAGGCCACGCCGTCCCCAATTACTGTTTAATTTGCATGAAATGTAGCATGAATATTGCTAGTCATATTACGCAGATTATGAGGTAGAATAAATGCAGGAAAATGCCATCCTATCACAAATGTGAAAAGATTATATTCTTTTAGAGTTGCTGTTGTTTTATTCAAATACTGGTAAAGTTGTGGACTAAACCATTCAGTATTGCCATTTTAGAAATGTAAGTGGAGGTGTCACTGCTGTTTGGGATGAAGTTTTAGAGACTTCATTGTAAGTGGCCACACCTTGTTTATGAGGTTGGGTTGTCAGTTCTCACTTTTCTTTGTTACATGTGCAAAATTATAGCTGGATCAACTAAAGTATGCTGATAATGGGAGTCAAGCCTGGTACTTTCATTATAAAATACAAGTACTCTACCCCTACACTAATCTGACATGTAAGAACATAGTGATGAAGACATAGAAGAACATTATAAGGATTTTATAACAGACCAATAAAATCTTCAGGATATTCTGATAACTATGAAAGATGTGATCTCCAAAATAAGAAAAGAAAAATACAAGAATATATTATGTGAATTTTGATTAGGAAAAAGAAATGACAGATGTGATAGGTTGAATTTATTTTGTGAAAAAAACCAATTAGTTGTTTGCAAACATATTTTCTCAAAAAGCTCCAAAATTAATTGGAAAAGTCCAAGAGATACAATAAGAAATCATATTTACTTTTTTATCATAACAGATAGATTAAAAAATGGTGTCACAATGACAATACTCCAAGTGTGGCTATAACTGCAGATTGCAGTGGTAAAGGAAGAGACTAAAGTTTTTCTGAATGAGAAAAACTGCCCTAAACCACTTTTATTGAACACTGAATAACTTTGGAAATTAGTTTTTTCTGTAGATGTTTGATTTATTAATGAACAGTTTTTAAAACTACAAGGGAAAACAACAGTGCACATATGTGAGACTTATGCTGGAGTAAAGTATGTCAGTACACTCAAAAGAAATACATCTATGTTCTAAGAAAAGTACCCAAATTTGTTGTCTGCAACATTGACTGCTGTAGGCCAATGAGACTAAAGTCAACTAATCATTTTTCTATCAATATTACTAGGATTTTCTATACACAGCTCGTTCTCATGCTGATATCATGAAGGAAATCTATGAAAATCACATTCCAGCATCTTCAGTGCACTTCTCTAGTGGCAGCCAATTAACAAGTAAACAACAGGTGGTGGTGCTGCAGCCGGACAGAATTAGTGAAACCATCATCCCTGATCAGTACTGGCCCTCTGATCAGAAAAGAGATGGCCAATGACAACCCCAGATCGCTCCAGCGCCCCATCAGGTTCTTTGGATTTTGTTGAGCTCTGATCTGATTTCTTGCAGTATTTGTTCACCTCTGGTGTCTTGTTTCCTTGTTATTGCCTATAGCAGAGCCATAGACTCTGCCCTAAAACTGGAAGAAGTCCCAGTAGAGAGAAGTCTTTTGTTGAATATTTCAAGGATACCTCCTCCACTATCTTTAACTGCGTTCTCTGCAGATCCATCTGTGTATACATTGTTTAGTCCTATAGTCTGTATTTTCCTTCAATCATCACCTGAGCTAGTGTATTTAGGTGGCAACCAGACAATTGTTACTGTTTTTATTCCTGGAATCTCCATGGTAATTAAAATGTTTTCAGTCCCTTAACATTTCCATTTCTGTACATTGCTTTTGGAGAAGATTTTCATGGTGATGATGCAGGTGTTTTGAGTTATTTACATAAGCTGGTTCTCTACAGCCAGTTTTTGGTCAACAAAATTTTTTTTGCTTGCATAGAATGATTTCTTGTATGTCAATTTGGTGACTATTGTCTTTGATGCAAAAAAGGCCAGTGTAGTATCTCTGATATTGTGCTTCTATATCTGCTCTATCCGTCGCGCTGACATCATCTGCATTTTTAAGGACGGTCATAATATTCTTTGACTGGAGAAGGCTTTTTCGGCATTTGATTTTGCTACCTCTTGTCTCAGCTGCTCTGATCATCTTGTTCAGACTAGGCTGTTCATAGTCCTCTTTTAGTCTGCTTCTGATCAGCTTGTTCAGCTCGCATAACTCGACAATGTTGTGCATGCCATTCTGTTTCAGCCTTCTCCTTGTATATAGAAGTTGTAGGGGATCCGCTAATCTGACTTCCTTTTGCCACTTTGGGTACTTTTGCCAGTGATGCAATGTTTCAGCTTTTCTGTCAGCTGTTTCAGGTGATAGGTAGGAAATCCCTTGCACATACAATTCTCTTGTTGGATTTTCTCTGAAAGCATAGCAGCATCTAGCATTGTTGGAATCTGGAAATGTCTTTTATGCGATAGTGAGTCCATGTTTAAGGTTGCCCTAATGGATCTGTGGTCGTTGTTTATATCTAGTCGATGCAGCACCTCTACATTTGTAACAAACTTGATGTTGTCATATAACACATAGTCTATTTCCTCTTTGGTTTCCCAGTTTGAGAAGTGCCAGGTCCATCTGTTCCCAGCCGGCTTTTGTAGCCAGACACTCACCTCTCATATTTTGGATATCGTCGGAGAAGGCGCTGATGTAATGTTTGCATGTTTGCCTACACCCTACTCTTGCATTAAAGTTCCCAATTGCTGGTTGATGTAGTTGAGTTTCAAGCAGCCCATGGAAATATTCAATGTTGTCATCTGTATATCCACTATGGGGCGTACAGCACTGTACAACAATAAGTGGCTTAGCTTGGTCATGCACTTTCAGCTTGAGTGTGGCTATTCTGGAGCTGATAATCTCAACAGATTTAACAAATGGTGCATGGCGTATAGTAATAATAAATCCCACTCCATCAACGTGATATTGTCCCTTCCCAGCACCAACGTAAAACTCTAAAACTCGTCTCCTGTTTTGGAACCATATGAAGTGTGAATCAAAATGAGCGGGAGTTTAAGATATTCTGATGACGTCATATTTTATATTATTTAGGCGGACCATTAAATGGTACTTTTTTACTTATGTATGCCAAAATCACTTTGAAGGTTGCAAGATATGACTTGAAATGTACGAAATGAGTTTACTAAACATTTGGATACCTGGCATCAGACACACGTGCCTGATTGAATTCCAGGATTTTAAGATTGAAAATGATTTGGAATGCGTTTCAGCTTCTCGCTGAGCACCTTCTTTTCTCATCTTTTGCCAAGGGAGCATAATTTTTGTGCTTTTTCATTCCCTGGATTTAAGTGGACCTCGGTGACCTCATGATTAATCTGAGGCCTACATTAAGAACTTTGGTTAAGCGTTCTGTGTTTGTTTTGGATGCAGTCGCCTAGACTGACATTCCATATTTCAATACTGGCCTGACTGTACCTGTGTAGACATTTTATGGGGTACTGCTGGTCGCTTGTGTCAGCCAGTATCGTCATGAGGGTATAGTATCCTAGTGGCCTTTTGCTCAATGGCGTTTAGGTGTGGCTTCAATGTGAGTCGATTGTCTAGTTTCATCCCAAAGTAAATGGGGTTATTCTCAAATGCAAGCTTGCTTTCTTGCAATTGTAGTTTATTGTTTCTTTTTGGTTTGAAAGCGAGAAGCAGGCGACTACTGTCTTTGAGGGGTTGATTTGTACACCTCAATCAGATGTCCAGTTATCAGAAAGAAGAGATACAACTCTGAGGTACATAATGGAAAACTACCCAAGCATGGACTGGACCCATGCATACACCGACGGTTCTGTAACGAACACAACACAGAACGGAGGGGCAGGGGTATTCCTGAGCCTACCAAATGGCAGAAAAATAACACTGTCAGTGGCAACTGGAAAATACACAAGCAATTTCAGAGCGGAGGCAGAGGCACTGAGGGCTGCAGTAGAAGAAATGGTGACAGGTAAAAGGAATGAAAGCCATATAGTCCTGCTCACAGATGCCCTGGCTGTAGTCACAGCACAATAAAGCCAGAAAAATACTGAACTTAATGATTTAAGAGCAGTACTCTGTCAACTATGCCAGCAGTCTGCACCAAAAAGAGTAGTGGTACAGTGGGTTCCATCCCACTGTAACATCCAAGGCAACGAGGAGGCAGACAGACTGGCAAAAGAAGGTGCAAGACTACCACAACCAGATACTAGTGTGACATACGAAGAGTCAAAAAGGCTTATTAGAGCTAGATACATGACCAAATGGGAAACAGAACATACTGGCTACACAAAAAACGATGCCTATTACCAGTTGAACAGAAGAGAGCAGGTCGTGGTCTTGAGACTCCGCACAGGCCACAACAGACTGAGGTACCACCTATTCAACAAATTGAAGATAGGTGGCACTGACGAATGCTCGTGTGGTACCGGGAAAATGACCGCTGAACATTTGCTGCAAAACTGCCGACATACAAGGATCAGAGAAAGCACATGTGGCCATCACCAGTGGCAACACTAGACAAGCTCTATGGCAGTGTCGACAGCCTCAGGATGGCCGCTGCTTTTTTCGAAAAAATAAAGGTTGACGTCTGACAGCGTAAGAAGAAGAAGAAGAATTGTGCTTAGTGCTGTCTGCATTCAGTGTTTGCAGTAGGAAGATGTTCTGCAGCACTCCAGGCTGCAAAGACATCGGCACGAAAAGCTCTGGAGATATGCTAGAGAAGAGTCTCTGCAATATTGTTGACAAATATTATGAAGAGTAAGTGAGATGACTCCTCCTTGTGATACACCTTGTTATAGATTGACACAGTGGCTAAGTTTTCCATTGAGTTTCAGTTTTTATTGTGTGATACTCGAGGAAGTCTTGTATCCAGCTAAACATTCTCCCTTTGATTCTATTTTTAGCAGCTTGAGAAGAAGTCCTTCTCTCCATACCTTGTAGAAATCCTTAGGTTGAAAAAGGCAGTACTTTTTTCTTCTCTTGGAAAGCATTTTCTACTTCCTGGGATAGATATACTAGCTGCTCTTTGGTACTATGGTATTCCCTATAAACAGATTTGTGAGCTGTACAGCAAACAGTTTTTTCTCCAGATTTATCAGCCGTCTCATTTTGACCATTTTCTCTCCATAACCTTGCCCAGTTAGCTCAGTAAGCTGATTAGTTTGTGGCTTAATTTTCTGGTTTTCTTCAGCCGTTTCTTTATGATGGAAGTGATTATTGCCTCTTGCAATCTGCTTGTATCTTTCCAGTTCTTCATGATTGGTTAAATATTAGTTGGAAGTTAATGTCTGGCTGTGAGTTTCAGTTGCTTGATATGTAATTTGTGATGTCATCCTTTCCTTGGGCTTTCTTAGCCTTTAGTTTCCTTATAGAGGTATTTATATTGTGAAGGATGACTTCATGCATAGGTCTCGGTTTTGGTCCTTCAGTTTGTTTTAACATTTTTGTTCGGACTGCTTGATGTCATGCTTTCTTCCTTGTAGTACAGGATGTTTGCAGTCATCTTTCCTATATAGTGTTTTCCATTTTATTTATCACAGTTGTGCAGCATCTTGCTTTTGTTTCTTTGTTAAGAACTTTTGTCATGTTCTAGTTTGCTTGTGTCTTTGTTCATGTTCAAGCTACTGGTATTTTCGTGCTAGCTCCTTTGTGTTTCAGCCTTCTTCTGTTCGTCGAAGATACGTTCTATGTTGTTATGCCTCTGGATATTTTCTAATGTGGGGTTCAGCTCCATGGTTTCTCGTGCTTCATTTAAAGTTTATAGTTGTTGTTTTCCATGTGGGATTTATGTCTTTGCAGTTTGAATGATCGCATCACCAATACTGTCAACATTTTCTCTGATCTGTTTTCATATTCCCAGCTTCTTCATGAATGGCTGTTAGAGTGACTTACAATAAGGTGTCTTTGTTCTTCAAGTTTCATCTTGTATGTGAAAGGCTGTAACAGTTTGTGATTGTCGTGTTGCCCTCAGGTAAGAATAGCTTGATTGTGAGGCATTCAAACTTTCCCTTTCCAGATCTGCTTGCCTCTAATGGGTGAAATGGGGGTTTTCACCAATGTCAGAATCTCACCTTTGATCTGTCTTGGCGAAAGGATTCATATTCACAAATAAAGAATTTTTGGGTATTTTTTAGGTGCGTTTCTTGGATGTCGATATTGTATTTTCTGAGGAATTCAATTACCTTCAGCTTTTTTTTCTTCTGCATTCCTTCCATTGAGCCACTGTAAAGCATTGGGCTGCATGGCCAGTTGCACTACTCTGCCTTTCCCTGGCATTTAAGTTGAGAGTGGCACTGATTGTTTGGGTGAGTCCTTTTGAGGTTGAGGACCTGACTCCCTTACTTCTCGGTTGTAGCTAATAGGGACGTCATCATAACGTAAGGTTCAACTATCACATGATCATGCTTGTAGATTCGTGCGTGTCCTAAATTTTCATGGTGTCTGCGCTGCAGCTAACACACCGTCTTCGGCAGGCCGAGTTGTATTATGTATTCTAGGTTGTCTCCCATAGCTTCTTCCATCTGCCGGTCATGACTGCATGGCAGCAGGCTGGTTTGTTTGTCACAGTTTCCTTCCGTATGACTAGAGCTTATAACAACTTTTGTTCGCTAGAATGTACCCATCATGGAACAAATGGAGCATTTCTGTAAGGGGAACAGTGCTACCTGTTGCCCCCCCCCCCCCCCCCCTGTTCTGATGGGATACATTACCGTTTGGTTAGTGACTGCTTATTTATCCAGTTTTAACTAACTTAGATCGCCTCTGACACACCATATCTGGGGGTCATTCCACCCTGTCCTCCAGGCTGAGCATACTGATGAAGGTGGCCTAAGCTCCTTCCAGGGGTTGCACTATGCTTGGCTTTCTCTGTGTGTTACTCACTATTACGTGGATTACGTAGGGGAAACAGAAATAGGTACGCAACATCTAAATTTTAGGTACTTTAGACTACCTCATCATCATTTACTAAAAAAACGCTCATCAAGTTAACTCCATTATGGTATGTCAGAAACACATAAGAAAATACATAGCAAATTCAATTTTATGCCAATTTCACTATCAAAATGCAACAAAGTTTTCAATGTAGGTTACTTTTGGCAAAGAAAATGACATAATTTTTAGTACTTGTAGCGAATAAAAATTGTGCATATTATGTGAAATATTATTTGTGAAATTTTATGGTAGCCTTCTGATAGTCTTATCTACTTATTCTGTGAGGTGTCATGGAGAGCTGTAGTTTTCTGTCCAGGGCCAGACACATTGCTGATGTTAGTCATTCCATGACGATTTAGAATATTCATATTTCCTATCAATCTAGTTCTCATTCTGTTTGTGAAACCCAACCGCTGTGCATTTTAGGTGCACAGGAGTAGTTGGTCAGGCTACATTCTCATTTTATGGCCAAACCACTTGATTCTCTTCTCATAAATATATTCAGTGCAGGGTCTTGCTTCAATGTTTCGCACCTCTGCATTGCACATTCTGTCTCTCCTAGCTAACTTTGCTTACCTTAACATTTTTATACTGGTTTAGAAGACTGTGCAGAGCCTGTATACAACCAGTGTGTGTCTTGTCTTTCTTGTAACCGCATGAGGTTGTAGTGGCATCACTCAGTGTGTTAGTGATGTGTCTTGGGCATCATGCTAACCAGGTAGGGCCCAATTTCTCCCGGGTGATATGTTTTAGTCTAATATTGTCCCGTGTTTACATTTCACAGCCACGCCAAATCTGACACTTTCTACAAATAGGGCGAGGGGCATAAATCTCATGAAGTTCAGTTGTGTGCACTAGACCATGGAAATACGACACAGAGTAACCATAATACTATTACATATACCCAATGACCATGCCAGGATAATTGGAAGGAAAAAAACACACATAAATGAATGAACTAACTAATCCAGATGGAAAACAGCAACACGTTTCTGTGAACACAAGTGTAAGTCGTCTAATTTCAGTCAAATCCGTGGCATCTGTAATGAATTAAAACACCAGAGCAAAGTTAGATCCGCTGCCAGTTAGGTACCATCTTTGCTACTCTTTCTTACATTGATGTTTTCAGAAGGTATCTCATCTCACATGCTTATCTGCAGAATTTCTGTTTTGGATGTGTTAATTTTCAAACACAGAGTTGAGTGCAGTAAGATGTTGCTGCCGATCCTCTTCGCTCTAATATAGTAGACATTGATAATCTGCAAAAAGGAGTTCATGTAACTGATCTTCCTCTGCATTTTTGGTAGATGCTCCCTTTTTGCCTCCAATATTATTCTGTCCATATATGTGTTGAAGAGTAGTGGTGACAACACACACCCTTGTCTCACCCAGTTTGTTATCTCCATTGCTTCGGTCAAGCCATCTGTTCTTACTTTGACACACTTAGTACAGTGCTCTAATATTCTTCAACAGCTAACCCAGTACTCCATATAGTCGTCTAGGATGGCGAATAGTTTATTTCTGTCAATAGCCTTTCTTGATCTATGTTTACAATGTTGAGTTTCCGATTGAGCACTACATTAGTTGTCTCGGTTTGAGTTGAACGCACTTCGTAAAAAGCCTTTTTCACTGCCACCTGGACTTGCTCCCACACCTTACATGTATGATATTATAACACCTAGGATGGAACGTATGATAAACACCAGACTGATGTGGCATCTGGAAGAAAAACGAATACTAATTCCACAGCAAGCCGGCTTTAGACAGCACAGATCCACTGAGGACCAGGTCATCCTCATAGCCCAGGAAATAGAAGATGCCTACCAGGCACAGAAACACACAGTAGCGGTTTGGGTGGACCTTGAGAAGGCATTTGACAAAGTCTGGAAAGACGGACTTAGAGTCAAGCTAAGGAGAAGTGAAGTTTGTGGGAGAATGTACAAGTGGATCAACCACTATCTCAAACAAAGAACGGCCAGAGTCCAAGTACAAGGGCAGATGAGAAAAAAGGTGACACTCGAGCAGGGAGTACCCCAAGGGGAAGTACTGTCACCCACACTCTTCCTGGTATATATAAACGACATTACAGAGAATATACCAAGAAGAGTCCATAGCTCAATGTTTGCAGACGATCTGGCTATGTGGACCTCTGAAAAGAATCTCACCATAGCAAGAAATCGGAAGCAGCAGGCCCTAACATCGCTGGAAGAGTGGGCGAACTCATGGCTGGTCAAAATAAACGAGGAGAAAACCACATGCACAATATTCTCGCTTTCAATCAAACCCCAAAATACCAAATTAAGTTTAAATGGCAAATTCCTGCAGCCAAACGACAACCCAAACTATCTGGGAGTCACATTTGATCGGCGCATGACATGGAAAAGTCAGATCGAGAGAAACCGAATGAGAGCCAGAGAAAGAATGGCAATCATGAGGAAACTTGCTGGCACAAGCTGGGGAGCAGATGAAAGCATACTAAAGAAACTGTACACTGGAAGAGTGAGACCAGTTCTTGAGTATGGCATTGCGGCATGGACAACAGCAGCAAAGGCGAACTCCGATAAAGTTAGCAAACTTCAAAACCAAGCCATGAGAGTTATAACAGGAGGCATGAAGTCAACGCCAATTGTAGAACTTGAAAAGATTACAAAACTGCAATCCATGACCGATAGAAGAGACTGCAGAGCCCAGCTGCAGTCAGAGAAACTCCGAAGACTGACTGACCATCCAATGCACCAGAGACTAAACAATTTGGGAAATGGGAAACTAAAGCGGAGAAACTTTGCAGAAATAGCCAAAGCAAAGATGCACGAAGATCCCATAAACGCACTAACAACACCAAAACCCATCACTACTGTACGAAAACCTACCTGGAGGCAGGATATATTTCCAGAGGTGGTAGAAAATATACCAGGTATTGGAAACAAAAACTGCCAGACTGAAAAAGAAAGGAGAGATACTACCCTAAGCTTTATATCGAAAAGCTACCCAAGCATGGAATGGACCCATGCATACACCGACGGTTCTGTAACAAACACTACACAGAACGGAGGGGCAGGAGCATTCCTGAACCTACCAAATGGCAGACAAATAACACTGTCATTCGCTACTGGTAAGTACACAAGCAATTTCAGAGCGGAGGCAGAGGCACTGAAGGCGGCAGTGGAAGAACTGGTGACACACAAAGAAAATGAAAGCCATATAGTTCTGCTTACAGATGCTCTCGCTGTAGTCACAGCGCTAAAAAGCCAGAAAAACACTGAGCTTAATGACTTAAGAGCAGCACTCTGCCAACTGTGCCAGCAGTCCACACCAAAAAGGGTAGTGGTACAGTGGGTCCCATCACACTGCAACATCCAAGGCAACGAGGAGGCAGACAGACTGGCAAAAGAAGGTGCAAGACTACCACAAACAGATACTAGTATGACGTACGAAGAGTCAAAACGGCTTATCAAAGCCAGATACATGACCAAATGGGAAACCGAACATACTGGTTACACCAAAAACTATGCCAATTACCAGTTGAACAGAAGAGAGCAGGTCGTTGTCTTCAGACTTCGCACTGGCCACAATAGACTAAGGTACCACCTATTCAACAAATTAAAGATAGGTGGTACCGACGAATGCCTGTGCGGTACCGGTAAAATGACCGCTGAACATCTGCTGCAGAACTGCCCGACATACGAGGATCAGAGAGAGCAGATGTGGCCATCACCAGTGGAACTGCAAGACAAGCTCTATGGCAGTGTCGACAGCCTCAGGATGACCGCCGCTTTTTTCGAAAAAAATAATGGTTACTGTCTGACTGCGTACGAAGAAGAAGAAGAAGATAACACCTAGGTTCCTTTCCTTTTCTATCTGTCTAATATTGGTGCCTTCCATTGGATCTTCCCATGTAGATGACTGTACATTTCTCTACATTAAACTACATCTGCCAACTCACAGACCATTTGTGAATCGTAACTAAATCTGATCTCAATAGATCCACCTCTGCTGGAGAAGAGACCCTGCCGCATAATTTTATGTCATCCCCGAATTTTGCAATCATGGATCCGATATCATTATCCAAATCATTTATATATACCAAGAACAAAATTGGTCCCAAGACCGATCCCTGAGGCACTCTACTTAATACATCACATCAATAAGAGTACTTCTTATTTATGCTAACTCTCTGCCTTCTGCCCATTAATCTTCTTCTTCTTCTTCTTCTTCTTCCATTAATCAATTTGCTACCCAACTGGCAACTCCTGCTCCTATTCCATATGATTTCAACTTCCGAAACAATCTTTGATAAGGTACTTTATCAAAAACCTTTGCAAAATCCAGATAAATAATATCTACTGGCTCTTCAGCATAAAACCATGAATTCTAATAGATTTGTTAAGCATGATATCCCGTTAGTAGACTCATACTGACGCTTCCTTATGAGATTAAAATTGTCCAAGTTCATAACTATGTTATCTTTGATAATTGACTCTATAACTTTGCAGAGTATGCTCATCAAACTCACTAGTCTGTAATTGCCTGAATCTGATTTGGGGACTGCGTGGGCTAGTGGTTAAGTGACTCAGCTAACAACCAGAAGGTGCTGGGTTCGATCCCCATCCCAGCACCGACTGTTACCCCGGGGAAGCAAACCCTTAGAAAATGCAGGAGGAAGCAGGCCCTTAGATAAAATGCATGCTGAAGTCGGATACACTGGGCCGACAGGCGCAAAATAAAAACCACAGTGCAACGCACACTGTCTTGGGGATTAGAGAAATAAGACGAATGAAAAACAAAAACTGATTTCTTGGCCTATTTAAACAAGGGGATCACACTTGCATCTTTCCAATCCCTTGGAATAATCCCCTTCTCAAGAGTGAGAATACAATTTTGCCAGCAGGCCTCTGAGTTTAAATAATAATTTGGAATGAATACTGTTATGACCAGGACATTTATCCACTTTCAACTTATCCAATTTAAAAAAACAACATTTTCTTGGTGATTCAGATTGAGTGTAATTTCTCTGTGTCCATGTACCTTTGGAAGATTTCTAAGGGCTCTGGGATCTTGGAGCTGTCTTCTTTCATGAAGACTGAGCTGAAGTATCGATTATGTAAATTTGCAGCTTCAAAATTGGCTCTTATTATTTTTCCCATAATATCTTGAGTGGGCATATGTTGTCTTTCATTTTCTATTTAGACCAAACATAAGAAAAAATAACTTGACTTAACATAACACTTAACTTAACATCTTTATACTGGTTTAGAAGACTTTGCAGAGTGCCTGATCGAATACTAGGATTTTGAGATTTTAGAGATACATTTTAGGGAGAGGAGACTAACATCTGGTCAGGCAAAACATACTCATCGAACATGTTAGTCAGGATCGCAAACCATACTGGCCAGGACCCCCAACACACTTCCATGTAGTTCTCCTTGGAAACAGGTTGTTCTTCTTGGCAGCCTGGTTAATGAGGTGGGAGATTGACATGCAGATAAAGTCAAGCAAATAACAAACGTTTGGAGGATCCTAGCCCACCTTCATCAGCACGCTCGGGATGTGAGGAAAGCTACTGCTATTGCAAAGAGTAAACTTTCTCATTGTGGGCATTTTCAACAACAAATGATAAAATCATGATTAAATAAAATGCACCTACATTTGCCAACAAAACACAAGAGACAGTAATTTCCTTAATCAAAGAAACAAAATATCTCTTTAGGTTCTTTTCTTGTCATTTTGATATCTTTACATTATTTGAACATAAAAATTCTACCTTATTTGGTATATCTGTCTGAACACCTGACTGGAGTAAAAGTCTGACAGCTTTCAAGTGACCAAACAATGCAGCAGCATGGAGTACAGTTTCGCCATTCTGTGATTGAAAATGAAATAACTTTTAATTTCAAACAAAATTATATTTTGAAAATGAAATTGTAAAATTGAAATAACTTAGATGGTAGACAGTGCTGTCTAATGTCTATGCAGTGACTTGCTCCTTTGAAAGGACGACAATAACAACTATGTAAAAAAATATTGTGCTGCTATTTACGAAGTGCGTTCAACTCAAACCGAGACTTTTTGTTCTAGTTCTACCTGAATGGGTTACAGCGTGCTGGAACTACTATCATTAGTTAGGGGCACTTGTGTCCTTTTACTGCTAGGTGGTCCACTTGCCATGGGTCAGTCATGTGACAGATAAATAAAAATGGCAGACAACACTGTTAGTGCTTGCATGGAACAGCGTGCTGTGGTGAAGTTTCTTGTGAAAGAAGACGTGAAACCTGCGGAAATTTACAGAAGACTGCAATTAAAATTCGGTGATGAGAAACTCAGCCGCAGTAAAGCATTTGAATGGTGTAAACATTTTAGAGAAGGCTGTACATCCATGAGTGATGATCCTGGCCGAGATGACTATAAACCCACCACAGTAATTCCTGTGAACATTCAGATTGTGGAATGCTTTATCCTGGAAAATTAACGCATAACCTGTCGCAAAATTGCACAAGAGGCAAGTCTTTCTCTGGTTATGGTGAACACTATTATTTATTAACATTTGCATTTTTTGAAGGTTAGTGCACGTTTGGTGTCAAGACAGCTTTCCACTTCTGACCAGCAGAGAAGAGTTCAAGCCTGTATTGAATTGAAGGTTTTGACATGGAAGTGTATGACTTTTTAGATTGCTTCATTACATGTGACGAAACCTGAGTGAACCATTATACTCCTGAATGAGCATCCAAGCAGTGGAAGCATACACAATAACCACCATTAAAAACATTTTGGACAATATCATCTGCAGGTAAAGTGATGGTTAGTGTTTTCTGGGACAAACTTGGCATCATTCAATGTTAATTTTCTACCTTATGGTGCCACTATCAACAGTGAACAGTACATAGGCATTTTGAGTGATGGGCATAACCGTCTGTGGAAAAAATGGCCTGGGTTGATCACAAAGGACATCCTGCTCCTGGAAGATAATGCTCGACATCATACGGCTCACCGCAGTATGTGCCATCTGCAGCAACTCGGCTGGGAGGTGTTGACACATCCACCTTACAGTCCAGACCTTGCTCCAAGCGATTTCCACCTGTTTGGACCACTAAAGAAATTCCTGGAAGGTCAGCATTTCAGCACTGATAATGAAGTGAAACATGCTGTCCTGGATTGATTCAGACATACTGACAAATCTTTCAACGCTGAAGCTTTTCAAGCATTACTTAAATGCTGGGATAGGTGCAAAAAAATTGCAGAAGATTATTTAAAAAAATAAATGTCATTTTGACTATTTGAAAAACATTTTTTTCCTTCCAAAAACAGTCTCGGTTAGACATCCCTCGTAAAATAGAGCAAACCTATGAGATCTGATAAAAAGTGACCTATTTTTTTGTAGAACAAACCAACAGTTGCCCTGGGGCAGGCTAGCATTGCATGTGACCTTGATATATCATGCACACGCAGATTTTATGTAAGACTTCACCTCTTCAGATGTATTTAGAGCAAAAATGACCGAATATGTTGTAGAGAATTTGCATTACATTTTATTAAAAAACTCGGTGACATGCAATCAGAGACTATTGAGAAGATAAATAGGTATTTTGGTAATGAAGCTATGAGCTCAATGCAGATTAAAGAGTGGTATTGTTATCTCAAAGGTTGGGGCACGTCAATTAACAGCAACAGACAATCAGAAAGGCCCACAACAAGATTAGAGAGATTGAAGAGAATGGAAATTTCGCAATGTTTCGTACAATCAATTATGACTGACAATCTTGTGATGTCGTGGCAAAATTCATTCTAAAACTCTTCACTCCTAAACAGAGTGAAAACCGGTTGCAAGTTGGAATACCTCAAGTTGGAATGCGCCAATGTTGATCCTGATTTCATGAACAAAATTATGACCAGAGATGTGTCCTGGATCTACAGTTATGACCCTAGGACAAAAGCACAGTCAACTCACACGGGAGTCTTCACTGCCTAAGTAAGCATGATAATCACAAACAAATGGAAAGATCACATTGATAGTCTTTTTCTACCATCAGGGCATAGTTCATCATGAGTACCCTCCTCAAGGACAAACTATCAACAAGGGGCACTACCTGACTGTTATGGTACCTAATTAACTTAACTAACGTCTTTATACTGGTTTAGAAGACTCTGCAGAGTCTGTATACAACCAATTTCCTTTACTTCACTTGATCTAAAAATAACTATGTGCACCCACTTCATTCTTGACTATATTAATTTACCCTGCCGTCACTATTTCCTGTGGCAATGCATTCCAAGCATTCTCCACTCTCTGATTAAAAAGATATTTCTTAGCATCTAATCTGGACCTTTCTTTAATTAATTTGCAGCTGTGCCATCTTGTTCTTGTAGGTGGCTGTACTTTGAAAAACATGTTATAGTCTATAATTGATCCTTTCCCTTGATTAGTATTTAAATGACCTCGAATTCTTCTTTTTTCTAGACACTGTAGGTCAGTTTTTCTGAGTCTTTCCTCATAACTATAATGCAGGAATCCAACTATCAGTTTTGTTGCTCTTCTTTGTACCCATTCCATGTTACTTATATATCCTCGCACCTCAACTCCTTCCTATAGAAATGCATCTACCATCCACCCCTACTCTCACGATCGCTTTCCCATACCGATGATAAAGACAAAGCAACATCATTTGATCTCAGAGACTTCCGATCACAGAAAAGATATGTCATTGCTTTAACTCATTTACTTCCGTGAGCCAATACATCGGCTTTTTGATTTTTTCAGAAAACCCAGGAGCCGATATATCGGCTTTTGCGACTGTTCACAAAATCACATATTTCTCATTCTTAGTTCTCCTAAATGTTTTATTTTGGTTATTGTGGACGTCCAGATTTTGTACTTTTCATTTCCAGAGGAGTTACCCTAGGTGTGTTTCATTGAAAAAATGTTTATTTTAGTACTTGGAAACAACATTTTTATTTTT
Organism: Ariolimax columbianus; assembly: GCA_036924085.1. Lineage (NCBI taxonomy): Eukaryota > Metazoa > Mollusca > Gastropoda > Stylommatophora > Arionidae > Ariolimax > Ariolimax columbianus. The sequence continues at coordinate 55,206,154 of JAVGWX010000010.1, read as the reverse complement.
TGGAGGGTAGCCTTGAATCTAGCCCATGCCCCTTTAGTCAGACTAAATAGAGTTTTTACAGTACAAGCTTGGTAAAAGTTAGATTATATTACTGCTAACGGTAGTGATGATGAAAATATTGATCATTCTGATAGCTATATTTAATTTCTTTATCTAGTTTTAGTTCTAAGTTGAGCGATGAAAGTGAAACTAAATCTATTGACGAGGTGGGCGGCTCCCTCTTTTGTCTCAAGAAATGGTAGTAACAGTTCACAAATTCAGTAAAGGTTCAAGATCTTCCACACCAATACTAGTATGTATAATATAAATGTGTAAACAAATACATCTAATACAGCAGGAACAATCTTTCTTGGTGTGCATAAATTGTAAATACTCATGCTGATGTTGATGAGTGCTTTTATATTTGAGCATGTTTTCAACTTCACGTGCCTTCAGTAAAATGTGAATACTGTGAAAACAACTGCACCAAATTAGGTGTAACTTTCAGAACATCTTCCCTTGTGGATTATTGTCTATAAAAAGTCATTACGTTATTCACGTATTAGTTTAGAGCTCAATAATATGTTGATGAGGGCAAACAATTTTTTTTCCCCATAATAAAAAAAAAATAAAAAACCATTATGTAACTATATTCCCTCATACACTAATGTTCACCTCCATTTGCAAAATGTATGTATTCCATTGAATTCTGGCTGCAATTGTGAACAGTTTGGTATTTAATATGTGTTATGTCGGGGAACTTTTATTGAAGATAAACAGATCACAAATAAGTGATGCTGTGTTTGAATTTTACATTAGAAAAAAATTGCATCCAGAATTCTAAAATATTTGGGAGTGAATGAGTTAAGTTTCTCATTATCAAAGTAGGTACCGACACTGTCTTCGCATGTTCAGAGATTTGACGTTATCATTTCCGTTGTGTCTGCACTATCTAGTAGAGCTGAATGATAGGTATGATAGAGAGAGAGAGAGAGAATGAGAGAGAGAGAGTTGGTGGTGTTGTGGGAGGTGGGGAGATGGTAATCGTTCATTTTGCGTCTTTTTAGTTTTGTTTCTGGTGCCTGTGCGTGCTATTTTGTAATATTTTTTTTTAGCGGAGTATGCAGTAATTTTCTATCAACAATAAGAGATCAACCCAAAAACTGGTTGGCCAGCGGGTCACAGTTTGGCCACCTCTGCTTTATACAGTTTGACTATCACTTCCTTGCTACAATGATTAATATTTCTATTTATCCTAACTAACATTGTATTTGCATTTTTCACTGCCACCTGGACTTGCTCACTCATCTTACCTGTTTGGTCTATTATAATCCCTAGGTCCCTTTCCTTTTCCATCTTTCTAATATTGTTCTCTCTCATTCTGTAATTATTTTCCATATTAGATCTTTCCATGTAGATGACTGTACATTTATCTACATTAAACTCCATTTGCCAGTTCTCATACTATTCGCTCCATTTTTTCCTCACACCACGCATTCTTTAATTTTGCCCACTCTCTGCTTTTTTACATTTGACAACTTCGTCCCCTATTCCATGTGATTTTAACTTCCTAAACAATCTTTGATGAGGTACCCTATCAGAGGTCTTTTTTTACTTGATATAGTTAGAAGCAGAGACCACAAATCTGGAAGAGTTGTAACTGGCAGATCCATCATGACAATGCATCGCACTTCATCCATGATTTTTTTTTTAAACAAAACATTGGACATATAACCTATACACTGACCTATATACTGATGATGAAGTACGCAATGACGTTGGATTCATTATTGGATTCATTGGCCATTGTTTTACAGCCAAGAATGGAAGCTGAGATCACAGTGCTAACAGAAAAAACAAAAATACAGCGAGGACTTTAGAGAAAGACTGGAAAAGAATCACAGAGAAAACAGAAAATGTTATAATAGGATGTTCCTTAGAACATGAGGAAAGAAAAAAGTGCCCACTGAAATTTGTAAAAGAAAAACAAAGTACTTTGCTTATCACCCCAAGGGAGTTAATGAATAGTGGAAAAAAACTATTCTCATAGCTTCTTTGTGCTGAGGATGACCAAGTCCCGGGTGCAACAGGCTCTAATATAGAGAAGGAAATCAATAATGTGGAAAGCAATATGACAATGGTCAAGAACAGTGTAAAAACCATAGTGGTATATTCGTCCTTAGTATTCCTGGCAAAGCCTACTCTAGGATACTTGAGCAAAGACTGAAACATCTGGCTGTTCTACAGATGAATGAGGCCCAATGCTATTTCAGATGTAATCAACACCTTATCTTCACACTCGGCAATTAAGTAGAAACCTTAGGCATGATGATGAAATGCACCTTTGTTTCTTGGATCTGAATAAGACATTTCCTAAAGTTCTCTGTAGCAAACTCTGGGAATACTTGGAAAGGAAGAACATTCCAGCACCCTTGATCTGCATCATACAGAGTTTCTATAAGATTTGCAAAAGCTACATTGCGACAGCAAAACAAGTCAGAGGAGTTCAAGACCCCCAAAGGTATAAGAAAGGGCAACATTATAATGTCATATATTTTCATACTAAAGGTAAAGGTAGTCCAATAGCAGACATTGCTGTCTGGGGTGAAGTGTTAGAGAGACTTCATTGTACTAAGCCACGTCTTTGTGAAGTGGGGTGGTCAGTTCCCTTCCTTTTTCCTTTCCTAGCTGCCAACCAGGTACACATTTACTGCTGGGTAGACTGGAGCTGCTGGTAGAGGGAGTTGAGCCCTGCACCTTTATCATGAAAAACTAGTGCTCTACAACTGCGCTAATCAGCCGCTTTTCATACTACGCAGTTCAAAAACCAAAACCATGGTGGTTTACAACAAATTGTGTTTGATGAACAGTCTCTGGAACTAGTCAAGCACTTAAAATATCTTGAAGATATAAAAGACCAGAATGGAGGTATCAAGGAAGAGCAGTAAATGCCAAACTTTTTTTCATGTCATAAATAGATAGCCGATAAAATAGTCTTTCTGGCACATACCTCAGGGTAGAAGAGGGGTGACTAAGTGATATAAATAATTTTGTTAAAGTACCATTTAGTACTCAATAGCAGAGTGCACCATGAATGCTAAACACAATGCTTGAAAGATTACAATGTTATCTGTGCTTTCAGTGAAGTAATAAATTAATAATGAATGGGTGGCTGAATAAGGATAGGAAGCAAGATATCACAGTGCTAATCCGACAACCATCTCCTTATGACTCAAGTAAAGTTGAAATTATAGAAATACACTATTGCATATAAGCCTAGACATCAGTTCAATGTAGATACACTCAAAGATAAAAGGATACAAGAACAATTTAAAGCTTTTTTGGCAAATTGATTCCAGTTATCGCAACACGCAGAGGCTACAAGAAATGTGAAAATTGCAGAAAGCTGAGCTGAACAACTGCAATATACAGGATAATAAAACACTGGCCCTTGGATGATTTTACAGAGCTGTCCATAGGGAAGTTAAAGCGAGTATGATCAGTATAATTGAAACCACTTTGAAGGTTCAGGATATGACTTGGAATCTACATCTTAAAGGAGTGACCGGGAGGGGGGGGGGGGGAGGGGGGGGGGGAGAGAAATGGAGTGGTGTACTGTTTACTTATTGATGAGACAATAAAAGAAACCCTGAGGTCTGATCGCAGTTAGAATGAACCAGCAGTTTGACTCTATTTGTTTGGCTATAAATTAGTATACATTAGCAGTGAAAAGTTGTTTTCTACCGGCGGCTCGCTAGGCCTGGGGAAGGTGTTATAACAACACACAAACTTAACTTAACGTTTTTATACTGGCTTAGAAGACTCATCAGTCTGTAGACAACCAGTTACATTTGCATTACCCTGATCTAAAAGCTATGCGCATCTAATCTATTCTTAAATGCATTTACTGTCATTGCCTCCACTACCTCCTGGGGCCATGCATTCCAAGCATTCAAAATACTACAAAAATATTTCCTAATATCCAATCTGGACCTTTCTTTAGTTAATTTGTATCTGTGTCCTCTAGTTCTCGTTGGTGGTTGTATTTTGAAAAAAACTTGTTATAGTCTAATTTAACCTTTCCTGTGATTATCTTATAAACCTGTATTGTCACCTCAAATTCTTCGATTTTCTAGAGTCTGTAGGCTGAGTCTTTCCTAATAACTGTAATTCTGGAATCCCACTATCATTATTGTCGCTCTTCTTTGTAGCGGGCAGCGGGCTGGCTCAGCTTCAACTGTATTAAACCCATACTGCAACAGATGTGAAACATCAACGCTAGGACTCTCACGTTCAACAGTGTGGTTATTCCAGCTATGGAATATGACCGCGAGGTGTGGAACCTACGGAAAGCTGATGCAGATAGACTACGCCTTGCCCAACGAGCAATAGAGCGAAGAACATAGAAAATAACATTTCGACACCAAATCCGCAACGCAGAGATCAGACATCGAACTTCCTTCCCTGACATCACAGATATGTCGCGCTGTTACAAAAATTCAGTTGGGCCGGCAATGGGGTGCACATGCCAGATAACAGATGGACACATAGAGTGATGTTGTGGTGCCCATACAATTTTAGCCGCCCTCACGGGGAGCATGAGGGGAAGAGATGGCATAATGGAGGCCCTGGGTACAACATGGTACACCAAGGCAAAAGAGCAAAATGAGTTTACTCAACATTTGGCTACCAGGCATCAGACACACATGCCTGATTGAATACCAGGATTTTAAAACTCCATTTGCCAGTTCACAGACCAATCTCGAATTTGATCTAAATCCGACCTCAATATTAATACCTCTTCTTTAGATGAGACACTACTCATAGTTTTGTGTCATTCCCAAATTTTGCATTCATGGATCCGATATCAATGTCCAAATTATTTATATATATTAAGAACAAAATTGGTCCCAAAACCAAACCATGGGGCACTCCACTTTTTACTTCACACCACTCAGTGTACTGCTTATTTATGCCCACTTTCTGTCTTCTTCTCGTTAACCAATTTTTCATCCATTTGTTAACCAGGTGTTTCACGCCTATTTCATGTGATTTTATCTTCCCAAATAATCTTTTATGAGGCACTCTATCAAAAGATTTTGCAAAATCTAGATAAATAACATCCACTGGCTCCCCTTTATCTATCATTTTGAGTAATAGATTTTTTAAGCACGATCTCCCTCTAGTAAACCTATGCTGACTATTTCTGATTAGATTAAACTTGTCTAAATGCATTACAATGTTTTCTTTGATTATTGAAATCTAATTATAAAACAAGTTCATTGTTTATTATGAGATTAGTACTATTAGAAGGACAATATCAGTTGAAAAAAAAAATCTTTACTAATGTGAAATGTAGACCTGTTTATTATTTACAAGCTTATCAAGTTATAGATCGATTGTGGACAGTTACATGCAAAAGGAGAACAGTTTCTCTCTCATGTAGCATTTCCTTTGTAGGACGTCGCTTCCATCACAGTCTGTCTGAAAGAAATTTGTTCTCTTGCCAAAACTCCAGCCTCCGCCACAGTCATACTCAGGCATTCCTGGATATCTTGGTGCCATTGTCTTCTTGGTCTACCCCTTCCTCTTTTGCCTGGCAACATACCTTCCATCCCCATTCTCTCAAGACCATTGTGTCTCTTGATGTGACCAAAGTACGTTCATTTTCTAGCCAAAATGGAATTGATAAACCAGTTCTCTTCTATGCTCAAATCTTGCCGAATGTCTGCATTTGTTTTTTTCTTTGTCCACGGTATTCTGAAGATCTTTCTGTAACATTTTGACTCAAAGGATTCGATTCTTTGTCTAGAAGTTTTGGTAATCGTCCATGATTCACAGCCATAAGCTGCCACAGGAAAAACAGGCTCTCAAGACTTTTACTTTTATCATTTTGTTGGTGCCCTGCCATAATTTCTTCAGGCTGTTCAGTCTATGCATTGCCATAGCTAGTCTTCTTCTGATTTATTTTGAGCAGTCGCCATTTTTGTTAATTCTGGAGCCCAGATATTCAAAATGTGTGACCTAATCTATTTCCTCACCACCCCCTGTAAATTTATGTTGACATTGTGTTTTGTCGGTGGTCATTATCTTTGTTTTATTTATGTTTATGAACATGTTTTGATCTTTACTATGTCCATTAACAGCTGAAAGTAGCTGCTCTAGCCCTTCTGCACTTCTTGATAGTATCACTGTGTCATCTGCGTATCATAACTCTGGAATCTCGTACCCCCCCAATCGTAAATGGGTCGAAACTTTCAATGTTCACATCTTCTCGAACATTTCTCATTATACATTCCGCATACATGTTGTACAGATAAGGTGAGAGGATACATCCCTGTTGGACTCCCTTTTGTACTACAAACTAATCCGATGTTTGCCCAGATACTCGGACAGCGGCTTGTTGATCTTGGTATAATGTTTCAATGAGATGGACTATGTGCAAAGGAAACTCCATTTCCCCCATGATTCTCCACAGATTTTGATGTTTTACTGTGTCGAAGGCCTTATAAGTGTAATCAATAAAACATGTGTACAGGTCTTCATTAAACTCTCTACATTTTTCATAGATATTCCTTAAATTGAATATGTGGTCCCGGGTCCCTCTGTCTTTCCTAAAACCTGCCTGGACTACGTGAATTTCAGATTCAAACCTTTTCTCTATCCTTCTTAACAGGATTCGCAAGAGTATCTTGGTAGCATGGCTGATCAGCGTGATAGTTCGGTAGTTCGTGCACAGCTTCAGGTTGCCTTTTTTGGGGAGGGGAATATAAATTGATTTCTTCCATGCTTCTGGCCACTCTGCACTGTGCCATATCTGTTTACACAGCTTGTGATAGACTCGAGCACATGCCTCCCCTCCTGCTTGTATTAGCTCTGCTGGGATATCATCGCATCCTGGGGACTTTCCCTTTTTCAGACTTTTGATTGCAGAGCATACTTCTTCCAATGTTGGTTCAGGTTCTTTCTCTTCCTTTGGTAGGATTGTAACTCAGCGCTTTGTGCTATCTCCATACATGGTTCTGCAGTACTCTCTCCATCTGTTCAGTATGTCTTTGGTTTCTGTTAATGTGTTATCCTCTTTGTCATTTATGACATGTGGAACCGGACGGAACTCCCTTGTCAGTGTTCTTATTGCTTTAAATGCATCCCTCTCTCTTCCTTGTTGCTGTAGGTTTTCTATATCCCTACACGTTTCTACTATGTATCTTATTTTATCTTTTCTTATTTCTCTTCTAAATTTTCTTGCTGTTTTTATATGCTGTGTTGGTGCCCTTACTTCCCATTTGTTTTAATTGTCACCTTTCTGCAATGAGTTTCTGTGTTTCCTCTGTTATATAGCTCTGTGTCTTGTGCGACATCTTGGAAATCATTTCTTTCGCTGTCGAGATCAAAATATCCCTTGCGTACGATGTCAACTCCTCAGATGTCATCTCTTCCTGTACCGCAAGCGAGAGGTTGTTTTCCGTGCAGAATTCAACCAGTTTTTCTCCTCGCTCATTTCTGTGTCCCAAACCGAAAGGTCCTCGAACACTTCTCTCCTCTTCGGCTCTTTCCTCTCCGACTTTCGCATTGAAATCGCCAATGATGATCAAGATATTTCTTTTTTCAACAAGGGGAGGGGGGGGGGGGGGGGAAAGGACAGAAGTGTGTAAGGGATAGTACCTCACGGTGAGAGGCAGCCACATCCTTGATGGCCAGGATCCTATTTGGTTCCCCCACTTCTGTCTAGCTCACGTATGGCTCCTAGAGTCTGCCTGTGTACGGCAGCGCCATCCCCCGGGCAACGGCTTTGGCTGGCCGGCTAAACTACGTGAGTGAAACGATAAGAAGGGGAGTCCACCCCTGACAAATATGCACAGCTGCTGGTGGACGAGGCGGAAGATCGACCTGGTCAACAAACGTTTCTGAAAGTGGGAGCTGGAAACGCCTGGTATCGGGCCAAGGGCGCACCAGAGACCATAGTTGGTAAGCGGCCAGAACAACGAACAGTTTCTATGTAAGCAAATTCTGTACTAACATGAATCCAAAAAGATGCAAGTGATTTCATGATAACCATCTTCAATCCTTCATCATCAACTAGATACAACAATTTATCTTCCAAACTGACAGTTAAATAAGAATTCGATGGAGTAAATGGATTTAGGATCCATCTTGTTGTTATCTGTGAGTCGTCTTCTGTCAGAAGAAAAAAACTAGAAACGGCCAATTAAATTAGTCAAGTTTTCACTGATGGCCTTCCATAAGAATGGGATACCACGTGCTTCACCAGTATCGGCGATTGCTGCTACCAAGCTGTGAAACATTTCAAAACAATCACCTGACACTCAACTCTTCCATTCTTCTAGCTTTCATTTCTGTCCATCGATCTTGCCAGCCATTGTAATGCACGAAGTCATCCTTCCTTGTATGAACTCAATGTTGAACTCAATCAAGCTGGCAAAGATATCTGCCAAGTAAGCTAAATTAGCTATCCAATCCAAATTTCGAAAATAGTTCTGACCAATCTGGTTTTTTATATGGAGAAACTGGGTGAACTCTCTTCGTAATTAAAAAAACTATTGGCAATACTTTGTCTCTTTGACAACCAACAAACATCAGCATACAAATACCTCATCCCGCCTCTAAGTTGCCCTAGAAATTTATGTACACATGCAACCTGAGTGAGAGAATATGGATCAAAGAAGGAAGGTAAACCCGTTCCCAACAATGCCGTGCTACACTGGATGTGTCAGACTAAAAGCATCACTGTAAACTATGACACAGCATCACAGCACTGTTTTGAGCACAAATGCCAAAGAAGAAGAACGATGCACAGCCTGCATAGTCTAATCATACACCAACACAATATTTGAAATCCAACCCAGATTTACCAATGATATAATCACCCAGTACCTTGAATACTTCAGAAGGGGTTGTATTTATTGGTAGTGAAGCAGAATATAAATACATTTCTATATTTAAATCACACATATATCATCTGAATTGCCAATATTTTTAGAATCATCCAACTGTAAGAAAAAAATATTTATCTATTTTAGTCCGCCCTATTACCTAATCTTCTTTATATACTGAGAAAGATCGTTAATAAGTCGAGCTAGTATTATTTAAGACAAGCACTTGGGACACGTCCTTTGTGCCGGTTGACACAACATTTCTAGACACACATCCTTGATACATCCCATCATTGGGGATGGCGTGGGTTAGTGGTTAAGTGACACGGCTCACAACGAGTAGGTGCTGGGTTTGATCCCCACTACAGCACCGGCCATTACCCCGGAGAAGCAAAACCCTTAGAAAATACAGGAGGAACCAGAACCTTACATAAAATGCATGCTGTAGTCGGATGGACTGGGCCGACAGGCACAAAATAAAAACCACAGCGCAACGCACACCCGCCTTGGGGAATTAAGAAATAAGGCGAACGATAAAAAAAAAAAATCCCATCATGAGTATCTCACCGAATGCATATGGTTATTTAGCCATAGCAATTCTTCTTCTTCTTCTTGTCAAATGTCAACCTGTATTTTTTCAAAAAAAGCAGCGGTCATCCTGAGGCTATCGACACTGCCATAGAGCTTGTCTAGTGTTGCCACTGGTGATGGCCACATCTGCTTTCTCTGATCCTCGTATGTCGGGCAGTTTTGCAGCAAATGTTCAGCGGTCATTTTCCATGTACCACAGGTGCATTCGTCAGTGCCACCTATCTTCAATTTATTGAATAGGTAGTACCTCAGTCTATTGTGGCCTGTGCGAAGTCTGAAGACCACGACCTGCTTACTTCTGTTCAACTGGTAATAGGCATCGTATTTTGTGTAGCCAGTATGTTCTGTTTCCCATTTGGTCATGTATCTAGCTCTAATAAGCCTTTTTGACTCTTCGTATGTCACACTAGTATCTGGTTGTGGTAGTCTTGCACCTTCTTTTGCCAGTCTGTCTGCCTCTTCGTTGCCTTGGATGTTACAGTGGGATGGAACCCACTGTACCACTACTCTTTTTGGTGCAGACTGCTGGCATAGTTGACAGAGTACTGCTCTTAAATCATTAAGTTCAGTATTTTTCTAGCTTTTTAGTGCTGTGACTATGGCCAGGGCATCTTGTAAGCAGGACTATATGGCTTTCATTCCTTTTACCTGTCACCATTTCTTCTACTGCAGCCCTCAGTGTCTCTGCCTCCGCTCTGAAATTGCTTGTGTATTTTCCAGTTGCCACTGACAGTGTTATTTTTCTACCATTTGGTAGGCTCAGGAATGCCCCTGCCCCTTTGTTCTGTGTTGTGTTTGTTACAGAGCTGTCGGTGTATGCATGGGTCCAGTCCATGCTTGGGTAGTTGTTCGTTATGTACCTCAGGGTTGAATCTCTTCTTTCTTTTTCAGTCTAGCTGTTTTTGTTTCCAATACCAGGTATATTTTCTACTACCTCTGGAAATATATGCTGCCTCCAGGTAGGTTTTCGTACAGTATGGATGGGCTTTGGTGTTGTTAGTGCGTTTCTTAGGGTCTTCGTTCATCTTTGCTTTGGCTATTTCTGCAAAGTTTCTCCTCTTTAGTTTCCCATTTCTAAAATTTTTTAGTCTCTGATGCATTGGATGGTCAGTCAGTTTTCTGAGTTTCTCTGCAGTCTCTTCTGTCGGTCATGGGTTGCAGTTTTGTAATCTTTTCGAGTTCTACAATTGGCGTTGACTTTATGCCTCCTGTTATAACTCTCATGGCTTGGTTTTGAAGTTTGCTAATTTTATCGAAGTTCGCCTTTGCTGCTGTTGTCCATGCCGCAATGCCATACTTGAGAACTGGTCTCACTCTTCCAGTGTACAGTTTCTTTAGTATACTTTCGTCTGCTCCCCAGCTTGTGCCAGCAAGTTTCCTCATGATTGCCATTCTTTCTCTGGCTCTCATTCAGTTTCTCTCGATCTGACTTTTCCATATCATGCGCCGATCAAATGTGACTCCCAGGTAGTTTGGGTTGTCGTTTAGCCTCAGATATTTGCCGTTAAGACTTATTTTGGTGTTTTGGGGTTTGTTTGAAAGCGAGAATATCGTACATGCTGTTTTTTCCTCGACCAGCCATGAGTTCGCCCACTCCTCCAGCGATGTTAGGGCCTGCTGCAACCGATTACTTGCTATGGTGAGATTCTTTTCAGAGGTCCACATAGCCAGATCATCTGCAAACATGGAGCTGTAGACTCTTCTTGGTATATTCTCTGTTATGTTATTTATATACACCAGGAAGAGTGTGGGTGACAGTACTCCCCTTTGCGGTATTCCCTGCTCAAGTGTCACCTTTTTGCTCATCTGCCCTTGTACTTGAACTCTGGCTGTTCTGTTTTTGAGGTAGTGACTGATCCATTTGTACATTTTCCCACAAACTTCACTTCTTCGTAGCATGACTTTAAGTCCCTCTTTCCAGACTTAGTCAAATGCCTTTTCTAGATCCACCCAAACCGCTACTGTGTGTTTTTGCTCCTGGCAAGCATCCACTATTTCCTGGGCTATGAGGGTGATCTGATCCTCAGTGGATCTGTGCTGTATAAAGCCTGCTTGCTGTGGAATTAGTATGTGTTTTTCTTCCAGGTGCCACATCAGTCTGGTGTTTATCATACGTTCCATCAGTTTGCCTACACAGCTCAGTAGACTGATAGGCCTGTATCCATTTGGATCTGTTTTATCTTTTCCTTTCTTTGGTACTGGTACAAGTACAGCATTTTTCCATGCCTGGGGTACAATACCCCTTTTCCAGCTTTGGTTCAGGACTAATAGTAACTTCCTCTTTGCTGTTTGGCCCAGCCCCATCAGCATTTCGTTTGTTATCTCGTCTTTTCCGGGTGATTTCGTTTTCTTTAAAGTTATCATGGCCTCTTCTATTTCATTCATTGTTAGTTTAGCCATCATGTGCTCCTCTGGTGCCATATTGATGTTTTCGTGCCTCTTTTGTTCTTAACTAATGTCTGTATGCCTATCTGCAGGGACATCAATGTGGTTTGCTCATTGGGGATGGCGTGGGTTAGTGGTTAAGTGACACGGCTCACAACGAGTAGGTGCTGGGTTTGATCCCCACCAAAGCACCGGCCATTACCCCGGGGAAGCAAACCCTTAGAAAATACAGGAGGAAGCAGACCCTTACATAAAATGCATGCTGAAGGCGGATGGACTGGGCCGACAGGCACAAAATAAAAACCACAGCGCAACGCACACCCGCCTTGGGGAATTAAGAAATAAGACGAACGATAAAAAAAAAGAAATCCCATCATGAGTATCTCACCGACTGCATATGGTTATTTAGCCATAGCTATTCAAAGTGCTACCTTCTATTAAGCTCGCAAAGCACAAGTATTTATGTGCAATACATCAAATCTATCTCTATTCTTTCAGCCCCAAAAATGGCACATCTCAAAATTATCCAGTTAGATCAGTCACCAGCCACTCTCTGTAGTTCTTGCATGTTCCCTAGCGCCATGGTTTTACTCTCCCTTGTGATAGTTCTGCATTGAGTCTCTCGGGACCTATCTGGCTTCTTTAAGTCATTAGGTTGGTACATAATTACCTGTAATGGGAGCCTATTATTGTTCATCCGGGGCACATGCAGGGTGTATGCCCAACGTTTTTCCTGATAACATTAGAAACATAATTTTTTGTGGATTGTAATCGGACTTGCTCAGTAGTCATGAATTTTTTTCCAGCCAATGCTCAATTGACATCTAAGACATTTATTTTCAAATGCTACTTCCTTCTTCTTTTGTCCTACTGCTCTTGCCATACGGCATCGCAGAGAGGTGGGATGTGTAGATTTCTTGTTATCGCCAAGTTGGAGGCTTGTGCTGTTGTTAGGTGTAACTTCATGAGAGTATCAGAGACACCCTCGATCCATCGACATCGTGGTCTGCATCTTGCTCGTGGACCTGCATATGATATGCTCTTGATGCAGGATGGTCATAATGCATTCTGACTAAATGACCAAACCACGTGATTTGTTGAGTGGGTTTGTCCAATACCCCCTATAGGGGGGTTTTGATTTGTCCCTACTGTCTGCCTCAGCGTGGTGTTGCGGATTTGGTCACGGATTGTCTTTCCGACTACACTTCTCACACAGCGCATCTCACAGTTCTGGATCTTACTCTTATGGATTACCAGTAAGGACCAAGATTGACATTGGTAACACAATGTAGGTATAAATAGTGTATTTATCAGCCTCCTCTTAGTTGAAAGAAGCACTCTAGGTAGTTTCAAAATCAGTGCAATTAACTTAACTTAACGTCTTTATACAGTGGATTAGATAGTGGACACTGTTTGTCTTCTGAATTCTATGTACAATCTCTTTGTCCATTATGCCATTATCGGTGTACAGAACTCTTGTGCTTGCTTGTCACTGATGTGGAAACTTTACTACAGTGGTTCACGTGAAATCAACATAGTCTCTATCTTGCTTGTGTTGATCTTCATGTCATATTCGTTACAAGCGAAATGGAGATAGTTCAGGTGGTCTTCTCCATTTTGGTAAAAGATGACCTAATCATCAGCAAACAACAGATCATACAGGGACTCTTCATGAGGGTTAGCCAACTATGTAATTTCATCCATGTAAATTATGAACAAAAGTGGAGAAAGAACAACCCTGTCGTACACCACTCAGCACTAGAAACAAATTTGTCATACCTGCGTTTGTTCGTACTGCACCTTCGCTGTTTACGTGCAAGGCACGAATGCCATTCAGTAGTTGACCATCCACACCATACTCCTCCATTACCTCAAATGCATAAAATATATTTTCCAGCTTTCACAACCATGCGTGAGCATGACATTAAAGTGTATCCTGAGCTTGGCACGTTTACTCAGTGATGTAGATTTCCAAATATTTGTTAATTGGTTGAAGACATTTGAGACCAAGACGATTCGAGTGAGAATTTCCTGTAGATCATTCCAATTTTATATTTACTGCCTTGGAATCTTGGTATTCAAACAGGTATATCAATGACTGTTGCCAGGTAGCCGAAGGCTTCGGCTATACATATTAAGTATTTAAAAACTTCTGTGGCTTACTAGGCCTAGGGGAAGGTACAAATAATTTGGGTACGATTTTTAACTAGAATTTTGAATTTGTCTGGGCAGCGGTTGTTAAGCCTACTCTTTCTCTATTTCTGCCAATGGATTTTTAATGCTATCGACACTGAAAACGGGAGTCCGATCTCACTATCAATAGATCTTGAGAATTTTTACCAGAAGATTCACGTGAAAAAAATCCTGGTCTCCATCGTGATTCGAAACCTGCGACCTCCAGCACCCGAGGCGGACACCTTACCTAGTGACCACTGAGTCCCTCACCCGAGGCGGACACCTTACCTCGTGACCACTGAGCCTAAATAGGTGAAATTCTCAACTTTCTGTTGACTTGACCATTGAGCTGGACATTCGTCCCTGTGAGTGTGAGATTCATGCTTTCCGTTTTGGAGATATTTATCTCGTTCTTTCTGTTTGACTATGCTGCAAAGTTGGTATATGCTCTCCTGCTTTTCTTCTATATTAGAATTCAGAATTGCCAGATCATCTGCACAATTCAGGTTGTCTATGGGTTTATCATCTGTCCACTCAATGCCAGACTGGCTGCTGTGTGTGGAAATTCACATAACCCAGTCTATTGCCACTCCGGATAGCCTGTTTCAATCTTAAACCATTCAGCTTTCCCGACAGTGGACAGCACATAACACTGTGAATTAGATTTATAGTGCTTTTATGACCCTTACACACTTGTTTGGGAAGCCATATGTGATGAGAATGTTTCAAAGTGATGGTCTGTGTAGACTATCGAATGAGTTCTGAAAATCGATGAAGTTGACGAAAGCGATAAATAGTGATTGCATCTCTACAAACATACTTTTCTAGAATTATTCTGTGTGTAATGATCTGGACGATGCTCCTCCCATAATTGTTTGTCTACTGCCTCTCTGTCTTCCTATCATAAGCTACAAAGTACTTTCCCTGGCACTGATAGTAGCATCACTCCACGCCAATTGTTGCAGCCTTCTTCAAAATTTTCACAATCACACCATCTTTCCAGTGCTGTGGTGGATTCTCCTCCGTCCATACTTCATTTATGATTGACAACAAGTGCGTTATAATTGTGTCGTCAGTCATCTAAAGATCTCACCAAAAATTCCATCTTTGCTAGTTGCTTTGCGGTTCTTTAAGTTCTTGATGGCCTGATCAATCTTTGCACGAGTAAAATCATTGCATTTTACAGCAATGGGAGACATATTTATACCTTCATCGTTGTTTGGTGTTACAGGTTGTGATCTATTTAGCACCTCCCCATAGTGCGTGGTCCAACGTCGTATCTGTTCGGCTTCTGAAGCAATGAGGTGACCCTGTTTGTCTTTGATGGGGATGTTTGCAGCAGGCGGTTTATTTCACATTTATCTTGTAAACTCATTTGCTGTTTCCCCTTTTCGCAACATCATTAACAGTCACAGCCAGGTGATAAGCTGTCTCTTGTCCCTGTGAGCCTGTGCTTTTACTGTTTTATTTAGCATTGTATACAAATTCGTGTATCTCGGTGGATGTCTTTGCAGCCATGAGATATTATTTTGCTCTTTTCATTTCAAGGATTTCTTCCACCTTTTCTTCTTGCACTTCATATAACCAGCAGTTGCTGCTGCAACCTCTTTTTCTTCAGTTTTGAATTGCTCCCATTCTCCTTCAATTGTTTGTCGTCCATCATATCTGCGAGATTTGCAAAATGATTGTGTAATTTGGCGTGGTTGCCATTTGTATGTCACTGGACAGCGGCCTTCGTACATACATTTTTCTGTCTCTGTTTTGGTGATGGCACTTTCTCAACTTAAGCTGCATTGTATGAGGGGCGCTCCGAAAGTAATGCTGCCTATTCTATTATGATGTCTCACAACATCTGGAGTGGTTTTGGCAGTAAGGCAGTAAAGTTTGAACCTTCCATTTGTACAATTTTGTTTCGGTCCGACAGGTGGCAGTGGAGGAGCAGTCTGACAAAATGGCATCTGTCATAGAAGTGCGTTGTAAACAGAGGTGTGTTATTGAATTCCTCTATGTGGAAAAAGTTGCACCAATTGACATTCATCGACGCTTGCTGAACGTTTACAGAGACCAAATAGTGGATGTTAGCACAATGAGGTGGTGGGTTGTGCGTTTCAGCAGTGGTGAAAGCAACAAAAAGGACAAGTCACATTCCAGACGGCCATGCACATGTCACACTACACAATGAGGCGCGCATCAAACAGCTCATCCGCATAAATCCAAGAATTACGACCAGGAAACTGCCTATGGAGCTGGATATAGGCTTCAATGCACTGGAAACTATGGTGGCAACATTGGAATATAACAAATTTTGCGCCAGGTGGGTCTCCTGAATCCTCACACAAAAACAGAAAGAAATCACATGCACGTTTGTCATGACCTATTGAACCATTACAAAGTGAAAAATTGCCTGGATTGCATCATCACTGGTGATGAGACATGGTGCCATGACGACAATCTGAGTCAAAATGGCAGTCCATGGAGTGGCGACATGTGAATTCCCCATCGAGGAAAAAGTTGAAGACGCTGTGCTCAGCAGGTAAAGTGATGTGCGCTGTCTTTTGGGATAGAAAAAAGGTAATCCTTCTTTATTTCCTGGAACTTGGACAAACCATCAATTCTGACCGTTATATTACAACGCTGACTAAACTGGAGGCTCGAATTTCCAGGGGGGAGCCAGAGATGAAGACAACCTGTTTTTTGCAGGCACCATACCAGTTTGAAGGCCGTTGAGCACATTGTCAGTCTTAGCTGGACTGTTCTACCAGACACACCCCACCGTATAGTCCAGATCATGTGCCTTCTGACGTCGATTTGTTCAGGCCAATGAATGATGAACTGTCTGGGCAAAATGTTTATAGCAACGACGCTGTCATAGCAGCTGTGAAACAGTGAGTCACCTTTGCTGGTGCAGATTTACACAAGTGCGGCATGTATGCTCTTGTTCCTCACTGAAGGATGGTGATTTGTTGAAAAATAGTTTTTTGAAGGCAAGACATTGCTCTATAAAATGGTGTTATTGTGTCCTTTTTATTTGTTATGGTTTTCATGGAATAAAATAGGAGGCATAACTTTCGGAGCGTCCCTCGTAGCTATGCAAATGTTGTGATCACTGCTAATATCTGCCTCTCAATACACTCTGGCATCACAGACTGAAGAGCAAAACTTGGTGCTGATGCAAAAAATTATAATCTGGTTCTTTGTCCTTGTGGGTGAAGATGGCGTCTGCTATAACAAGTTTAAACAAAAAAAAGGGTTTCACGTTTAAACTCAAAGAATGGAAGGAAAAAAATCCCTACAAAATCTAGAAAACTGGCATGACCCATGTGTGTCAAGAAAGTAAATAGAACAAATCTTCTGACGAACAGATTACCCCTTTTGTATTGCTCTGCATATTTGCCTATTACTTCCTTGAGACAGTAAACAAAGCACCAAATTTGTCTTTTACAAATTTCAGAGGGCACTTCTTTTCATTCATGTTTTTCAGAGTTTTGAAGTATAACTTCTAGTTTTCTCCAGCATTCTTTCCCAGTTTATGAAAAATGATAAAATTGTATATTTTTTGCAACATGCGGCAACCCCAGCTAGCTTATTATAAAATATTGTAATGAATAATATGAAATCATCTACATAACTGCTATGAAATAAATAATTCAATTGTTTTACTGAAGTTCAGATTTCAGCCAACGGTCAGACAATTCTATTTATAAATTGGTGGCATAAATCTTTATTCCAGAAATCCAGGTTTAAGGGTTGGAATTCAGAGAACCAGGGATATAGCTTAAAAAAATAAAAAATAATTAAATTAAATATTTATCTGTACATGAAAAAACCTACCGTTTCATTCAAATTGAAACTTGCATGCATGCTGTTTTCTTTTATAGTGCATCACACTAACTGTCAAATGAACTTCATATAATCTTTTGCTCCACATCTTCATGCAGCTAAAGGATTCAAGTATGAAAATGAATGCTCAGTAGATATAACTAGAATTTGCCTGGACACTATCAAACAGAACAAAATCAATGTATAATTATACATGTTTAAAAAGAATTCAATTCAAGTTTTGACATAGGAGACATATGCATGTTGTAAGAGAGAATCTGGGGGAAAGGGGGGGGGGGGCGGTACAATAGAGAGGAGAGGAAGGAAAGAAGAGAAGATGTAGGTCTTGCTACAATTATATAGACAAAATGATATGGGGAGGCTGAAGGAATGTGATACAATCAAAATTGTTATCTTCTAGTTTAAAATATGGTTAATTAATATTATTAAACAAAACAAAAATAAGTATTGTTAGTCTGTTGTTGACCTAATGCCAGTCCTTTTGACAGCCAACAGGGACAGTCTCTGAAAAATCATGGCAACATTCAGAATGTGGCTGCTCCAATAAATTCATGACAGTTATCCACCAGCTTTATGATGGCATGTTTGTTCATGTACTGAATAACAGAGAACTGTCTTAACTTTTCCAGTGATAAACGGAGTCAAGCATGGCTTGTCTGCTGGTTTCAACACTCTTTAGCATGGCATTTAGCACAGTCATCAGCAAAGAGGAGATCTGGGATGATTGTTTTTTTCACATTAGTAGGCACCTCAGACAGAATAGCTACTTATGCATCTGCTATCTGTGCAGTCCAAAACTAAAATCAAGAGTGAGTGGGGTGATACTAGAACAGGTATCTTGGACAGATAATTAAAAGTGATTGTAGATGTGGGAACATGTGGCCCATACGGAAACAAAGAAAATAATGACTGTGGCCTCCGACTCCTAGAATTTGCACGATGCAATAAAAGATGTCTAGATAGACGTTGGACATGGTATAACCCAAACAATGATTATATACTGGTAAAGAGGAGGTTTAAATCTAGCATCAACACCGACAAAACGAGAAGTTTCCCCGGAGTGGATACAGGAAGCAACCATGATCTTGTTATGATGACTCTGCGTCTGCAATTGAAGAGTCACAAAGAAAGAAGTGACTAGACTAAACTAAATGACCCAACAATCATTGAAGTGTTCCAATCGAGGGTAGGAGGGACTTCCACTGTTGGCGCTCAGAGAGGAACTGGATACCGATACAGTAACAGAGTCTCTTAACTCAGCACTCATAGATACAACAGAGATTCTGGGGTGCCATCAAACAAAAAAGAAGCCAAAAAATAAATTCTAGACCTTTGTGATAGAAGAAAGTCACTGATAAACCAAAAACATCCACCTGATGAGGTTGGCAGATATAAATAGGTCAAGAAAGCGATACAACAAAAGATGAGAGAGGCAAAATAAGTGTGGATATGTGAGAAATGCACAAACATCGAAGAGACATTAGAAAGAAATGACGCTAAAGGAGCATACAAGGTGGTCAAAGAACTGGTAACACCTAGACAAGACAGGAACTTTATGATCCAGGATAAAAGCAACAAGTGCCTTATAGAGGACAATGACATACTGGCACAATAGACAGAGTACTGTTCTGAGTTATACAACTATGAAGGACGGAAGGAACCTGGGAAAATAATCCCTCCAACACCAACAACTATAGATGATAACCAACTGATAGCAAAGGAAGAGGTAGCTGCAGCGGAAAGGACATTGAGAAGAGGGAAGGTGACCAGCGTGGACAATATACCAGCAGAGCTCTTACAGACAGGTGGGGACGTAATGGTGGAAGGCCTGACACACATCTGCAACAAAATATGGGCGACAGGAAACTTGCAGGACTTTTAAACAAAATCAATAGTTATACCATTACCTAAGTCTGGAAACCTAAAGCTGTGCCAAAATTACAGAACAATAAGCCTTATCAGCAACCCTAGCAAGGTCATGCTTAGATTAATCCTCGACCAATTGAAAACCCAAGCAGAGAATACCATTGCTGAGGAGCAAGCAGGGTTCAGACAGGGAAGAAGCACTACAGAAGAGATATTTAATTTAAGACTGCTAAGCGAGAAGGATCTAGAACAGTAGCAAAAACTGTATCATGTGTTTATTAATTTATAGGAGACGTTTGATAGGGTATGGCATAAAGCACTTTGGGCAACCATGAGGATGTATAAAATCAACGGAAATATTTTAAAGGTCCTTGAACACCTGTGAGACAAGGCGTCCAGTGCAGTTCTTGTGAATGGGAGGTGTGGGGACTGGTTTCGCACACCAGTCGGTGTGAGACAGGGTTGTACACTCTTTTCAATAAATTCCTTGAGGGAATTATGAGAGGCACTTGGAGGTCACGTTGGTACTGTCAAGATTGGGGGCGGGGGGGGGGGGGGGGGGGGGGGCAGGGGGGGGCGGGGGGGGGCGAACGATTACCAACCTTCGTTTTGCAGATGACATAGATTGGTTGACGGGCACAGAAGCAGAACTCTAGGAATGGGTCAGAAGGCTCGATGAAACAGCTCTTGACTATGGTATGGAGATAAACGCTGGAAAGACAAAATTAATGACCAACAACGCAGAGGGCTTCAACAGTAGGATAAAAGCTAATGGCCAGGAACTTGAAGTGGTCGACTATTTTAAATATCTGGGTTCGATTGTCAGTGATGAAGGATCAAAATATGATATGGCCAGAATAGCACAGACAATAGCGTCTCTTGCACGGTTTAAGAAAATCTGGCAAGATAAATGGTGAGCACTATGCACAAAAATCAGATTAATGCGTACATTGGTCATGTCAATATTTCTCTATGCTTGTGAGATATGGACAATTACAGCTGACCTGCAGCGAAGGATACAGGTCTTGGAGATGAGATGTTTCTAAACGTCACGTACAAAGATCGAGTTCCAAATGAGGAAATACGAGAAAGAATTACAACATCAATAGGGCCCTTTGAAGACCTTTTGGCAACTGTCAAAAGAAGGAGACTTGCTTGGTATGGTCACGTATCGAGATCAAATGGTCTTGCAAATGTGATCCTGCACAGAAAGGTGCAAGGCAGATGACGAAGAGGCCATCCTAAAAAGAGTTGGGAGGACAACATAAAAGAATAGACCAATCTCCGACCAGAAGAGGCACAGGCAGCGACCGATGACAGAGAAGAATGGCGTAGGGTTGGGATGATGTCTTCATGTGTGCCCCAACAATCTAACTTGTTACAGGATGACCTGACCAGACCTGAGATGTGAGAGGGAAGTGAAAACAAGAATAGGAATGGCCAAAAGTGTATTTAATATGATAAGAAATACATTGGCATTATATATTCAACATTATTATACGGTGCAGAAACATGGACTATGAACAAACAGTTGGAGAACAAAATAGAGACCCTTGGAATGTGGTTATACAGAAGAATGTGTCATATGTTGTGGCAATAGAAACAAACAAATAGTGGTAGCCTATAAGAGTAGGCATGGTTAAAGAACTTTTGACAGACATTACAATTAGGCAAGTCAAATATTTTTGTCATATAAAAAGACACAATACTTTATTTAAAACAATGGAAAGAAAGGCTGATGTTAGGCAGCGCTATAAGTAGGAGAGCAACATCAAAAGATGGCAGGGTTCGCCGTGGGCCGTTGATTAAGTGACACGCCTCACAGTCCGAAGGTGATAGATTCGCTCCCCAATCCCAGCACCGGCCATTACCCCGGGGAAGCAAACCCTTAGAAAATGCAAGAGGAAGAAGACCATTACATAAAATGCATGTCGAAGTTTGATACATTGGGCCGACAGGCGCAAAATAAAAACATAGTGCAACACACACCGTTTTGGGGAATAGATAAATAAGGTGAATAATCCGGTTCAGGGTAGGGCAAAATTTTTCAAGGCAGTCAAAAGTTGTGTATTTCATGATGCATTTTTCATTGAGCAGCAAAGATGGCGCCATAACTGGCTGCAGGTCTACATTGCTCTTCTGTTTTAGTTCATTATAGATGCCACCAGACCATGGATTTGCCGGGCACATTAGTCGACGACTTACACTTGTATTCACGGAAACGTGTTGTTTTTATTTAGACTGGTTAATTTGTTAATTTTGTGTGTTTTCTTCCTTTTGATTATCCTGAAATGGACATCAGCCAAATGAATAGCACTACGCTTAAACATGTGTCATATTTCAGTCTAGTTCACACGGCTGAAATTCACGAGATTGGCGCCCTTCGCTCTTGCTGAAGACAGTGTCAGCTTTGTTGTATGAAATTTAGACACAACTATAATAAACTGCCACCTGGAGAGAGTCAGGTGTGTAGCGGCCTAAGACACACCGTTGTTGTTGTATGGCTGGTACTACAAACTGCAATAACGGTGCCTCAACGACCTTCTAGGTTATGGGACTGATGATGATTTTTCACTAGTGACGGTGTAATGTGTATTGTGACAGACAGCGCGAAATGCTTTTCTGAATGTGTCCATCGTCGTTCTGAAACATTATGCTTGTATAAGTATCTACGTTTATTGAGAATTACAACATTTTGTCTTCATGAACGGCGGAAGCTAGTCACGTTTTCTTAATTAGCGATCACAAGATATATATAAGCCAACTATAAACTACTGCCTTGCAGTTGGGCTGGGGACAGCAAACGGCAGCTTCATAATATGGCTGTGAAAATCCACTTGTTACAGTGTACGAAAAGAACTGGAGAGTTTCAACTGGTTGAAGAGAAACTCCTATAAGCTCATCCTAAGTGGTAGAATTATGGCAACGCGTAGGGTGCGGCTAAAGCAACCTTGTAGACCAAGTAACCACAGTATAAATGGTCAACTCTGCGGATGAGTGGAGGAGGGTACTCACTTGTACTGTCAGCCAGAAGTGGCTCACAAAAGACGGCAGCCACAAACCACCCAGGTGGATGTGGAAGGCAAAGGGAAACCACCACATTAAATTCCCCAGAAAGGTTCATTAAATGTCACATATAAATAATCCTACCGGCAAAGAAGGAACCTTGGATGATCCAGGTGTCGTGTGCAGCCAAGAGAGGAAGCAAGGCCTCTCGGGTTGTCATCAAACAAAATCATTGTTTCTTCTTCTTCTTCTTCTTCTTCTGCGTACACAGTCAGACAGTAACCATTATTTTTTCGAAAAAAGCGGCGGTCATCCTGAGACTCTCGCCACTACCATAAAGCTTGTCTTGCAGTTCCACTGGTAATGGCCACATCTGCTCTCTCTGATCCCCGTATGTCGGGCAGTTCTGCAGCAGATGTTCAGTGGTCATTTTACCGGTACCGCACGGGCATTCGTCGGTACACCCTATCTTCAATTGGTTGAATAAGTGGTACCTCAGTCTGTTGTGGCCAGTGCGAAGTCTGAAGACAACGACCTGCTCTCTTCAGTTCAACTGGTAATAGGCATCGTTTTTGGAAATCATTGTTTCAATATATGTACGTGATTTCTCTTACAAAGGTCAGCTTTTGTCTCATATCTGTCTCGTGAAGCCGGTATTGTTCTCTTTTTTCCTGCGTGAGCGTGCAGCTATGCAGGATGTGTTCCACTGTCATGATTTGCTCCCCACATTGACACTTATCTGTCCCAATCCTCATTTTGTTGTAAAGATGACCCTTGAGTCTGTTATGCCCAGTTCTGTCTGAAGATGATGACTTGCTGTTCTCTCATTAAGTTAAAGTAACCGTCTTCTTTTCCCCTGAAGTTGGCTTTAATTATGGTCTTGGCCACATTATATGTGATACTCAGGTCCGTTTGTGGGAATGCTCCTTCACACTTTGCTAGTTTGTCTGCAGCTTCATTGCCTTCAAAATTGCAGTGGGATGGGATCCACTGTATGACCAACCTTGGGTGTTATGCTGAGAGCTATGTCAAGTAGAACATACACATTGCTCGAGATCTTCATCATTGTGTTGTTTTAGCGCTGCTAATACTGACGCGGCATTAGTCAGGAATACTATATTTTCTTGGTGGCTATTTTTATCTTAAATTACAAGCTCAGCTGCGGTTGGCAATGCCTCTGCTTCTGCACGGAAGTTATTGGAGTATGTTCCTGTTGTTAATATTCAAGTTTTTTTCTTCTCCATTCCTTAGTCTGTAATAGACCCCTCCACCTCCATTGGATGTGGCTTTGTTAGATGAGCCATCTGTATATATGTGTATCCATGTTTCTGGTGGGCAAACTCTCCTAAGATATTTTTAAGATATTTTTCTGTGATAAATTTCCTTTCTAAATCTGTTTGTTTCCTTTTTTCCTCTATGGTTTCTACCATCTCAGGGGACTTTTTTCCATGGTGGGATTTGGGATGTTTTAGATCTCTAATCCCATAAAATAGACCGCCAGGTGCTAAACCAACTGGCAGGTAGCGACCACAGGCCGATCAGACTAACCATTGACATGGAAGTAGGCCCACAGGAAACAAAACCGCTCCCACGTTGGAATTACAAACGAGCCGACTGGGACAGATTTGCAATCCTGACAGATGGGCTGTGTGAAACCATCAACACACGACACTCAAAAATGAAGCCCATGGTAGAGAGCCTAAGCAAGGCCATAATGCAAGCCGCCACTGAAACCATCCCAAGAGGAGCTAGGAAAAACTATAAGCCCTACTGGAATGATGAGTTGCAGAAAGTGGAAGATGCAGTAACAAATGCTAGGAACATGGCAGAGCGAGAAAAATCCATGGAGGCAAACATCGCCCTCAAAGCCGCCGCGGCGAAGTACAAACACACTCTCAGGCAAACAGCAAGAGAAAGCTGGAAAAATAAAACGGAAAGTCTAAACCTGGACAAAGACGGGAACAAGCTATGGAAGCTAGTCAGAGCCATGAACGACGAAACCCCGTCAAATAAACAAATTACTATCAAGCAGGGCGAGAACTTGATCACAGGTAAGAAAGCCGCTAACGCCTTTGTCGATCACTATGCCAGAGCAAACCACATCGAGGTCCCTGCAGATAAGCATACAGACATTAGAGAAGAGCTAAAGGGACACGAAAACATAAATACGGCTCCTGAAGAGCACATGATGGCCAAACTAACAATGCGCGAAATGGAAGAGGCTATGAGAACACTAAAGAAAAGGAAATCTCCCGGAAAAGACGGGATCACAAACGAAATGCTGATGGGGCTGGGCCAAACAGCGAAGAGGAAATTACTATCAGTCCTGAACCAAAGCTGGAAAAGGGGTATTGTACCCCAGGCATGGAAAGACGCAATACTGGCACCAGTACCAAAAACAGGAAAGGATAAAACAGATCCAAATGGATACAGGCCCATCAGCCTACTGAGCTGTGTCGGCAAGCTGATGGAACGGATGATAAACACCAGACTGATGTGGCATCTGGAAGAAAAACGAATACTAATTCCACAGCAAGCCGGCTTTAGACAGCACAGATCCACTGAGGACCAGGTCATCCTCATAGCCCAGGAGATAGAAGATGCCTACCAGGCACAGAAACACACAGTAGCTGTTTGGGTGGATCTGGAAAAGGCATTTGACAAAGTCTGGAAGGATGGACTTAGAGTCAAGCTAAGAAGAAGTGATGTCGGTGGGAAGATGTACAAGTGGATCAACCACTACCTCAAACAAAGAACGGCCAGAGTCCAAGTACAAGGGCAGATGAGCAAAAAGGTGACACTCGAGCAGGGAGTACCCCAAGGGGGAGTATTGTCACCCACACTCTTCCTGGTATATATAAACGATATTACAGAGAATATACCAAGAAGAGTCCATAGCTCAATGTTTGCAGACGATCTGGCTATGTGGACCTCTGAAAAGAATCTCACCCTAGCAAGAAATCGGATGCAGACGGCCCTAACATCGCTGGAAGAGTGGGCGAACTCATGGCTGGTCAAAATAAACGAGGAGAAAACCACATGCACAATATTCTCGCTTTCATTAAAACCCCAAAGTACCAAATTAAGTCTAAATGGCAAATTCCTGCAGCCAAACGACAACCCAACCTATCTGGGAGTCACATTTGATCGGCGCATGACATGGAAAAGTCAGATTGAGAGAAACCGAATGAAAGCCAGAGAAAGAATGGCAATCATGAGGAAACTTGCTGGCACAAGCTGGGGAGCAGACGAAGGCATACTAAAGAAACTGTATACTGGAAGAGTGAGACCAGTTCTCGAGTATGGCATTGCGGCATGGACAACAGCAGCGAAGGCGAACTTCGATAAAGTTAACAAACTTCAAAACCAAGCCATGAGAATTATAACAGGTGGCATGAAGTCAACGCCAATTGTAGAACTTGAAAAGATTACAAAACTGCAATCCATGACCGATAGAAGAGACTGCAGAGCCCAGCTGCAGTCAGAGAAACTTCGAAGACTGACTGACCATCCAATGCACCAGAGACTAAACAATTTGGGAAATGGGAAACTAAAGCGGAGAAACTTTGCAGAAATAGCCAAAGCAAAGATGCACGAAGATCCCATAAACGCACTAAAAACACCAAAACCCATCACTACTGTACGAAAACCTACCTGGAGGCAGGATATATTTCCAGAGGTGGTAGAAAATATACCAGGTATTGCAAACAAAAACTGCCAGACTGAAAAAGAAAGGAGAGATACTACCCTAAGCTTCATAACGAAAAGCTACCCAAGCATGGACTGGACCCATGCATACACCGACGGTTCTGTAACAAACACTACACAGAACGGAGGGGCAGGAGCATTCCTGAACCTAGCAAATGGCAGACAAATAACACTGTCACTCGCTACTGGTAAGTACACAAGCAATCTCAGAGCGGAGGCAGAGGCACTGAGGGCGGCAGTGGAAGAAATGGTGACACACAGTGAAAATGAGAGCCATATAGTCCTGCTGACAGATGCTCTCGCCGTAGTCACAGCGCTAAAAAGCCAGAAAAACACTGAGCTTAATGACTTAAGAGCAGCACTCTGCAAACTGTGCCAGCAGTCCGCACCAAAAAGGGTAGTGGTACAGTGGGTTCCGTCACACTGCAACATCCAAGGCAATGAGGAGGCAGACAGACTGGCAAAAGAAGGTGCAAGACTACCCCAAACAGATACCAGTATGACGTACGAAGAGTCAAAACGGCTTATCAAAGCCAGATACATGAACAAATGGGAAACCGAACATACTGGTTACACCAAAAACGATGCCTATTACCAGTTGAACCGAAGAGAGCAGGTCGTTGTCTTCAGACTTTGCACTGGCCACAACAGACTGAGGTACCACCTATTCAACAAATTGAAGATAGGGTGTACCGACGAATGCCCGTGCGGTACTGGTAAAATGACCGCTGAACATCTGCTGCAGAACTGCCCGACATACGAGGATCAGAGAGAGCAGATGTGGCCATTACCAGTGGAACTGCAAGACAAGCTCTATGGCAGTGGCGAGAGCCTCAGGATGACCGCCGCTTTTTTCGAAAAAATAATGGTTACTGTCTGACTGCGTACGCAGAAGAAGAAGAAGAAGATCTCTAATCACCGCCTGGCTTATGATTTGGTCTGCTCTTGCAAGTTCTTTTGTTTTTGATATGAAGAGGTTTCTCTTTAATCTCCATCTTCCCATGCAATTTATCCTGTGATATATTGGGTGATCAGGCATTCGTTTGAACTTCTCCCCCTGCTGGAGCGTTTTTTGGTCTCTGCGCATCTCCATACTTTCGGTTCATGTGATGTTTTCTATTGCATTTATTGGTGTTGCTCTCAATAGCTTCAGTGATGATACATATACCTTGATTTTGTGTTTTATTTATTTTTTGAAAGTTATCCTTTGTTGCTGTGGACCATGCTGCTATCTCGTATTCTAGCACTGGTCTCACATAACCTTGTGTACAATTTCTTTAGGGTGCCTGTGTCAGCTCCCCATGTTGAGCCTGATATTTTCCTCATTATGATCATTCTGTTCTTAGCTTTGTTGGTCGCTTTTTTATCTGGTTTTCCATATCAACCTTGGGTCCATTGTTATTCCCAGATAAGTTGGACTTATTTCAAAGGGGAGAGTCTGGCCATTTACGAAGAAGGATCACTTCTTGGGGCTTGGAAAAAGATTGTTACATGGCTTTGGTTTCGTTTATAACGATTTGCCATTTTTGTTGTCAATGTCTCTATTTTATTTAGGGCCTCCTGCATTTGGTTTCTAGCTATAGGTGTAGGCTCTTTGTATGTCCATAGTGCCAAGTCATCTGCATATAGTGCACTGTGTACTCTTTTAGGGATTTCTGTGATTGATATTTCCTTTGATATATCTTCGTTGGATTCTTTAGCTGTCCAGGATATAAGAATTCTTCTTCTCAGAAACTACATTTATGTTGCTGTCAGTATTTTTGCTATATATTTCTTCATTGTCCTGGACTCTCCCATAAAGTAATGCTAGCTATATATAGCTCTACAAGACTCTCTCTATCACTTTCTTTCACTTTCATTGACAGAGACCTGAGAATTTAGACTTGCTGTGTTTATTGTGTCAATCAGTTTTTGTAAATCATTTTCATTTTCAGCTCTAAGCATCTGCTATTAATGTCCTACTATTGATATTCCTGGCAGATCTTTAACCTCATGTCTTCTAATTGCTTCTTATAAACAGCTCATTATTTTTTCCGTGTATATATTAAAGAGATCTTGTGAAAGGATACACCCTTGTCTTGCACCTCTTTTTATATTAATATGATGGATTTGCAAATGTTTCAAATGAGAGAACTTAGAAAGGCTTTCTGCAGCTTCAATGTCTTCAGGGTTTGCCGCTGATGTTATTTTATCTATGTATAGTTTACCTTATTCCATATTATACTTTGACTTGCTTGTCTTAGGCTAAACAGAGCATCTGTGCATCCCATGCCCTTACGGAATCTAAACTGTGTATTATTTAATTGTGGTTATACTATGGACCTTACTCTATGTTCTAAGATTTTTGCATAGATTTTACCCATGTAGCTTAAAAACAAGATGTTTCTGTTACTGTGAAAGTCCTTTTTGTTGCCCTTCTTTTTCCAAATTGGCACTACAATGGCCTTTTGTTAGCCAGTTGGGACTGCTCTGTCTCTCCATGCTGCTGTGAAAATTCTTTACAGCCAGTCTACTCCTGTAATGCCGCAAGCTTGAATTGCTTCGGTTTTAATCCTATAAGCGCATGGTGCTTTGTTTTGTGGACTGCTTTTTAAGACTAATTCGATTTCGTGTCGCAGTATTGATGGTTTATATTGCTCTTTGTGTCTTGGTGTGTAATTAGTGCTATTCTGTGTGCTTTCTGGGTTAATCTACCATATGTAATAATGGAAAATAAGTAAATAAACAAGATGATCATTGAAGCCACAGAAAAGTGCTTTTAAATGAAACAATGTCCATCTATTTTGGAAAATACTGAGATGTTTTCTACCATAAAGAGCTGGTTCAGATAGACATGAAATGATAACAGACATACAAAAGACCTTACAACGAATCTCATGGTAGTGTGTGGAGGTCCAGCTTCAAAGTTAATTCCACCAAGGCATGCATAATGTGGTGCTCTTTGAAAAACTCCATAGTGAAGGTCAACCTTCCTAGCATAACCCTTGATAGGTGTATTACTTAAAGGTTTGACAAGTTGAAATATTATGTTATTTAGAATCTACATCAATGCACTCCAGGCACATGCATAAGTGCTAAGTCTGCATTTCAGGCACATGCACAGATACTTAGTCTGCATTCCAGACATATACACTGGAGTGCTGTCCGCTCTCCAGACATATACACAAATGACATTGATACTGATCTCGTTGATTGTACATATCCTTGCCCCTAAGCACCCCTCCCTGCTTGACTCACACATTTGTTCTCCGACTCCTGAAGTCTGTGAACCACCAATTCATCAATTGCAGTGTCATCATTGAGAAAGCAGTCATTAGTTGATTTACATTTGACCAAGATCACAGTGTGAAAGATTTGATGGCATCCAGAATGAAGGAATGCGACGTCCTTGGGTGTACCAAGAATACCCACATCGTAAAGATGAGATTCATGCTTGGACTTCTCTCTGGAAAGTCTAGATATGCACTGGCTCTGGCCAAAGCATACATGTGAGTAGCTGCAGTCAAGAGGTATCCAATGTACATGAACATTGCAGATATCAATAGTAAAATAAATCAGGAGAGGGATGTCATGGATGGCACAGGCCGATAGAATAATTGATATAGTAACCCCAATATAGACTACAAACAAAGGGGAAGAATAGATTCACACTGGTGATAAAATGGCAGATTACCACTGGATCATTATCCCTCTGGTGGAGTGAATGAAGAAACTGGTGGAAAGACGTCAACAAAATTAAACAACTAATAAATTAAAATGCTCAGGATTCTGTTCTTAACAGAAGAGAATAGAGTAGATCTTTCCCTCTCACATATTTAATGTTCACAGAATGGGTGCTTTCAAAGCTCTTTCATAACAAAACTAAGCAAAAACACTCTAGAGTGCTTCTTTCAACTAAGAGGAAGCTGATAAATGCACTGTTCATGCTTCCTAAATTGTGTTACCAATGTCAATCTTGGTCCTTACTGAAAATATATAACAGTAAGATCCAGAGCTGTGAGATGGCAGTCAGAAAGACAATCTGTGACTAAATCCGAGACACCATGCCAATGCAAATAATGGGGACAAACCCAGTTAGTGTCTGCTTTGATGTCCAAAAAATCAAGTAGTTTGGTCATTTAGTCAAGGTGAATTGTAACCAGCATGCAGTGAGAGCATATTATATTCAGTCTCAGATCCACATGAAGGAGACTACCTCGACGCAGGTGGAACTTCCTGAGTGTGTCAGAGACACCCTCATATTACATACATCAAGGTCTTCACACTCAGGAAGTTCCACCTAATGACAGCAACAAACCTTCCACCTGGCAATAACAAGAAAAATATGCATCCTGCCTATCTGTGACGCCTCATGGCAAAGGCAGTAGGACAAATGAAGAAGAAAAAAAAGAAGTTCATGCATGTACCTCTTCTTTACAATGGGAGTATCCCTAGTGCAATCTAGGTCAAATCACATTCTTTCATTCTTTATGTGTTTCCACCTAGCGCCATAATCGATGACTCTCAACTCTTTGTGGGTTCCAATCTAGCGTATATCTGGTTAATTTGCTGGGCTTCTGTTTGAGCACGTGTCCTTTCCATCTCCACTTTCTCTTTCCAAATCTCAAATCTCCTGCTGTATTGGTTGTTGTCTTTTTCCTTGCCAGAAGTCTGTGCTTGCTATTACCTCTGTTCATTTAATATAAAATATGTACAAAGTATGACAAAGGACCTGTTGGCGAAGGTGTGCAGTCTGAATGTGATAATCTTAGTTAGAAATCAATAATTTAATGCTGCAGCAGTGGTTCAGTTCAGTTCAGTTCATCCCGTAACCCATCAGGTCGTTGGGGCACACATGAAGACATGAAAATCCCACGCCAACCCTCTCTGTCTGTCGCCGCCTGACGTATCTCACCGGGACGAAGGCCTGACCACTCAGTGGTGTTGTCCACCCATCTCTTCCTTGGACGTCCTCGCCCTCTCTGTCCTGGTACGGATCCAAAGAGTATCAAGTTGGGAATTCCGTTGGACCTCGCGACGTGCCCGCACCATGCCATCTTTCGTCTTTTGATAGCAGTGAACAGATCTTCAAAAGGACCAATAGCGTCTTCAACTCTCTGACGGATGTCTACGTTCGTGACACGATCCTTATATGTAACATGTAGGAGTTTTCTATAGCACCGCATTTCCATTGCACGTATCCTGCCCTGGATATCTGCTGTAATGGTCCAGGTCTCGCAGGCATACAGAAATATTGACAGCACCAAAGAGCGCAGTAGTCTGACTTTTATGCCGAGGGCGAGGCGCTTGTCTCGCCATATAGGTTGCAGCCTAGTCAGCGCCGCTCTTATTTGTGCTATTCTTGCAATTACCTCTGGCTTCGAACCCTCTTCGCTGATCAATGATCCAAGATATTTGAAACGTTTCACCACCTCAAGTACCTGCCCATTTGCCTCTATGACAGACTGAAACTCTGCTACGTTATTGGTCATGAGCTTCGTTTTATCAGCATTTATTTCCATACCAAAACTCATGGCCGTTCTATCCAATCTACCAATCAACTCCTGGAGTTCCCTTTCTGTGCCTGCCAATACATCAATATCATCAGCAAAGCGGAAGTTTGTGATAAGCCTGTCACCAATTTTAATCGCGCCAACATGTCCTATTAAGGTCGTCCCCATTATTCTCTCCAAGAAGATATTGAAGAGTGTGGGGGAGAGCATACAACCCTGTCTCACACCCACCGTCGTACGGAACCAATCGCCTAGCGTTCCCGCTACTGAGACAGCACTGGTCGCCTGCTGATAAAGGTTTGCAATTACCCTCACAATATCACTGTTGAACTTATACTGCCTCATTGTTGACCAAAGCGCCGCATGCCACACTCTGTCAAACGCCTTTCGAAAGTCAATGAAGGCATGGTAGAGTGGTTGATGATACTCTGAGTACTTCTCATTCAGTAGACGAAGATTAAATATCTGCTCGATGGTACTCCTTCCCGCTTATTCTTTGGTAATGATATTCTCCGCCTGAGGATTCAGTCTGTTAAGTAATATCCTCAAGAGAACTTTACTTGGATGACTTATCAGACTGGATTGTTCGATAGTTCTGGCACATATTTAGGTTTCCTGATGTAGGCAGTGGTATAATGACTGATTTTGTCCAGCAGGTGGGCCACACTCCTGTCTGCCAAATTCTATTGCAGATGTAAGTCAGGGTATTAATTGTCACCTCACCTCCCACTTGTAGGAGCTCTGCTGGAATATTATCCACACCGACAGCCTTCCCTCTCTTCAGACTCAGCACGGCCTCATATAATTCTTCCCTTGTTATCCTTTGATTTTCCTCTAGCAGACTCACTTCAGGAGACATTGCAATTCTTGGGTCACCTCGATCTTCATGCTTATATAGCTCCGAACAGTACTCTGTCCAGCGCTCACGAATGTCAGGAGCTTCTGTGAGATATTTCCCACTCTTGTCCTGAATCGTCGTATTTCGACTTTGGACAGGTCTTACTAAGTCCTTGACTAATTTATATGCTCCCTTGGCATCATTTCGTTCCAGATTTCGTTCGATATCTGCGCACTGAGCCGTTATCCATTCCACCTTCGACTGTTTCATCTTGGTCTTTATGGATTCATTTATCTCTCTATATCACTGAATACCATCTAGTGTTTTCTTCGCTCCCTTCAATTGTCGTCTCTTGTCACATAAATCCAGTATTTCACTCGTGATCCATGCTTTCTTCTTAACTCTGCACCTACCTAGAGCCTCAGATGCCGTGGAGAGTAAAGCCGAATTCAAGGCTTCAGTCATCGTCTCAACATATGCCTCCTCGTTTAGAACCAAGAGAGGTGTGAACCAAGAGAGGTGTGAATCGTCCCCCCAACACCGCTCCAAAGGTCTCCACTACATCTGGGCACTTCAACTTCTCCAAGTCAAATCGCAGTCTAGATATCTTTTTTTTCAGAACTATCTTTAGTCGGAGATGTATGGTCATCAGCACTAAGTCGTGGTCGCTCCCTATATCGGCCCCTGGGAAACTTCTTGTCCGGCGCTATTGACGCTAGATCGGAATC
Organism: Ariolimax columbianus; assembly: GCA_036924085.1. Lineage (NCBI taxonomy): Eukaryota > Metazoa > Mollusca > Gastropoda > Stylommatophora > Arionidae > Ariolimax > Ariolimax columbianus. The sequence continues at coordinate 55,172,652 of JAVGWX010000010.1, read as the reverse complement.
TCCTTGGACCAAAATAAAGTCTATTTGACTATGCAGCGTATTGTTTGGGCTGTGCCACGTCCACCGCCTCGACATTTCATGTGGTCCCAGCGTATTCGCTACTATCAGCTTATTGTAATACGCAAATTCCAAGAGTCTTAGACCTCTACGTTGGTGGTCACATTTCCATATGCTCCACTGAATGCCAAAAGTTGATATAAACATATAAAGGCAATTGCTTAGTGACAGCTCTAGGGCAAAAACAAAATGACATTACGCTATGGCCACAAGACCTTCATGGACAAAGAACAAACAAAAACTAACAAATCACAGCTAAAAAAAAACATGATGTGAAATAAGCAGTTTAAGTTGGCAGACCCATCTGGATGTGTCAGGAAAGTGTGAGACAAGGCCTACCAGTTATGAAATAGAGTGGACCAAACAAGAAATTGTCAATATAATTACGCACAGACGAAAAATGAACAAAAAAAACAAAGTAAAAAGAAAGCAAAAAGCAAAACAAATATCAAGAGAAACACATATACAAATAACGGAGGAAATAAAAATAGTAAAAAGTAAGGAAAAATTTAAAAAAAATAAAAACACCATATATATATATATATTCTAAAGCTGGAGGCACACCTCAAGGGATACAGTTACGCTTCTGACGAGGAGTTGCAAGAGCTGTTCGTACCAGGTTTTGGGAGATGTCTGATTTTTTTCTTGACAGGATGCAATGACTTGTCTGGTGTTGGCATTAGTGAGTGGACCAGGATGGTGACTACATCGAAAAATAATCACATTTTGCCTAAACGACATTCCAAGTTTCAAGAAAATGTATGGCTCATGTGTTAAGAAATTATTTCCTCAAGGTAACATTTTTCAAATCGCCCTCGTATTTCTTTAGCATATATCTCCCCTATAGTGGAGTATATCTGGATAAATTTCATTGTGCTGTGTTTTTCCCTAACATCGAATCAAATAAAAATGTCTCTTTTTATCAATAAAGGACGAGCAGCCATTGAAGTAAAAAATTGTTCCTTCATCATGTTTTCACCTTGCGAGCGAGTTCGCAATGACAATATTAGAAATGGATTCATGCATCAGAGTCTACCATTGTGTTTATTATGCAGCGTGGTAGTTATTTCGTACGTTACGTTTCATCCTTCCCAACTTTAGACATCATGCCTTCAAGTCACTTTTTGTTGTCTAAATTCATTGAATTGGGAACTGAGACGCTAGTCTAGTCAGGCACAAAATACTGACCAGAACGTCGCGCCAGGGTCAGGTACAATACACTGACCAAGACCTTAATCTCTCTTCCATGCAGTGTCCCCTGGAAACAAACTTTTTTCAAGGCAGCCTGGCTGATGAGATGTGGATTGATGTGATATCCCTGTAGTAGTGAGCGCCACGCAGCTGAAGCCAAGCATAGCACAATTGCCTGGAGGACCTTCGGTCCACCTTCATCAGCATGCTCAGGATGTGAAGAAAGCTACTACAAACCGCCACTTTCCTCTTCAGGGCTCACAAAAGAGTAAACTTACTCATCGTGGGTATTAAACAACAACAACTTCATTGAATGCTGCAAGCCACTGTGATCTAGTCAACTATTGCCTTACTATTATTTTTTCATAAAGATATCATGCAGAAAATCTATGAAGACCATGTTCCAACATCCTCATTAGTGCACTTTTCAAGAGCCAGCCAATTAACAAGTAAACAATGGGTGGCGGAGGTAGAAGAAGCAGTGCAGCAGCCGGACAGAAGTAGTGAAACCAATAACCCTGAACATGACTAGCCTTCTGATCAAGGAGGAGATGGCCAATGCCAACACCAGATCCTTACAGCACCAGTGAGTCAGCGCTGGGGTGACTCCAGTGGGCATGGACAATTCAATCGTCCACTGGTCACTTTGTGACAAATCTTAACGACAGGAGGCAGGGTTGGAACCCGTGCAAGATCAACTACCTTGTCATGGAACGGGTCACTTATGAACTCACTTTAAGTACATTAACACAGGGTTTGTGTTGAAGTAACTCAGCTATGGTGTCCAAATGTCCTTTATGGCAAGCCTTGAACAGTGGTGTGGCTCCATCCTGCAAAACATACCAATAGGACAAAAATTAAAGATAAAACAGCATTTAAATTACATGGTAGTTTTTTCTTCTTCATTGTTCGCTCTAAAATAGTAGCATCTATTTACTTCATAAACCTGAGGCTTCTCTAGTTACCACAGTTAATCATTGGATGTCCCTAAGCATTTATTATAATGGTTCGGCAGTTCTATGATGGCATGTTAGCTCTAGTTCAGGATCATGGTGAATTCTCTGACCATTTGGTGTTACAATTGAAGTGAAGCAAAGATGCTAGCCCCTACCCTTTTCAGTATGATTTTTGCTGCCATGTTGATGGATGCATTCAAGGGCAATGATGCTGGATTCAAAGTCCGCTATCGCCTAGATGTTGAGTTATTCAATCTGAGGAGACTGCGGGCAAAAACGAAAGTACAAATTGATGTGAACTTCTCTTTGCTGATGACTGCACTTTCAATGCCCATTCAGAGACTGAAATGCAATGAATTGTTGACATGTTTACAGCAGCTTGCGTTAACTTTAGTCTCACAATCTCTACCAGCAAAACTGAAGTGCTGTACCAAGCAGCCCCAAGAACTGAGTACAGTGAGCCATCTATCACTATGAATGGTCAGATACTAAAGTTGGTTGAACGCTTTGCATACCTTGGCACCACACTCTCCAGAGCAGTCCATATTGATGAGAAAGTAAACTCGAGAACAGCCAAAGCATGTGTAGCATTTGGAAAACTAAGATCTTCAGTTTGGGACCGGAGAGGAATTAAGCTTATAACCAAATTGAAGGTTTATGTGTCAGTCATTCTACCAACTCTTCTGTACGCCTGTGAAACATGCAAAAAATCTTGACCATTTTCATCTGGGCTTCCTAAGGAAATCGCTGAACATAAAATGGCAAGATAGGATTACAGACGTAGAAGTAGTTCTTTCGCGGGCTGGAATGACAAGCATCCATACAACGCTGTGCAAATCGCATCTTAGATGGACTGGCCATGTTGTCCGCATATCAGATGAGCAGCTTCCAAAGAAAATATTCTATGGCAAGCTTGAGTCAAGCAAGCGAACTCACCAAATAAAACGTTACAAAGACACTCCAAAAGCCTCACTGAAGAACTGTGACATTGACACTGATAGTTGGGAGAGCATTGCTGCTGATCGCTCTGCCTGGCATAGTAAAATCTCCTCTGGCATGGCACATATGGAGCAGACAAGAATCACGGAAGCTGCATGGGGACGAGCGACACGAAAGGCAAGAGAAGAGTTGCCACCCCCTGACAGTTAGACAGTGCTTCTCTGCCCTCAGTGTGACAGACACTTTCGGGCTCGGATTGGTTTGATCAGCCATTTGCGTACTCACTCTAGGATTGACAGACGCTTTCGGGCTCGGATTGGTTTGATCAGCCATTTGCGAACTCACTCTAGGATTGACAGATGATAATGTAGTCATTTTCGTAAACGATAGACAAACAACAGAGTTTGAAGGGATTATGTTGTCACTCTGCTTCTCTCAGTTTGTTCCCTCACATAAGCACTTGTCTGTGTGCCCAAAATATAATTCTTTAAACAGATGATTTTTCAGTATCCAGTAGCCTGTTCACAGTGAGAATTTTTGACAACGCTCATCAAAAATTGACCGACCTTAGGCTAAAAAAAAACTAACTTTGCCTATTTAATTCTTCTTCTTCGTACGCTGTCAAACGTCAACCTGTATTGTCTAGTGTTGCCACTGGTGATGGCCACATCTGCTTTCTCTGATCCTTGTATGTCGGGCAGTTTTGCAGCAAATGTTCAGCGATCATTTTCCCTGTACCACAGTGGCATTCGTCAGTGCCACCTATCTTCAATTTATTGAATAGGTAGTACCTCCAGTCTATTGTGGCCTGTGCGAAGTCTGAAGACCACGACCTGCTCTCTTCTGTTCAACTGGTTATAGACATCGATTTTTTGTGTAGTCAGTATGTTCTGTTTCCCATTTGGTCATGTATCTAGCTCTAATAAGCCTTTTTGACTCTTCGTATGTCACACTAGGATTTGGTTGTGGTAGTCTTGGACCTTCTTTTGCCAGTCTGTCTGCCTCTTCGTTGCCTTGGATGTTACAGTGGGATGGAACCCACTGTACCACTACTCTTTTTGGTGCTGACTGCTGGCATACTTGATAGAGTACTGCTCTTAAATCATTAAGTTCAGTATTTTTCTGGCTTTTTAGTGCTGTGACTACGGCCAGGGCATTGGTCAGCATGACTATATGGCTTTCATTCCTTTTACCTGTCACCATTTCTTCTACTGCAGCCCTCAGTGCTTCTGCCTCCGCTCTGAAATTGCTTGTGTATTTTCCAGTTGCCACTGACAATGTTATTTTTCTACCATTTGGTAGGCTCAGGAATGCCCCTGCCCCTCCGTCCTGTGTTTTGTTTGTTACAGAACCGTCGGTGTATGCATGGGTCCAGTCCATGCTTGGGTAGTTTTTCGTTATGTACCTCAGGGTTGTATCTCTTCTTTCTTTTTCAGTCTGGCTGTCTTTGTTTCCAATACCTGATATATTTTCTACCACCTCTGGAAATATATGCTGCCTCCAGGTAGGTTTTCGTACAGTAGGAATGGGCTTTGGTGTTGTTAGTGCGTTCATAGGGTCTTCGTTCATCTTTGCTTTGGCTATTTCTGCAAAGTTTCTCCACTTTAGTTTCCCATTTCCAAAATTTTTTAGTCTCTGATGCATTAGACGGTCAGTCAGTCTTCTGAGTTTCTCTGCTTGCTGCTGGGCTCTGCAGTCTCTTCTGTCGGTCATGGATTGTAGTTTTGTAATCTTTTCAAGTTCTACAATTGGCGTTGACTTCATGCCTCCTGTTATAACTCTCATGGCTTGGTTTTGAAGTTTGCTAATTTTATCGAAGTTCGCCTTTGCTGCTGTTGTCCATGCCGCAATGCCATACTTGAGAACTGGTCTCACTCTTCCAGTGTATAGTTTCTTTAGTATACTTTCGACTGCTCCCCAGCTTATGCCAGCAAGTTTCCTCATGATTGCCATTCTTTCTCTGGCTCTCATTCGGTTTCTCTCGATCTGACTTTTCCATGTCATGTGCCGATCAAATGTGACTCCCAGATAGTTTGGGTTGTCGTTTGGCTATAGGAATTTGCCATTTAAACTTAATTTGGTATTTTGGGGTTTGCTTGAAAGCGAGAATATTGTGCATGTGGTTTTCTCCTCGTTTATTTTGACCAGCCATGAGTTCGCCCACTCTTCCAGCGATGTTAGGGCCTGCTGCATCCGATCTCTTGCTATGGTGAGATTCTTTTCAGAGGTCCACATAGCCAGATCGTCTGCAAACATTGAGCTATGGACTCTTTTTGGTATATTCTCTGTAATATCGTTTATATATACCAGGAAGAGTGTGGGTGACAGTACTCCCCCTTGGGGTACTCCCTGCTCGAGTGTCACCTTTTTGCTCATCTGCCCTTGTACTTGGACTCTGGCCGTTCTTTGTTTGAGGTAGTGGTTGATCCATTTGTACATGTTCCCTCAAACATCACTTCTTCCTAGCTTGACTCTAAGTCCATCTTTCCAGACTTTGTCAAATGCCTTTTCCAGATCCACCCAAACAGCTACTGTGTGTTTCTGTGCCTGGTAGGCATCTTCTATTTCCTGGGCTTTGAGGATGACCTGGTCCTCAGTGGATCTGTGCTGTCTAAAGCCGGCTTGCTGTGGAATTAGTATTTTCTTCCAGATGCCACATCAGTCTGGTGTTTATCATATGTTCCATCAGCTTGCCGACACAGCTCAGTAGGCTGATGGGCCTGTATCCATTTGGATCTGTTTTGTTCTTTCCTGTTTTTGGTACTGGTACAAGTACTGCGTCTTTCCATGCCTGGGGTACAATTCCCCTTTTCCAGCTTTGGTTCAGGACCGATAGCAGTTTCCTCTTCGCTGTTTGGCCCAGCCCCATCACCATTTCGTTTGTTATCCCGTCTTTTCCGGGAGATTTCCTTTTCTTTAATGTTCTCATAGCCTCTTCCATTTCGCTCATTGTTAATTTGGCCATCATATACTCTTCAGGTGCCGTATTGATGTTGTTGTGCCCCTTTAGCTCTTCACTAATGTCTGTATGCCTATCTGCAGGGACCTCGATGTGGTTTGCTCTGGCATAGTGATCGACAAAAGCGTTTGCGGCTTTCTTACCGGTGAGCAAGTTTTCGCCCTGCTTGATGGTAATTTGTTTGTTTGACGGGGTTTCGTCGTTCATGGCTCTGACTAGCTTCCATAGCTTGTTCCCTTCTTTGTCCAAGTTTAGGCTTTCCGTTTTGTTTTTTCAGCTCTCTCTTGCTGTTTGCTTCAGAGTGTATTTGTATTTCGCCGTGGCGGCTTTGAGGGCGATGTTTGCCTCCATAGATTGTTCTCGCTGTGCCATGTTCCTAGAATATGTTACTGCATCTTCTGCTTTCTGCAACTCATCATTCCAGTAGGGCTTATAGTTTTTCCTAGCTCCTCTTGGGATGGTTTCAGTGGCGGCTTGCATTATTGCCTTGCTTAGGCTTTCCGCCATGGGCTTCATTTTGTTGTTTCGTGTGTTGATGGTTTCACACAGCCCATCTGTCAGGATTGCAAATCTGTCCCAGTCGGCTCGTTTGTAATTCCAACGTGGGAGCGGTTTTGTTTCCTGTGGGCCTACTTCCATATCAATGTCTAGCCTGATCGGCCTGTGGTCGCTACCTGCCAGTTGGTTTAGCACCTGGCGGTCTATTTTATGGTGTATGTCCTGTGTGGAGAAGGCCAAATCTGGAGTCGAGGTGGTACGCCATGTTCTGGAATAGAAACTAGGGCTATCCTCCGGCCTATTGATTAGGGAGAGATTTGTATCTATCTCCCAATCTTCCACTTCGTCACCTCTGCTGTCTGTGTCAGAGTATCCCCATCTCTCCGAGTGGCTGTTGAAATATCCAACTACTATGCAGTTGGAGTCTCTGACCTCCATACTCGAGAGCGATAGGTCTCTATTTGGTGGTCCGTACAGATTGAAAATGCGGAGCTTCGTCTCTTGAGCCATTATGTCAACTCCTACAATTTCTGCTTGTCCGGTGTGACTGACAGGTACCGCGCTACTCGGTATGCAGTTTCTGGTCAGTATCAGGACCCCTCCTTTGTGGCCTTTTCTATCGAGACGGAAGGTCTGGTATCCTCTGATTGAGAATTTATGATTATTGTTGAGGTGCGTTTCCTGGATACATGCCACGTCAATCTTACCTTCATGCAGGTGATGTGTTAGGGAAAGTTTTTTGTTAATGACTCCCTCCGCATTCAACTGTAGTATTTTGAGGGTCTTGAGTTTTTGGTCAATGGAAGTGCCTTGACTCCACAACACATGGGTGGGTGACCACCAGTAGTTAAGGGTGGGCCCCTTCGAGGCGTGAGGCCCGGCACTCTCGCTGCCTGGCGGGACTCCGCAGAATGAGCGCCATACGTTTTTCTAATAGGTTGTACTGTCATCATACTGCTATTTACGTTGCACTGTTAGGCTTGTGGCCCCGTGCATCCGATTTCAACAGGCGTTTCTGTAGGGATGCCCTCCTTAGCCTTTGGCTGTCCCCAGCCTATCTGCAGTTGTTTGTGGTCAGAGTTTTCTCTCTTATGGAAGTTGTCTTACAAGACTGACGAGTCTTCACTACTCGTGTCTATAGGATGCGGAGGAGTGCATTTAACCAGGGGACAAGCCTGGTAATGGCACGGAGATGTTGTTCGCCTGGTGTGCGGACATATCTCATAATCAAGGGTTGCATCTCAACAGTTCACAGTGAGGTGGCTGCTCTACTGCTTACGACACCCCGACAAAGAACTAAGTCTTCTACTAGTGGTTTCACACCTCATCGCCGTATGGGGTGAATATCGAGCAGCTTCCCGCCCGCTTTGATCGGCGCACGGCAGAGACCTCTTTCTGCGGCTCGACCGGGTGGGGCTGAGGCACGAGCCCCAGGTCCCGACCATATCGTAGCCTCCCATCGCAGTGGTGCTGAGATTCTGGGCGGGATTCCGGCTTAGAGGCGTTCGGCCGTAATCCCTCAGATGGTAGCCTCGCACCATTGGCTTTTCAGCCACGCACATGGGCCAAATGTCTGAGACCTGCGATTCCTTTCATTTGTAGGGTAAAACTGACCTGTCATCCGTTCCCTATTAGACCCAACGAATCAAGAGAGGGCTTTTTACTCAGTCAATGACCAAGTGTCTGAAACCTGCGATTTCTCTAGGGTTGAGCAGGATTACCGTAGCAACGCTCTTTCATTTAGAGGGTGAAACTTTCGTTGGTCTAATTCCAGCACACTTTCCCTATTAGACCCAACGAAATTGCTCTCGGTCTGTCAGTCATTTTACAGTGTTGGCGTGTTGAGTCAAATTAAGCCGCTGGCTCCACTCATGGTGGTGCCCTTCTCTCAATTCCTTTATCGAACACTGAATGCGGGCCAATCGAGCCACAGAGAGTTTAGCCCCAGATTTCCGAGGGTCTAATTCCAGCACTCGTTCCCAATTAGACCCAACAAAAGTGCTCTCGGCCTGTCAATCATTTAAGTGTTAGTGTTGAGTCAAATTAAGCCGCAGGCTCCACTTCTGGTGGTGCCCTTCCGTCAATTCCTTTAAGTTTCAGCTTTGCAACCATACTTCCCCCGGAACCCAAACACTTTGGTTTCCCGGAAGCTGCCCGCAGAGTCATCGAAGCAACTCATGCGGATTGCTAGTCGGCATCGTTTATGGTCAGAACTACGACGGTATCTGACTTTCGTTCTTGATTAATGAAAACATTCTTAACAAATGCTTTCGCAGTAGCTCGTCTTGCGGCGATCCAAGAATTTCACCTCTAATGCCGCAATACGAATGCCCCCGTTTGTCCCTGTTAATCATTACCTCCAGTTCCGAAAACCAACAAAATAGAACCGAGGTCCTATTCCATTATTCCATGCACCATTATTCAGGCAGCCGAGGCCTGCTTTAAACACTCTGATTTTTTTAAAGTATACGCGCCGGCCACCTGGGACACTCAGCAAAGAGCACCTTCTTTTGCCAGTCTGTCTGCCTCCTCGTTGCCTTGGATGTTGCAGTGAGATGGAACCCACTGCACCACTACTCTTTTTGGTGCGGCCTGCTGGCATAGTTGACAGAGTACTGCTCTTAAATCGTTAAGTTCAGTATTTTTCTGGCTTTTCAGTGCTGTGACTACGGCCAAGGCATCTGTAAGCAGGACTATATGGCTTTCATTCCTTTTACCTGTCACCATTTCTTCCACTGCCGCCGTCTCTGCCTCCGCTCTGAAATTGCTTGTGTATTTTCCAGTAGCGAATGACAGTGTTATTTTTCTGCCATTTGGTAGGCTCAGGAATGCTCCTGCCCCTCCGTTCTCTATAGTGTTTGTTACAGAACCGTCTGTGTATGCATGGGTCCAGTCCATGCTTGGGTAGTTTTTCGATATAAAGATTAGGGTAGTATCTCTCCTTTCTTTTTCAGACTGGCAGTTTTTGTTTCTAATACCTGGTATAATTTCTACCACCTCTGGAAATATATGCAGCCTCCAGGTAGGTTTTCGTACAGTAGGGATGGGCTTTGGTGTGGTTAGTGCGTTCATAGGGTCTTCGTGCATCTTTGCTTTGGCTTTTTCTGCAAAGTTTCTTCGCTTTAGCTTCCCATTTCCGAAATTGTTTAGTCACTGGTGCATTGGGTGATCAGTCAGTCTTCTGAGTTTCTCTGATTGCAGCTGGGCTCTGCAGTCTCTTCTGTCGGCCATGGATTGCAGTTTTGTAATCTTTTCAAGTTCTACAATTGGCGTTGACTTCATGCCTACTGTTATAATTCTCATGGCTTGGTTTTGGAGTTTGCTAACTTTATCGAAGTTCGCCTTTGTTGCTGTTGTCCATGCCGCAATGCCATACTCGAGAACTGGTCTCACTCTTCCAGTGTACAGTTTCTTTAGTATGCTTTCGTCTGCTCCCCAGCTTGTGCCAGCAAGTTTCCTCATGATTGCCATTCTTTCTCTGGCTCTCATTCGGTTTCTCTCGATCTGACTTTTCCATGTCATGCGCCAATCAAATGTGACTCCCAGATAGTTTGGGTTGTCGTTTGGCTGGAGGTATTTGCCGTTTAGACTTAATTTGGTGTTTTGGGGTTTGATTGATAGCGAGAATATTGTACATGTGGTTTTGTCCTCGTTTATATTGACCAGCCATGAGTTTGCCCACTGTTCCAGCGATGTTAGGGCCTCCTGCATCCGATTTCTTGCTATGGTGAGATTCTTTTCAGAGGTCCACATAGCCAGATCGTCTGCAAACATTGAGCTATGATCTCTTCTTGGTATATTCTCTGTAATGTCATTTATATACACCAGGAAGAGTGTGGGTGACAGTACTCCCCCTTGGGGTACTCCCTGATCAAGTGTCACCTTTTTGCTCATCTGTCCTTGTACTTGGACTCTGGCCGTTCTGTTTTTGAGGTAGTGGTTGATCCACTTGTACATTTTCCCACAAACTTCACTTCTTCTTAGCTTGAAAGTCCATCTTTCCAGACTTTGTCAAATGCCTTTTTCAGGTCCACCCAAACCGCTACTGTATGCTTTTGCTCCTGGTAGGCATCTTCTATTTCCTGGGCTATGAGGATGACCTGGTCCTCAGTGGATCTGTGCTGTCTAAAGCCTGCTTGCTGTGGAATTAGTATCCGTTTTTCTTCCAGATGCCACATCAGTCTGGTGTTTATCATACGTTCCAACAGTTTGCCGACACAGCTCAGTAGGCTGATAAGCCTGTATCCATTTGGATCTGTTTTGTCTTTTCCTTTCTTTGGTACTGGTACAAGTACTGCGTCTTTCCATGCATGGGGTACAATACCCCTTTTCCAGCTTTGGTTCAGGACTGATAGCAGTTTCCTCTTTGCTGTTTGGTCCAGCCCCATCAGCATTTCGTTTGTTATCCCGTCTTTTCCGGGAGATTTCCTTTTCTTTAATGTTCTCATGGCCTCTTCCATTTCGCTCATTGTTAGTTTTGCCATCATATGCTCTTCTGGTGCCATATTGATGTTGTCATGCCCATTTTGCTCTTCATTAATGTCCATATGCCTATCTGCAGGGACATCTATGTGGTTCGCTTTGGCATAGTGTTCGACAAAAGCGTTTGCGGCTTTTTTTCTAGTGAGCAAGTTTTCAACCTGCTTGATGGTAATTTGTATGTTTGACGGGGTTTCGTCATTCATGGCTCTGACTAACTTCCAGAGTTTGTTCCCTTCTTTGTCTAAGTTGAGACTTTCGGTTTTGTTATTCCAGCTTTCTCTTGCTGTTTGGTTTAGAGTGTATTTGTATTTCGCCGTGGCGGCTTTGAGGGCGATATTTGCCTCTATTGATTGGTCTCGCTCTGCCATGTTCCTAGCATTTGTGACTGCGTCTTCCACTTTCTGCAACTCATCATTCCAATAGGGCTTATAATTTTTTCCTTGCCCCTCTTGGGATGGTTTCAGTGGCAGCTTGCATTATTACTTTGTTTAGGCTTTCCACCATGGGCTTCATTTTGATGTTCCGTGTGTTGATGGTTTCACACAGCCCATCTGTCAGGATTGCAAATCTGTCCCAGTCGGCTCATTTGTAATTCCAACGTGGGAGCGGTTTTGTTTCATTTCGATTTCTAGCCTGATTGGCCTGTGGTCGCTACCTGCCAATAGGTTTAGCACCTGGCGGTCTATTTTATGGTGAATGTCCATTGTGGAGAAGGCCAAATCTGGAGTCGAGGTGGTATGCCATGTTCTAGAATAGAAGCTAGGGCTATCCTCCAGCCTATTGATTAGATGGAGATTTGTGTCTATCTCCCAATCTTCCACTTCGTCACCTCTGCTGTCTGTGTCCGAGTATCCCCATCTCTCCGAGTGGCCGTTGAAGTCTCCAACTACTATGCAGTTGGAGTCTTTGACTTCCATACTCGAGAGCGATAGGTCTTTATTTGGTGGTCCGTACAGGTTGAAGATGCGGATCTTCGTCTTTTGAGCCATTATGTCAACTCATACAATTTCTGCTTGTCCGGTGTGATTGACAGCTACCGCGCTACTCGGTATGCAGTTACGGGTCAGTATCAGATTTCGATACGAGATTCCAGAGTTACGATACGCAGACGACACCATGATACTATCAAGAAGTGCAGAAGGGCTAGAGCAACTAATTTCAGCCGTAAATGGACACAGTAAAGATCAAAATCTGTTTATAGATATAAATAAAACAAAGATAATGACCACCAACAAAACAAAACTTCAGCATAAATTTACAGTGGGTGGTCAGGAAATAGATCAGGTCACACATTTTGAATATCTGGGCTCCAGAATTGACAAAAATGGTGACTACTCGAAAGAAATGAGAAGAAGACTAGCCATGGCAATGCAGAGACTGAACAGCCTGAAGAAATTATGGCAGAGTACCAACAAAATAATAAAAGTAAAAGTCTTGAGAGCCTATGTCTTTCCTGTGGCAGCTTATGGCTGCTAATCATGGACGATTACGAAAACTTCCAGACAAAGAATCGAATCCTTCGAGTCAAAATGTTACAGAAAAATCCTCAGAATACCCTGCACAGAGAAAAAGACAAATGTAGACATTCGGCAAGAGTTGAGCATAGAGGAAAACTGGTTTATCAATTCCATTTTGGCTAGAAATTGCAAATACTTTGGTCACATCAAGAGACACAATGGTCTCGAGAAAACAGTGATGGAAGGCATGGTGCCGGGTAAAAGAGGAAGAGGTAGACTAAGAAGACAATGGCACCAAGATATCCAGGAATGCCTGGGTATGACTGTGGTGGAGGCTGGAGTTTTGGCAAGGGAACGAGTTTCTTTCAGACAGACTGTGATGGGAGCGACGTTTTATAAAGGACATGCTACATGATGATGATCTGCTCTATCTGTTGCACCAACATCGTCTGCATTTTTTAGGGCGGTCATTATATTCTTTGATTGGAGAACGCTTTTTCAACATTTGATTATGCTGCTTCTTGTCTCAGCTGCTCTGATCAGCTTGTTCAGTAGTCTGTTCATAGTCCCCATCTCACATAACTTGATGTTGTCAATGACATTCTGTTTCAGCTTTTCCTTGTATGTAGAAGGTGTAGGGTGTCTTCGCTAATCTGACTGCCTTTTTCCGCTTTGGGTACTATTGTGCAGTGATGCACTGTTTCAGCTTTTCTGTTAGCTGTTTCTGGTGACAGGTAGGTGACCCAGTGCAACTCCAATCCTCCTGTTGGATTTTCTCTGACAGCCTAGCAACATCCAGCATTGTTGAAATCTGGAAATGTCTTTTGTGCGGTATTGAGTCCATGTTTAAGTTTGCTCTAATGGGTATATGGTCGCTGTTTCTTCTTCCCTTGATGTCATTAGTGTTATTGTACAGCGAATGCCTCTTGTTTGCAGCAATTCATATATAGACTTTGGCCTGTGCTAATTCATGTCTGAATGACACAGACAGAAGTTCTTGCACAACCCAGAACTAGTCCCATTCTTTATTCTGGATACATTCCAAACTTTACGATTGCAATCTTGATAGTGTGAGGATGCCCAGTCCACAATCAACAACTGATAAAACTGATGAGGAAAAGATGTCAGTTAAAAGTTTGCTGCTGCCACTGTCATCAGTGCTTCCACTGGTTTTGTTGACGTGGTACCTATATGACAGGATGCAATAAAATGTTGTTCTGTGGTATTTCAACCTATTGCATCTGTCAATGACACATCCACCAAAGGTAATGGCTGGGAGGTCAGCCTTCACTAGAGTTGTTCAAGAAGCAACTCATCACACAGGACTTGTTAGGAATGATATGGAAGCTGGAATCGTTACATCCCTGTGAGATTGTCTGCAGCAAAGGGTTAAAATGCAGCAGCACAAAGAAACTGACAAGAGTATAAGGAGGTAGATGGCTTTGTTGGGGATTGGTACTAAAGTTTGATTTGTGATACAGTACAGGTAGACAAACGAAGAGATGGGCAGAACATTTAAAAGAACTTTGAAATAGACCAATCCCAAAGGATCACCCAAATGTTCAATTGACTGGGGCTGCCGGTTGATTGAGAGAAACCAACAGGGAAAAGATTAGGAATAATATAATGCTTTTTAATAGATGGTCAGTACTGGTCCAGATGATATCTCAAAAGTAGATAAAAGCAGACACCTCAATCACTACAGAGATGCTACACCAGTTCTTCAAGTTGGGATATGAACAATGAGTATTTTTAAAAAAAAACAAAGAGAAAATAGGACACATTATCAAAGAAAGGTTCAGTTCAGTTTAGGTGTCATCTGCCTCTTGATTTACAATCTACGAGGCTATTCCATGTTCATAGCTTGATATCCTCTCAATTACAGCTTTTACCTTTGCCATGTTTGCCTTCTATCTCTCCTACTAGTATTGTTTTCAGTATGTGTGTGTAGGGAGAGAAATGAAACACTCAGTTCATTATAATTTTTAAGTGCACACACAAGGAGGAGTTCTTCACAATATCCTGCCCCTTGCGATCAAGTAGAAGAGGGTGCAGTTTAACTTTGAATACTACAATTTCAAAGATATCTTCGTGAAAAACCACTGTGATACTTTCAGTACCGTAGACACAGCCGTTGGCCAATATGCAGATTTACCCACATGAACATGCAGCAATCGTGTCAGAAGTTTCTACAAAGTTTTCACATATCAATTGGTGTTGACGGTATTGCCTTGCTCTAAAAATTCAGTGAACTTTGCTATCGCAGTCTCAGAAAATTGTCATTTTCACTTTCCTCTCAAGGTGAAAACCTTGAATTGGTTTGGGGTAGGTGAGTTCTTATGCCTGTACTTCATAGACTTGGAGCTTGTTTTCTGGGTCATAATGATATGCCCATGACTTGTTGCCAGTGACAATTAAGCAAATAAAGGCCTCACATTCCTGTTCACATTAGGTCAAAAGTTCCTGACACCTGCTGTCAGAGTTGTTTCATATCCAGTGTCAGGGATCAAGATACTGAGCAGCGTATGAGCTGCAGTGGTCAGCGACCCATAGCTGACTGCTAGCGTCAGGGCCAGCTGACAAGACCCTTCTACACCTCCACGCGCTGATCCTGGATAACAGGCTGCAGCAGGGCAGACTGGCTAAGGAGAAGGGATCGAAGAGGAAATGCTAACCCAGTACTCAAAAAATGCTTGCTGAAGTCGGATGTGTTGGACCAAGAGGTACAAATATCGCAGCCAAGCTGTAAACTATGACACAACGCATTCCGTTCTCTGGACTACATTCTGCTACTTAAGCCCTTTCAGGGTTTGGTAGTGGGAGATTGAGAACGAACGAAGAAGAAGATATCCAGTGTCAGTATGCGAGGGACCTATCTTGCACACACTTTCCTATACCCAAGCAGGGCATGAATAATATGATGGATTCACTCAATCAAAATCATAAGCATTGTAGTGATATATTTCTGCTTGACACAGCAATTGGCACAAATCAGTTTGTCCATGCAAGCTTGGTGCTGTGCATCCACAGTTGTGATCAGTCATCTGCTGCAAGTCTTGTCATGCAGGTTTGTTGTGACTTGATTGTCGTCCTTTAGTTTGTGCCCACCTCCTGACAGTACTGACATCCACACATACGTCACCATATGCTGCAGTCATTCTTCGATGCATCCACCGTTAGGAATTCAATCGCAGCACGTTGCTTCAACCGTATTTCCGTGTAGGCCGCCATTTTACTGTCTGCTGTGCACATGCACCATGTTCCAGGTGCATGCCACTTCATGTACCTATATTCACTTCATTAGAAATTATTTTCACATAGGTGTCACATGGCTCTGAGCACTGTTGTCATAGTTATGGTGCTAGGGGTAAAAATTGTCAAATCGCCCTCATGTCATGCAAAAGAGCATTGGGGCCAGCACACAGCCCTGTTTGACTCCATTTATGACTAAAACTGCTGCAGAAAGTTCACCATCATTCAGTACATTGGCCGACATGTGCTCATGAAGCTGGCGGACAACTATGTTTTAATTTTTAAGGGCAACCAAATTTTGCCATAAATTTTTCCTGTCCTATTGATGGTGTCAAAGGCCTTTCTCAGATCAACAAAAGTCGTGTACAGATCATGGTGCTGTTCTTGACATTTCTCTTGGATTTGACGAGCCGCAAAAATCATGTCAACCATCAAGAGAACAGCTTTGAATCCACATTGACTCAATAGGAATATATTCTTCTAAGATGAGTTGTTAAGTGGTTGAGTGAGACTTGAACTCAAAATGGGTTTAACAATTTACTTTTTCAGATTACTCTAAATGTGGCTTCTTCATAGAAATCTTGTAAAATTCTTATAAATTTATCTGGTATTCCAATAATGCTTCAATGTCTTCCAAATTACTGTTTGGTTTATATTATCAATAGTCTTTACAAAATCTATAAAGTTCACATATAGAGGTATTTGCGGCTCTCTAGATTGCTCAATGTTAATTCTGAGCATTGCCATTTAATCTTAGTAACATATATTTGAATTTTAGTTTGCATCATTAATTAATTATTTTCCCCACACTCATTTGGATAATCTGCAAAATGTAGTGGTAGCTGCATTTCCTATCCGTGTATATTGATTTCTTCATCAAGTGAGAGAGTGGCTTTGATATTTTACCCCAATTAGCAGAATTGTTGTGTTTGCACAACCAGGTTGTCATTTAAAGTGATATTTGTTCCATGATTTAGATTTAGTCATCATAACACTTACAGTCAGAAAAAGCATATTCCAAGCCTTGGCCAGATTGTTAATTAGGAACTTCAGGGTAGACTTACTGTGAACCACAAGGGCAGCGTCATTGACAAAGAGAAGATCTCTGAGAAGTTCTGCTGTTTATTTTCTTGGCTCTTGAGTGAGCCACATGAAAAAGAAAACCATTAGATTTAGTGCTAATGAAGACATCACCATAGTCTAGTAGAACTGCAAAGAGGGAACACAGCCCTGCTTGACTTCAATCTTAACTTGAAAGCTGTCAGATGTACTGCCATTGAAATGTGTGCTGGCTCTCATGTCTTCGTGGAACAAGACTATGAGTTTCAGAAGTTTTGGGGGGCAGACAATGTACTTCAAAACCTTGTATAATCCTGGTCTGCAGACTGTGTCAAATGTCTTTGTTAGGTTAATGAATGTGATAAAAAATGGGCTTTCCTGCTCTCTGCATTTTTCTTGAATAGTAAAAATCATATCCATTGTTGAATTGAAGATAGGGTGTACCGACATATGGCCGTGCGGTACTGGTAAAATGACCGCTGAACATCTGCTGCAGAACTGCCCGACATACGAGGATCAGAGAGAGCAGATGTGGCCATCACCAGTGGAACTGCAAGACAAGCTCTATGGCAGTGGCGACAGCCTCAGGATGACCGCCGCTTTTTTCGAAAAAATAATGGTTACTGTCTGACTGCGTACGCAGAAGAAGAAGAAGATATCCATTGTTGACCGCCCAGCTCTGAAACCACACTGTGATTCCGGAAAAACACATTCTGCAAGTTTCTGTAGTCATTTTAGTATGACACTTGCAAACGCCTTACCTGTGGAGCTCAGAAGGGGGATCCCTATGTAGTTGTTGCAATCTCTTTTGTCCCCTTTATTCTTGCAGAGCATCACTATTATAGCATCCAACATGTCATGGGGAACTTCACCATCTCTCAAACACTGAATAAGAAGATTGTAGAGGTGAGGCAAGAGAACATGTATATTTTCCTTGAGGACTTCTGCAGGGATGTTTTTCCCTGGCATCTTGCCACTGAAAAGTCTATTTATGACTTCAGAGAGTTCCAACACAGTAGGCTCATCACCCAGTTCTGTCGTTTCCGAATATTTAGGTATGATCTGCTGATATGTCCACAGAATATAGATTAGAGTAATATTCGACTTACCCTGCAAGTTATACATTCCTATCTGTTATGGGCACACCCTTATCCGATTTTAGTGGGGCAATTTTAGTGATGTTTGGACCCAGAACCACTTTGATCTGTTCATACATTTCTTTTGTATTTTCCATGTCAACAGCATTTTGGATTGTGGAGCATATCTCCGTGATTCTCTTTGAACCACTGATCTCATGTGACTAAGGTGGACGTGATCTTTCAAGGGGTTCTTTTTTGTAATTTAGTAGGGCCTTTTTTTCCCCCTTCAATAAGCGGAGTGAGTGTAGTTGCATATTTTTCAACCCAGTCCTTGCTTGATACATTTTTAGTGCTAAAGGACTATAAAGGATACTGCACTGTCAATATGCTGGTCAGAAGAATGGCCCACATTTCGTTTGTGGTGATTTCCTCTCCTTTCATCTCTGCCAGAGAGCTAAATTTCTTTCTAAATGTTTTCTTCCTTTCTGGAATGTTCACCTTTGGCTTATATAGGCCACCTCATATGTAGGTTTTTTGGTGTTACGCTTTGACCTTGCTGATTATTAGTGCGTGGTCTCTGTTGCAGTCTGTGCTATGAAATGCATGTGTGATTTTGGCTGCATTGAGATGTTTCCTCCATGTCAATTTGAAATCAATCTGATGCCAGTGCCTTGATCTGGGATGACACCAAGATATCCTGTGCATTTTTCTGACAAACAAAGAACATGTTTGTTATACATAGGTTATTTTGTGAGCAAAATTCAAGCAGTCTCTGACCATTTTTGTTGTGTTTTTTAATGCTATGACATCCTGACCAGGAGTGGTGCTCCAACCCAGTGTGTATGTTCAGGTCACTTAGTATGTACAGTGGCTCTTCCTTGGAAATAAATTTATGCCATTCTGTAAGGACTCATAGAACTTGTCTTTCTCTGCTGCAGTCGCTGCAAGCGTTGGTGCATAGGCGCTGACAATATTTATAGACCCACTCGTCATGCATAACCAGAGGGACATTATATGCTCAGAAACAGCCATTAGTGTTTTGATAGAGCTGACAAGCCAAGGTCCATATACAGGCCCTGCCAGAAGAAAATGTAGTTTTTATTATTTACTGATCCGCACTCTTGAAGCCTTGTTTCCTGTAGGGCAGTAATACTCACCTGCAACCGTTTGAGTTCACTATTGATCATGACTATTTTCCTGATTTCTGCAATGCTTTTAAGATCCATATTTACAAGGTCTGGAAACATTGTTCTTATGTTCCAAGTCTCAATGTTTTTTTTCTTAGCTGCAGAAATGGAGTAAGTTTCATCGCTTAGCCTGGGCAGCTAATATGGAGACTGTGCTTTGCCCATTTTGAGATCTCTCTCATCCCTACTGTTTTAATCCAAAGGAAGAACTCAGTTCCTATGTTTAGAAGCAAGCAGAGACTGCTTCCAGAAAAAGAATTGCAGAAATACAGGAATGGAATCAACACTACCAATACAAACATATTTCCTCTTTTTTAATCATGGATTGTCACAAAAACCCCATAACGTGAGATTTATCACAGTGACGACTAACCATTCGCCCTTCCAAATTATTTAGTTTTCCATCAGAAGCACCTTTTATATGATCAAGCATTATCCTGATCAGAACCTTTTCCTCTCACTGCCAGGAGTGTTATTCTTTACCAGTTACTACATGAAACCAGATTTCCTTTCTTTAGCAAGTTGATTTGGTATCCTTCTTTCCACTTTTTGGGAATGGGCTCTTGTTCCCACATCTTAGCCTTTTGTGTCTTTATTTGGTAGGTCTTATGTTTTGTATTTGTGGCCTGTTTTATCGTTGAAAGCAGTTTCAATGCCAATGTCACTAAGTGCAAGTGGTGGTCTGACTCTCAGTCTGCTATTCTCTTTACCCTCGCATCCTGTATGCCGTAACTCCATTTGCAATCTATTATGAAATGGTCAATTTGGTTTGCGTGTGTACTTCTGTGTGGGAAAATGGTGCTTCTATAACCAGGGCATTAAAATAGAAGTTGACAAAGCTTTCCTTTTTTTTAAATTTATATTTCTCATGCCATTTGTGCCTATAATCAATTCATAAATGATGTTGTCTGTTCCAACTTTTGCATTTAGATTTCAAATAACTGTCTTGAGCTTTGTCCAGAGTTCATTGGAGCATATAAAATAATTCTTGTTTGGTATTTTCATCAACATTGTTGGTGTATGATTGTTTTGTCTCCCTCCCTTTTGAGTGAAATCTAGCTGTTATTATTCTGGATGATATTGGCTTTCTTTCTATAAGTGCCCTCCTTGCTTCTATTGACAACATTAAGGTGATCCCCTCTACTTGAACATGGTCTTCCTCTTCATGTCATGAATATATGATGGTTTATCCTATGCTAGTGTGCTTGATCCTACATGTTCCATCTTACTTCTGCAGGACCTAGGAAAATTAACTTGTATTATTTTATTTCCATGACAACTTGAACAATCTGATGCTCCTGGTCCCTATCCTGATTTTTGTCTACATCATCAGAAAATTTTTTAGCAACTTGATTTCCATCAGGTCACATCATATGCCTTGTTTGTATGGGATCCTTGATAATTCAGCCAGTAGTACAAGAAAGTTGTTTCACACCAGACAAGAAGGTAAACCACGCATCGACACAAGCAAAATGTCAGATCCTGCACTGATCATTCGCTTTAACGACGTCTTCGAGGAAACTATAAGAATTACACTAAGTAGCACCATGGTTACAGAAACAACTTTGATTCAACATGCAGAGTGCAGCACTTGCTATTTTTGGAGGAATAATAATAATGTTCGCTTAAGCGTCTGAGGCCCGTTGCATCAGTCGGCCACATTCATGACCCACAGCTGTGGCGTGGTTACAGGCCTCGTCCAGGACGGAAGAGGAGGTTGCTATATGCTTAGAGCCACACTGTTCGGGGACGGCTTCTACTGCGATTCCAGCCGGTCGGGGAAGAGGTTTGGCGCTGAGGAACGACTTGTGTAGTATCTTGTGGGCCGGGGTTTCCTGGTTCAGCCGTACAATATGACTGAACACAGAAACTTGGCGCCGGTCAAGTGTTTCTGAGATTGGGTGGAGGCCTGTTTTAGCAGAGACTTCAATGTTGTAGATGTAGTCATCACATCGGATGCCCAATTTACGTCGCTGGTTGCGCATGTGAAAGGCTTCCAGTCTCGACATGTCATGTTTCAGCAATGTCCAGGTTTCTGAGCCATAAAGCAGAACTGGGACCATGCAAGACTGGTAGATGCAGATTTTTGTCCCAAAGAGAGATCTTACAATTGCTCCACACACGTCATAGGTCGTGCATAGCAAAAGCAGCTAGTCCGATCCGCCTTGATATATCGGGACCAATGCGCACATTGGATGATATCATGCTACCGAGATAGATGAATTTGTTGGTGCCCTCCGCAGTGTGACCTTGAGTTTCAATACCCTGGGGTGCTGTGTTGGAAATGAGGTTCTGAACTTTGGTCTTGACCCAGGATATAGACAGGCCCAAGGAGGGCATTTCACTGTCTAACAATTCCAGAGAGCGCAGATATGTCAGTGCCGAACAGGACAATGTTGTCCGCGTAAACAAGATCAGTGAAGATTGACTGATCAATAGTTATACCCTCCTGACGCGTACTCTGCTGTCAAGAAGCCAGTCGACTGCCCGGCAGAATAGGTCGGGGCAAGAACACATCCCTGTCTGACACTCTAAGTTGTGGGGAATCTATCAGAGAGAGTGCCACCCAATCGAATTCTGGCGTCGGTGTCCTTGTGTAGCTCCTTGATCAGGTTCAACAATGGAGCCATGGTGTCTATTCCCTGGAGGGCTTTCCATAAAGCCAGCCGATCAACCGAGTCGAAGGCGGACTTCAAGTTTACACGTATGCAGCATACAAGGGGTGATTGAAGGCCCGGTGCAGTTTGGCGAGGAGGTGCAGAGCAAGGATAGTGTCAGTTGTAGAATGACCCGGGGTGAAGCCAGACTGTTCTGGGCAACATTTTGTGCTCAAGAGAGGCTTGAGTCTAGCCAGTAGGGCAAACACCTTCCCTGGTACCGAGAGTAGTGTTAAAGGCCTGTAATTACTACAGTCTTTGCGACTTCTCTTGCCTTTGTACAGAGAGACGACGATTCTATCTCGCCAGTCGGCCGGGACGTGTCCCGTCCTCCATACTTGCAGAAATAAATGATGGAGAGCAGAGCTGATCGGGTCGAAGGTGTGTTTCAACAGCTCCGGTGGGATGTGATCTAAGTCCACCACTCATCCATCTCTGAGTTTCCGAATAGCAGCAAGGACTTTCAGCTATAGTAGGGAGATCAATGTTGGTTTCCGTATCTGAGAAAGGATCCAGAGATTCAGCAGACAGATCGGGACATGTCATTGCTGGTGGGTGGTTAAGAGCATACATGTAGTACTCCTTCCACCTGTTCGCTACCTCCTCATTTGACAAGCACATGGAGCTGTCTAACTTATTGATAAATCTTTTTTTCTCATTCTGCTTGCCTCCAGGGCAGAAGAGCCTGATAGCCTGGTATGAGAGTTCTACTACCAAGGTGATTAATTATTTTCACAATTTAGTTAAAAAAAGGAATTAAGTCAGAATCATTGCTGGGGCCAATGGAAATGTACTGTGAATCAGATTGTTGGAGAGGACAGAGAAGAAAAATGACAGATGAGAAAGACATGGTCAGGAAAAAATAGTTGGGAGAAAGTATGATAGGGTCACATTGCCAGTAATTTCAATGCCAGATCTTCTTCTTCTTTCATCCTCATATCAAGGTTCTGTTTTCTTTTACAAAGGGCACTGTTGTTTGTAAGGCTGTTTTATCTCCATACAGCTTTTGTACCATATCTGTCTCGCAAGGCCAGTATTGTTCTCGCTTTTCCTGCGTGAGCATGCAGCTTTGTAGGATGTGTTCCACGGTCATGGTATGCTCCCCACATTGACACTTGTTATATGTCCCAATCCTCATTTTGTCGTAAAGATGACCTTTGAGTCTGTTATGCCCAGTTCTCAGTCTAAAGATGATGACTTGCTCTTCTCTAGTTAAGTTAAAGTAGCTGTCCTCCTTTCGGAGATTGGGGTATTGATCAGCCCATTTTCCCCTGAAGTTGGCTTTAATTATGGTCTTGGTCATATTATATGTGATGCTCAGAGGTCTGTTTGTGGGGATGCTCCTCCACACTTTGCTAGTTTGTCTGCAGCTTCATTGCCTTCAATATTGCAGTGGGATGGGATCCACTGTATGACCAACCTTGGGTGTTCTACTGAGAGCTGCGTTAGGGAGAACATACATTGCTCGAGATCTTCATCTTTGTGTTTTTTAGTGCTGCTAATACTATGTTTTCTCGGTGGATATCTTTATCTTGGATTACAAGCTCAACTGTGACCGTCAATGCCTCTGCTTCTGCACGCAAGTTATTGGAGTATGTTCCCGTTGTTAATACTTGAGTTTTTTCTTCTCCATTCCTTAGTCTGTAATAGACCCCTCCACCTTCATTGGATGTGGCTTTGTTAGATGAACCATCTGTATATAAGTGTATCAATGTTTCTGGTGGGTGTACTCTCCGAAGATATTTGTCTGCAATGAATTTCCTTTCTAAAGCTGTTTCTCCCTTTTTTCTTATTCCCTCTATGGTTTCTACCATCTCAGGGTACGGCTTTTTTTTCCATGATGTGATTTGGGATGTTTATTTCCGATCTCAAACAACTGCCTGGCTTATGATTTCGTCTGCTCTTGCAAGTTCTTTTGTTTTTTATATGAAGTGGTTTCTCTTTACATTCCCACTTCCCATGCGATTTATCCTGTCCTATATTGGGTGATCAGGCATTTGATTGAACTGCTCCCTCTGATGGAGTGTTTTTTTTATCTCTGCGTGTCTCCATACTTTTGATTCGTGTGATGTTCTCATTGAATTTATTAGTGTTGTTCTCATAACTCCAGTGATGATACGTATACCTTGGTTTTGGGTTGTATTTATTTTTTGAAAGTTATTCTTTGTTGCTGTGGACCATGCTGCAATCCCGTATTCTAGCACTGGTCTCACGTAGCCTGTGAACAGCTTTTTTAGGGTGTCCGTGTCAGCTCCCCATGTTGAGCCTGATATCTTTCTCATTATGGCCATTCTGTTCTTACCTTTGTTGGTAGCTTTTTTTATCTAGTTTTCCATGCCAACCTTGATCCCTTGTTATTCCCAGATTAGTTGGACTTATGTCAAGGGTGAGAGTCTGACCCTTTACTTCTTGGGGCTTGGGAGATAGGGAGAAGATTGTGTACGTGGCTTTGGTTTGTTTATAACAATTTACCATTTTTGTGTCCATGTCTCTATTTTATTTAGGGTCGCTTGCAATTGGTTTCTAACTACAGGTGTAGACTCTTCAGATGTCCATAGTGCCAAGTCATCTGCATATAGTGCACTGTGTACTATTTTAGTGATTTCTGTGACTATTTCACTGATGTATATGAGGAACAGCATGGGTGAGAGTATTCCACCTTGTTCCATTTTCATCTTTTTGCTGACGTGTCCTTGGAGTTACACTCTTGCTAACCTGTTATCTAGGTAATCACCGATCCATTTGTACATGTTGTTGGTTACACCCATTTGGAGTAGTTTGAGTTTTAACCTGCTCCATATTTATCAAAGGCTTTTTCTAGGTCTATCCAGACTGCCAGTGCTTTCTTGTTTTCTTGAAATGCATCTTCTATCTCCTGCGAGATATATGTCACCTGATCTTCGGTCGATCTGTTTCTATGAAAACCTGCTTGCTGGGGGATGAGTACATTTTTTAAATTCATATGTCAGGTTATTCTAGTGTTAACAATTCATTCCATTAGTTTCCCACACAGTTGAGTAGACTAATAGGTCTGTAACTGCCTGGCTTCATGTTGTCCTTCCCATGTTTAAGGATGGGGATAGTCCTTGCCTCCTTCCACACTGTGGGGACAGTTCTTTATTTCCAGCTTGTTAAAGTTGTGTAGCAGTTTGTTCTTTGCTACTTCTCCCATGTTAGAGAGCATTTCATTAATGATGCCATCCTTTCCTGGGGCTTTTCTCTTCTTGAGTTTACTAATGGCTGACTTCAGTTCTGTCTTGGTGATATTTACTATCAGATGCTCCTCAGGTACTCGCATTGAGTGCTCCATGTGGTTTATTTCTTTCTTAATATACCTTTTCATGTCTGCTGGGATTTTATTTCTACTAGTTTCTGCATAATTTTGGATTAGAACATTCACGCTTTTTTCCAGTTAGTACCTTTCCTTTATTTTCAATTGCAATTTTTGGCTTGTAGCTGTTTTCGCCACTCAAGGGGCTTTTGCTCGCTTCCAGAGCTTCTTTCTCTCTATCAGAGTTGAGAGTTTCTGTATGCTTGTGCCAGCTTTTCTTGCATGCTTGGTTGACTGTTTTCCTATATCTTGCAGCAGCTGCCTTGAGTGTGATGTTGCTTTCTTGATTTTGGCCAATTTCTGCTTTTTCGCTTGTCTCTTTTAGTTGAACTTCCATCTGTTGCACTTCAGGTGACCAATACGGTTTGTAATTTCTTCTGGTGCCCTTGGGATGTTCTCCATTGCTGCCTTTAGAAGACACTGGTTGAATTTCACCATCTCGTCTACTTTCTTGTTGTGGGTGTTGATGGACTGGTAGTAAAGTTTTGTACTTGTGGCAAACTTCTTATAGTGTTACCTGAAAATGGCTTGTGGTCTGATGGATTGTTTCCCAGATTTATTGTAAGTTTGATGGGTCTGTGGTCGCTTTCTGCAGGAGGTGGGAGTACTGTTCTTTTGGATTTTTGGCTTAGGTCATCGGTGGTAAATGCAAGGTCAGAGGATGACGCTGATGTCCATCGCCTTGAATAGAACGTCGGAAGGTCGTCTGGGAGGTTGGTCAGATAGTTTGTGTTCCTTTGCATTGGTCTATTTTTTTTGTTGGCGGGCAGTACGTATTATAAATTCTAACTGTTTGATTCAGTAAAGGTTATGTCCACCCCTATTGTTTCGGCTTCTCCGTTTGTTTCCACCAAGATTATCTTTGATGGGATTGATATTTTGGAGAGGATAAGCCCACCCACCTTATGCCCATCCCTATCTAGTCTGTGGGTTTCATGTCCACTTATGCAAAATCTGTGATATGGATTAAGGTGTGTTTCCTGGATGCAGGCAATGTGTATTCCTTCCTCAAATAGTCTTCTGGACAACACTTCCTTTTTGTTGTATATACCTTCAGTGTTCCATTGCAACACCTACAGGGTTTTAGTGGTAGATGTATCAGTGTGTCCATCGTGGGAGAAACACGTCTTTGTCTGTGTGGCTACCTTATGGTATCTCTCTGTATAGTCCAGGTCCTTGATAATCCTTGGATGAGATACGAAGTGTTTTGGTTTGCAGCAATGAGCTGTTTTATTCGCACCTTTCGGTCCAATACTTCAATTTTCAGCAAGCATTTTCTTCAGGTTTCACATCCCTAGCGTTTGGTTGTCCCCAACCGGCCTGGTGGCCAAACCTGCAAGGCATCAGGTTATTTATTGATACCATGCTTAAATATGGTTTGATGGGGTAGTTATACAGTCACCCTGACAGCTGCCCCTTGTCAGGGTAGGGGATGTCCAATTTGGAGCCCATGAACCTCGCGCGCCGCCTCTTGCTATCCAGACTCCCACGTTCATAACTGCTCTCTCAGCAGCCATGCAGTCCTTCAGCACGTTGATACAGTGGATGAGGTCATTTTTCCCATTGACTGGGGCCATTTTTGGTCAGATATTAATGTCTAGGAATAGATTACCCTTTTTTGGACTCACTAGATGATAGTCCTTGGTTGTCCTGCCCTCCTGGGTTGCGAGCTCCACCTGCCCAAACCTTGTGTAGAGTTTCTTCTCCTAGGTGGTCTATCATCCCGGACTCTTAAACATCACCTGGCTGCTATCATTCCTAGTCTGGCCCCTCTCCAGTGACCTGTCCGGCATGGGTGGCCCTACCAGGAACATACATTTCCGCCAGCATAGCTCACTGCAGCACGCAAGTCATGCACTAATCTGTGTGTTGTTCTTCCATCATAATCGATAAAGATCACTTTGACATCATCCACTGTTCGCATGAGTTCAAAGATGGCTAAATAAGCCAATTGGAGCCCAGAATTGTCTGTCACATATAGTACAAGAAAATAAGACACCCTCTACAACCAGGGTTGAAGAAGGGTTGATGTGAGCAGCCTTGCAAAGCGATCGTCTCTGTATAGCTTCATTTATTTTTTATGCCTCATGTTTCTGAGCACCCTCAGCAATAGTGCTGCGCCAGTCTAAGCGATTGGTGGTGATTCGTTTCCAGTCATAATGGTTAATACCACACTGGATCAGTGATTTCTTAAGCGTGTCCTTGTACCATTTCCGCTGACCTCCGCTTGCTCTCTTGCCCTTGTGCAGTTTACCATAGAGCAGTTCTTTTAGTAGTTATTGATCTGATATCCATACTACATGGCCAGCCCTTTTCAGCTGTGCTGCACATATCATGGTGTGTATACTGAACATGCCCAATTGTGCTAACACATCTGTATTTGGCACCCTGTTATGTCATCTAATCCTCAGTAGTTTCTGCAGGCAGTACATGTGGAAGTGGTTTAATTTTCCAACATAACGACTATAGATGATCTAGGTCTCACACGCATATAAAAGGGTAGGTAGAATAACTGCTACGTAAATCTTCCTTTTTGTTTGAGTTCTGATCCCTCGTCTATCCCACACCTTACTACAAAGTCTGCCATATACCGCACTTGCTCTAGCTATGCTTGTATTCACTTCATCATCTATATGAATAATCTGAGAGCTTACTGCCAAGTACTGTAAATCTGTAACTTTTTTTAGACAGTGACTATGCACCATGATTGATGGATTTGAATAGGCCATATCTGGAATTGGCTGATGTAGAGCCTCTGTCTTTGCGATAGAGATGGTGAGGCTGAAAGCATTCCTTTTCACCACAGATTGAGGATTGTTAGTGGTGGGTGCGGTACTTCTTGTCTAACAGGGGCTTGATTAATTCACAGTTCTATTTAAGTCTATTTTAAATGTTTTATTCACTTTCTGAGCTTTGTTCTGCTTGTCCAAATATTTTAAATATATTTCTTTTGATTTACCTGCCTCTATATATTTTTTCCATGCTTTATTTTTAGCTCTTCCACATTTAACTACAAATCTAGTTATCCCCTTTCCATGCTTGGTGTTTACCTCCCTAGATAGAACACATTCCACTTTTAGTTGTTCTAAAACTGTTTTCAAACACTCCTCCTCTTGTTCAACATCTGTACCTCTGAACATTTCCTTTGAGCAATCACCATTGTTGTTAATTCTAGAGCCCAGATAATTTCTAGAGCCCAGATAATCAAAGTTCGTGACTTGTTCTATTTCCACACTTCCGAACTTTGTGTTGTCACACCTTTGTTTTGTTTATGTTTACAAAGAGGTTTTTATCTTTGTTGCATCTGCAGGCACGACACACAATGTTAGATGTCATCCCCCCTCCGCTGCCTTGCGGGATACCTGGTTACCGGAAAGGCTTCGGGAGTATACCCTGAGGAAAAATCTGCATCCTGCGCTATCTCTAGTCAACTCGATAAATATCTTGCCAATGGACAAGGTTAGTTCAGGACTAGAGAGCAGTTTCTTCCTCCAAATCACCGCACAAAACACCCGTTTCAGCGAACACAGCAAGAGAAAAGACTGTCCACACGGCTGAACAGAGAGAGTGGTCTTCATCACTTGTTATCGACGAACATCAATCTGCTTATGCACTAACCCGTCTGCACTGTTTGATAGTATCACAGTATCTTAGCTCTTGGATCTTTTATCTACCAATTGTAAAGGGATCATAACTTTTAATGTTCTTATCCCCTCTAATGTTCCTCATTATTCACTCTGCACAAATGATACATCCCTTTTATACTTCAAGCCAATCTGATGTTTCACCAGATACTATGACAGCAGCTTGTTCCTAATATAAAAATTTGATTAGATGGATTAGATATTCTGGAAACCCCAAATCATGATTTTCCACAATTTCTGATGTATTACGCAATCAAAAGCCGTGGTGTAATCGATAAAGCATGTAAACAAAACTATGTTATACTCTCTACATTTTTCACAGATGTATCTCATATTAAAAATGTGATCTATGGTCCCTCTGTCTTTTTTGAAGCCTTTTTGCACTTCAAGGATTTCGCTTTCAAATTTTCTTTCTATCCTCTTCAGTATATTCAAAAAGAGGATTTTGCTATTGTGGCTTATTAGTGCAATAGTGCGGTAATTTGTACACAGATTTAAATTGCCTTTCTTTGGGAGAGGAATATATGACATAGGTTGATCACTTCCAAGTTTCTTGCACAGTATATGGTGAATGCAAACACTAGCCTCCCCTCCTGCCTGTATTAGTTCCACTGAGATTATATATGTATATATATGTATTATGTGCTGTGTTGTTTTGTTGTGTGAGTGTATGTGTATGGTGTGTGTTTCTCTCTCACTCTCTCTCTGCAAAATAAAAGTATGTCGCTCATGCACGTCCACATCTTGGGTTCCAGTCTCACTAAATTTAGCATAGGGATCCTGTTTGATCCATGTAAGGTATTTAATTCAATTCAGTCCAGGTGTTATCTCCACAATGATGAAGGTTGGCTGCAATGGATTTCCAGCATACTAAATCTCTTGCTCTGATGGTGCAGTCTGACAGACTCTTTCCAGTCCATCTCCTAATATTATCTGACTATTTACGAGGCGTGTTCATATGAATCTGGACCTAACTGCACCAAGTGAACATACGTACAATACACATGATGACGTCACTTCTGATGTAAACAGCACATACTAACCGTCAAGTTTGCAAAATTTCATTATCCTCTGACTCAGAGGTTTTTTGGTATTAATTGTAAAACCGAACATGTCACAGGCTGTTGAGAACTTGTCCACATATGTCTGCATGTTTCTCTCGGTGCTGGCAGTAAGGACACAGTCATCAGCAAAAAGCAAGAACGAGATGGTCGTGTCCTTTACCTTGCTGTGATCTTTCTTGCAATCGCCTGTGATTGAAGAGTTTTCCGTCAGTCCTGTATTTTATTTCCACTCCGTTCTGGTTACAACTCTGATAGCTAAAGCTGAGCATGGCAGCATTATGCTGAAGAGTGTTGGGACTAGTACACAGCCCTGCTTGACGCCATTTGTCACAGGAAAGGCATTTGACGTTTCCCCATCACTCAGCACATGAACATTCATACCTTCATGGAATTGTTTGACGATCTTGGTGAATCTGCTTAGGCAGTCGAATTTCCTCATGACATTCCAAAGTTCATCTCTGTTGAAGGTATTGAAATCCTTGGTCAGGTCCACGAAAGTCATGTACAGCCCACATTGCTGCTCTTGGCATTTCTCCTGACGTTGCAGAGCTGCGAATATCATATTCACTGTTCCGCAATCTTTTTTCTTCTTCTTCTTCGTACGCTGTCAGACATCAACCTGTATTTTTTCGAAAAAAGCAGCGGTCATCCTGAGGCTGTCTACACTGCCATAGAGCTTGTCTAGTGTTGCCACTGGTGATGGCCACATCTGCTTTCTCTGATCCTCGTATGTCGGCAGTTTTGCAGCAAATGTTCAGCGGTCATTTTCCCGGTACCGCACATGCATTCGTCAGTGCCACCTATCTTGAATTTATTGAATAGGTGGTACCTCAGTCTATTGTGGCCTGTGCGGAGTCTGAAGACCACGACCTGCTCTCTTCTGTTCAACTGGTAATAGGCATCGTTTTTTGTGTAGCCAGTATGTTCTGTTTCCCATTTGGTCATGTATCTAGCTCTAATAAGCCTTTTTGACTCTTCGTATGGCACACTAGGATCTGGTTGTGGTAGTCTTGCACCTTCTTTTGCCAGTCTGTCTGCCTCCTCGTTGCCTTAGATGTTACAGTGGGATGGAACCCACTGTACCACTACTCTTTTTTGGTGCGGACTGCTGGCAGAGTTGACAGAGTACTGCTCTTAAATCCTTAAGTTTAGTATTTTTCTGGCTTTTTAGTGCTGTGACTACAGTCAGGGCATCTGTAAACAGGACTATCTGTCGTATTTCCATGGTCTAGTGCACACAACTGAACTTCATGAGATTTATGCCCTTCGCCCTATTTGTAGAAAGTGTCAGATTTGGTGTAGCTGTGAAATGTAAACACGGGACAATATTAGACTAAAACATATCACCCGGGAGAAATTGGGCCCTACCTGGTTAGCATGATGCCCAAGACACATCACTAACACACTGAGTGATGCCACTACAACCTCATGCAGTTACAAGAAAGACAAGACACACACTGGTTGTATACAGGCTCTGCACAGTCTTCTAAACCAGTATAAAAATGTTAAGGTAAGCAAAGTTAGCTAGGAGAGACAGAATGTGCAATGTAGAGGTGCAAAACATTGAAGCAAGACCCTGCACTGAATATATTTATGAGAAGAGAATCAAGTGGTTTGGCCATAAAATGAGAATGTAGCCTGACCAACTACTCCTGTGCACCTATAATGCACAGCGGTTGGGTTTCACAAACAGAATGAGAACTAGATTGATAGGAAATATGAATATTCTAAATCGTCATGGAATGACTAACATCAGCAATGTGTCTGGCCCTGGACAGAAAACTACAGCTCTCCATGACACCTCACAGAATACGTAGATAAGACTATCAGAAGGCTACCATAAAATTTCACAATATAATATTTCACATAATATGCACAATTTTTATTCACTGCAAGTACTAAAAATTATGTCATTTTCTTTGCCAAAAGTAACCTACATTGAAAACTTTGTTGCATTTTGATAGTGAAATTGGTGTAAAATTGAATTTGCTATGTATTTTCTTATGTGTTTCTGACATACCATAATGGAATTAACTTGATGAGCGTTTTTTTAGTAAATGATGATGAGGTAGTCCAAAGTACCTAAAATTTAGATGTTGCGTACCTATTTCTGCTTCCCCTACGTAATCCACGTAATAGTGAGTAACACACAGAGAAAGCCAAGCATAGTGCAACCCCTGGAAGGAGCTTAGGCCACCTTCATCAGTATGCTCAGCCTGGAGGACAGGGTGGAATGACCCCCAGATATGGTGTGTCAGAGGCGATCTAAGTTAGTTAAAACTGGATAAATAAGCAGTCACTAACCAAACGGTAATGTATCCCATCAGAACAAGGGGGGGGGGGGGGGGGGGGGGGGACACAACAGGTGGCACTGTTCCCCTTACAGACATGCTCCATTTGTCCCATGATGGGTACATTCTAGCGAACAAAAGTTGTTATAAGCTCTAGTCATACGGAAGGAAACTGTGACAAACAAACCAGCCTGCTGCCATGCAGTCATGACCGGCAGATGGAAGAAGCTATGGGAGACAACCTAGAATACATAATACAACTCGGCCTGCCGAAGACGGTGTGTGTTAGCTGCAGCGCAGACACCATGAAAATTTAGGACACGCACGAATCTACAAGCATGATCATGTGATAGTTGAACCTTACGTTATGATGATGTCCCTATTAGCTACAACCGAGAAGTAAGGGAGTCAGGTCCTCAACCTCAAAAGGACTCACCCAAACAATCAGTGCCACTCTCAATTTAAAGGCCAGGGAAAGGCAGAGTAGTGCAACTGGCCATGCAGCCCAATGCTTTACAGTGGCTCAATGGAAGGAATGCAGAAGGAAAAAAAGCTGAAGGTAATTGAATTCCTCAGAAAATACAATATCGACATCCAAGAAACGCACCTAAAAAATACCCAAAAATTCTTCATTTGTGAATATGAATCCTTTCGCCAAGACAGATCAAAGGTGAGATTCTGACATTGGTGAAAACCCCCATTTCACCCATTAGAGGCAAGCAGATCTGGAAAGGGAAAGTTTGAATGCCTCACAATCAAGCTATTCTTACCTGAGGGCAACACGACAATCACAAACTGTTACAGCCTTTCACATACAAGATGAAACTTGAAGAACAAAGACACCTTATTGTAAGTCACTCTAACAGCCATTCATGAAGAAGCTGGGAATATGAAAACAGATCAGAGAAAATGTTGACAGTATTGGTGATGCGATCATTCAAACTGCAAAGACATAAATCCCACATGGAAAACAACAACTATAAACTTTAAATGAAGCACGAGAAACCATGGAGCTGAACCCCACATTAGAAAATATCCAGAGGCATAACAACATAGAACGTATCTTCGACGAACAGAAGAAGGCTGAAACACAAAGGAGCTAGCACGAAAATACCAGTAGCTTGAACATGAACAAAGACACAAGCAAACTAGAACATGACAAAAATTCTTAACAAAGAAACAAAAGCAAGATGCTGCACAACTGTGATAAATAAAATAGAAAACACTATATAGGAAAGATGACTGCAAACATCCTGTACTACAAGGAAGAAAGCATGACATCAAGCAGTCCGAACAAAAATGTTAAAACAAACTGAAGGACCAAAACCGAGACCTATGCATGAAGTCATCCTTCACAATATAAATACCTCTATAAGGAAACTAAAGGCTAAGAAAGCCCAAGGAAAGGATGACATCACAAATTACATATCAAGCAACTGAAACTCACAGCCAGACATTAACTTCCAACTAATATTTAACCAATCATGGAGTACTGGAAAGATACAAGCAGATTGCAAGAGGCAATAATCACTTCCATCATAAAGAAACGGCTGAAGAAAACCAGAAAATTAAGCCACAAACTAATCAGCTTACTGAGCTAACTGGGCAAGGTTATGGAGAGAAAATGGTCAAAATGAGACGGCTGATAAATCTGGAGGAAAAACTGTTTGCTGTACAGCTCACAAATCTGTTTATAGGGAATACCATAGTACCAAAGAGCAGCTAGTATATCTATCCCAGGAAGTAGAAAATGCTTTCCAAGAGAAGAAAAAAGTACTGCCTTTTTCAACCTAAGGATTTCTACAAGGTATGGAGAGAAGGACTTCTTCTCAATCTGCTAAAAATAGAATCAAAGGGAGAATGTTTAGCTGGATACAAGACTTCCTCGAGTATCACACAGCAAAAACTGAAACTCAATGGAAACCTTAGCCACTGTGTCAATCTATAACAAGGTGTATCACAAGGAGGAGTCATCTCACTTACTCTTCATAATATTTGTCAACAATATTGCAGAGACTCTTCTCTAGCATATCTCCAGAGCTTTTCGTGCCGATGTCTTTGCAGCCTGGAGTGCTGCAGAACATCTGCCTACTGCAAACACTGAATGCAGACAGCACTAAGCACAATTCTTCTTCTTACGCTGTCAGACGTCAACCTTTATTTTTTCGAAAAAAGCAGCGGCCATCCTGAGGCTGTCGACACTGCCATAGAGCTTGTCTAGTGTTGCCACTGGTGATGGCCACATGTGCTTTCTCTGATCCTCGTATGTCGGCAGTTTTGCAGCAAATATTCAGCGGTCATTTTCCCGGTACCACACGAGCATTCGTCAGTGCCACCTAGCTTCAAGTTGTTGAATAGGTGGTACCTCAGTCTGTTGTGGCCTGTGCGGAGTCGCAAGACCACGACCTGCTCTCTTCTGTTCAACTGGTAATAGGCATCGTTTTTTGTGTAGCCAGTATGTTCTGTTTCCCATTTGGTCATGTATCTTGATGGTAATTTGCTTGTTTGATGGAGTTTTGTCATTCTTGGCTCTGATTAACTTCCATAGTTTGTTCCCTTCTTTGTCTAAATTGAGGCTTTCTGTTTTGTTTTTCCAACTTTCTCTTGTTATTTGGTTTAGAGTGTATTTGTATTTCGCCGTGATGGCTTTGAGGGCGATATTTGCCTCAATAGATTGTTCTCTCTCTGCTATGTTCCTAGCATTTGAGACTTCCGCTTTCTGCAATTCATCATTCCAATAGGGCTTGTAGTTTTTCCTTGCCCCACTTGGGATGGTTTCAGTGGCTGCTTGCATTACTGCTTTGCTTAGGCTTTCCACCATGGGTTTCATATTGTTATTTTATGTGTTGATGGTTTCACACAGTCCATCTGTCAGGATTGCAAATCTGTCCCAGTCGGCTCATTTGTAATTCCAACGTGGGAGCTACCTGCCAATTGATTTAGCACCTGGCGGTCTATTTTGTGGTGAATATCCACCGTGGAAAAGGCCAAGTCTGGAGTAGAGGTGATATGCCATGTTCTAGAATAGAAGCTAGGGCTATCCTCCGGCCAATTGATAAGATAGAGATTTGTGTCTATCTCCCAATCTTCCACTTCATCACCTCTGTTGTCTGTGTCCGAATATACCCATCTCTCCGAGTGGCTGTTGAAGTCTCCAACCACTAGGCAGCTGGAGTCCTTGATTTCCATACTCGAGAGCGACAGGTCTCTGTTTGGTGGGCTGTACAGGTTGAAGATGCGGATCTTTTCGTTTCTCGTGTCATTATGTCGACTCCTACAATTTCTGCTTGTCCGGTGTGATTGACAGCTACCGCGCTACTCGGTATGCAGTTACGTGTCAGTATCAGAACCCCTCCTTTGTGACCTTCTCTATCCAGACGGAAGGTCTGGTATCCTCTGATTGAGAATTTGTGGTTGTTGTTGAGATGCGTTTCTTGGATACATGCCCCGTCAATTTTACCTTCATGCAGGTGATGTGTTAGGAAAAGCTTTTTGTTAATGACTCTCTCCGCATTCCACTGTAGTATTCTGAGGGTCTTGTGTTTTTGGTCAATAGTTTTTGCCTCATCAGCTTGTGCCTTGACCCCACAGCACATAGATGGGTGACCACCAGTAGCATTGGGTGGGCCCCTTCGAGGCGTGAGGCCCGGAACTCTGGCTGCCTGGCGGGACTCCACAGGATGAGCGCCACACTTTTTTCTGATAGGTTGTACCGTCATCATACAGCGATATACGTTGCACTGTTTCGTTAAATCTGTGGCCCAGTGCATCCGATTTCAACAGGCGTTTCTATAGGGATGCCCTCCTTAGCCTTTGGCTGTCCCCAGCCTATCTGCAAGGCAGCAGTTGTTTGTGGTCAGAGTTGTCACTCTTAGAGAAGTTGTCTTGCATGGACTATCGAGTCTTCAGCACTCGTGTCTATAGGGTGTGGTGATGATATGATATGATGGACTATGTACTAGTCTGTACTATCCCGGAAGAGAGGCAGTCCAGTGTGTCTGTATCCCAGGATCGTCACGTCCTGCCAGAAACGTAGCATATGCATGTGAGTGGGGTATCTCTTTGCTCCCTTTATTTTCTCGGCTTCTCTGCAGTGATGGTACGCCTAGCATTCCCAGCCACCTGGAAGGTTGTCACAATAGGGCAGAGGTGCAATGTCCGCTAGCCTGCATCTCTTCTACGCCCATTGTGATGACTGATAGCAGACAAAGGTAAATAGCGAGACAGGAGTGCATTTGACCAGGGTTCAAGCCTGGTCATGGCACGGAGATGTTGTTCGCCTGGTGTGCGGACATATCTCATGATCAGGGGTTGAGTCAACAGTTCGCAGTGAGGTGGCTGCTCTACTGCTTCCGACACCCCGACCGAGAACTAAGTCTTCTACTAGTGGTTTCACACCTCATCGCCGTATGGGGTGAATATCGAGCAGCTTCCCGCCCGCTTTGATTGGCGGAAGTCAGAGACTTCTTTCTGCGGCTCGACCTGGTCGGGCTGAGACGCGAGCCCCAGGTCCCAACCATATCGTAGCCTCCCATCGCGGTGGTGCTGAGATTTTGGGCGGGATTCCGGGTGTAGAGGCGTTCGGCCATAATCCCTCAGATGGTAGCCTCGCACCATTGGCTTATCTGCCAAGCACGTGGACCAAATGTCTGCGACCTGCGATTTCTCTCGAATTAAGCAGGATTACCATAGCAACGCCCTGTCATTAGTAGGGTGAAACTGACCTGTCTTCCGAGGGTCTAATACCAGCACCCGTTCCCTATTAGATCCAACGAATCAAGAGAGGGCTTTTTAGTAAGTCAATGATCAAGTGTCTGAAACCTGCGATTCCTCTAGGGTTGAGCAGGATTACCGTAGCAACGCTCTTTCATTAAGAGGGTAAAATTGACCTGTCTTCCGTGGGTCTAATTCCAGCACACGTTCCCTATTAAACCCAACAAAAAATGCTCTCAGCCTGTCAGTCATTTTACAGTGTTGGCGTGTTGAGTCAAATATTCCGCGATCCAATCTGAAGCCACACTGGCTCTCTGGGAGAAGACCATGTTCTAGATGAACGATTAATCTGTTGAGGAGAACTCGTGCCAATATCTTGCCAGGAGTAAATAGGAGCGAGATTTCTCTGTGGTTATCGCATGATTGACGGTTTCCCTTTCGCTTGAATAAGTGGACGGTGGTAGCATCCTTCAGTTCTTGTGGTACAGTCTCAGTGTTCCATATTGTGTTGTATAGCTCAGTTAGTCTCTGTGTTAGGACACAACTACCTACTTTGTAGATCTCAGCTGGTATTAGGTCCGCACCTGCAGCCTTCCCATTTGATAGTTGGTTGATTGCTGCTTTGTCGTCCTCGATATTTGGAGGGACGTCCAGTTCATTGGAAGGCTGAGAAAAATTGTCTGGAATTGGAGGGGTCTTAGGCTTGATACAAAACTCTACGTCTACCGAGCCGTAGTGCTCCCCACACTTCTGTATGCCAGTGACACATGGACTGTGTACAGCAGGCATGCTAGGAAAATAAACCACTTCCATACAAGGTGCCTCCATAGCTTGTTCAAAATAAAAATGCAGAGCATCCACACACTGGTACAAAAGACCCAGATCAGGTGGGCAGGCCATGTCATGCACATGCCAGAAAACCACATCCTAAAACAACTAATGTGTAGTGAGCTGAAAGATGGCCTGCATCAAGCCGGTGGCCAAAAGAAGCGTTTCAAAGACTCCCTCAAAGTATCTCTGACATGCATCAGCATCGATGCGAACACAACAGAATGTCTCGCACAGGACTGCAAGGCATGGCGTAGAACCACCATCAGAGACCCTTCCACTGCTGAGAAATGCCAGGCCTTCGAGATGCAGAGAAAAGATACTTTGCGAAAAGACACTCACATGTTCAATTCTGACCTTAAATACTGCATATGTGGAAGGAGTTTCTGTGCCAGGATTGGACTAAACAGCCACCTCTGGACTCACCGGTGAGGTGCAACACAACACGACTGACTGCTGTTGTCCCCATCGGTTGCAATTATTATTATTACATATGGAGACCATATTTGTAAAATAGACAACCCAAATGGAGGTGACTTAATTCAAGATAATCACAGGAAAGATTAAATTAGACTATAACAAGCTTTTCAAAATACAAACACCAACAAGAACAAGAAGGCACAAATATAAATTAACTTAAGAAAGGTCCAGATTAGATATTATGAAATATTTTTTTAGTCAGAGTGGTGAATGCTTGGAATGCATTGCCCCAGGAGATAGTGAAGGCAGAGACAATTAATGCATTTAAGAATAGATTGGATGCGCATAGCTTTTAGAGCAGGGTAATGCAAATCTAACTGATTGTCTACAGACTGTGATGAGTCTTCTAAACCAGTATAAAAAAAGGTTAAGTTAAGTAGAAAGTAAAAAATTAAAATTGTGACAGGATTATGAGCATTATGTTCAACAACCACTTCACAAAAGTCTAATGGTGTCACTAGGCTTGGCACACAATCACAATTTACTCAATGTGTCGCTCAACTTGGCTATCAGCATTAATAT
Organism: Ariolimax columbianus; assembly: GCA_036924085.1. Taxonomy (NCBI): domain Eukaryota; kingdom Metazoa; phylum Mollusca; class Gastropoda; order Stylommatophora; family Arionidae; genus Ariolimax; species Ariolimax columbianus. The sequence continues at coordinate 55,134,006 of JAVGWX010000010.1, read as the reverse complement.
TTCAAGCTCTTGAACAATACAAGTTTAATATTCATAAATGTTCAATTGATGCATCATCTTTCTCAAACTTCTGTTCAATCAATTAATTCATGCAACATAAGCAGACTGGCATGAACATTAGTTATCTGCAAAATGTATTCACTGAATACTGTCACTATGCTCCAGTATAGAAAGATAGATATTCAAGCAATTCATTCTGCTACTGAAAACTCGCTGATTTGCAAAATCTCAAGAAATAAAATTGAAATGATTATAAAAATCTTTATGACTACCGGTTCCTGTACTGAGATAGCTGTGGATCGATTTCAGTCCCAAAATATTTCCATTTTGCTGTGATTCTCTAGTGTGCAATCGCGGCTTGCTGATTTTTTTGTGTGGATATAAATGTGCGGTGAAGCAAGAGAAGTAAGGAATTTCCATAAATAAACTTTTGACAGATAGTACATAGCAAATGTTCCATCTTACGTACAAGCTAATGCAGACTACCCAATTATTGACTAACTGCATTCACTGGTCACAGGTCATTTCCAGTGGTAGGACCACGCACAGCGTTTTCTTTCATCGCCTTCTGTTACAGTTCAAAATTATGGCTGGGGCATCAAATACATGGAGTAAGACAATGACTTGCTTCCGGTTCAAGCGCCATTACAGGCTGCTGAATTGTGTTGCTTCCAATTTTGGAGTGATTTATGTGTGTTTACCAGGATTATCCCGCGATATTCTTGTTTATTCTTGGATATATTTGTGCATAATCTAGATACGTATGTGAAAATTAACTGGGCCTGTGTTTCCGACCTGTGTTTCCACTGTTTAGGATCATGGAAAGTGCACTTCCTGATTCACTAAAGGATCACAGCTACCCATGCAAGGGGATCTGGGTCATGTTTACGGTCAGAAAATCACCGGTGCATGCCGCGATAACGACCCTGCCATGAACCGACCAGCGGGAGAAAACGGTTTAACAGCAGCCGTGAAAACCATCAAATATTCAAGAACCCATCTCTTAGGGCTACGACTCGCAGTAGCATCACGCACAAACAAAATACTCAAACATCTGCGGAAACACAACATCCTCCAAAAAAACAACTTGTCCGCACAAAATATAAGGACAAGGAAGTCAAAAACCAAAAGGGGAAGAAGAGGTGGAATAAGAAAGTTTAGAAAAATCCACACGGTACTCGGCACTACAAAGACAGCCACAAATATCACACCGACACATACGAAAAGTACTCATCAAACTCTCCCTCCTCGCGAGGCAGTGGAGTACAGGGTTCCCTCTATGGATCCCACATGGACCATGGTCAACACACCCTCCGTCCAGTCAACACAGTTGCGCACAAAGTATGAGACTAAAGATAGGCCTACAATAGGGTGCTATAGAGGTTGTAGTCAAAGGGGAGAGGTTGGGTTAGAGAAGTGGGAATTAAGTAGTGGAAAAGCAAACATTAAAATGATGCAGCAAAAAGTGGAAAAACAACAAAATTGCAAACTAAAATGTTTTTATGCAAATGTGAGAAGCATAGTAAATAAAAGAGAAGAATTGGAACTGTATGTAGAGGAAGAAAATCCAGATATAATAGGGTTAACAGAATAATGGGCATATGAGGACATTGCAGATGGTGAACTTGAAATAGAGGGATATACAATGTTAAGGAAAGATAGAATAGTTGGAGACAAGGCTAAGGGGGGTGGTGTTTTATTATACTGTAAAAATTATGTTAATATAACGAGCAGAGAGGATTTATCATGCAGTAACAAAAATAAAAGTGCATGGGGTGAAATAGAAAGTGGGGGTGAAAAAAACAGTGATTGGAGTATGCTATAGATGTCCATCATGTCAAAAGGAGGAAAATGAGGAGCTGATTAGTAGAATAGCAAAGACAAGTTATAGGAAATTATTATTAATGGGGGATTTCAACTTTCCAGAAATAAAATGGGATATGGCAGATGCCCTTGTAGAGTCAAAACCTTTTGTTAAGTGCATAACTGACAATTTTTAAATTCAACATGTAGAAGCAGCCACCAGAGGCAAAAACATACTTGACCTAGTTTTTACTACAGAGGAAAATATGATTGAAAATGTTACCGTTGGGGAACTGTTTGGCTCAAGTGACCATCAAATCATCAGATGGGATCTTATTGCAGGGAAAGAAGGAAACATAAACATGCGAACATATGACTACTCTAAGACAGATGTTAAGAGGATGAAAGAGGCAGCGAATCACATAATCTGGGAAGATATTGTCAGAGGAACAGATGTTGAACAGGAGTGGGAGAGTTTTAAAACAGTTCTAGAAAAGCTAAAAGAGGAATGTGTTCCATATAGGGAGGTAAACCCCAAGCTTAAACAGTGGATAACTAGAATTGTAGTTAAATGTTGAAGAGCTAAAAATAAAGCACGGAAAAAATATATACAGGCAGGTAAATCAAAAGAAACATTTAAAATATTTGGACAAGCAATACATATCTCAGAAAGTGAATAAAACAGCAAAAATAGACTTCGAAAAGAAACTCGCTCAGAGGATCAAGACTGATAGTAAAAGCTTCTTCTCTTATGTTAGAAATAAACAGAGATCGAAGGACAAAGTAGGCACAGGGAAAAAAATAAGTGAGAATAGGGAGGCAGCTAATCTACTCAATCACTACTTTGGCACAGTGTACACAAAAGAGGACTGCTCCAAGATCCCAGAGCCTGTAGATATTTTTTAAAAGAGACATGAATACAGCAGGATTAGGATCAATCTGTATTATAGAGGAAATGGTTTTAAAAAAATTGGAGGGGTTGAAAGTGGATAAATGTCCAGGTCAAGATGGTATTCATCCAAAATTGTTGTTTGAAATTTGAGACCAAATAGCAAAACCATTTTCTATATTATGTTCTCAATCACTTGCACAAGGGATTGTTCCACGGGATTGGAAAGATGCGGGAGTGATTCCCTTTTTCAAAAAGGGCAAAAAAACAGATCCAGCAAACTATAGACCTGTGAGCTTAACAAGCATTGTCTGTAAATTGTTAGAGTCAATAATAAAAGAAAACATTGTAATGCATTTAGACAAATTTAATCTAGTTAGAAATAGTCAGCATCGGTTTACCAGAGGGAGATCATGCTTAACAAATCTATTAGAATTCATGGAGGAGGTTACCAAAATGTTAGATAAAGGGGAGCCAATGGATGTTATTTATCTGGATTTTGCAAAGGCCTTTGATAGAGTACCTCATCAAAGATTATTTTTAAAGTAAAAATCACATGGAATAGGTGAGGAAGTTGCAAAATGGATTGAAAATTGGTTAACGGGAAGAAGGCAAAGGGTGGGTATAAATAAGGAGTACTCTGAGTGGTGTGAAGTGAAAAGTGGAGTACCAGAGGGCTCGGTTTTGGGACCAATTTTATTCTTGATATTTATAAATGATTTGGACATAGGTATGGGATCCATTATTGCAAAATTTGCTGATGACACAAAACTATGCAGTAGTGTCTCACCTAAAGCAGAAGTGGATATATTGAGGTCGAATTTAGATAAAATTCGAGAATGGTCTGTAATCTGGCAAATGGATTTTAATGTAGATAAATGTACAGTCATGCATATGGGTAGATCCAATATGGAACATAATTACAGAATGGGAGAGAACAATATTAGAAAGATAGATAAAGAAAGGGACTTAGGGGTTATAATAGATCATACATGTAAGGGGACGGAGCAAGTTCAGGTAGCAGTAAAAAAGGCAAATGCAATGTTAGGGATGATAAAAAGAAATATTAAACATAGGAGCAAGGAAGTGATAGTCAAACTGTATAAAGCATTAGTTAGACCTAGATTGGAGTTCTGTGTACAGGAGTGGAGTCCTTATCAGAGAGGGGGTATAAACATGCTGGAGAGAATTCAAAAAAGAGTGACAAAGCTGATAGTGGGATTCCAGAATTACAGTTATGAGGAAAGATTTTTAAAAACCGGCTTACAGTGTCTGGAAGAGAGAAGAATTCGTGATGACTTAACTGGTTACATACTATAATGCCGCTCCCAGCGCCAGAACACTCATTTACCCGCGGCCATAAGCCGCTGTGAGCGCCAATGTTTGTTTTTTAGTAAAACAAGTTATAAATTTATAGTTTTCCTTTCCATTGCGGTACGAGATTTTAATTTACCGAAGGGAAGTTGATTTTTGAATCACAAGTGGACCAAATCGGATGTTAAAAATTGTATTCTTGTCATAATTATCATATTTTCAAGCTAGTTACTGAACTGTAAAAAATTGTTTACCATGGCAACAAGCGATAAGGTCACCAAAAGCACTTGTACGGCTCGTCTAACTATTGAACAGGCTTGAAACTTGTTTCAACAGATAAATAATACATCTAGTGAAGACGAGGTAAGTGAAACAGATGTCGATAATAATGATTCAATTGATTTTGATGAATACGAAAAAAATAGTACTGACAGTGCAAGTAGTGATAGCGAAGATGGTGCACGTCCTGGACCATCAAAAGTCCCTAAAAACGCTAAGACGGCTGCTAGATTAACAAATAGTTCAGTAAAAAATGGAGCTCAAGAAAGAGAACAGTGGCACCAAGTAACTGAAGGTGAAACAACAGGCAGTATTCCCTTTGTTCCAACTCGTGAACCAGGTATGCATGCAAAACTAGATGCATCTTCCTCTGAACTAGATTGTTGGTTTGCCTTGATAACACCAGATGTGTTAAGATTCATTGGTATCAATGATCAATGAATATGCAGAATTGAAGAAATCCAAGCAAGTTTCTTTACAAAAGTCTACACTTGCAAGTTGGAAGCCTATCACTGCATATGAGCTGTAAAAATTTTTTTGCCGTGATTATTGCAATAGGTTTAGGTAAAAAAGCATCGGTGAAGGATTATTGGGCACACAAACCGCACAACTACAACCCATGGTACAGTCAGATGTTTCCCAGATTGAGATTTGAAATCATTTACCACACCATGATGCATGTTGGAGATGCTGAATCTGTAGGCAAGGACAAAATAGAGCCATTCTTGAATTCACTAATAGCAAAGTTCCAGGATGCATTTTATCCATTTCAGGATCTGGCCATTGATGAAATGGAAATAGGCTATAACGGACGCTGGAAGCACAAGCAGTACAATGCCTCCAAGCCAAGCAAGTATCAAATCAAGAATTTTGGCTTGTGTGATTCTACTACAGGGTATGTCTACTCTGTATTGACATACTTCGGAAAAAACACATCATATCTCCTCCTTGCCAATGACCGTACAAGTCAGGCCGTGAAGGTGTTTGATTACCTGCTGCAAGGAATTGGAAAAGGCCACCATGTATTTGCGGATAGGTACTACACTGTAGACACTGTGATTACATATCTGTTGAGCAGGGGTATTGATTATACTGGCACACTCAACATCAACAGGAAAAATTTTCCGCTTCAGTTGAAGACCATTTCTCTACAGCTCCGAGAAGCTAGGTGGTACAGAAATAATGATGGATACCAGATATGTGTTGCTTGGCGAGATAAAAAAGCCAAAAAGCTGTGTATTGTTGTCTCCACCAAGACTACAGTTCAGATGGAGCAGGTTACAACTAGATGAGGCAACACAGTTGAAAAACCCAAAGTAGTGCAGCGATACAACATGTGTATGAATGGATGTGACCATAGCGACCAGATGGTATCATACTATGGCAGCTTCCAAAGAAAAACAAGAAAATGGTGGAACAAATATTTTATTGGATCATTGAGGTTTCACAGGTAAATGCTCATATATTATACACACTCTGTCATGCTGATGAGAAGCCTATGCCCTTAAAAGTCTTCAAAGAAAATTTTATCCATCAGCTGACTGAGAAGGCTGCATCCATCATCCCGCAAGAGGTAGTAACCACAAACAGCAATAAAGTTGGGAGAAAATTCAAAAAAGGAAAGAAAATTAAAAGATATGAGGGTGCTGTGCATCTTGTGGATCCCTCAGACAAAGACAGGAACTGCATTGTATGCTCAACTCCTGCAAAGAGAGCCCGCACAAATTTTTATTGCACTGGTTGCCCAGAAAAGCCACATCTCCATCCGAAGAACTGTACCATACACATGATCCTGCAGATGGTGCTCACTAAAGACATTGATGTACTGTAAATAAATTGGAGATATATATTTTTTTTTAAATGTTAATTTTTCCAAAGATAAATTTTTTTTTTCAAATGTTTATTTTTCAAAAAATGTTTAATTTTTTCTGATCTGGCCTACATGTGGTTACATTAGCTATTAGAAGTGTAAATATTATCCAATTTCTGTGTTCTTGGATTTGTTTTTCTTATTGTTGGATATACTTTATGATAACCACCAAGTAAAAGACATTAAATATTTTGGACATTCAAAAATTTAAGGTGAGTTGGCACTTTTTTTATAATTTTGTAATGCTTTTCTGTTGTAAATAATAATTTACCATTTACAAATTTCCTACTAAAAAATAACACAATTGTTTTAGATCTATCTTAGAGAACATTCATTTACCTACAAAATGGTATATCATTCATAAAAATATGTTTATAATTAAGAAAACTGCAGCTAAATTTGTACATACACCTGCAAATGGGAAAATGGGACCTAAATTTAATTCTGCCACAGCCTGTTTTTCAATTCAGTAGCTAATCAGTTAATACAGCTGTATAAGATGATCAGAGGAATGGATTAGTTAGATTATAATAAGTTTTTTAAAATACAACCACCAATAAGAACAAGAGGGCACAGCTACAAGTTGACTAAGGAGAGGTCCAGATTAGATATTAGGAAGTACTTTTTTAGCCAGAGTTGTGAATGCTTGGAATGCATTGCCAAGGAAGGTGGTAGAGGCTGGGATGGTTAATGCATTTAAGAATAAATTGGATGCGTACAGTTTCTAGAGCAAGGTGATGTAAATGGAACTGGTTGTATACAGACTCTGCAGAGTCTTCTAAACCAGTATAAAGACGTTAAGTTAAGTTAAGAAAAAGAGAATTCAATACTCAAGGAAGTATCTTCTGTTACTACAATCTAAATCGCCATTTAACATATAGAAATACAGTGACGTGTGTCGGTTAACTAACAGTGTTAGTGAAAAGGCAGTTGGTACACACACCAGTCTGAGCACAAAGAAACAATCAAGAGGGAAACGGGGAGGTCGAGGGAGGAGTAAACGCGGCAGCCAGGGTGAGGACATTGGAGGAATGCAAAATGTTGAGGGCTATATACAGGGTCAAGTTCCCTATCAGGTCACCTGCAAAGAGATGTGCTGTGTCAGATGTGTAGCGGACTGTAGCACACCATTATTGCAGAAAACAGTTAGGGAGAACACCATGCAAAAATATTGCCAGGACGACACAAGCACGACTTTAAGACCAACCTGTCCAGACAGAAACTCAGAACACGTGACATCATTATTGCCATGTGGAATGTGAGAACATTAAGACAAGTGGGCAAACTGATCGAACTCTCACATGCAATGCATAGGTATAGATGGGATGTACTAGGTGTTTGCGAGACAAGATGGACTGGTTTTGGAGAGAAGCGCACTGAGGAAGGTCATATATTCTACCATAGTGAGGAGGAAAGTACTCATCGACTTCTACCATAGTGGGGAGGAAAGTACTCATCAACATGGTGTGAGGTTCCTGGTCCAAAAAAAGAACAAAAACACAGTGCTAGAATAATACCACCCATATCCAGTAGACTCATAACTATAAGACTAAAGGCATCATCCTTTAACATAATGGCGATAAGGGCATATCCCCCTACAATAAACTACGAGGAGGATGAGGTTGATTATTTTTATGACCAGTTACAGAAGTGCATCAACAATACCCACAAGAAAGACATCCTCATAGTGCAGGGTGACTGGAGCGCGAAAGTTGGCTCTGACGCGATAGAAACTTGGCCGGGCACATGCGGATCCTTTTGTAACAAAGTTTCAAACATGAGAGGGCATAGGTTACTGGAGTTTGCCGAATGTCATTTTGTGCTTGCGAATACGCTGGGGAACCATAAAATGTCTAGAAGAACCACATGGCACTCACCCAATGGGAAACACCATAATCAGATAGACTAGATAACGGTACAAACCAGATTTCTCTTCAGCATCAATAAGGCCCAAACAATAAGTTATCCAGGGGCGGACATCGGCATCGACCATGATCTGCTTATGCTTACATTTCGTCTCAGCCTAAAGAACATAGCCAGACCACAACAACCAAGGATTAGATATGATCTTGATAGATTGAAAGATCCACTAACCGTGGAAGCGTTTCATGATAGCCTGGGGAACAATCTTAACCTAGCAGCAAGCACTAACTCAGATACAGAACGTCAGGATGCACAGTCTATGTTAGAAGACTTCAACACTATACTCAAGGATACGGCCAAGAAAATGCTGGGAAGGTAAAAACTGAGGTCTAAACCCTGGGTCTCAGAACATATATTACTACTATGTGACACTAGGAGAGCTCTCAAAAATGAGAAAACCACAACAGCTGAAGCAGAAAAATACAGAGCTATAAACAAGACTAAGAAAGAACATGGCAAGAGAAAAGGAGGAGTGGATAATAGATTAGTGCACACAAATTCAAGACTGCATTGTCAAGAACAATGGTAGAACAGCTTACCAACTAGTCAGAAACCTGACAAAGAAGTTCACGCCCACAATAAGAACAATTCAAGATGAGGCAAGGAATACCATGACTGAGGAAAAGGATATCATGCAGAGATGGACGGAATATTGCTCCCAGTTGTACAATATGAAGTCCCCTAGGGATCCTAGAGATGTAAGCCCAGCAGACCAACAAGAAGAGGAAGATAACTTTAGCAACATGCATGAAGAAGTTGAGTGTGGTGGTTAGATCTCTTAAAAAGGGTAAAATGGTCGGAGTAGATAACATACCAGGCGAACTATTAATTCTTTGAGGGACAGTGGTGATAGATTTTCTAACAAAAATCTGTAACCTGATATGGCAGACGGGAGAATGGCCCACAAGCTGGACAAAATCATTGATCATAGTGATACCAAAGAAGGGTGACCTCCAACAGTGACAGAACTACAGAACCATCAGTCTGATTAGCCACGCCAGTAAAGTTATGCTCAAGGTTATCCTTAACAGACTGCAGCTACGAGCAGATGAAATTGTTGCGGAAGAACAAGATGTTTCAGAGCTGGTCAAAGCACAATAGAACACATTTTTAACCTGCACTTTATCAGTGAAAAATACACTCAGCACAAATAGAAATTGTACCAGATCTTCATTGACATTAAAAAGGCTTTTGATAGAGGTCCTATGGGAAACTCTGCGCAAGTACAAGATAGGATGGCGGTTTACCCATGTCATTGAGACACTATACTCTGATTTCAGTTTACCTTAATGGGACCACAAGTGAATGGTTCCGCATGATAGTTGGCGTGCGTTAGGAGTGTTTCCTCTCTCTCCGACACTTTTCAATGTTTTTCTAGAATGCATTACTCACCAACCTCCAGTTTGCCGACGACATTACCGGCCTGGCTGGAACAAAACCTGAACTTGCAAGGCTAGTCGCAAACCTGGACAATGCTGCCCAGAAATATGGGATGGAAATCAGTGCAGAGAAGAGTAAGATTATGGTCTACGCCGCAGAGAGTATTTTAAACCTGATTATGGTCAAAGATGAACCTCTGGAAAGTGTTACGCAGTTCAAATATCTGGAAGCAGAAAGATTTAGAGCGGAGATCCAGTCAAGAACAACGATGCCATGGTCGCCCTGACCAGACTGCTAATAATCTGGAAAGACAAGAACATTAGTCTTAAATCTAAGCTGACTTTAATGTATACAATGGTCACCTCGGTATACCTCTACGCGTTTGAGACTTGGACGGCTGCACTAGAACGTAAAATTTGCGCAATCGAAATGAGATGTTTGCGAAGAATTCTTGGCATCTGGATCGCGTTACAAATGAGAGTGTTTTTGAAATTTTTAGGAAGGAGTTTAGGCCAGTATAAAACCTACTGATTATAGTAAAAACACGAACATTGACATGGTATGGACATTATATCATGATCGGTGTGGCTGACCAAGACTGTCCTGCAAGGCACTGTGCCTGGGAAGCGTTGGAAAAGAAGACCAAAAAAAGAGATGGAAAGATAATATTAAATAATGGACGGGAAGGTCTATAGCTGAAACTAATACCCTGATGAAAAATCGAGACGTATGGCATGAACTGGTTTGACAAACTACAATAACGGTGCCTCAACGACCTTCTAGGTTACGGGACTAATGATGATGATAAAAATATTAGTTCTATCAGATGTACTCTATGTAAGACATACCTCTCTCATAGCATCTACTTCTGCTCCAGCCAGTAACAGTTCTCTAACGACATCTGTGTTACCCATTTGTGCAGCTATCCAAAGAGGACTGGCCTGGTCCTGAGAATTAGATTTAACTGAATAGATGCAGTAAAGAAACTTTTACTCAATAACTGTAAATATATATTAGCTCCTGTACAGCTTTACTTACATTTATCATGTAACATGTAAAGAGAGCATTGGACAGTGCACCATGTGCCCACTGGAATACAATACAACCTGCTGAAGGACTGTGGGGATGATGAGCTTGCAAAGATTACATATGATTTTAACCGGAGTCTTAAGGCAGGTCATGTACCAGAGGAGTGGCTGCACAGCTATATTATCCCCCTAGCGAAACCAGGCAAAGATGCTAGTGATATAAAAGAATACAGCATCATCACACTACAGAATGTGCACGGTAATGTGCTGGAGAGAATCACTGCTAGACTAGTTGCCAATGAGCTGAAAAACACAGGTCAATTTCCAGACACCCTAGGCGCATACAGACCTGGCAGAGACACAAGCACCAATGTAACTGTCTTGGCATACAACATATATCAGGGCTTCCAAACAAAAGAGGAAACTGTCATAGCGACAATCGACCTGGATAATGCCTACAATAGGGTCAACTACAACAAACTAATTGACCTATTAGTAGACCTCAATATTGACCTCCAGATTGTCCATTGGATTGCAACGGCCCTTATGCTAAGAAGCGTCGCTCTAAAGTACGGTTCCTGGACGTCAGAGGACAGAACCATAGCGCCAAGACTGCCTCAAGGCTCTCCTCTGTCTCCTGTACTTTTTAATGTGTACACTTGCAAAATTGCACAGATTGAAGAAACTGGGCCTGTAGAATCCTCACATATGCGAATGACATCCTGCTATACAATCAAGGCTTAAGACAGGACTGAAATTGTCACAGGTGATCGGAGCAAGCTGGTGAAACTATCTTCTTCTTCTTCTTCATCGTACGCAGTCAGACAGTAACCATTATTGTTTCGAAAAAGGCAGCGGTCATCCTGAGGCTGTCGACACTGCCATAGAGCTTGTCTAGTGTTGCCACTGGTGATGGCCACATCTGCTCTCTCTGATCCTTGTATGTCGGGCAGTTTTGCAGCAAATGCTCTGCGGTCATTTTCCCGGTACCACACGGGCATTCGTCGGTGCCACCTATCTTCAATTTGTTGAATAGGTGGTACCTCAGTCTATTGTGGCCAGTGCGAAGTCTGAAGACCACGACCTGCTCTCTTCTGTTCAACTGGTAATAGGCATCGTTTTTGGTGTAGCCAGTATGTTCGGTTTCCCATTTGGTCATGCATCTAGCTCTAAAAAGCCGTTTTGACTCTTCGTATGTCATACTAGTATCGGTGAAACTATCTGAATGGTGTACCGACTACAATGCCGAAATCAATCCATCTAAGGTCAAGATTGTTTAAACAATAGGTTAGTCTCAGATACACTACCGAGGGCCACCTGCATGGGCACCAACATTGAGAGAGGACATGATATGAAATATCTGGTTATCACATTCGACAGAAGTCTCGCTTTCAATAAACATGTTGACAATGTGATTCTGAAAGCAAAGATGGGTATCAATGCTATCAAAGTCATGGCGGCCACAGACATGCAGCAATGGACTCTCTTCCTGTGGATGCAAGCACTGGTTTTGTCTGTCTTGGACTGCAGTCTTGGGTTTCTCACACTATCGCAGACACAGGTAGATAGATTGAAGAGAATCCAGAATGAGACCATGAGAGCAGTTCTGGGTTGCACTAGGGATACACTGATGATATACACTGCTTGCCATGAGATTCATGCTTGATTTGTCAAGCATCAAGGTGCGAGATCAAGTACCGCTTGTAAAGGCATACGCCAACGTTGCCAACAACAAACACCACCTTTGCTCAAAGACTTGGATACACTTAAGGCAGATGCATTAAGCAAAGAAGAAGGTCATGGATGGCAGAGGCAGAAGACTCCCTGATGAGAGTCTGTGTATTGGAAGAAGTGGGAAGAGGTAGTGAATGAGTAGAAGTGGCCAACGAGAGCCCCCTGACAAGGGTGGTGATACAACTGAGCAGAGAGTGTCGCGAGTGGGGCGGCACTAGGACAGAAGCTTCAAAACAGGAGCTGATCCAGCAACACTCAGGACCACAAGACCCAATTCTGTACACAGATGGCTCTGCCAGCAGAGATGCAAACAAGTGCGCTTGAAGTTTCGTCAGCTACCAAAATGCCAGGGAGGTGGTTGAGAAATCAGCTGCCTACTCCGTCACATCGAGTATGAGGGTGGAGATTGAGGTGGTAACAGCAGCCCTGACTTGGTTGGGGACACACACAGTGATACTGTCAGGCTCACAGGGCATGCTCCGTAAGATAGAGCGGTGCATGCTAAGAAGGGAATGGGCCTCTCTTCTGAACAACTCTGGTATACAAGGTGTCCCATGGATCTACTGCCTGGGACATGCAGTCGTATGGGGTAACGCAACAGCTGATGCAGTAGAGGGACGAGCTGTGGTGAACACCATGGTGATGATGAGAGACAGGAGACAGGGTTGAGTTGATTTGGGCAATCATGGACAGTCTACCGAATGATGAAAAGACAAAGAGTCGTGAAAATGCATATGTGCAGAGGATGATAGATTTGGGAATGACTATGGGAGAAGGGAGAAAGTGTGTTCTGTCTGGAAAATTCAGAAGAACATGAAATCAACACCTGACTAGGACTCTGAGTATATATATACAGTTAGCTGGCTGCTTGGACGGAGAACAGAGCACTTATTGGAATGTCCCCTGTGTGATGATGTTGGTTCTTAGAATCAAGATGTAGCATGTTCTTTGCAGAACGTCACATCACAGTTGCTCTGTAAGACTTGATGTTTGGTCAGTTCTCCTGCTCCTGTCATCTTTACATATATTTGATGTCTTATGTATATCTTCTCTTTAGTTGGCTTCTGCCTTATTTTCCAGGTAGCATACTCATGCAGCTGAAGTATTTCGTTTTCTTACATTTTCAAGCCTGGGGAGTAACAAGATCTTGGTTCGACGTCCCGCTCGTTAAAGAAAAGTGAAGTGTTTGTTATGGCCTCTCCTTTCCAGGTGTAGAGATCACCGCTGGATTCACTGTTCAGCTGGCCGGGCTTAAGTTTAATTGCAAATGGTCTCTCTTGCTTTATTGTATCCCCAGCAGCACCTTCATGAGTGGTCCCCTGTTTTTTACAGAGCCTGCTGTGGGGCACGACCAAGTACCCAGTAGTATAACCGACTGGGGAGATTGGGCTCATTAGCCTTGGTTGGCAGTCAATCTAAGAGATGGTAAACTCAGGCAGTACTCTGAGGAGAGATGGAACTCTGATTTTAAACCCACAAGTGCCAGGGAATGCTGGCTAATCCTGAAATGATGGGAGCATCATCAAATGCCTCGAGTAGCTAACAACCACATCACCAGACATGGGCAATGACTCCACTGCCTTGTAGATACCACAGGAGAGTGTAAGACTACAAGAGTAAACCCAGACATAAAATCTGGAGTTTGGTTAAGACAAATGGTTTGAAATTGCAAACTCAATTCAACAGCTCCTGTGACTGAGCTGGTGCCAAATTGTCATGCTTTGCATTTCTTTTGCTTACATCAGTGAAGCTGAGAGGTGGGTACTGCAGTCTGGGCAAGCCTGGTTTCCATATTCAGCATCTAGACTTGCGCCCTGGAAAGGCTACTCCAGCCTTACTGTTGAGTGAGGAAACAACACATAAGCTGGCAATCTACAGGTTATAAGTCCCACCCGATTGGTGCTGGGAAGGGACGCTATGGGTCAACAAAATAAATAATAGAAATAATAGCAGTTCCACATAGAACTTCACACCCTCCTGGACCATACAAATACAAACAGACCAGAAAGAAGAACTGCCCTGATTGCTAGAGAACTGGGCCGATACAAGATCAACATTGCTGCCTTGAGTGAAACTCGTTTTTCTGATGAGGGACAGCTTACAGAAGATGGTGTTGGGTACACCTTTTTCTGGAGCAGTCGGGCTGCAGGTGAGTGCAGAAAAGCTGGTGTTGACTTAGTTATAAAGTTAAACCTGGGGAAGAAGCTAACCAGCCTACCAAAGGGAATAAATGACTGGATAATGACACTATGTGGTAAGAAATTGGCAACAATTATCAGTGTCTATGTGCCTTCCATGACGAATATTGATGACACCAAGGACATATTTTATGAAGAGGTTGAAGCAGTAATTGCTACTGTGCTGATCCAACAAGCTCATCATCCTTAAGAAAATAACTATATAAATACATGTATGGCTTTATGTAATGTAACCTTTATACTTTCTCACCTTTCTTTTAATGTTTGGATCCGCTCCATTGGATATGAGAAAACTTAGAAGATCAGCATGACCATTCTGTGCAGTAATAAAAAGGGGTGTGGCACCATCAATCATTTGCAAATGAATGTCCGAGCCTTTTGACAATAATTCTGCCACAACATCATGATGATTGCATTGGCAAGCTACAAACAATGGTGTTCCTCCATCCTGGGATCGAAAATAAATATAGTTAAAAGTATGATATGTATTCTGCTACACATTATATAGAAACGTATATTTATAAACTAAATATAATAAATAATTAATCATGAATTTTATCAAAATATAATAAGTCTCTGGTTTGTTTCTAAGGAAAGGTGTAATAACAAATAGTGAGTGCTGTGATCCTCAGCAATAAATCCCAATAGTCAAAGTAAAAGAGCTTAGACAGGTTACCTCTTCAAAAGTTTCATCAGCAATAATGAGTATTAGTGAGAACACTAAATATACATATACAAAGTACAGAGCTTAAACAAGTCAGTGAATTCAAATACTTGTGCAGGATGTTTACAGTAAATGGAAGGCTAGATAGAGAGGTGAAATCAAGAACACAGAAAGCTAATGTGGTTTCCTATCAGCTCTCACCATTACTGAGACACAAACACATTCCAATGAAAAGAAAGAGACAGCTGATAAATAATATTTTTATACCAACTCTATGCTACCAGTGTCAGACATGGACTCTCACTAAGGTACAAGAAAAAAACAACCTTGGTATGCGAAATGAGGAGTTTGAGAAAGGCTGTAGGGGTCACATGCTGGAAAGATTTAAAAACAAAATAATCATGCAGACGGTGGGTGCAACACTGTGCATGGAATAGATAGAAAGGAAGAGAATTAAATGGTTCGGACACCTGAAAAGAATGCAACCAAAGTTACCAGCTGCTTGTATCTACAATACCAAACATCAGGGTTGCAGAGCAAGAGACAGACCATGTAAAAGATGGATAGATGGTGTCAGTGAGACACTGAAGAAACACGGAATTACAAACATCAGCGACAAAGCTGCACACGACAGAAAACTACACCTCCCCATGACACAAGTGGATAGATGATGATGATGATTATGATGAGATAATTATGTGGAACAAAATAAATTTAGAAAAGGCTTTTGACAGAGTAGACAGAACTAAACTATGGACTATCCTAAATGACTACAGAGTACAGGGTCAGATTTGGAGAATATTAGAGCAATATACAAAGGGTGTCAAAGTGTAGTAAGAACAACAGATGGCCTGACCAAAACAATGGAGTAATATCTGGGGTGAGACAAGGTTGTGTGTTGTCACCACTACTCTTCAAGACAGAAGCTAATCAGTTAAAAGAACTTCTTTTGCAGATGATCAATGCCTATTATACGAGAGTAAAGACGATCTGCAGCAACATCTTACTGCGCTTAACTATGTGTGCAAAAGATACAGTATAAAAATTAGCACATCCAGAACTCTGCAGATAAGCACATTACCTAAAAACATTAATATTATGGTGAACGGGACGAAGATCAAACAAGTGCAGGAATTCAAGTACTTGGGCAGTATTTTCACACATGATGGAGGTTTAGACAGGGAAATTGAGATCAAGTGCAAAAAAGCAAATGCATACCAGCTGTCACCATTATTGAAACACCCTAACATAAACATGTCCACAAAAGGAAAACTTATCAACAGTATATTCATGCCAACACTCTCTTACCACTGCCAAACGTGGACTTTTATCAAAATTAGAAAGAGAAAGATCACGACATGTGAGATAGGATGCTTCCAGGAAAACCATCAACATAATTAGGAGAGACAGAATGCACAATGAAGAGGTGTGATGCATCGTTGAAACAAGACCCTGCACTGAACATATCAATTAGCAGATAATAAAGTATCAAGTGCAATGCAATCTGACCAACTACCCCTGTGTGCCTATAACGCACGGCGGTCAGGTTTTGACATCCGTGGCAATCCAAGACCTAGATGGATAGGAAATGTTGCGAATATTCAAAATCATCATAGAATGATGACTACTTCAGCAATGTGTCTGGCCCTGGACAGAAAACTACAGCTTCCCGCGACGCCTCGTGGCACAAGTGGATATGACAAGTGATTTAAAACATTTAGAAGGCTTATCATCACTGTGCACATGTAGAGAAAAGTTTACAAAATGGTGCCCTTTGTTTGCACCCTGTCTGATCTCTGTGATAACTGTTTCATCATCATCATCAATTGGTTGATCAGTTCGGAGACTGGTTGCAAGGTTGTCTGAGTATATGTCTTTCCATTTGACCCTATCCTCTGTATTTCTCTTCATTGCAGCATTCCGTTGATACTTTAATGTGCCCGGGTCCTCTCTTCCCTTGAATCTTGCCCTCTAATATCTTCTGTAGAAGACTTTCATGTCTCATATTGTGACCCAGCAAATTCCACCGACGTGTTTGTATCATATGCAATATTTGTCTTTATGATCCCCCATATGATTGAGTACATTGTCATTGGATCTTCTTTCTGTCCAACTCACTCTTTTCATTCTATGCTAGCACCACATTTCAAACGCTTCCAAGCTTTTTTCATCCTTCTTCACTAAAGTCCATGTTCCAGCCCCATACAGTGCAACTGGCGGCGATTATTCTTTTCCTCAGTTCTATTCTGATATTCTTTGAGGTTAACATTTCAGTTTTTCTCTGAAGCACTTTTTTGCCCTAATTAATTGTCCCTGCCTCCACTAATTCCTGTGGCAATGCATTCCAAGTATTCACCACTCTCTGACTAAAAAAATATATCTTAATACTTAATCTGGACCTTTCTTTAGTTAATTTGTAGCTGTGCCCTCTTGTTCTTGTAAGTGGTTGTTTTTGAAATAAACTTATTAGTCTAATTCATCCTTTCCTTTGATTTGTATTATAAATCTGTATTGTCACCTCAAATATAGAGCCACAGCAAAAATAGACTTAGAAAAAAAAACTTGCTCAGAGGATCAAGACTGATAGTAAAAGCTTCTTCTCTTATGTTAGAAATAAACAAAGAACGAAAGACAAAGTAGGCAGTACATGGACAGTACAGGGAAAATAATAAGTGAGAATAGAGAGGCAGCAAATCTACTCAATCAGTACTTTGGCACATTCTACACAAAAGAGGACTGCTCCAAGATCCCAGGGCCTAAAGATATTTTTCAAAGAGAAATGGATACAGCAGGATTAAGATCAATCTCTATTACAGAGGAAATGGTTTTTAAAAAAATGGAGGGATTGAAAGTGGATAAATGTCTAGGATAAGATATTCGTCCAAAGTTGCTGTTTGAAATTAGAGACCAACTATAAAAACCATTGGCTATATTATGTTCTCAATCACTTGCAAAAGGGATTGTTCCGCGGGATTGGAAAGATGCAGGAGTGATCCCCTTAATCAAAAAAGGGCAAAAGATCAGATCCAGCGAATTATAGACTGGTTAGTTTAACGAGCATAGTCTGTAAATTGTTAGTCAATAATAAAAGAAAACTTTGTAATGCATTTAGACAAATTTAATCTAATCAGAAATAGTCAGCATGGGTTTACTAGAGGAAGATCATGCTTAACAAATCTATTAGAATTCATGGAGGAGGTTACTAAAATGATAGATAAAGGGGAGGCAGTGGACATTGTTTATCTAGATTTTGCAAAGGCCTTTGATAGAGTACCTCATAAAAGATTATTTAAAATCACATGGAATAGGTGGAGAAGTTGCCAAATGGATTGAAAATTGGTTAGCGGGAAGAAGGCAGAGTGTGGGCACAAATAAGGAGTACTCTGAGTGGTGTGAAATGAAAAGTGGAGTGCCATAGGGCTCGGTTTTGGGACCAATATTGTTCTTGATATATATATATATATATATATATAATGACTTGGACATTGATATGGGATCCATGATTGCAAAATTTGCTGATGATATAAAACTATGCAGTAGTGTCTCATCTAAAGCAGAAGTGAATATACTGAGGTCGGATTTAGAAAAAAATTTGTGAATGGTCTGCAAGCTGGCAAAAGGAGTTTAATGTAGATAAATGTAATTATCCAGATGGGTAGATCCAATATGGAACATAATTACAGAATGGGCGAGAACAATATTAGAAAGATAGAAAGGGAAAGGGACCTATGAGTTATAATAGATCATACAGGTAGCAGGGAAAAAAGGTAAATGCAATGTTAGATATGATAAAAAGAAATATTAAACATAGGAGCAAGGAAGTGATAGTCAAACTGTATAAAGCATTAGTTAGACCTAGATTGGAGTACTGTGTATAGGTGTGGAATCCTTATCATAGAGAGGATATAAACATGCTGGAAATATTACAAAAAAGAGCGACAAAGATGATAGAGGGATTCTAGAATTACAGTTATGAAGAAAAACTCAGAAAAACCGGCCTACAGTGTCTAGAAGAGAGAAGAATTTGAGGTGACTTAATACAGGTTTATAAGATGATCAGAGGAATGGATGAATTAGACCATAACAAGTCTTTAAAAATACAGCCACCCACAAGAACATGAGGGCATAGCTACAAATTAAATAAACAGAGGTCCAGAGAGGTCCCCCCCCATACAGTCGCTGGCGGAAGAGAAGAATGGTCATCAAAATTGACAACCGTTTGGAAGGCAGGAGTTTGACCAGCCTGGTACCAGGCTTCGGGCGCACTAGGGAACAGAAGTGGAATAGCGGCCAGAACCATACAGAGAGCAATGGCAAACTACTGTGTGTAATCTGCCAAGAAAATCATGACAACTAAATATAAGACAACTCAATGATCCAATGTTGAGACCTCCATGCCGGTCAGATCAAGTAAGTGAAGTGGGGATGAGAACAATGCCAGGGCAAGTACAAGTATTAGTGATGCCGAAAGGCAAATGGGAATACAGTGGAAATCCCTGTCACTGATCTGAACAAAAAAACTCAGAATCAGAACATCGAACACGAAAAGCCTATATAAATGAAAACTTCTCATGATTGAGAGAGAAATGGAGAGAACACATATATAGACATATTGGGGATCTCGGAACACAGGTGGGCGGGGCCAGGGCCATTTCAGCACCCACACAGAAGGATGCTTTGTATTCTCATGGAGAGAAAAGAGTGGTTATGGCGGAGTTGGTTTTCTTTTATTGAAAAGAGCGCCTGCAGCACTGCTTGGAGTTAATGATCAGGTCCTCAAGATCAGATTAAAAAAGAAAAACAGAAACTTCATACAAGTGTACGCTCGAACTGCAGCAGGAGCGGAAGAGGAGATAGGCTTACTATGATTACAACAGATCGTAAATAAAGTAGAGAAAAGAGACATCTTGACAATCATGGGAGATTTCAATGCAAAAATAAGAAGCAAGAGAGTAAAATAAGAATATAGGGACCTTTTGGATTAGGGCTCAGAAATGAAAGTGGAGAAAAGCTAATTGAATTTGTATGGAAAACAATCTCTTCTTTGCAAATATGCTCTTTAAACAACACCCCAGACGGCTATATACATGGACTTCATTGGATTAGAAAAGCAGAAATCAAATAGACTACATTCTAATTTCACAAAGATGGAGGTCAGGTGTAGTTTAGTTAGTTAGTTGCCCATTGCAAGCGAAGATGGCGACAGCGTCAGATATGCTTATTCAGATATCACTGCAAATGACCATACAGTCTGATCTGAGCGTGACAAACTCTACCTCATGGAGGGCACACGCGAGCAGCATTTGTGGTTGGGATGCATTCTTTTCTTTCGTGCTCCTAACTTTTCCTGCGCCTCCGTGATGCGCCAGGCTGAGCGGTTCAGAGCAAGCAGCTCCCAGTCAGCAACATCAATGGACAAATTTTTCGAAGAAACTTTTAGAGTGCCTTTGTATCATTTCTTTTGTGCCCCCTGTCCTGTCATGAGCTCCCCGTACAACAGTTGTTTAGGGATGCTCATCTGACATGCCATGTCCATCTTATCTGGGCTCTCTGTAGCAGCATATGGATGCCAGAGAGTCAAACCCTGCTGAGGACTTCAGAGTTGGGCACTCTGTCCTGCCAACCGATCCTGAGCAGTCTGCAGAGACAGTTTACATGGAAATTATTAGTTTCCTGACATGCCTGCTATAGACATGCGCACAGAAGGGTGGTTAACACAACAGCACGACACACCCTAATCTTGGTAGCAACACTGATTGCCTGCCGGTCCCAGACATTTTCCCCTATTCTTCCGAAAGCAGCACTTGCTTTGGAAATCATGTTGTAGACCTCAGGAGTCAATATTTCCTTCTCTGGTGAGGTGGTGAGGGTACTACCAAGGTAGGTAAATCTATCAACTGCTTTTAGGCGATGGCCCTGTACAGTGGCATTTGGTTCATGGTACATTGCTGTGTGTCCGTCAGCCGGCTGTCCAAAGCCCTAGAAAAGCGTACTGCATGGGTTCCACTTTGCAGATTGGAGATGTTAATTCTTTTCTCAGGTTTTCGACCCTGATGACGTTGCCTAGGCTCTATGTGGAGGTTAAATTTGACAAAATAAGTCTATGATCTGTCCAAAACTAGGCACCTCACATAGCCTTTGTTACTCACACATCTTGTCAAGGATTAGTCCTGAGGGTATCAAGGGTAAATTCTATGAGGAGCTGAACTCTCTCATCTTGTTGGCTCTAAAGTACGACAAGCTTGTTATCCTTGGTGACTTCAATGCCAGAGTAGGGGCCGACCATCAGTTCTGGGAAGGTGTACTTTGGGTACATGGCACGGGCAAGTGTAACAGCAACGGGTTGCTACTGCTGGGCCTCTGTCATACCTATGATCTTTCCACCACCAACACCATGTTTCGGCTGTCCACTCGCAACAAGACGTCGTGGATGCATACCCCCTCTAAGCAGTGGCATCTTATTGACTATGTCCTCACCAGAAAGAGGTCAGGTATAAGATCTGTGAAGACACTACCAGGTGCAGACTGAGACAGACCACCAGCTACTAGTCGCAAACATCAAGATTGAACTGAAAAAGCTGTTGAAATGCACTAGATCAATTCACTATGATGTTTGCCTAATACCATTAGAATATATGGCTTGGCTTTGTTCGTTCCCAATCTCCCGCTACCAAACCCTGAAAGGGCTTAAGTAGCAGAATGTAGTCCAGAGAACGGAATGCATTGTATCATAGTTTACAGCTTGACTGCGATATTTGCACTTTTCGGTCCAACACATCCGACTTCAGCAAGCATTTTTTGAGTACCAGGTTAGCATTCCCTCTTCGATCCCTTCTCCTTAGCCAGTCTGCCCTGCTGCAGCCTATTATCCAGGATCACCTCGTGGAGGCGTAGAAGGGTCTTGGCAGCTCTGGTTTGTTGGTCCTGACGCTATCAGTCAGCTATGGGTCGCTGACCACTGCAGCTCATACGCTGCTCAGCATCTTGATCCCATTAGAATATATAAGACATAACAAATGAGTCTACTTTGCTCATGGCAATGCAGGAAGACAAGACACCCGATGAACTCACAACACTCGCAGGAAATATTCTCATCTAATCTGGCATTATACCTAGAAAATGGCACAAACACCACAGTTACATCACAGAAAAAAACCAAGAGACTCATAGAAGAAAGAACAAAGTTAAACAATCTGGGATAGAACGCAGTAGCGACAAATACAGAATCAGCACAAGAGAAATCAGAAGAGAGATTTGAAAGGATAAGAAACAAAACATTTTGGACAAGTGTGGCAGAACAGAAGCATTACAAAAACAAGGGAACGAAGAATATGCATTCAAAGAAATCAAAATGCTAACAGGTGAATTCAAAAGGGCATTGCATGTCATAAATGATAAAGATGGCAATGGGCGCACCAAGGAACAGAAGTGGAATAGCAGCCAAAACCATACAGAAAGCAAGGACATGCTGCAGAGATGGAAAGACTATTGCAGAGAAATGTATGAAAGTACCAGAGGTGGCTCCAACACGTCTACGTCATCTGATCCAGAGCCGGAATCTCGTATTGAAGAGGTCCATTTTGAAATCTAAGATTTGAAGAAAGGGAAATAGCCAGGATGCGATGATATACCCAGTGAATTTATTCAAGCAGGAGGGGAAGCCAATGTCAATATCTGTCACACACTATTTCAGAAGGTCTGCACAGTGCAATATGGCCAAGAGCATGGACAAGATCTGTGTATGTGCCTCTCCCAAAGAAAGGCCATTTGAAGCAATGCACCAATTTTTGAACCATCACTTTAATAAGTCATGCCACCAAATCCTTTTACAGATCATCATGAAGAGGCTAGAAAACAAACTCAAAGTGGAGGTCTATGAAGAACAGGCATATTTTAGAAAAGATAGGGGTACAAGGGATCACATCCTTAACATAAGACATATTATAGAAAATGCAGAGAGTACAATGTCGACGTACACACTTGCTTTATAGATTACACGAAAGCGTTTGACTGTGTACAACACCAAGACCAACCATAATGACAGACATCGGGTTCCCAACACATTTGATTCACTTAATCGAATCACTATACCAATAACAACAAGCTTCAGTCAGAATAGTTAGTGAAATATCAGACTGGTTTGATGTTCAAAAGGGTGAAAGACAGGGATGCACACTCCCCTCTTATCTATTCAATATTCATGCTGAATATATAATGAGGAACGTCAAAAATGATGGAAAGTATGACAAGTTCAAGCCAATAACAATCGGTGGAAACGAGATACCAGAGCTCAGATATGCAGATGACACAGTTGTTCTCTCAAAGAGCGCTGCGGGAATGGAAAGGATGATCCTGTTGGTAAAACAACACGTCGAAGACCAAAATCTATACCTGAATATAAGTAAAACCAAAATAATGAGCACAGACAAGACAAAGATCAAACCTAAAGTTATTCTCGACCAACAAGAAATTGAGAAAAAGACAAGTTTTGAGTACCTCAGCTCAAT
Source organism: Ariolimax columbianus (assembly GCA_036924085.1). Classification (NCBI taxonomy): domain Eukaryota; kingdom Metazoa; phylum Mollusca; class Gastropoda; order Stylommatophora; family Arionidae; genus Ariolimax; species Ariolimax columbianus. Next base: position 55,110,417 of record JAVGWX010000010.1, on the reverse strand, counting down.
TATAAGCAACAATGGAGATTGCCTGAAGGAAGTCAGATGAAGAATGACAATGCAGAAGTTGAATAATATGAGAAACTTATGGCAGAACTCTAATAAAATGACGAACATAAAATCCTGCGAACTTGCATTTTCCCGGTGGCAATGTACGGATGTGAAATGTGGACCATCACACAAAAACTTAGGAAAAGGATTGAATTATAACTAAAATGATACATAAGGGTGCTCAAAATACCATGGATAGCAAAAAGGAAAAATTCAGATATCCTACAAGAACCAGATATTAAGGAAAATTGGTTAAAAAAGAATATCTTGTCCAGAAAGCCAACATACTTTGGCCCCATCAAATGTCATAATGGCCTGGAGAGAACGATACTGGAGGGTATTGGTTCCTGCAAAGTGGCATAGAGGCAGACCAAGGAGAAGATGGACACAAGACATTACCAAGTCCTCAACATGACAGAGGCGGGACTTATGGCTAGAGATCGAGAGTCTTACAGATCGGCTGTTATGAGATAGACATTCTGCAAAGGACATGCTACATGAAGATGATATATATATATATACACAGACGGTTTTAAGCAGGAAAAAAGTCTTATTTGGCAGCTCTTTTCATGGCTAATTGTGCCGATTTCAGACAGGCACAATTTACCACACTGAGTGAAGGTCTTGGATTTATGGTTACATTTACTTTTTGCGTTTTTGTCGTTTGCTTTCCAACGTGTTTTTTAGTGTTTCCTCTATAGACCCTACATCTCTATTTAATGTTGTTTTCCATGTAACTATCTTCAGCGATCTCCTCCCACTTTTGAAAGTCTATGGAGAAGTCTTTCATTGAGGTCTTACATATATCTTTGTACGTTAATATTGCTCTACCTACAGGTCTCCTTCACTTTGAAAGTTCACAGAAAAGCACTTCTTTGGATATGCAGTTGTTTTACATTCTTCTCACATGCCCAAGCCACCTCAGTCTGCTACTACTGAGTGTCCCCATGATGGATTGCAGCTTGGCTTGATACAATACCTCTGTGTTGGTAATTTTGCCCTGCCACTTGATTTTCATTATTTTGCGTAGATAATGAAAATTGTTGATCTTTTGTGTGTCGAGCAAGTGGGTCACGCTTCTGAGTCATACAGTAAGGTGCTAAGCATGAAAGTCTGATATATTTGAGTTTTCATTTGCATCTTCAATTTATTATTGTCACACACTCTTTTGGATAATCTGCCAAATGTAGTAGCTGCATTTTCTATCCGTTTATTGATTTCTTCATCAAGTGAGAGGGTGACTGTGACATTTATCCCCAAAAGCAGAATTGTTGTGTTTGCGCAAATATGTTGTCATTTAAAGTGATACTTATGATGGTAGTTCATTGACTAAAAACAACAGTCTTCGTAACACTTAGAGAGAACAAATTCCTTGGCCATATAGTTAAACAGGGACTGCCGGGTGTGCCACAAGGGCAGCATCATTGGCGAAATAGAAGATCTCTTAGAAGAAGTTCTGTTGTTTTTGTCTTGTCTCTCAAGCGAGCTGCATGAAAAAGTGAACCATCAGATTTAGTGTGAATAAAGACATCACCAGTAGCACCACTGAGGAAATAGTCCAGGAAGACTGCAAAGAAGATACCAAAGAGTGTGGGAGCAAGGACACAGCTCTGCTTGACTACAATTTTAACCTCAAAGATGTCAGATGTACTGCCACTGAACTGTGTGCTGGCTCTCATGTCTTCGTGGAATCAGACAATGAGTTTGAAAAGTTTTGGGAGGCAGATAATGTACTTCAAAACCTTGTATAATCCTGGTCTGCAGACTATGTCACACGCCTTTGTGAGGTTATTGAACGTGATAAAAAGTGGTTTTTCTTGCTCTCTGAATTTTTCTTGATGAATAAAAATCATGTCCATTGTTGAACACCCAGCTCTGAAACCACACTGTGATTTTGGAAGAACACAATCTATAAGTTTCTGTGGTCACCTTAGTATGACACTTGCATGCGTCTTACATGTGAAGTTCAGAAGAGATGCCTCTGTAGTTATTGAAATATCCTTTGTCCCCTTTGCTCTTGTAGAGTGTCACTTTTATATAATAAAAATGATGTTCGCTTAGACATCAGTGGCCCATTGCATTGATAGACCACTGTCATGGACCACGTACTGCAGCAAAAAAAGGCATTCCAAGTTGCAATTCTCATAGAACTTTCAATATTCGAGGATGAAGCCCTTGCACTTTGTGGTTTCATTGTAAGTGTGTTGACCGAGGTCCTGTGGAATTCCTTGAGAGGAGTGAGTACTACGCTGGCTTAGGAGGGAGGCCACTATGATTAAAGACATCACTCAGCGTGTGAGTGATGTGTCTTGGACTTGGGCATCTTGTAAACTTCGGAAAGGGACCAATCTCTCCCGGAAGATATGTTAGTCCATTATTGGCTCATGTATTATCAGCAAGCAGGGCAAAGGGAGCTAATCTTGTGAAGTTCCGCAATGTGTACTGGACTGTGGAAATATAACAGAGTGTAGCCAAAATACTGTTCAAAATAGTGGATGACTTTGCCAGGATAATCGGAGGGGAAAACACAACACAAATGAATAAACGAATTAATTCAAATGGAAAAAACGTAACACTTTTCACTATCATAGCATCCCAAATTTCATGGGGAACCGCCATCTTCCAACACTGAATAAGGTGATTGTGGAGGTGAGAAATCGAACATCTATATTTTCCTTGATGACTTCCACAGGGATGTCTTTCCCTGATACTCTTTCACTGGAAGTCTTTTTATGACTTCAGAGATTTCCAACACAGTAGACATCATCCAGTTCAGTAATTTCAAAATATTTAGACATGCTCTTGTCTAAGGAAGGATCAGTTGGTTTGTCCACAAAATATAGATTAGAGTAATGTTCGAGCCACCTTGCAAGTTGTTCATTCTTGTCTGTTATGGGCATGCTCTTATAAGATTTTAGTGGAGAAATTTGAGTGATGTTGGGTCCCAGTGTCACATTGAGCTGTTCTTATGCCTTCCTGTTCCTTTGTATTTCTCATGTCAGCAACATTTTGACTTGCGGAGCAAGGTGTGCATAGTTATTGTTTGCACATCTCGGTGATGACAAGATACAGAATTGAATTGATAGGGGCAGTCATGAACTTTCTACAGAATGATGAAGAGACTAGAAGGTCGCAAAAATGCATATATGTAGAGGATGATAGATTTGGGAGTGACTAGGGGAGAGAGGAGAAAGTGTGTTCTGTCTGGAAAGATCCAAAGAACACAAAATCAACACCTGACTGGAACTCAAATCATAAAATCCTGGTATTCAATCAGGCACGTGTGTCTGATGTAAAGGAAAAAATAAAGCAACCCATAGCATTACTGTCATAGGGGTGTGAGGTGTTAGCAATCTCAGTTCGGCTATATGAGGGCGGAAGCCATCTCCTCTACCTGGCCATTTTTACTTTCTGCACTGAACCGGTGCCCATTTAAGGCTGGGTTGACCCGGGAGCCGTTGCGGTCTGAAAAAACATTTCCACCTCAACTGGGGAATTTTTTGGGGGTTTTTGCGTTCGCCTTATTTCTCTAATCCCCAAGGTGGTGTGCGTTGCACTGTGGTTTTTATTTTGTGTTTGTCGGCCCAGTGCATCCGACTTCAGCATGCATTTTATGTAAGGGTCTGCTTCCTCCTGCATTTTCTAAGGGTTTGCTTCTCCGGGGTAACGGCCGGTGCTGTGATGGGTATCGAACCCAGCACCTTCTAGTTGTGAGCCGTGTCACTTAACCGCTAGCCCACGCCGTCCCCAACTGAGGAATGAACCCAGGACCACTTAGATGCAAAGCTAGCTTGCTAACCACTGCGCTATGCAGCTCCCCTTATCTGATGCCAGGTAGCCGAATGTTTAGCAAAGTCATTTCGCTCTTTTGCCTTGGTGTACCATATGTTGGGCACAGGGCTCCATTATACCTCATCCTCGGTTGCCTGCGAGGGCGACTAAAATTGTATGGCCGCCACGACATCACACTACGTGTCCATCTGTAATCCGACATGCGCACCACATGGCTGGCCCATCTTTATTTTCGTAACAGCGCGACATCTATGATGTCAGAGAAGGAAGTTCGAAGTCTGATCTCTGCGTTGCGAATTTGGTCTCGAATGGAAATCTTCAATGTTCTTTGCTCGTTGGGCAACGCGTAGTCTATTTGCATCAGCTTTCCGTAGGTTCCAAACTTCGCAGCCATATACCACGGCTGGAATAACCACATTGTTGAATGTGTGAGCCCTAGCATTAACGTTTCGCATCTGTTGCAGTATGGGTTTAATACAGTTGATGCTGAGCCAGACCGCTGCTATCCTAACCGATTTATTAAATGGAAGTTTGTGATCTCTTGGCCCAAGTAGATATACGGATTTACGTTTTCGACATAACAATCTCCAAGGCGCATATCTCTTTTTGATAAGGTGTTGAGCATGAACTGGGTTTTCTTTCTATTGATTTGTAGGCCAACTGCAACGCTTGCTCTGCTGAGTTCATTTAGGCTTTTCTCCACTTCTTTGACGTCGTGGCTGATGATGAGTATGTTATCAGCAAACCTCAGATGAGTAAGAATTTCCCTATCCATGTTTATGCCCCTATCCTCCCAGTCCATGTGTTTAAAGACCTCCTCAAGCGCTGCTGTAAATAGCTTTGGTGAAATTGTATCACCCTGTCGGACGCCACGTTGTATCAGTATGGTGATTGGTCTATAAAATAAAGTGATATCCGTTGTACATCCGCTGTTTATCTCCTCTATCAGTTGAGAGTATTTTTCAGGAATTCCCGAACTTCTCAGGGCAGTCAGCACTGAAGTTATTTCGATGCCATGGAAAGCCTTCTCATAATCCCCGAACACAAGGCATATATGCATCTGTACTTCATGCGCCTTTTTCATTAATTGGTTGATTATGTGGCAGTGGTCAGTGGTTGAGAAGCCTTTCCTGAAACCTGCCTGCTCTCATGGTTGGTTCTCATCTAGTACCTTCTCTATGCGGTTGATGATCAATGTGGTGAAGAGTTTATAAAAGGTGATGAGTTTATAAAAGGCAGAGAGCAGAAAGATAGGACGGTAATTTGCCAGATTTTCCTTGTCCCCTTTTTTATTGAATAGGATGATTTTTGACATTTTCCATTGGTCGAGGATTTGACATTCATTCAGACAGATGTTGAACAAATTAGTTAAATGGTGAGCAAGTGTGCCCCGCCTGCCTGGATTACGTCATTTATGATTCCGTCTTGTCCTGGGGCTTTACCTGGTTTAAGTTGTTTGGTTGCATGTGCCACCTCATCCAATTCGATCTTTGGTACAGGCACAGATTCGCTGTTGGGTCTCAATTTGGTGACTAGTGCCTTTGATGCAAAGAGGCCGGTGTAGTACCTCTGACATTCTACTTCTATATCCACTCTATCCGCTGCGCTGAAATCGTATGCATTTTTAAGTCGGTCATGATGTTCTTTGATTGGAGAAGGCTTTTTCAGCATTTGATTATGCTACCTCTTGTCTAAGCTGCTCTGATCATCTTGTTTAGGCTAGGCTGTTCATAGTCCTCTTTTAGTCTGCTTCTGATCAGCTTGCATAACTCGAGGATTTTGTGCATGCCGTTCTGTTTCAGCCATCTCCTCTTATGTAGAAGTTGCCGCTTTAGGTACTTTTGCCGCAGTGATGCAATGACTGGAGATGGTCAGCATGTTGTTATTCCACACTCTCTGTGAGAGTCTGGCAAGTGCTGATGAGGCTATTCCTAATCGCTTCTGTAGCTCTGCGTCTAGTGAAAGGTTGTCGGTGATGATAGATCCGAGGTAGTTGAAATGATTTACTACCTCCAGATTTTTATCGTTTAAGACAATGTCTGGAGGATCTGCACCTTGAGCCATCACTTTCATCTTTTTTTGTACGTTGATGCCGAGTTCAAACAGATCACTATTTTGCCAACCTATTAATGAGGATCTGTAATTCAGCTTCGGTGTGGGTGACCAGGACAGCATCGTCTATGAAGAGCATTTCCCATATGACAGTCTCCCTTCTCTTAAGGTTTTGCTCGCAGTCCGGTTCTGGTTAGATTAAATAGTCTCCCATCTGACCTAGTATGCAGAAAGACCCCCTCTCTAGCAGTTCCAAAGGCGTGTTTAAGCACGATGGCAAAGGAAATGCTGAATAGTCGTAGCCAGGATACAACCTTCTCTGTTAATGTCGAAGGCCTCAGATTCTTAATCGCCATGCAGCATTGTACCTTTCATGCCCACGTGAAAAGACCTAATCATGCTCAGTAGTTTAGGTGGGCAGCCAACTTTAGACGATGCTTTGAAAAGACCCTCTCTGTTTATCCTCAAGGTCGAATGACTTGGTGAGGCCGATAAAGGCAAAAAAAATGCGGTCTGTATTGTTCTCTGCATTTCTCTTGCAATTGTCTCAGTGAAAAGACCATATCAACAGAGGACCTTTCTGCACGAAAGCAGACTGAGACTCTGGATACACCTTGTCGGTCAGCTTTCGCAACCTGCTCAGGATGATGCGAGCATACATTTTTGCCTTCTGTGTTGAGGAGCGATATTCCCCTGTAATTGTTGCGTCTCCTCCATCTACCTTTTTCTTGTAAAGGGTGATTATGTTGGCGTCTCTCTCATGTTCTGTGATACGGCCCCTTCATCGCAACACTGGCAGATATGTTCGTACAGGTATTGAAGAAGTACGTTCCCCTCGCATTTGATGATCTCTACCTGATGCCTTTCATCCTGGCATGTCCTCGATAGTTTTTCCAAATCTTGTATGCTCAGTTGTCAAGTTCCTGCAATACCTACATAATCTCAATTTCGTTAAGAGCGGAATCTGCCACTACGTGTTATAACAGGTGTACAAGATTTAATAGTATTCGGCCCATCTCTTCATTTGCATATCTCTGTCCAGAATAATCTCACCTGTCGCAGATTTCAGAGGCGCTGTACACTTTTTTGTTGGTCTAAATGCTTTCTTTATGACCTCGTACATTGCCCTGATGTTACCAGTATCTGCTGCCGACTGTATGGACTTACAGAGTTGAAGCCAGTAGTCATTTGCACATTTCCTTGCCAGTCTCTATACTGTACTATTTGCGGTTTTGTAAGCCTCTAAGATCGTGCTGCTCTGGGAAATCTTAAACTCCAGGTGAGTAGATTGGTGCTTTTAATGGCTGGTGCAAGGATGGCAGACCCACCCTCAAACCAGTAATTTCTGCTTATATCCTATATATCCTAATGTGGGACTCCATGGCAAAGTGGTTAAGCCGTCGGCCTCGTGATCAGGTGGTGTGGGTTCGACTTCTGACTCCACCGTCTTGTTCACATGTGCTTGATGCGAGGTCCCCTGCATCTCAGTCGCCACCTAGTCGTCTTGTTCTTGACACTGAGGTTGGGCGACTCAAGATGAGAGAGTGAGGATAAAAGGTAGTGCAGTTAATCCTTACTAAAAATAGCACTAGCAAATAAATTATGCCATCATCGTCTACGATGGATGGCGGCCTTTGCCTTTAGTTGTGTGTCAACGAATGGGTCAAGATGGCGCCGGGCATGGCAGCAGTCCCTTTCGATGAAACGGTGTTTTGTTTGTGTTTTCTATGACAACTCTCGGACTACTAACGTGATTTCTGGATATAAATATGCCGACCTGTGAATTAAGCATACTAATGTGAACAAAGTGATGCATCGAAGCATATAACAGTGTATTTTTAGCCTTGAAAGGTAGACTCAATGTGTACAGATGGGACAAAGCATGGCCCAAACTTGACCCGGTCGAAAAGTAGTGTCGCTCCGTGCTGTATCGTGACAGAGATAAAGAAGCATGAACATTGAAACGAAGGAGGTCATGCTGACCCGGTCAAATAGACGGTACTTCCATCGCGCTTCGATCAACACACTATGTTCCTTCAAACTCAGATCTACATCTGTTGCATGTGCTGAAAATACACCTATTCGAGGAGGCATCAGAACTCACAAGTAAATAGTCAACTCAAAAGACCAGAGGAAAGAGAGGTGGAAGAAGAATATATAAACAAATATACTCAGAAACAGAAACCTCAAAGCTCCACCTCAGCAATAAAAGAGAAGGGAAGGGCTACTGAGAAAATGAGGCACACACTGACAATATACTGTCTGCATCCAAACTCTTCACTATAAGTCTTGACAACGTCTTGCCTTTAGAACATGTTGAGTCCGGACGAGAGAGTGACAAAGATCCTGCGCACATCTCCAGTACTACAAACAAATTGTGCAACTCATGACATCATCTTACAGATTACACCCTGACCAGCAAATGGCAACTGGCAGGGACCCCAAACTGCAGCGGCGGAACAGGCAGAAAACGATCACGAAAAATACCCATAACTCTTGCAACATGCAATGTCCGCACACTACTGGACAACGCCAAAGCAAACAGACCCGAACAACGGACAGCACTGATCCCCAGGGAACTGGCTAGATACAACATTTGCATAGCTGCACTGACCGAGACACGACTGGCAGAGGAAGGGCAGATCGCAGAGGAAGACGCTGGTTTTACTTTCTTCTGGAGCGGCTGCAGAAAAAAGAACGCCGTGCAGGTGGAGTTGGCTTTGCCATCAAGACCAACATAGTCGACAAGCTCGCCAAGGGGAATAAATGACCGCCTGATTACACTGCGTCTCCCCATAATAGGAGGCGTCATGCCACACTTATCAGTGCATTAGCACCCAGAATAACAAATCCTGACGAAACAAAAAGATAAGTTTTATGAAGACCTTGAGGCGCTCATCGCTACAGTCCCCAAATCTGACAAATTGGTCATCCTCAGTGATTTTAACGCTAGGGTTGGCACAGACTATACAGCTTGGGAGGGGGCCATTGGCAGACATGGTATCAGAAAATGCAATAGTAACGGACTGCTCCTTCTGAGGACATCTGTCGCAAATGAACTAACTACTCATTACAAACACAGCTTTCCGACTTCCGGTACAAAATAGAACCACATGGATGCACCCAAGGTCTCGCCAATGGCACCACATTGACTACATTATCATCAGACGTAGGGATCGCGCAGATGCTATGATAACGAAGAGCATGTGTGGTGCAGAATGCTGGACCGCCCATCGACTTGACATTGTCAAGCTAAACTTAAATATCCAGTCCAAGATGTGCCCCCAGGGAAAGAAACCACCGAGGAGGCTGAATGTCACTCAGCTGAAATACGAACCCACAAGAGGCGGCTTCCAGGAAGAGCTTGAGGGCAGACTATCTGAGCTTCATTTTGAAAAGAAAGACATCGAACAGAACTGGGCATCCTTGAGAAACACCCTCTACAATACAGCAGTTAAATACATTGGGCCACTCATGCACAAGCATAAGGATTGGTTTGATGAGAATGATCTGGAAATACAGGGTCTTCTCGATGCAAAACATGAAGCGCACAGAGAAAACCAAAGGGACACACCATTTCTGGCAGCAAAAGCGGCAGCCTTCAATACTGCTCGCAAAGCTGTTCAGACCAGGCTCAGAGAGATGCAAAACTCCTGGCTCAGCAAAAGAGCTGACGAAATTGAGATGTTCGAAGAGCGTCATGACATCAAACGGTTTTATGAGGCACTGAAAATTCTCTACGGCCAGCAGCCCTCTGGTAACACTCCAGTTTGCAGTGCAGATGGGGCGCTGCTAACAGATAAGGTTCAGATCCTAGACAGATGGGCAGACCACTTCTGCAAGTACTAAACCACCCATCGTCCATAAATGAGGACACCATCCAGCGAATGCTGTAGGTGGAACTGAACCTGGCGCTGGATGAAGTCATCACTGAGGCGGAAGTTGACAGGGCAATCAGTGCACTATCTATAGGAAAAGTTCCAGGAGCAGATGCAATACCAGCAGAGGTATATAAGACTGCTGGCACATCCCTCACCAGAAGGATCACTGAGCTCTTCTGCTACATGTGGGCTGAAGGAGTAATACCGCAGGAGCTAAAGAACGCCTCAATTGTTTACCTGTGCAAAAGAAAAGGCAACCTGCAGGAATGCGACAATCATCGTGGAATATTGCTACTCTCCGTAGCAGACAAGATCTAAGTGTGCTCACTGCTAAACAGGCTTAATAAACACCTTGAACAAAGCCACCACCTCCCAGAAAGCCAATGTGGATTCAGAGCCGGAAGAGAAACAGTGCACATGATTTTTGCCGCTCGCCAAGAACAAGAGAAGTGTCGGGAACAAAATCAGGCCCTGTTCACCACATTTATTGAATCAACAAAGGCATTTGATACAGTAAACAGAGGAGGCCTGTGGATGATAATGTCCAAGTTTGGCTGCCTCAACAAGTTCATAACTATGGTGAAACAGCTACATGAAGGCATGTGTGCCCGTGTAATGGACAGCAGAGCAATCTCTAAAATGCTTCTAGTATCAAACGGAATAAAATAAGAATGTGTACTCGCCCCGACCCTGTTCAGAATGATGTTCGCGGCCACGATGACAGACGTCTTCAGACCACTGGAGCTTGGCATACCCATAAAGTACTGCAAGGATGGCAAGTTACTCAATCCCAGAAGAATGAAGGCCAAAACCAAAAGGGTTGGCGACATAATCAGGGAAGTTGTATTTGCTGACGAATGTGCTCTGATCAGCAACTCAGAACTGAACATGCAGGTTGGAATGGACCGGTTCTTGGCCGCATGCAAAAAACTTTGGTCTAACCATCAATGCCAAGAAAACAGAGGTCATGTACCAATCAGCACCAGGCATGCCATACACAAAATCAGAGACTACAGTTAGCGTGCAGACGCTGAATGTCGTAGACAAATTCACGTATCTGGGCAGTACGCTGTCGAGATCTGTCAGCCTTGATGATGAGGTGGCAAGCAGAATAGCAAGGGCCAGCACAGCCTTTGGTAGAATGCGCTTGATGGTGTGGGAACATCGTGGGATCAGCGTTAAGACCAAACTCAAAGTCTACCGTGCCATCATCAATCCAACTCTACTTTACGCCTGCGAAAGTTGGACTGTATACTATGGACATGCAAGGAGGGTAAACCACTTCCACACAGGTTACCTGAGGCGAATATTCCACATCTGACGGCAAATCATGTCACTGACATCGAGGTTATCCCGAAGGCTAACATGCCCAGCATACATGCACTGCTAGAAAAAGCACGACTAGGATGGGCCGGACACCTCGTCCGTATGTCAGACGAGCAGCTCCCAAAGAAGCTTCTCTACGGCGAGCTGAGAGAGGGATGTCGCGAGAGAGGGCGCCCAAAGAAACGTTTTAAAGACGGTCTGAGGGACTCACTGAAAAGATGCTAGATAGATGTCGACACCTGAGAATGTCTTGCACAAAACAGATCTGACTGGAGAAGCGCAGTCAAAGCGAGTGTAGCTACCAGCGAAGACGACCGTGTTGTGAAAGCCCAGAGCAGACACGAGACCTGGAAATCACGAACAGCGGGAACACCAACACCTTCTACAGACCTCGTGTGCCCGTTATGCAGCAGATGTTTTTGTCCCCGCATGGGCTTGTTCAGTTACATGCGCACCCCTACCCAACATGGAAATCTGTGACAAGAATGATGTTGGCGGTGCTCATCGACAACGATGGACAGCTAATAAGTATCAACAAAAATTTTGTCCCACCCTTTTGCTTTACAATTAGTTCCTTTTTCTTCAAGTGCGGTACAGACACGGACAGACTCTTTAAAATACTAAATGTTTGTACTAAATACGGATGCATAGTACACTTATTCTCTACTGCATGAAAAGCTAAAACTTCTTTATATAATTTCTCGATGAAGAATTCAAGGTATTGCATGCCGTTAATCCTTTAGAAATAGCAGAACAAGTCTGTGACTAATTTTGCATCAACTATGAACAGAAGAAGGAATTGTGTCCACAACGATTTGATAATGCCCCCACAATTACCACTGTAGAAGTAAAATGCTTTAGGCAAGGGATCTCAAACTCAAAACATAAAGTTCAGTTTAAAGACAATTTCAATGGACTAAGGTCGACGACATCTGCATATGCACCCATTATTACTTTACAAAAATCAAAAGAACCTTACAAAACAGATTTGTAAACACATTATAATCATTCAATAAGTAAATCACAAATCAATAACATATTTATTTACATAAGTTATCTTTATGAGACAGAAGAGCCAAGTCGTTTTGTAAAATGTCATTGAAGTTGGTTGAAGTCATGTTTTTCATAATCCAGTCAACAGCCAGCAGAAAGGGAAATGGTAATAAAGAGACATCCCTGTCACACACCAGTTCTTACTGCAAATAGCCCAGAAGCTGCTAATCATGTAGAACTCTACACTTCATATTTTTATACATTTTCTTAAATATGTTAGTTTACTTCAGAGGCACTAAGCAAGTTCCTGAGTGATTTCCTACCAAAAAACTGTCAAATTTCGAATTTTTATTTGCTTTTTTTTGTTTGTTTACATTTGCCTTATTTACTATTCCCCAAAGCGATGTGCGTTGCACTGGTTTTTTGGGTTTTTTTGGGGGCCTGTCAGCCAAGTTCATCCAACTTCAGCATGCATTTGGCTTGGCTTGGCTTCGTTTGTTCTAAATCTCCTGCTATCAAACCCTAAAAGGACTTAAGTAGCAGAATGTAGTCCAGAGAACGGAATGCATTGTGTTGTAGTTTACAGCTTGACTGCGATATTTGCACCTTTCGTTCCAACACATCTGACTTCAGCAAGCATTTTTTGAGTACCGGGTTAACATTCCCTCTTTGATCCCTTCTCCTTAGCCAGTCTGCCCTGCTGCAGCCTCTTATCCAGGATCACCACATGGAGGTGTAGAAGAGTCTTGGCAGTTCTGTTTCACTGGCTCTGATGCTAGCAGTCAGCTATGGGTCGCTAACCACTGCAGCTCATGCGCTGCTCAGCATCTTTATCCCCGGCATGCATTTTATTTAAGGGTCTGCTTCCTCCTGCATTTCTAAGGGTTTGCTTCCCCGGGGTAACAGTCAATGCTGTGACTGAGGAGCAAACCCAGCACCTTCGGTTTGTGAGCCATGTCACTTAACCACTAGCCCACGTCATCCCCCACAAATCCAATATAAAGTGATGAGTTCCATTTCACAGTTTCACATAGTGTAGTTGTCTGGTCTATACATCCTCCTTGTGGATCTCAGCAATGGGATTGTAGTGACAGCAGTAATAGTAGTAACGATTTGCAGAGGATCTATTTTGTCAAAAGTCCGCCTGTTCTTCCCCCAGGTTATCTATGGTCTCTTTCAATCTCTCTAATATGAATCTGCTCAATATCTTCACATGCATGTCGTCTCTAAATTTGCAGTCCTGCAGGTCCCCCTAGTTCGACAACTAAGCTACATTGCTTTCCTTCTAGTCTGCTGGTATTTCTTCTCTTTCCCAAACTTTACCAAGTAATATGTATAACATGTCTCCTGAAGTGTAGATGTATGCTGTTATTGCTTCTGCTGAAATACTAAGTGAACCAGTGACCTTACAAAAATTCACAACAAATTCAATCACAAAATTGATTTTTTTTACTTTCTGTTTAGTTTTGCACAATTAACCAGCTGTACTAATTCATATTTTATTTCTTTTACCAATTCTGTGAGGCAGTGAGTCTTTTGGAGCTGATCTATTTAAAAGTTCATTGAAACTAGCAGATGTGGGCAGACCATCTGCCTGCCATCTGAATTGAACAATTTGATTGAAACAACAGAAAATTAACAATTAAAGGTTCTCCCTTTCAGCACCCATAATCATTGCACTCTTTTCCCACCCATTCCATACCACCTCCCCCCTCCCTACCCCCAGCAACCTGCCCTTCTATCTTCTACATTTTATTGTCTTCCTTGTTTTTTTGTATTTGTTGTTGTTGCTGTATCCTAAAATAACCACAGTTTAAATTTGATTTTAAATCGAAAGCCAGAAGACAAAAAAAATCAGATGACTCTCATGATCAGATTTTAAGCATAAATTATTGGCTTAGGAGTGTGTCAAAGTGAAAACAGCATAATCAGACATAAGGTAACCTAAGTTAACTTACCACGCCAATACTGCAGAATGACTATCAAAAAGTACACCTTAGTGGGGTCTAATAGAGAACATGTGCTGGAATTAGACCCTCGAAAATCTTTGAGGCTACCCTTTAAGAAACTTGATTATCTCGCTAAGGGAATTGACGGAAGGGCACCACCAGGTGTGGAACCTGCGGCTTAATTTGACTGAACACGCCAATACTGTAGAACAACTGACAAATTGAGAGCACTGCCGTTTGGGTCTAATAATGAACGTGCGCTGGTATTAGACTCACGGACGACAAGTCAGCTCAAATGAAAGAACGCTACGGAAATCGTGTTTAACTCCGCAGATTTCAAATACCTGGTCATAGACAAACAAAAGCCCTCAATAAATTCGTCTGACCAAATAGTGAACGGGTGCTGGAAATAGATCTGAAGACAGGTCAGTTTTACCCTACAAATGACAGGGCGTTGCTACGGAAAACCAGCTCAAATCGAGAGGAGCCGCAGACACTTTGGTTCACGTACCAGGCTGATAAGCCAAGGGCGCGAGGCTACCATGTGGGGGATTACGGCCGAACCCTTGAAAGCCGCAATCCCGCCCAAAATCTCAGCACCACTGCAATGGGAGGCTCCTACATGCTCGGGACCTGGGGCTTGCGCCCCAGCCCTATCAGGTAGAGCCACAGTAAGAGGTCCTTGCCGCCCGCAAATCAAAGCGGGCGGAAAACTGCTTGATACTCACCCTATACGGCGATGGGGTGCGAAAAACACCAACCAAAGACTTAGAACCTGGTCGGGGTGTCGAAAACAGTAGAGCAGCCACCACACTGTGAACTGTCAAGACTCAACCACTGACCATGAGAGTTGTCCGCACACCAGGCGATCAACATCTCTGTGACATTACCAGGCTTGTCCTCTGGCTAAATGCACTCCGGTTACGATATCTACCTCTGTACGTTATCAGCCATAACTATCATGCTGGACGCAGAAGAGATGCAGACCAGCGGACATTGCACACCTGCCCCACTGTGTCAACACCCCAGGTGGCGGGGAATGCTAGGCGTACCATCCCTGCATAGAAGCCAAGAAAATAAAGGGAAAAAGAGATACCCCACTCACATGCAAATGCTACGTTTCTGGCAGGACGTGACGATCCTGGGATACAGACACACTGGACTGCCTCTCTTCCGGGTAAACCAGTCCATCTCATATATCACATACCATCATTGCACCCTATAGACACGAGTAGTGAAGACTCGATAGTCTGGTAAGACAACTTCCATAGGAGAGAAAACTCTGATCGTAAACAACTGCTGCCTTGCAGATAGGCTGGGGACAGCCAAAGGCTAAGGAGGGCATCCCTACAGAAACGCCTGTTGAAATCGGATGCACGGGGCCGCAAGCCTAACAAAACAGTGCAACGTAAATCACAGTATGATGGCAGCACAACCTATTCGAAAAACGTATGGCGCTCATCCTGAGGAGACCCGCCAGGCAGCGATAGCGCCGGGCCCCACGCCTCGAAGGGGCCCACCCTTGACTACTGGTGGTCACCCACCCATGTGTCGTGGAGTCAAGGCACATGGCTATGGGGAAACGACTATTGGCCAAAACCTCAAGACCCTCAGAATATTACAGTGGAATGCGGAGGGAGTCATTAACAAAAAACTTTCCCTAACACATCACCTGCATGAAGGTAAGATTGACGTGGCATGTATCCAGGAAACGCACCTCAACAATAACCATAAATTCTCAATCAGAGGATACCAGACTTTCCGTCTAGATAGAGAAGGCCACAAAGGAGGGGTCCTGATACTGACCAGAAACAGCATACCGAGTAGCGCGGTACCTGTCAATCACACCGGACAAGCAGAAATTGTAGGAGTTGACATAATGGCTCAAGAGACGAAGCTCCGCATTTTCAATCTGTACGGACCACCAAACAGAGACCTATCGCTCTCGAGTATGGAGGTCAGAGACTCCAACTGCATAGTGGTTGGAGATTTCAACAGCCACTCGGAGAGATGGGGATACTCTGACACAGACAGCAGAGGTGACGAAGTGGAAGATTGGGAGATAGATGCAAATCTCTCCCTAATCAATAGGCCGGAGGATAGCCCTAGCTTCTATTCAAGAACATGGCATACCACCTCGACTCCAGATTTGGCCTTCTCCACACAGGACATACACTATAAAATAGACCGCCAGGTGCTAAACCAACTGGCAGGTAGCGACCACAGGCCGATCAGGCTAACCATTGACATGGAAGTAGGCCCACAGGAAACAAAACCGCTCCCACGTTGGAATTACAAACGAGCCGACTGGGACAGATTTGCAATCCTGACAGATGGGCTGTGTGAAACCATCAACACACGAAACACCAAAATGAAGCCCATGGTAGAGAGCCTAAGCAAGGCAATAATGCAAGCCGCCACTGAAACCATCCCAAGAGGAGCTAGGAAAAACTATAAGCCCTACTGGAATGATGAGTTACAGAAAGTGGAAGATGCAGTAACAAATGCTAGGAACATGGCAGAACGAGAAAAATCCGTGGAGGCAAACATCGCCCTCAAAGCCGCCGCGGCGAAGTACAAACACACTCTCAAGCAAACAGCAAGAGAAAGTTGGAAAAATAAAACGGAAAGTTTAAACCTGGACAAAGAAGGGAACAAGCTATGGAAGCTAGTCAGAGCCATGAACGACGAAACCCCGTCAAATAAACAAATTACTATCAAGCAAGGCGAGAACTTGATCACAGGTAAGAAAGCCGCAAACGCCTTTGTCGATCACTATGCCAGAGCAAACCACATCGAGGTCCCTGCAGATAAGCATACAGACATTAGCGAAGAGCTAAAGGGGCACGAAAACATAAATACGGCTCCTGAAGAGCACATGATGGCCAAACTAACAATGCGCGAAATGGAAGAGGCTATGAGAACACTAAAGAGAAGGAAATCTCCCGGAAAAGACGGGATAACAAACGAAATGCTGATGGGGCTGGGCCAAACAGCGAAGAAAAAACTACTATCAGTCCTGAACCAAAGCTGGAAAAGGGGTATTGTACCCCAGGCATGGAAAGATGCAATACTGGTACCAGTACCAAAAACAGGAAAGGACAAAACAGATCCGAATGGATACAGGCCCATAAGCCTACTGAGCTGTGTCGGCAAGCTGATGGAACGGATGATAAACACCAGACTGATGTGGCATCTGGAAGAAAAACGAATACTAATTCCACAGCAAGCCGGCTTTAGACAGCACAGATCCACTGAGGACCAGGTCATCCTCATAGCCCAAGAGATAGAAGATGCCTACCAGGCACAGAAACACACAGTAGCTGTTTGGGTGGATCTGGAAAAGGCATTTGACAAAGTCTGGAAGGATGGACTTAGAGTCAAGCTAAGAAGAAGTGATGTTTGTGGGAAGATGTACAAGTGGATCAACCACTACCTCAAACAAAGAACGGCCAGAGTCCAAGTACAAGGGCAGATGAGCAAAAAGGTGACACTCGAGCAGGGAGTACCCCAAGGGGGAGTACTGTCACCCACACTCTTCCTGGTATATATAAACGATATTACAGAGAATATACCAAGAAGAGTCCATAGCTCAATGTTTGCAGACGATCTGGCTATGTGGACCTCTGAAAAGAATCTCACCATAGCAAGAAATCGGATGCAAACGGCCCTAACATCGCTGGAAGAGTGGGCGAACTCATGGCTGGTCAAAATAAACGAGGAGAAAACCACGTGCACAATATTCTCGCTCTCATTAAAACCCCAAAGTACCAAACTAAGCCTAAATGGCAAAATCCTGCAGCCAAACGACAACCCAACCTATCTGGGAGTCACATTTGATCGGCGCATGACATGGAAAAGTCAGATTGAGAGAAACCGAATGAAAGCCAGAGAAAGAATGGCGATCATGAGGAAACTTGCTGGCACAAGCTGGGGAGCAGACGAAGGCATACTAAAGAAACTGTACACTGGAAGAGTGAGACCAGTTCTCGAGTATGGCATCGCGGCATGGACAACAGCAGCGAAGGCGAACTTCGATAAAGTTAACAAACTTCAAAACCAAGCCATGAGAATCATAACAGGTGGCATGAAGTCAACGCCAATTGTAGAACTTGAAAAGATTACAAAACTGCAATCCATGACCGACAGAAGAGACTGCAGAGCCCAGCTGCAGTCAGAGAAACTCCGAAGACTGACGGACCATCCAATGTACCAGAGGCTAAACAATCTGGGAACTGGGAAACTAAAGCGGAGAAACTTTGCAGAAATAGCCAAAGCAAAGATGCACGAAGATCCCATAAACGCACTAACAACACCAAAACCCATCAATACTGTACGAAAACCTACTTGGAGGCAGGATATATTTCCAGAGGTGGTAGAAAATATACCAGGTATTGCAAACAAAAACTGCCAGACCGAAAAAGAAAGGAGAGACACTACCCTAAGCTTCATAACGAAAAGCTACCCAAGCATGGACTGGACCCATGCATACACCGACGGTTCTGTAACAAACACTACACAGAACGGAGGGGCAGGAGCATTCCTGAACCTACCAAATGGCAGAAAAATAACACTGTCATTCGCTACTGGTAAGTACACGAGCAATTTCAGAGCAGAGGCAGAGGCACTGAGGGCGGCAGTGGAAGAAATGGCAACACACAGTGAAAATGAGAGCCATATAGTCCTGCTGACAGATGCTCTCGAAGTAGTCACAGCGCTAAAAAGCCAGAAAAAACTGAGCTTAATGACTTAAGAGCAGCACTCTGCAAACTGTGCCAACAGTCCGCACCAAAAAGGGTAGTGGTACAGTGGGTTCCGTCACACTGCAACATCCAAGGCAACGAGGAGGCAGACAGACTGGCAAAAGAAGGTGCAAGGCTACCACAAATAGATACCAGTATGACGTACGAAGAGTCAAAACGGCTTATCAAAGCCAGGTACATGTCCAAATGGGAAACCGAACATACTGGTTACACCAAAAACGATGCCTATTACCAGTTGAACCGAAGAGAGCAGGTCGTTGTCTTCAGACTTCGCACTGGCCACAACAGACTGAGGTACCACCTCTTCAACAAATTGAAGATAGGGTGTACCGACGAATGCCCGTGCGGTACTGGTAAAATGACCACTGAACATCTGCTGCAGAACTGCCCGACATACGAGGATCAGAGAGAGCAGATGTGGCCATTGCCAGTGGAACTGCAAGACAAGCTCTATGGTAGTGGCGAGAGTCTCAGGATGACCGCCGCTTTTTTCGAAAAAATAATGGTTACTGTCTGACTGTGTACGCAGAAGAAGAAGAAGAAGAAGACATAAGGTAGTTAAAAAAAATGATGAGAATGGGTAATGTAAAAAGTGTGGCAGTTATGTATTATCTTCTGAAGGAATAGGTAAAATTCTGAACCAAGAAGATATGTTAGTTAGTTAGTTTTGAGTCACTGGTTCAGAGGTAAAACACTCGCCTCTCAAAGCAATGAATAGAAACTGTGGGTGATTGGATGCCTCTGGTCTCAAGGGAGGCGGGACCAGAGTGCTTGCATCCTGAGTTACCTCCTGCCATTTTGACTTATGTCTTGCCACTGGTCCAAGGTAACTTGGGACCAGAGAGTGAGGTTGATGACCATTTTCCATCCTCATTATAATCCAAATACAGGGTAAGGTACATCATCAAGACAAAACCATCTGATGTCGCCATCATCACTTGTAATGGGCAACTAACTAGTCAGTTTACTTTCGACTCATGCGTCAAGTTGTCTGTCCTGCTCCAAGTGTGCTGTATCGATCATTGTGAGCCCACGTCGTTGCCCAATTATTCTAATGTCATGTATCCACCTGCCTCATGGCGGCCCTCTTGTCTTGTAGCCAAACCTTCCAGCCAGCCTTGCAACACATCAGTGGAAGTTGATGAGGATGCATTCTCATGAGATGACCGAACCAGTGTTTTTTGTGCCTGAAATGTACTCTGCACAAGATGTAGTGCCAACCATATTTCGAATGTCTTTGTTTCACGTACTGTCTTTCCTGGTAACACTGATAACCTTCCTTAAACACTTCATTTCACACGTCGAAGTTCTGCTCTCATGTGCCTTGGACAGAGACTGGTAGTAGAGTCGGCATAAATAGACTGTTTATCAGCTTCTTTTTTGTTTCCAAACTAATGCTTGGGTGTCGAAGCAGTGGTGACAGCTGTTAAGTCACTGCAGATACGTTCTGACACCTAGTCTCAATTTCAATCATGCTTAACAAATCTATTAGAATTCATGTAGGAGGTTACTAAAATGGTAGATGGAGGGGAGCCAGTGGATATTATTTACCTCATCAAATATTGTTCAGGAAGCTGAAATAACACGGAATAGGTGGTGAAGTTGCCAAATGGATTGAAAATTGGTTAATGGGAACAAGGCAGAGATTTGGTATAAATAAAGAGTACTCTGTATGGTGATAGGTAAAAATAGGAGTGCAACAGGACTCTGTGTTGGGACCAATTTTGTTTTTGATATACATCAATGATTTAGACAATGATATCGGATCCAGGATGCAAAACAAAAACTATGCAGAGGTGTCTCATCTAAAGCAAAGGTGAATATATTGAGGCCGAATTTAGATCAAATTCAAGAATGGTCTAAGAGCTGGTAGATGGAGTTTAATATAGATAAATGTACAGTCATCCACATGGGTAGATTCAATATCAAATATAATTACAGGATGGGAGAGAACAATATTAGGGGTTATAATAGATCATACAGGTAAAGTGTGTGAACAAGTCCAGGTAGCAGTGAACAAGGCACATGCAATGTTGAGTATGATAAAAAAAACATTAAATATTGAAGCAAGGAAGTGATAGTCAAACTATATAAAGTATTATTAAGACCTAGATTGGAATACTGTGTACAGGTGTGAAGTAATCATAGAAAAGATATAAACAGGCTGGAAAGGATACAAAGAAGAACGACAAAGCTGATAGTGGGATTTCAAAATTATAGCTATGATGAAAGAAAAACTGGCCTACGGTGTGATTTAATTCAGATTTATAAGATGATCAAGGGAAAGAATAAATTAGACAATAACAAGTTTTTCAAAGTACAGCTGGCTACAAGAAAAAGAGGAAACAGTTATAAATTAATCAAAGAAAAATTCAGATTAGATATTAGGAAATATTTTTGTTTGTCAAAGAGTGGTGAATGCCTTGAATGCATTGCCACATGTAATAGTGGGGGCAGGGTCAATTAAGTGTTAAAAAATACAATGGATGCATATAGTTATTTTTAGATCATTGAGTAGAAGAAACTGGCCTGCCGAAGATGGATGTGTCGGACCGAAAGGTGAAAATATCGCAGTCAAACTGTAAACTAGCAACACAACGCAAATCCGTTCTCCGGACAACATCCTGCTACTTGCAAAGCCCTTTTCAGGGCTTGGTAGCGGAAGATTGAGAATGAACGCAGAAGAAGAAGAAGAAGAAACTGGTTGTATACAGACTCTGCAGAGACTTCTAAACCAGTAAAAAGAAGTTAAGCTATGTGAGAAGAATTCAAAGAGAATTATCCTTTAAATGTATAGGAGAATGGATTGTCAATTTTCCTGTCGTGTATGAATACAATTTGTGAAACCAAACCACAGCAGCGTTAAACCACCTTTTGACTTCCAGTGTGTCTTCATCAAGTCAGTCTATTGTTTATAACATCACCATGAGGTAACAGCAGCAGACATTAGTACATAAGAAGTATTTTAAGTGTTGGTATTATATTACTAAAGCCTAACATATACATATAGTTTGATAAATTATTGAAATGAAAGTATTTTGATGAGTTCAAAACATTTGAAATTATTCACATTATATATTCTATATTGCACAGATATGAATGATTTGAAAAATGTCATATATTTGCCTCAAGTGCAATTGTAGAGCACCGGCTTTTCATGGCAAAAGTACAGGCTTCAACTTCCATTACTGGAATGTTCCAGTTGAAAGGCAGTGAGGAAGCGAATTAGCCACACCACCTCATAAACAAACAGTACAATGAAAACTCTAATACTTCATCCTTGACAGCAGTGTCTGCTATAGGACTACCTTTACTTTTATTTATTTTAAATAAATTCCATCTTGTAATTTGTTCTTTACAATTCATGAACAAACTGACCCATTTAGCACTATAGCCAGGGCTTGACAAAAGTCTGTGACGAGTAGCAATTTTTGCTTGACGAGTAAAAGAAAATCAGTTTATAATTGTTAATTACATTTTTAATCGTTCTCACATAACGACTCCTGCAAGATTATCATCGATATTATGGTAAGAATAGATCGTACATAAGCTATGGATATGAGTACATAGTAACTCTCGTAAGGTGAATGCCAATATTACTCTTCGACTAAAGCATAGATAAGCAATTGACATGAGTAGCAATTCTTTGGCAGGGTGATATCGAGATCACAATCTATACAGGATCGTGATTGGAAGAGATTGTGTTGTTGTCTTACTACACAATGAAAACAAAGAGTTTCATACGTCAAGATTGGAGAACAATAGAAACTGTACAATACCAGGTGCCCCGCAATGATCTAGTACCTGTGGTTTTAAGGTGGAAGGTGTAGTTTTAATGGCTAGAGTTGAATGTTGAACCTGGTATCGGCAAGATGTTCAGAATGTTCACAGTTCAAAGGATTGTGCCATTCATCATCACAAGTGGTTAATGGGTTCAAAGAACCATTTCATCACGAGACTTTCAAGTTTCACAACATATCGGCTCCATACATGAAGTGCATAGAAGTAATCCAGGACCTATAAAGAATGAATTTCTCAATGGAACTTCATTGATTTGGATGAACAGTGAAATCCAGCTTGAAGGACAAAACAAGTTTGAATGTGATAAAAAAGAAATTACTGAGAAGGAAATGGCCGACATAAAGTAGTGGTTTTTTTTAGCACTGCCACAGATGACGTATTAACATCTATGTAAATATTTGATATTTTTACATGGTCAGAAACTTCCTTGGAAAATTTTGGTAAAAAGAAAGTGACAGTATTTGTATCTCATTATGCAGGCATGGAAAGACGCAATACTGGTACCAGTACCAAAAACAGGAAAGAACAAAACAGATCCAAATGGATACAGGCCCATCAGCCTACTGAGCTTTGTCGGCAAGCTGATGGAACGTATGATAAACACCAGACTGATGTGGCATCTGGAAGAAAAACGAATACTAATTCCACAGCAAGCCGGCTTTAGACAGCACAGATCCACTGAGGACCAGGTCATCCTCATAGCCCAGGAAATAGAAGATGCCTACCAGGCACAGAAACACACAGTAGCTGTTTGGGTGGATCTGGAAAAGGCATTTGACAAAGTCTGGAAAGACGGACTTAAAGTCAAGCTAAGAAGAAGTGATGTTTGTGGGAAAATGTACAAGTGGATCAACCACTACCTCAAACAAAGAACGGCCAGAGTCCAAATACAAGGGCAGATGAGCAAAAAGGTGACACTCGAGCAGGGAGTACCCCAAGGGGAAGTACTGTCACCCACACTCTTCCTGGTATATATAAACGACATTACAGAGAATATACCAAGGAGAGTCCATAGCTCAATGTTTGCAGACGATCTGGCTATGTGGACCTCTGAAAAGAATCTCACCATAGCAAGAAATCGGATGCAGCAGGCCCTAACATCGCTGGAAGAGTGGGCGAACTCATGGCTGGTCAAAATAAACGAGGAGAAAACCACATGCACAATATTCTCGCTTTCAATAACACCCCAAAATACCAAATTAAGTCTAAATGGCAAATTCCTGCAGCCAAACGACAACCCAACCTATCTGGGAGTCACATTTGATCGGCGCATGACATGGAAAAGTCAGATCGAGAGAAACCGAATGAGAGCCAGAGAAAGAATGGCAATCATGAGGAAACTTGCTGGCACAAGCTGGGGAGCAGACGAAGGCATACTAAAGAAACTGTACACTGGAAGAGTGAGACCAGTTCTCGAGTATGGCATTGCGGCATGGACAACAGCAGCAAAGGCGAACTTTGATAAAGTTAGCAAACTTCAAAACCAAGCCATGAGAGTTATAACAGGAGGCATGAAGTCAACGCCAATTGTAGAACTTGAAAAGATTACAAAACTGCAATCCATGACCGATAGAAGAGACTGCAGAGCCCAGCTGCAGTCAGAGAAACTCCGAAGACTGACTGACCATCCAATGCACCAGAGACTAAACAATTTGGGAAATGGGAAACTAAAGCGGAGAAACTTTGCAGAAATAGCCAAAGCAAAGATGCACGAAGATCCCATAAACGCACTAACAACACCAAAACCCATCACTACTGTACGAAAACCTACCTGGAGGCAGGATATATTTCCAGAGGTGGTAGAAAATATACCAGGTATTGGAAACAAAAACTGCCAGACTGAAAACGAAAAGAGAGATACTACCCTAAGCTTCATATCGAAAAGCTACCCAAGCATGGACTGGACCCATGCATACACCGACGGTTCTGTAACAAACAATACACAGAACGGAGGGGCAGGAGCATTCCTGAACCTACCAAATGGCAAACAAATAACACTGTCATTCGCTACTGGTAAGTACACAAGCAATTTCAGAGCGGAGGCAGAGACACTGAGGGCGGCAGTGGAAGAAATGGTGACACACAGTGAAAATGAAAGCCATATAGTCCTGCTTACAGATGCTCTCGCCGTAGTCACAGCGCTAAAAAGCCAGAAAAACACTGAGCTTAATGACTTAAGAGCAGCACTCTGCAAACTGTGCCAGCAGTCCGCACCAAAAAGGGTAGTGGTACAGTGGGTCCCATCACACTGCAACATCCAAGGCAATGAGGAGGCAGACAGACTGGCAAAAGAAGGTGCCCGACTACCACAAACAGATACTAGTTTGACGTACGAAGAGTCAAAACGGCTTATCAAAGCCAGATACATGACCAAATGGGAA
Source organism: Ariolimax columbianus (assembly GCA_036924085.1). NCBI lineage: Eukaryota > Metazoa > Mollusca > Gastropoda > Stylommatophora > Arionidae > Ariolimax > Ariolimax columbianus. The sequence continues at coordinate 55,085,437 of JAVGWX010000010.1, read as the reverse complement.
ACCGAACATACTGGTTACACCAAAAACGATGCCTATTACCAGTTGAACAGAAGAGAGCAGGTCGTTGTCTTCAGACTTCGCACTGGCCACAATAGACTGAGGTACCACCTATTCAACAAATTGAAGATAGGTGGTACCGACGAATATCCGTGCGGTACTGGTAAAATGACCGCTGAACATCTGCTGCAGAACTGCCCGACATACGAGGATCAGAGAGAGCAGATGTGGCCATCACCAGTGGAACTGCAAGACAAGCTCTATGGCAGTGGCGACAGCCTCAGGATGACCGCCGCTTTTTTCGAAAAAATAATGGTTACTGTCTGACTGCGTACGAAGAAGAAGAAGAAGTATCTCATTATGAAAACTTCTCGCAACACAAGAGCAATTAAGACATAGTTTAGAAAGCCCTGAATGAATGATATGAATCTAAAATATGTGGAAAAGGTCTGCCATCAAAAGATTTGCTTGGATAGGCATTTCCCCATGATGATTGATTTCGTGTTATTCTGAAGAAATTGCCCCTACAGCTAGCTGTGAAAGGGGTTTCAGCCAGATGCATCTGACCAATAATAAATCCTGATCATGTTTAGAGACTGAAAGGTTAGATGACCTTATGATGGTGAATCTAAATGGACTTCCACTGCCACAATTTAAACCTACTAAAGTCATTGATAAATGGTACTTCATTGATAAAACTACCAAGCATGTTTAAGAACACTAACGCTATGCCTCTGACAGCAGTGCATTTTCTATTAAGAAGAAATAAGCTAATACTGTGTAAGTAATGTAACATATTTTTATTTGGTATGCATTGTAACGTAAAAATAAAAGTGAGTGAGTGCCTAGTTTAAATGTGTTAACACAGATTCCAAAATTCCATGGCTATAATTTGACCAAGCCAATGCTATAGCATTGCACTCATTATCCTCTGGTTGATCAGTCCTAAGACTGGTTGTAAGGTTATCTGAGTATGTTTCTCCATTTGACACTATCCAGTGCAGTTCTCTTCATTTCAGCATAAATTCGTACTTTAATGTCCTGCATGCCTGAGATGTAAAGGTGAGTCTTGGTCGCCTCGGTCATCTCTTCCCTTGAATCTTGTCCCCTAGTATCTTCTGTAGAAGACTTTCATGTCTCCCATTGTGACCCTGCCAACTCAACCAACGTGTATGTATCATATGCAATATTTGTCGTTGTGCGTACAATTGCGTACTGAGCACTGGCCCACAGAGATGAATATCCACACAAAGCTGGAAGCTCCGAAGAACTCTCCACTATGGCAACCATTATCCAGAGAACTGAACTTCATGTGTAGACATAACAGCAAAAAGATAGGCGAGCGAGAAGAAGACCACATTTCAAACGCTTCCAAGCTTTTTTCATCCTTCTTTGCTAAAGTCCACGTTTCATCCCCATACAGTGCAATTGGCCATATATGAGTGGCGATTATTTTTTTCCTCAGTTCTATCCTGATATTCTTTAAGTTAACAATTTATGTTTTTCTCAGAATCTCTTTTTTGCCATTGAAATCCTTGTCTTAATTTCTGTCTTATTGCATTCTATTGACAAAATTAATTCTGGGAAAGTAACTCAGTGCAACTTAGACCATTCTTAGAAAATGAAAAGCCCAAACAATATACATAAGAAATAACAAATAGCATGTTTTGATAAGTTTCGACATGAATTAAAATACATACATAACTAGCGAGATCCACATTTGCATCATGCTCCAACAAAACCTTGACGACGTCTAGAAAGCCACCCTGAGAAGCAAAGAAAAGGGCGCATGTGCCAGTCTGTGAAAAGGTAAAACAGCATCTCTGAGTTAAAATGATAAGACTTTTTCTAATACATTTAGTTTCTATTGTATTCAACTGCTTTAAAACATCTACTATTCATTCTATTTCACAGTTTTACTAACCTCTCTTTCCATTTTTTTTTACCCTGAGATATGTTGAATATGAAGATCATTTAAGAGTAATTAAACATATATTTACAACATTTAAACATAATTAATAGTTTAAACATTAAGTTGCAAAACCATAAAATTAATATTCTTAGCAAATTAGATAAATAGCTATAACAGGAGAAAAAACAAGCAAAACTGAATTGTGGCTAAAGAGCTTCCACAAGTTAGTTATGAAAAATAATAAACCCAAAAAAACAAGATATAAGTTAGTTAGTTATCGGTCCACTTGAACCTTAGTTGTCTCTTCTGCCCAGATGCGTTGCGACTGAGGCTGCCAGCCCACGTCATTGAAAAATCGTCTTTACATCGTCTATTCACCTGCCTCTCAGTCACCCTCTTGCTCAGAAACAGATCCGCCAGGCATTGTAAGCACGCAGGGGAAGCTGATCAGGGGACATTCCCATGAGATGACCAAAAAAAAAACAACCTCCTATCTGGACATGTATTTGGCACATGGCATGGCACTGACCTTTTCGCGAATACCCTCATTCCTCAATCTGTCTCTCCTGAAGATGACGGCAGCCATTGGCAGACATCTCATTTCACAGGTGCAGATTTTACACTCTCGTTCCTTGGACATGGCCAACATTTGGCTCTGGTAGCAGGGTTGGTAGAAAGATGCTGCGGATCAGTTGCTATTTTGTTGCCAGACTTATGTGAGGATGTCTCAGCAGTGGCATAAGTTGCTAAATCCTTTTCTCAATCTCTCTGTCACATCTGCCATTTTCTGAGAAAATGCTGCCTAGTTATCTGACCTCCTGAGCCTGGTGGAAAGCCACATTCTGAATGGTTAAGTTAAGTGGCCTCTGCATTCATCTCACCTTCAGAGTTGTCGTCTTAACTTTACCGATACGTATATCATATTTATCGCAGATTGCGTCCAACGTGGCCAAGTCATGACGCAGTTATTGTTCGTCTGGATATGCAAGATATTGGTCATTTGCAAATAACAGTTCATATATGGAATTATATTATGAATCGTGTGTCAAAGCCTGATAAGTCTTTGACCCAACTTTGTTCATATAAATGTTAAAAAGCAGGGAGGACAGCACAAATCCCTGGCGCACACCCTTGGTGATTAGAAAACCCTTGTAATACCGTCCTCCCCACACTCTCATTTTCCCGGTACAGAGCTCTCACACTGTCAAGTAACTGGCTTTGTATCCCATACTCCTTTCATAACCATTCACGTCCATTTCCGTCAACTCTGTCACAAGTTTTCTCTTGATCGATGAATGCCAAGTTGAGATGCTCGCGGTATTCAATCATTTTCTCACTACTCATCACTTGAATCCCGGTGTTCAATCAAGCAAGGTATGCCAGGTAGCCAAAAATCTGCTTGAATCTGTGTCTGTCCTATGCCTTGAAGTACCACGATTTCCAAAGGCATAGTGCAGATCATCTTTACATCTCGTCTGCGGCAGATACGTGGGCGGTTGTAGTTGTATGGCCATCAAAAAGACACAGTACTTATCCAGATATCATCAGTCATGTGGACCACATGGCCGACCCATCTGTACTTTCGCATTGATGCAGAGTTGACGACATCCCGAAACTTGTTTGATCGTGGATTTTTTTAATATGGTCTCTTAGAGAGACATTTAGGATTATTCGCTCCATTGCTCTTTCAATAATTTGGAGCTTCTCTGTGTCTGATTTGCACAGACTCGAAATCTCTCAACCACACGCCGTTGTAGGAATAACCATGCTATTGAACGTGTAAGTGGCCTTGACGTCCATCATCTGCAGGAGTATCAGTTTAATGCGGCTGAAGCAGAATCTATCTCGCCACACTCCTGCGTGAGATCTCCTTATCAATATTGTGGTTGTTGTTGATTTCCTGAACTAGGTAGACACACACACGCTGATATTTTTGGTGGCTCATTTTCTAATAGCAGTTAGGGCAGAAAGTGTTAAGTAAAAATTGAGTATACCTTCTATTTATGTTCAGGCCAACCGCTTTGCTTGCTTTATCCAGTTGGTTTAGGCTTGGTTTGAATTGGCTATGTTATGTTCTCAATCATATGCAAAAGGGATTGTTCCACAGGATTTTAAAGATGCAGGAGTGATCCCCTTATTAAAAAAGCAAAAAAAAATCAGACCCAGCAAATTATAGACCGGTGAGTTTAACTTGCATAGTCGGTATAGACGTTGGGAAAAGAAAGGAGTTTCCAAACCCTTATTTTTTCTGGCTATGGGAGATGTGTGACAGATTTAGTCTTGCCAGACAAATCGTGTCTCAGTATAGACAGTTCTTAGTTTTGCTAGAAGAGATGTATGCATGTGGAGAGAACAGCTGTAGGAGAGCTCCTACGCTACAGGAGAGAACAGCGACCTGCACCATTTTTAACACATGGCCAACCTACACCATTTTAACAGGTGGCTACCCTCACCAATTTTGTAGTCATCGCAGATTTCATAACAATAGCCTAGTCTTTCGACATCCACCACACAGATTAACCGTCGACGCTAAAGAACAGAGCCAAGGACGTTTACCTGGGTTTTTTAAACCACAAATTTATCACCGGTGTCAATACACCATAATTCGAATCCACATTACAGCAGGCCAAGTGCGGAAAGTAGACTGACGACAGTAGTTATAGGTTTAGGGGTAGTTAGAGTTTAAAGTCAGATAACCATTATATAAGAGCGTGTAGTAAGTTGTCTATGATAGAAGAAAAGTTGTAACGTATAGAAATAAAGAATTTATTTTTAATGTTTTGAAATAGTGTCCTTAGTTTATTGAAGTGAGTGTTAGTTGAAGTGATAGATTTAAGAGTACAAAGGTGAAGAGTCAAGGTGAGGCTTCAGTGGGCTGGGAGAGCAGAACCCCTTTCCGTCTGCTACATTGGGACCAATTTTGTTCTGGATATTTATTAACGATTTGGACATTGATATCGAATCCAAGATTGCAAAATTCGCTGATGACACAAAACTATTCAGTAGTGTCTCATCTAAAGCAGAAGTGGATATATTGAGGTCGGATTTAGATCAAATTCGAGAATGGTCTGCGAGCTGAAAATAGGAGTTTAATGTAAATAAATGTAGTCATCCACATGGGTAGATCCAATAAGAAAGATAATTACAGAATGGGCAAGAACAATATTAGAATGATAGATCAGGAAAGGGACCTAGAGTTGTAATAGATCATACAGGTAAAGTGAGTGAGCAATTCCAGGTAGCAGTGAAAAAGGCAAATGCAATGTTAGATATAATAAATAGAAATATTAAACATAGGAGTAAGGAAGTCATTGTCAAACTGTATAAAGCATTAGTTAGACCTAGATTGGAGTACTGTGTACAGGTGTGGAGTCCTTATCATGAAGAGGATATAAACATACTGGAAAGTATTCAAAAAAAGAGCGACAAAGCTGATAGTGGGATTCCAGAATTACAATTATGAGGAAAGATTAAGAAACACAGGCCTACAGTGTCTAGAAAAGAGAAGAATTCGAGGTGACTTAATATTACAAGTTTTTCAAAATACAACTACCTACAATATCAACAGGGCATAGCTACAAATTAACTAAAGAAAGGTTCAGATTAGATATTAGGAAATATGTTTTTAGTCAGAGAGTGGTGAATGTTTTGAATGCATTGCCACAAGAAGTAGTGGAGGCAGGGATAATTAATGCATTTAAGAATAGATTGGATGAAATGTAAAAGAAACTGGTTGTTCATAGACTCTGCAGAGTCTTCTTAACCAGTATAAAAACATTAAGTTAAGAATTCTGCAATGATGTGGCTGAAGATCACAATGTCGTCCGTAAAATGTAAGTGTGGGAGCATCTTGCCATCTATGTAGACACCTCGATCCTGCCAGTTAGACCTAAAAACTTCTGCAAGGGCAACTGTGAACAATTTTTGGGGAAAATAAAAACTTTACGTTTTTATACTGGTTTAGAAGACTCATCAGAGTCTGTATACAACCAGTTACCTTTGTATTACTTTGCTCTAAAAACTATGTTGGCATGTCCTTGTCGTACTCCTCGGTGTATAGGTATGGAAAGTGGCTTGTGGAAAAGAGTGATCACAGTTGAGTAGCTCATTTATTTTCTCTATAAGCAGGGCGTACTTTTCATTGATACATTGGTTTCTCAAGACATCTATCACTGCAATTATTTTCATGCTATCAAAGGCCATTTCATAGTAAAATACAATGCATAGGTACATACTGACTTCCCAGTGCTCTCTTCAGCAACTGGTTGATTGTGTGGAGGTATTCATTGGTTGAAAAGCCCTTCCTGTTCTCCCAGTTGGTTCTCGTCGAGTTGCCTTTCTAATTTGCTCTTAATGACTTTTGTGAACAGTGTATAAATAATAATAATAGCTGTCCATCGTTGTCGATGAGGACCGCCGACATCATCCTTGTCACAGATTTCCCTGTTGGGTGTGGGTGCGCATGTGGCTGAACAGGCCAATGCGGGCACGAAAATATCTGCTACATATCGGGCACACGAGGTTTGTAGAAGGGGATGGTGTTCCCGCTGTTCGGGATTTCCGCGTCTCTCGTCTGTTCTGGGCTTTCACAACACGGTCATCTTCACCGGCAGCTACACCCGATTTGACTGCGCTTCTCCAGTCAGATCTGTTTTGCGCAAGACATTCCCAGGTGTCGATGTCTATCTGGCAACTTTTTAGTGAGTCCTTCAGACCGTCTTTAAAACGTTTCTTTGGGCGCCCTCTCTCGCGCCATCCGTCTCTCAGCTCGCCGTAGAGAAGCTTCTTTGGGAGCCGCTCGTCTGACATACGGACGAGGTGTCCGGCCCATCCTAGTCGTGCTTTTTCTAGCAGTGCATGGATGCTGGGCATGTTAGCCCTCGAGAGAACCTCGATGTCAGTGACACGATCTTGCCATCGGATGTGGAATATTCGCCTCAGGCAACCTGTGTGGAAGTGGTTTAACCTCCTTGCATGTCCAGAGTATACAGTCCAGCTTTCGCAAGCGTATAGTAGGGTTGGAATGATGGTTGCACGGTAGACTTTGAGTTTGGTCTTGACGCTGATGCCACGACGTGCCCAGACCATCGAACGCATTCTACCAAAGGCTGTACTGGCCTTTGCTATTCTGCTTGCCACCTCATCGTCTAGGCTGACAGATCTCGACAGCGTGCTGCCCAGATATGTGAATTTATCTACGGCATTCAACGTCTGCCCGCTGACTGTAGTCTCTGGTTTTGTGTACGGCATGCCTGGTGCTGGTTGGTACATGACCTCTGTTTTTTTGGCATTTATGGTCAGGCCAAAATTTTTGCATGCGGCAGAAAACTGGTCCATTCCAACCTGCATGTTCAGTTCTGAGTTGCTCATTAGAGCGCAGTCGTCAGCAAATACAAGTTCCCTGATTATGTCGCCAGCCACTTTGGTTTTGGCCTTCATTCTTCTGGAATTGAGTAACTTGCCATCTGTGCGGTACTTTATGGGTATTCCAAGCTCCAATGATCTGAAGGCGTCTGTCATCGTGGCCGCGAACATCATGCTGAACAAAGTCGGGGCGAGTACACATCCTTGTTTTACTCCGTTTGATACTAGAAACGTTTTAGAGATTGCACCGCTGTCTAGTACACGAGCACACATGCCTTCGTGTAGCTGTTTCACCATTGTTATGAACTTGTTGGGGCAGCCAAACTTAGACATTATCATCCACAGCCCTCCTCTGTTTACTGTATCAAATGCCTTTGTCAAATCAATAAATGTGGTGTACAAGGCCTGATTTTGTTCTCGACACTTCTCTTGTACTTGGCGAGCGGCAAAAATCATGTCCACTGTTCCTCTTCCGGCTCTGAATCCACATTGGCTTTCTGGGAGGTGGTGGCTTTGTTCAAGGTGTTTGTTGAGCCTGTTTAGCAGTAAGCGCGCTAGGATCTTGCCTGCTACGGAGAGTAGAGATATTCCACGATGATTGTCGCATTCCTGACGGTTGCCTTTTCTTTTGTACAGGTGAACGATTGAGGCGTCCTTTAGCTCCTGCGGAATTTTACCTTCAGCCCACATGTGACAGAAGAGTTCAGTGATCCTTCTGGTGAGGGATGGGCCAGCTGTCTTATATATCTCTGCTGGTATTGCATCAGCTCCTGGAGCTTTTCCTATAGATAGTGAACTGATTGCCCTGTCGACTTCCTCCTCAGTAATGACTTCATCCAACGCCAGGTTCAGTTCCACCTGCGGCATTCGCCGGATGGCCTCTTCATTTATGGACGATGGGTGGTTTAGTATTTTGCAGAAGTGTATAAATAGTTGATAACAAGTAGATCGGGTGGTAGTTCGCCATAATTTTTCTGTCATTGTTTTTGTGGATCAGGATTGTTTTGGAGAACTTCCACTGGTCTGAACTTTGTCTTGTATGAGGGCAGATGTTGAAATGTATGGCCAGTTGGCTGATACACAGGCAAGTGTAGTTCCCCCAGTATGGAACATTTATGCAGTAATTTCGTCCAGACCAGATGATTGACCTGTTTTGAGGTGATGGGTCGCGTGCAGGACCTATATCGGGTAGCGACTTAGATTCTATATTTAGTGGTTTGTTGATCACTACTGTTTTTGATACAAGCAAGTCCCTTATAATTTTGTTTGCATTCATCCCCTATTTGCTCACTATCTGTCAATGTTGTTCCATCTTCTTTCTTCAAGGCTGTCATGAGGCTCTTCTTTTGTTATAATGTCTTCCTGCATTCCCAACCAGCGGCTAAATCTGAACTTGCATTTTATGTATATACAAACTGAAAAAATAGTAAAATAGCTAGATAGACACATACACACACACTACAATCATGTATATGACAGTTAGGATCATCAGCTGTCCAAATATGTTGACTCTTTCCTGCCTTTTGTTTAAACTATGCAACTAATTTTTCGCTCTGTCTTCTTTTAATATCTGAGAATCATAGATACAGATAAACAAATGGTGTTCTGTTTGTATATCTTATGCCACAGAAAAGCAGCAAATCCTCCACATGAGAAAGACAATGAACTGGTTTTCGACTTTTCTGTTTCTCCTTCAAAGTTAATGATCGTTGGCCACACACTCTGAGCAGAACAGCCGAACACTTTACATGATGATCTAAAGTTTTTTTCCATTTAAAAAAAAAGTATATAATAATAATGGACACAGATTAGAATTGTTCCCTCAAATGTTTTCACTTTTAAAAACAACTGAATTGAAGTTTCATTGGTTTGCACCAGTATGGATCGATGTACATAGGTATATGCAACAACATATGTAATCTGTTCACAAGAAAAATTAATCTGGTTTAAATGTTTAAAAAATTAATAACTCAATTATACATAGTGTCATTAACAATTTTAAATTTGTATCTTTATTATCATTTCCTTATTCTATATAAAATATATCTTGCATGCATAGAGTGAACTATTAATTGTAATTCGATGTTAGAAAGTATTACCTATGTTAAAAACTTTTACAAAATATGATTATCTTGGAGATGAGATGTTTCAGAAGACTTTTAAATGTCACGTACAAAGATCGAGTTACAAATTAGGAAATACGAGATAGAATTACAATAGGGCCTTTTGAAGACCTCTTGGCAACTGTCAAAAGAAGGAAACTCGCTTGGTGCGGTCACATATAGAGATCAAATGGTCTTGCAAATACGATCCTCCATGGAAAGGTGCAAGGCAGATGACGAAGAGGCCGGCCCAAAATGATGTGGGAGGACAACATAAAAGAATGGACCAATCCCCGACCAGAAGAGGCACAAACAGCGGCCGCTGACAGAGAATGGTGGTGTGAGATTGTGAGGATATCTTCATGTGTGCCCCAACGACCTCACCTGTTTTGGGATGACCTGACCTGACCACCTTTTTCAAACTTGTATTATAGGCTTTTATAAACTCACAAATTTATGAAAATTCACAGAATAACGAAACTGAGGTCAGATTCACAGCACTGTATGTTAATTCCGTCCTGCTAGTAGAGTGATCAAAAGACATTAGTTTTAGGGCTTGCAGTTCACCTTCTGACCTTTTTTTTCTTGATCTTGTCTATTTGCATAAATTACCCCAACACCCACACTGATAATAGCTACGATAAGTCAAGATAAATAATTACAGTCAAAGCAGGCAGGCTGCTGTGTATATAGGTTTACAAGAATGTATCCATCAATTGACTGAAAACAACTTTGAGGCGAAGGCAGGGGTCGGGAAAGTTTCATACGATTTTCAAAATAGTTTCTCAGCACTAAAATTACTGCATCTGGATAGCTTTTGACAGATTTAATTTAATGATACATAATTTATGTCTCTATCTAAATTATGAAAGAAGTTACTATTTTGTTAATTTTGCACCAATCCAAATAAAGCAAATATAATGATTGATATTATAGATATATCAAAGGCAGGATCTACAGAGGAAAACAAATTGTGAATGTTCCTTTACAATTATGGAAAAGAATTTCAAACAATAAAGCACAGTAATGGAAATGAATAATTATTGTTATTTGGGTTTCTTTGTTATTGGTTTATGATAATTAATTGAGTTTGGTCGAATGTCAATAAAGATGTTTGAATTAATTAATCCTCTCTGTGGTGTTTTTCTGGCTTTTGTAATGCTTTTATTCCAGTGTACAGGATTTAATCTTAACAGGTTAACAAGTATGTATAAATGAAAGTATAGTGTTGTGTTGTTACGTCACAGTGAACATGATTAGTCAATATTTACCAGTCGTCTAGCATTTGGGTCTGCCCCATGTTTCAGCAACTCTCGAACACAGTCCAAGTGATTATTTGCTGCAGATAAAATCAATGGAGTAGTGCCCTCCTAAAATCAAGGAGAAAATGTATGGTTATAAGACTGACAGTCATATCCTTGATAGTGAACAATGTTTCAGAAGTCATAACATATATAACATTTTATTTTTATCAACAACCATTATCTATCAACACAAACTATCTTTCATTATCCATCAACACAAACTATCTTTCATTATCCATCAACACAAACTATCTTTTACAATAAATAAATAAATCGTGAATTAGTTTCCAATTTAAACATCTTGCTAATAAGTAATAATTAACAGCTTATAATTCTAAAGTAGTACTAAACTTAATGTTTAAAATGCTGCTGCTGCTGCAAATGACATTAAAAGAGCTAGAAAAATATGTGGTACTATTTTTCTTATTGATTAAAGAAATATAATTAAATTTGCAGAAATCAGATACATTTATACAATATCTGAATAGTTTTTCGTTTCATAAATGTTGTTCAGCATCTGGTCAAAGTCTTACTAAGCCTCATATTTTCACAAATGCTTTCTTGTCCAAGGCCTTTGCTTGGTTCATATATTTTAAAGCATTCTCTACATAATTCTCATCATTGTTGCACCTTCCTGATTATAAAGTACGGCGAATTCGACATGTATGTCTACACATAATCATTAATATTTTTCTACATTCATCCAGGGTTCAATCTCTTTCTATTTGTATGTATCTCAATAAAGTTTTACAGATGGTGTTGCTCTATACTGTGTCTTATATAATGTAGAGAGATGTAGTTTAATTGCAATTGGTGTATTCATGATGTTTAGTCTTGATCTTAAAACAAAAAATATCACTATAATAGTCAGCACGAGTCAGAGTTTTAACTAGGGTTAGTGCATTTCTGTGTATTTTATCTTTTAGCATGCAATCTATTTTTATATGGTGCTACTACTGGCATGCATATCAGGTACAGGACAAAAGGTTGACTGTTCAATCGAAGACGCCTGAAGTCCTGCACCAAGGTGAGTGAGACCATGATCTTGGATCTCCTGTTCGCTGACAACTGCACCCTCAACACCTCCTCAGAACAAGATATACGATCCACTATGTCAGAGTTTTTGATGCCATGGAGTTACTTTGATGTCACAATAAACACTAAAAAAAACTGAGGTGCTCTTTCAGCTTTCTCCTGGGCAGCCGTATATTGAACCAAATATTACCGTACTAGACAGACCGACCTAGGCAGTACCCTCACTAGAGAAGCAAATATCTACTTTGAGGTTAACATCAAAATTGTAACGGTGAGCTGATGTAATAAACTGCGCTTCAAGTGCTTGCAAGTCCTTTAACTGATTAGCTACTGAATTGAAAAACAGGCTGTGGCAGAATTAAATTTAGGTCCCATTTTCCCATTTGCAGGTGTATGTACAAATTTAGCTGCAGTTTTCTTAATTATTAACATATTTTTATGAATGATATACCATTTTGTAGGTAAATGAATGTTCTCTAAGATAGATCTAAAACAATTGTGTTATTTTTTAGTAGGAAATTTGTAAATGGTAAATTATTATTTACAACAGAAAAGCATTACAAAATTATAAAAAAAGTGCCAACTCACCTTAAATTTTTGAATGTCCAAAACATTTAATGTGTTTTAATTGGTGGTTATCATAAAGTATATCCAACAATAAGAAAAACAAATCCAAGAACACAGAAATTGGATAATATTTACACTTCTAATAGCTAATGTAACCACATGTAGGCCAGATCAGAAAAAATTAAACATTTTTTGAAAAATAAACATTTGAAGAAAAAAAATGTATCTTTGGAAAAATTAACATTAAAAAAAAAATATATATCTCCAATTTATTTACAGTACATCAATGGCTTTAGTGAGCATCATCTGCAGGATCATGTGTATGGTACACTCTAAAACAGTTCTTCGGATGGAGATGTGACTTTTCTGGGCAACCAGTGCAATAAAAATTTGTGCGGGCTCTCTTTGCAGGAGTTGAGCATACAATGCAGTTCCTGTCTTTGTCTGAGTGATCCACAAGATGCACAGTACCCTCATATCTTTTAATTTTCTTTCCTTCTTTGAATTTTCTCCCAACTTTATTGCTGTTTGTGGTTACTACCTCTTGCGGGATGATGGATGCAGCCTTCTCAGTCAGCTGATGGATAACATTTTCTTTGAAGACTCTCAAGGGCATAGGCTTCTCATCAGCATGACAGAGTGTGTATAATATATGAGCATTTACCTGTGAAACCTCAATGATCCAATAAAATATTTGTTCCACCATTTTCTTGTTTTTCTTTGGAAGCTGCCATAGTATGATACCATCTGGTCGCTATGGTCACATCCATTCATACACATGTTGTATCGCTGCACTACTTTGGGTTTTTCAACTGTGTTGCCTCGTCTAGTTGTAACCTGCTCCATCTGAACTGTAGTCTTGGTGGAGACAACAATACACAGCTTTTTGGCTTTCTTATCTCGCCAAGCAACACATATCTGGGATCCATCATTATTTCTGTACCACCTAGCTTCTCGGAGCTGTAGAGAAATGGTCTTCAACTGAAGCGGAAAATTTTTCCTTTTGTAAAGAAACTTGTTTGGATTTCTTCAATTCTGCATATTCATTGATCATTGATACCACTGAATCTAACACATCTGGTGTTATCAAGGCAAACCAACAATCTAGTTCAGAGGAAGATGCATCTAGTTTTGCATGCATACCTGGTTCACGAGTTGGAACAAAGGGAATACTGCCTGTTGTTTCACCTTCAGTTACTTGGTGCCACTGTTCTCTTTCTTGAGCTCCATTTTTTACTGAACTATTTGTAAATCTAGCAGCCGTCTTAACGTTTTTAGGGACTTTTGATGGTCCAGGACGTGCACCATCTTCGCTATCACTACTTGTGCTGTCAGTACTATTTTTTTCATATTCATCAAAATCAATTGAATCATTATTGTCGACATCTGTTTCACTTACCTCGTCTTCACTAGATGTATTATTTATCTGTTGAAACAAGTTTCTAGCCTGTTCAATAGTTAGACGAGCCGTACAAGTGCTTTTGGTGACCTTATCGCTTGTTGCCATGGTAAACAATTTTTTACAGTTCGGTAACTAGCTTGAATATATGATAATTATGACAAGAATACAATTTTTTTAACATCCGATTTGGTCCACATGTGATTCAAAAATCAACTTCCCTTCGGTAAATTAAAATCTCGTACCGAAACGGAAAGGAAAACTATAAATTTATAACTTGTTTTACTATGAAACAAACATTGGCGCTCACAGCGGCTTATGGCCGCGGGTAAATAAGTGTTCTGGCGCTGGGAGCGGCTTATAGTATGTAACCAGTTAATCTTTAAACAAATTGTGCGTGTAAGCCAGAAATGATATATGCATATTCCTTCAACAGTGTGATTAATATTTGTCCCAAGGAGTTCTGAGTGGAAAAATTAGCCAAGTTACTAAGTTTCTGCCACAAATAGAGTTGACACTGAATGACTTCATGAAATCATATATCTGTTATCACCCTATTTTTATCCTGGAGCTTCATATATTCATCTGATCAACTAAATCTGCTATATAACAGTTACAGATAAAGTCAGAGAAATGGGAAACTTACATTTCTTTCATGAAGGTTACAATTTCCTTCCTAATTGAGAAAAACCACTTCAAAAGATTTCCACAATTCATCCACATAACTTCTGTATGATATCAAACTTTTCCATATTCACTTTCAATGTTTTCTAAAAAAATGAGTTAAACTGTCTGTGATTTAATCCTCTTGAATTAATTACTTGGAATCCTAGTATTCAAAGGTAACTGAAGGCTTCAGCTCTATGTAGTAGGTATTTTAAAACTTCCTGCGGCTCACTAGGCCTGGGGGAAGGTACAAATAATTTGGGTAGGTTTCTTAAGCACAGCCTACTCATTTTGATTTCTAACTGCCAAGGGATTTTTAATGTGCTCGACACTGAATATGGGAGTCCGATCTCACTGCTCAGAGATCAGGAAAATTTTTATCAGAAGATCCAAGTGAAAAAATCCCGGTTTCCACCTTGATTCGAGCCTGCAACCTTCGGCACCCAAGTGGAATACCTTACCTCGAGACCACTGAGTCCCCTTGAATGAATTACATTTACACTTTTTTCAACACTGTCCATAACTTCCTTCATTTGGAGGCTTTTATCAAACAGAACTTATTGGTGCAAAATACAACGGATGTTTGAGAGCTGTGAGATACATAGATAAAATAACAACTGAAGCAAAACCAGAAACCACCACAATGAATGAGCTCCTTTTTTGCAGATGATCAGAGCATCTTTCATTCAGATGAACAAAACATCCAAGAACATCTTAAAGCCGATGACAATGAAAATATAATATGAGGATTAGTACAGCACAGACAAATGAAAATCAGCAGAACAGAGAAAATACTAAATATACAGATAAAAAGTACAGAGCTAAAACAAGTCAGTGAGATTAAATAATTAGGCAGCGTGTTCACACAAGTTGGAAGGCTAGATAGAGAGATGGAATCAAGAACACAGAAAGATAATGCGGTTTCCTATCAGCTCTCACCATTACTAAGACACAAACACTTTATAATGAAGACAAAGAGACAGCTGATAAATAGTATTTTTATACCAACTCTCCGCTACCAGTGTCAGACAACAAACTCTGACCAAGGCACAAGAAAGAAAAATCATGGTATGCAAAATGAGGTGTTTGACAGCTGGACAGCTGTTTGAGGCTGGACAGAGTACGAAACGAAGTAATCAGAAGGTGGGTGCAACACCATCCATGGAATACATAGAAAGGCTGAAAATAAAATGGTTAGGACACCTGACAAGAATGCAACCAAAGTTACCAGCTGCTCGTATCTACAATACCAGACATCAGGGCTGCAGAGCAAGAGGAAAACCACAAAAAGGATGGATAGATGGTGTCAGTGAGACACTGAAGAAACACGGAATGATAACAACATCGGTGACAAAGCTGGTACACAACAGAAAACTACACCTCACCATGGTGTCTAACGAAACCAGTGGATAGAAGATGATGATGACTGTGAGACTACTCAGTTTTTACTTTATTAACCCAACACCACCAATTTTTGAAGAGCACTGTTGGTTACCACGGATAGGAGTTTGTCCCAAGATAATAGTCTTTTCTAGACACTCTTCAAGTTCATGAAATATGTCATGTCCCATTGGTGTATCGAATTTATTAGCCTCAAAATCTTTGAAATTATTTTCGGGACATGTCTTTTAAAATGGATATTTTCCGAATTTTCGAGAAAAAAACAAAACAAATTTAATCATGAAAACAATTGCAAAGACATGCTTTGATATTTGCTCCGTCATATTTCTTATTTCCAGAAATGTATGTACTGCGTAGACGTCACTATATTATGGGCAAAATCCAAGCAGTACAGCCCAAAATACACCTTAAAATAATGGTCCAGCTGTCGCACTGGTAAATGGGTGGCCCAGAGAATATGGTATTTACACACACCCCAATATATAGGTGTTACAGTTAAAAGGGCTTAATGTTTAACAACAGCCAGAAAGGAATCCTAGCTCTATCACAAGAGTACAGATGTATCTGATACCTTGCAGTGTACAGTGTTCATAAGAGTTCAGGATGTAAGTTTTGATTTTACAGAATAGTTGCTATATTTAGATGGTGATTGTTCTGAAAAGGATTAGTTGTTATTTGAACGACAACATATGTGTGATTCGGATTACCATTCAATGATTCGTCCATTGATTAGGATCAAGCTTGATCTGTTCCTCTGAGGATCAGACTACAGTACCAGGGGGGTATCCCACATAAAGTATCAAGTACATATTCCAGTCTACTGAAGTAGGAACATTGGAGTTTAGCATGGAAGTTTATTTGAGATAGATTAACTAAATTATAGCACATAGTTTTGTCATAGTAAATAGTTTTACTCAAATGTCTACACTGTGCATTTTTTCTGGAGCACAGGGAAATGAGATTTTACAGACTGGGTGGTCAGGGTTTAAAGTGTCAATACTTGGCATTAAGGCTCAACATAGAAAAACACTAAAACTATGTGAATAGTAAAACTCGATAATTGATTTATTACAAAATGTTATTGACACACAAATATAAATAAAGAAACTAACTAATCTAATCATACCAAACACTAACTAAAAATAATAATAATTCGCACATCATCATTGATGTGGACCATCAACATCATCACATG
Organism: Ariolimax columbianus; assembly: GCA_036924085.1. Classification (NCBI taxonomy): domain Eukaryota; kingdom Metazoa; phylum Mollusca; class Gastropoda; order Stylommatophora; family Arionidae; genus Ariolimax; species Ariolimax columbianus. Next base: position 55,068,495 of record JAVGWX010000010.1, on the reverse strand, counting down.
TCATAATGCAACCTTGAGTTTGTGTGCGCGCTCATGACTGATGAAGTCAATTCGAGCCTGAAAACGTCTATGACACGACTGACAAACATAGTCAGCAGTTGTCTCTCCTATCTTCTCTGCTCTTGAATTCCTGATTGCATGTCTATCCTGGGCTGCCTGGATATGGAGACCCTCACTGAATTCAATGCAGTCTGTGACCGTGCTTTTCCATGTTGATCGATATTGAGCCAGGTTCTCCCAGGTGTTAATGTCTATTGACAGCACTTAAGAGACTCCTTCAGACTGTCCTTGAAACACTTTTTTTAACATCCTTGTGATCGTTCTCCTTCACTCAGTTCGCTATACAGGAGCCTCTTTGGAAGTCTTTCGTTTGACATTTGGGCAATGTGGCCAGCCCATCGCAATTGAGATTTTTGCAAAAGTGCATGAATACTTTTCATGTTGGTTCTGGACAGCACTTCAGTATCTGTGATAAAGTCCAAGATGTCACAAGCAGCAGAGAACCGATCCATACCCTCCTGCATATTTCGTTCTGAGCTACTGTTCAGAGCACAGTCATCTGCAAACAAGAGTTCACAAATCGTGTCGTGCATCACCTCTGTCTTCGCCTTCAGTCTGCGGAGATTGAATAGACCACCATTCATGCGATACTTTATTGGTATGCCATACTTGGTATTCTTAAAGGCGTGCATCAACTTGGCTGAAAACATCATACTGATCAGTGTGGGAGCAAGTACACATCCGTTTCACACCGCCGCTGACCTTGAATGGTGGAGAGGTCTTGCCGCTGTCAAGTACACATGCATGCATGTCCTCATGAAGTTGTTTCACCATGATTACAAATTTGCTAGGACAGCTGAATTTAGACATGATTTGCCATAGCCCACCTCTGCTGACAGTATCAAATGCCTTTGTGAGGTCAATGAACGTAATATAAAAGAGACAAACACTAACTAACACAGAGGATATAAGTATAAGCTCTTGTTAGAACCCCTGAAACTGATTTACCCAGATTCTCAGTCTTCTATCTTAACTAACACGGTTCACTAAACAATCTATAAAATTCTTGTTACAAATTAGTGGCTAACTAGCTAACTCGCTGTCTCTGATTTTCGTACAGGCCAGCAGTGTTGAGATGAATTTGCCGCTTTTTGGTTGACTGAACTGTACTTTAAATCAAAATCTTGTCACATGGATTAGAATGAGCTGACGGAGGAGGCTTAAGATACAACTCATACTTGGACCGAACATGATTCTCAAATGTTGGGAACATGTCCCTCTGGTGCCCATGTTACATTCTTTCTGAGAGAATGTTACTTTAGGATTTTTATCCCAGGGTTCTCCTGACCCTAATCGAACAAGACATAACCTACTCACTCCTATTGAACAGATTTTCCATCTCGTATCGCTTTACAGGGTGTCCACCATTTGTACCAATGGACAGTAGTGCAATTGCCCCTGATATACAGGAAGATAGCCTTCCTGTTCAGCTCTCTCTTTGTCTTTTGTCTTCTACTTTTATAGCCCCTATAGCTCCGCCTAAACAAAGATGATGGTGGTCATGAGGTGCTCTGTTCCGTCCCGTTTACTGGTCAACAGTCCAACTGATCAACATTTCAACTCAGCTACTCTGCCTTGGAATCCAATTGACTGGCATGGCTACTTGTCACTCTGTCATCCTAAATGTGACATCCTGATGTCCGATTAATTGTTGCCTAACTCCTCCACTCTCACTCTGAACTACAGATACTATCACCAAATGGAATGTACTCTCTCTCTCTTTCGTCTTCTATCATCCAGGTGTGCATAGGCCATCAACCAACCCTCGCCAAGCAGCTCTGTCCTGTGCAATCGTTTCCACCTCCTTCCAGATTTTTCCTGTTTCTTTACTTCCACCTCCAGATCTCGTCTCCATGTATTCCTTGGTCTGCCTATGCCTCTCCTTCCCTGGGGGTTCCATGACAGGGATTGCCTGGTGATACTGGTCTGGAGCTTTCTTAATGTATGACCCATCCATCTCCACTTTCTTCCTAAGATTTCCTGTTCCAATTTACCTTGTCCCGCTATCTCCCACAGTCTGTCGTTTGTAACTTTGTCAAACCATTTTATACCAACTATTTTTCTCAGGCATCAGTTGACAAAACCTGCAGTCTTCTGTCATTGTCTTTGGTCATCCTCAAGGTGTGCGCTCCATACAACAGGACTGGCTTCACATTTGAATTGAAAATCCTTATTTTTGTCTTCCTCCTTATATCCTTGGAGTTCCATATGGGTTTCAACATTTCGAATGCAACTCTTGTATTTTCTTGTTTTTATATTCTCGTCTGTCCCTCCTTGCTTGTTGATACTTCCTAGGTATGTAAATACCTCTACCTCTTCCAGTGGCGTTCCTCTCAGTCTGATTGGTTCTGTGTTTGCTGCATTGACTAATTATTTTTTTTTTCCCTCATGGATCTTCAGATTGACTTGTTTAGAGAAATAATCCAGTCTATTTAGTTTCCTTTGCATTTGGCTTTGGGACAAAGGCTATATCATGTGCAAAATGCAGGTCCTCCAGCTGTTTATTCAAGATCCACTGGATTCCATTTGTCTCATTTGTTTTTACTTTCATAATCCAGTCCACTGCCAGGATGAACAGGAAAGGCGACAGTAGACAAACCTGTCGTACCCCTGATATAATTTTGAATGGCTCTGTGAGTTGTCCTTTGTGTATAACTCTACATTGCATACTTTCATACATCTGTCTAATTTTATTTGTTAGCTTTTGAGGAATTCCATAGTGCCTCAGTAGTTTTCAGAGTATATCTCTGTCCAAACAGTTGAAAGCCTTTTCATAATCAACTAAACTGATGTTCAAACTCGAAATCCATTCCAATGATTGCTCCACAATTATCCGCAATGTGGCTATCTGGTCAATGCATGATCTATTCTGTCTGAAGCCCACCTCTCATCTCTTAACTTGTTATCCCCTGCCTTTTTTCAACCTTTCTAGTATTACTCATTTAACACCTTTCTCTGCACTGATAATGACATGATTCCTCTATGGTTTTTGCATTTCTGTAAATCTTCCTTCTTAGGCAATTTCATGAGGTAGCCCTCTCTCCAATCTTTCAGTAAGCTTTCTTGCTCCCAGATGGTGTCTATCAAGTTGTGGAGCATGTTAGTAGATGTTTCAACATCCGCTTTTATGGCTTCCGGTGGTCTCCCATCAGGTCCTGCTGCTTTTCCGTTTCTTAGAAACTCTATTGCCCTTCTAATCTCTTCTTTACTTGGATTATCGCAGTTGATCGGCAGGTCATCCTCTGCTAGTGGGATGTCTGGTGCTGGTTTGTTCAAAAGCTCTTCAAAGTATTCTACCCATCTTTTCTTCTTTCTGTTCTTCAAGGTTAGTTATCTTTTCCCAAGTTTATTTTTGATTGATCTACCTTGTTCTTGGTACTTTCCCAATAGTTTCTTGGTAGCGTCATATAGACCTTTCATATTTCCCTTTCCTGCAGCCTCTTCCACTTCCTCAGCCAGACCATTAATGTAACGTCTTTAGTTTGCCTTGATGCCCTCTATAACCTCATTGTTGCTCTCTACATATTCTTTCTGTGCTTTGCTTTTTGCGGCTCTCGTTTTACTATTTAGTAAGGCCATTTTCTTATTTCGCTTTGTGATTGTTTCTTCTGTTTTCCATTCTTTATTCTGCTGTTTCTTCATTCCTAGCACTTCCTCACATGCAGTTTTCCATGTACTTTGTACCTGTTCCTATTTATCCTCAATGCTGGCCCATTCATCTAGCTGCTCCAGTGCTTGATATTTATTCCTGAGTGTTATACGTAACTTGTTTTTCTTATCATCTTCTGTCAGGTATTGTACGCAGTGCCGTGGCCTGCTGACTTGCATTGTTCTGTTTATCCTTAACTTCAGGAAATATACTATATCCCCATCATTTTTAGCTCATCATGCTTCACAACACGCCGGTCTCGCTAGCCAGATGATGATGAGGGGTGAACTCAAACTGAACTGTTCCCGTCTATATGAAATATTCTGTATCTGTCCCAACTAATTTTTGCTCCAGCGAATAAGCTGCTGGCGCTAACCCCTATGCTTCCTGACAGATGAACCTGTTACATACTGCTCCCTAACACACAACCCTCATCAACAGCTATTTTAAATCTTTCAAAAAAATGCTGTCCAGCTTCAGAACTGTTTTTTTCTCTCTCATTTCTTCAGTCACAGTATCCTAAGTCTGGCTATGTATTATTTTATGGTGGTGATGAACATTATACCCTTTAAGCACAACTATTGTTTGAAGACAGATTAGGCATTTTACTCTATTCTTAAATTCTGTGATCAAATACAAATTCTCCTATTTATCATGCAAAATCATTTCAATCTGCCATAAGTGTTCTCTGTTTAGATATCAACATCATTTTTCTAAGTCTAATCAAAATAAATATGGGTCAACACTAACACTGTGTTTGAAATTTTATCATGGAAAAGAACCAATGTAGTTCATAGCTATGTATTGCATTACGTTAATAGATTACGATTTTATCAGTCACTAGCAACAGTTAATATTGCAGTGTAAAAACGATCTGTGACAGGTGGAAAAAATATGTGGCACTTCTCCAATAAAAATTAAAAACTATTTAGTATTAGAATTTGTCACCAAACTATAAAGTAAAGGAAAACAATCAACAATTTATATCCCATCAGGGATACAAGACCCTTCTACACCTCCATGTGGTGATCCTGGATAACAGGCTGCAGCAGGGCAGACTGGCTAAGGAGAAGGGATCGAAGAGGGAATACTAATCCGGTTCTCAAAAAATGCTTGCTGAAGTTGGATGTGTTGGACCAAAAGGTGCAAATATCGCAGCCAAGCTGTAAACTATGACACAACACATTCCGTTCTCTGGACTACATTCTGCTACTTAAGCCCTTTCAGTGTTTGGTAGTGGGAGATTGAGAATGAACGAAGCCAAGCCATATCCCATCATGAAAAATGTGCAAGTGTAAAGGAAATCAACATTTTCATGAATACCTGGCTACATGAACATTCATCATGTAGCATGTCCTTTGCAGAATGTCGCTCCCATTTAAGCCCATCTGAATAAAACCCAATCTATTGCCAAATCTCCAGTCTATTCCTATAAGTCATGATCAAGCATTCCTTTACATCTTGGTGCTGTCGCCTTCTAACTCTGCCTTTCCCTCTTTTGCTCACCTTCCATTACCGTTCTCTCAAAATCATTGTGTTAATTGATGTGGTCAAAGTATTTTAATTTCTTTATATTCATGATGGAATTTATGAAACAGTTCTCCTCTATGCCTAACTCTTACTAGAATACCTACATTTTTTGGTTGATCAATGGTATTCTGAGGACCTTTCTATAGCATTTTGACTCAAAGGACTCTTAACTTAATGTTATTATACTGGTTTAGGGGATCAGTGCATGAGCTGCAGTGACCAACAACCCATAGCTGACTGCTAGTGTCAGGGCCAGCTAACCAGAGCTGCCAACACCATTCTATACATAAACACAGTGATCCTGGATAACAGGCGACAACAGAGCAGGCTGGAGAATATATATATATATATATATAATATTAATATAATAAATATTTCCTAATATCTAATCTGGACCTGCCTTTCTACAATTTGAAGCTGTGCCCTCTTGTTCTTGTAGCGGGATGTTTAGAAAAACTTGGTATAGTCTAATTTATCCTTTCACTTGATTATATTATAAACTTGCATTTAAGTCACCTCAGATTCTTCTCTGTTCTAGTCCAGTTTTTCTCAGTATTTTCTCGTAATTATAATTCTGGAATCCCATGATCAGTTTTGTAGCTCTTCTTTGTATCCTTTCTATCATTAATTAATTAATGTGAAGATAAATAATGTTGTAGGCCACAGAAACTGGCTTGTGTACCAGATTTGGCTGGCAGCTTGAGACCCCCACTACAGACGATGCAACTTTCCATTAATCGCTTATTTAACTTTGTTGTTGCAGATTCAGCAGCATCCGGGCTTTCACCCTCCGGCCCAATGCCATGTAATGTGTTTATAAGTTGTTGTCTAGTGTCATACAAAGTGTTCACTTATTTGGTCTCAGAGGAAGAAGCATTTTCCTAAAATCTGTGAGCTGTGAGTACTTAAAAAGATGATCATCAATGGTTTCATATGGGTGTGTATTCAGCTGACATTCTTAAATGCATTATTGTTCGTACCTCCACTACTTCCTGTGGCAATGCATTCCAAGCATTCATCAGTAGTAGCGCCATTTCAGTCATGTCTGACTATAGGTTGATGCGACCTTGGAGTAGCAAATCTCTACTGAGTTTGTGGTTTTCCTTTTACTTTCGGCATTATCTCTTTACTTCCATTTGTTGCATGAGCTAATTTTCTGTGATTCTTCAGGTTACATCTCCATTTGAATCGGTCTGCAGCTATGTCCTCCCAAGATGTGAGATCCATATCCAGAGCCTTCATGTCCCGCTTACATGTGTCTTTGAACCACAGTTGTGGTCGGCCAGCTGTTCTTTTACCACACACCATTGCCCATAGAGATTATCATTGGGGATGCGACTGTTTTCCATGCGACGAACACGACCAATTCATCGCAGTCTGTGTTAGCGAAAGAGGGTGTACATACTTGGAAGACCAGTGCGAAAGTGCACTTTCAACACATACAGTGAGACATGAACTTCTTTCTTTCTGTGTCTTTCATTATTCTGTGGTTGAATAATTGTTGAAATATTCCCCACGGATTGAGATTACAACATATTTGTGTATATTCATTGGAGTAATCTCTGAGGTCATGTTGAATCTTGTGTTGTTTTCATGAAGGACACAGAATTTACGATTTGCAAGACGTTTCTAAACAAGTTTATTGTGTATTCATGCTCAACGCTACAGTCCAGATGTGTCAGAGTCGGCTAGCTTCTCTTCGGAGGGGTCAAAAGTGTAATTAGTAACCTGCCGATAACGTGGGTACACAAGTCAACATCACCTTCACAGGGTGCAAATCGGACAACTATGACTGTGAGGTCATAGGCTAAGAAGGCTCTGGCTCATCTGGATAGATAAGCTGTTCCAGATCAGATTTAGGCTAACAGCTTGGAGAGGAGATGGACATCACCAAGCGATAACAGCCCAAGACACACCCATGATGAAACAACCAGAATCTGCCATACTGGCTCGGTCGAAGCCCAGATTAACAATGACCCCTCATGCCATCCCGCACTAGGACAGAGCTGACAAGTGTATCCGGGGTGGCACAAAAAGCAACCGCAGAAAGAGAGGTATGGTGCAGGATTGTCGAGGTGTCAACAGGGGTGCCTCAGCGATATCAAGAGACCTCAAGAGACGGGATGTCATATATTGGGTGATCTGGCATTTGTTTGAACTTCTTCGCCTGCTGGAATGTTTTTTGGTCACTGCACTGGAATAGGTGGGGAAGTCGCTGAGTTGATTGAAAGTTGGTTAATGGGGAAAAGACAGAGAATGGGCATAAATAAAGAGTGGTGTGAAGTAAAAAGTGGAGTGCCACAGAGCTCAGTTTTGGGACCAATATTGTTCTTGATATATTTAACGAATTGGACATTTATTATAAGATCCATGATTTAAAAAATTTGTGGACGCAAAGCTATGTGGGAGTGTCTCATCTATAGCAGAATTGGATATATTGAGGTCAGATTTAGACAAAAATTAAAGAATGGTCTGTGAAATGGCAAATGGAGATAAATGTACAATCATCCACATGGGTAGATCCAATATGGAAAATAATTACAGAATTGGCGAGAACAATATTAGAATGATAGATAAGGAAAGGGATCTAGGGGTATACAGCTAAAGTGAGTGAGCAAATCCTGGAAGCAGTGAATAAGGCAAATGGAATGTTAGGTATGATAAAAAGAAATATTAAACATAGGAGTAAGGAAGTGAATGTCAAATTGTATAAAGCATTGCTTAGACCGAGATTGGAGTACTGTGTACAGGTGGAGTCCTTGTTGTAGATGAGTTATAAACATGCTGGAAAGGATACAAAGAAGAGCAACCAAACTGATAGTGGGATTCCAGAATTACAGTTATGAGGAAAGACTCAGAAAAACCGGCCTGCAGTGTCTAGAAAAAAGAAAAATTTGAGGTGACTTTAATACAGGTTTACAAGATAATCACAGGAAAGGTTAAATTAAACTATTACAAGTTTTTCAAAATACAACAACTGACAAGAACATGAAGGCACAGCTACAAATTAACTACAGATAGATCCTGATTGGATATTAGAAAATATTTTTTCAGTCAGAGAGTGGTGAATGCTTGGAATGCATTGCCTCAGGAGGTAGTGTAGGCAGGGACAGTTAATGCATTTATGAATAGATTGGATGAGCATAGCTTTTAGAGCAGGGCAATGCAAATGTAACTGGTTGTATACAGACTCTGATGAGTCTTCCAAACCAGTATAATGATGTTAAGTTAAGTCTCTATATTTTCGATTCTTGTGATATTCTCCATGTAATTTAATGGTGTTGTTCTCATAGCTCCAGTGATGATACATATACCTTGGTTTTGGGTTGTATTAATTTTTTGGAAGTTATTTTTTGTTGCTGTGGACCATGCTGCTATCGTTTATTCTAGCACTGGTCTCATATAACCTGTGTACAGTTTCTTTAGGGTGACGGGTGACCGTGTCAACTCTCCCTGTTGAGCCTGATATCTTTCTCATTATGGCCATTCTGTTCTTAGCTTTGTTGGTGGCTTTTTTTAATCTTGTTTATCCATGTGTCCATTGTTATTCCTAGATAAATTGGACATGACGAGAGGGAGACTCTGACCATTTTCTTTTAGGATCACTTCTTGGGGTTTGGGAGATAGGGAGAAGATTGTGTAAGTGGTTTTAGTTTCGTTTATAGTGATTTGCCATTTTTTTGGTCCATGTCTCTATTTTATTTAGGGCCTCTTGCATTTAGTTTCTAGCTACAGGTGTAGACTCTTCGGATGTCCATAGTGCCAAGTCATCTGCATATAGTGCACTGTGTACTCTTTTAGAGATTTCTGTGGTTATATCATTGATGTATATGAGGAACAGCATTGGTGAGAGTATTCCACCTTGCGGAACTTGTTCTCTTTTAATTTTTTTGCTGAGGTGCCCTTGGGGTTGCACTCTTGCTGTCCTGTTATCTAAGTAATCGCTGATCCATTTGTACATGTTCGTTACACCCAGTTGCAGTAGTTTGAGTTTTAACCCACTCTTCCATATTCTACCAAAGGCTTTTTCTAGATCTATCCAGACTGCCAGTGCTTTCTTTTTTTTCTTGAAATGCATCTTCTATCCCCTGCAAGATATATTATATGTCACCAGATCTTCGGTCGATCAGTTTCTACAAAAACCTGCTTGCTGTGGAAAAAATACATTTTTTTATTCCATATGCCAGGTTATTCTAGTGTTAACTATTCATTCCATTAGATTCCCCACACAATTGAGTAGACTAATAGGTTTACAACTGCCTGGCTTCATGTTGTCCTTCCTATGTTTTCAGCTGGTGTTAAAGATGAGTAGCAGTTTGTTCTTTGCTACATCTCCTAGGTTAGAAAGCATTTTATTAGTGATGCCATCCTTTCCTAGGGCTTTTCTCTTCTTGAGTTTACTAATGGCTGACTTCAGTTCTGTCTTGGTGATATTTACTATGAAATGTTTTTCAGGTACTCGCATTGTGTACTCCATGTAGTTTATTTCTTTCTTAATATACCTTTTCATGTCTGCTGGGATTTTGTTTCTGTTTGTTTCTGCATGTAGTTGTTTTTGTCACTCAAGGCCTTTTCTAGTTTCCAGAGCTTCTTGCTCTCTCTATCAAAGTTTAGAGTTTCTGTATACTCATACCAGCTTTTCCTGCATGCTTGGTTTATTGTTTTCCTATATCTTGCTGCAGCTACCTTGAGTACGATGCTGCTTTTTTAATTTTGGCCAATTTCAGCTCTTTCTCTTGTCTCTGTTAGTTGAAGTTCCATCTGCTGCACATCAGGTGACCAATATGGTTTGTAGTTTCTCTTGGGATGTTCTCCATTGCTGCCTTTAGAGGACATTGCTTGAATTTGTCCACAATCTTACCTACTTTCTTTTGGTAGGTGTTGATGGACTGGCTGTTAAAGTCTCCTACCACTATGGTTGCCCAGTCCATAATATTCATGGCTTCTAGTGCCAGATTCTTTGTTGGTGTGCAGTAAGTATTATAAATTCTTACTGTCTGATTCTGTAAGGTTATGTCCACCCATATTGTTTTGGCGTCTTTGTTTGTTTCCGAGATCATCTTTGATGGGATTGATATTTGTGAGAAAGAGTTTTGCTGCAAGATTGACAGTGCATACCAAAACATGCCATACAAGCCTGCGAAGAAACAGGGGTAAAATGGCTGACCAGAATAATGAATGTAGCATGGGCAACAATGGAAGTTCCGGAGAACTGGCACAAATCCATAGTTGTACCCATTTGGAAGAAAAAATGAAACTAAAGAGACTGTAAAACATACAGGGGAATATCTCTCTTGAGCCAAATAAAGTAAAATGTACATAAAGATCCTTCAAAACAGAACAAGACCAATAGTCGAAAGACAATTAAGTGACACACAGTTTGGCTTCAGAAAAGGAAGAGGTTGCACGGACGCCTTGTTTACTCTAAGACATATTTGTGAACAAACTATTGAATTTAATCAGGTACAAAACATTGTCTTTGTAGACCAGGAGAAAGCTTTTGACCGAGTGGATAGAAACAACCTATGGGAGATCCTGGAAAACTATGGAGTGCAAAGACAGTTATTAAAAAATATAATAGCAATGTATAAAAACAACCAAAGTACTGTGAGAACACCAAGCTAACTCACTAAGTGGTTTGCAGTTAAGACAGGGGTAAGACAGGGATGTGTAATATCACCACTTTTGTTCATTGTATACATGGGTCAAATAACTGAAGCAAAACCAGAAACCACTACAATGAACGAGCTACTTTTTGCAGATGATCAGAATCTCTTATAACATGAGGATTAGTACAGCTAGACTGAGGCAATGAAAAACAGTAGAATAGAGAAAACACTAAATATACAGATAAAAAGTACAGAGCTTAAACAAGTCGGTGAATTACTTGGGCAGCGTGTTTACACAAGATAGAAGGCTAACGCGGTTTCCTATCAGCTCTCAGCATTACTAAAACACAAACACGTCCCAATGAAGACAAAGACAGTTGATAAATAGTATTTTTATACCAATTCTATGCTACCAGTGTCAGACACGGACTCCCACTAAGGTACAAGAAAGAAAAATCATGGTATGCAAAATGAGGTGTTTGAGAAAGGCTGTGTGGGTCACAAGGCTGGACAGATTGAGAAACAAAATAATCAGACAGACGATGGGTGCAACACCATGCATGGAGTACATAGAAAGGCAAAGAATTAAATGGTTCGGACACCTGACAAGAATGCAACCAAAGTTACCAGCTACTCATATCTACAATGCCAGACATCAGGGTTGCAGAGCAAGAAGCAGACCACGTAAAAGATGGATAGATGGTGCCAGTGAGACACTGAATAGGTAGCACCACAGCTCTTTGCCAATCACCAGGTACCTTCCCTTCAATCGATGCCTGATTAAAGATCTTTGTGAGATCTTACCCCTACATTGTGACAAGCTTTTATGGCATCTGCTGATATGTTGTCTACACCTGGGGCCTTGTAGTTAGGACTTCTTTTAATTGCCTCTCTGACTTCTTGCTCGAGTATTAATCTGTCGCTATGCGCAATATATTTTGGGATTTGTACCAAAGAATGATGTTGCACAAATTCTATACTGTCATCTTCTTGTGCTCTTGGTACAAGTAAGTCTGTGAAATACTCCTCCCATCTTTCTCTTATCCTCTCAGGTTCATAAGAGAGGTTGCCCCTCTTTGCCATTGACCAATGTGCAAGGACTTTATTATTCATCTCTCAACCGCCAAACGCAAATTTTTCTATGAAAATCTCTGAGAGATGTTGAACATAGCTCACTCAGTACTTCCTATATTTTTGCCAAGCATTTTCTTTTTCCTGTTGAACAACTATCCTTGCTTTACATCTAGCCTCCTTATAAGAGGTATAGTCTTTTTCTTGTTGAGTTCGTCGCCATTTCTTAAAAGAAATTTTCTTGTCTTTGACTGCAGCCTTCACACGATCATTCCACCATATCGTCCGTTTCTTTCTAATACCACCTTTTCTAGTTTACCACTCCGTAGTCAAAACACTAGTTATAGCGAACTTGAAATTTTGCCATTGTTCCTCAACTGTACCTCTATGTATCATACTTTCATATTTCACTTCCTTCTTTAGTTTGACGTTTTTCTGTACTAACACATCTTCCAGGTTTCTTGCATTAACTACTTCATTGAGGCAAGCGCTGCATTTAGTATGTTGCACACTCTGACGAAAGTAAAGTACAACTGGACAATGGTCAGTATCTACACTCAGACTGGGAATCACCTTGCAAACTGTGACACACTGACGATTGCGTACCCTTAATGGAATTAAATCTATTTGCGATGACGTCTGCAGATTGCGCCATTTATACAATGTCTTCGTGTGATTGTAGCGATTGTGGTATTCGTAATAAATAAGCAATGCTCCACACAATGGTTTAACAGTTGTTCACCATCAAAGTTAAACCCGCCTCTGGTATCACTATGTGGTGCAAGATGTAATTCCCAAGGATTCCTGCAATTGCTTACCTTTCCATTGAAATTGCCCATGATTATCATTTCGTCCATATCCTTGAACCGGTATAAGATTTTAGAAAGTTCACTACAAAATTCTTCCTTCTCTTTGTCGGGATAACTGTCATTACACGAAAATACACCTGTGCGATAGTCATCATTTTTGCATTGTTGTGTACTCAAATTAATAGTATTCTTTCTGATATATATCAGTGAGGACTAATGACTTTGCAAGTAGTGGATGCATTATAAATGCAACCCTATGTGTCACTCTCCTTCCTTCTGGTACACAGCCCACTATCAACACATTATTGCTGTGTTTCCTACAGTCAGCTAACCCTAAGATTTGTATGTTATGATCCTCCATGAAGGAGACTGTCTCTGTAGTCTTCAGTCCCAGGCTGCACACATTTAAAGTAGCCACTGTGAATGTGAGCCCTCTGTTTTGTGTCCTTTACCTTCACACTGGTTGTCGCTTTCATCGTATACATTCACACCTACCTATTTTTTTAGCATATATATAGTATATTAAGTATTTTTTTAAAATTAATAAATACCCCGGGAAAGCAAACCCAGTGCATAAAAACATAACGCAATGCACAGCGCCTTGGAGATTAAAAAAGTAAGGCAAACGCAAAAAAAACCAAAAAACTGTCAAATCCAGATCATCAAGTCGCTTTGCCAAACTCCATATATAATTTCATCTTTGTTGGTTGATGTTGTCAACTATATAGTCCAGTGAACGACCAGCAGAAAGAGGAATGGTGACAAGAGACATTCCAGTCTGACCCAACTTTGTATCACAAATAACTAAAGAACTTAGAAAACTTACCTTTATGCAGAGCTTGATAATTCATATTTGCATACATTTTCATAATTATGTTGGTGAACTTTAAGTACATTCCATAGTTAGTGCCTGAGCAACTTATAAAATGATTAGAATTCATGGTATACGAAAAGACCTTTGATAGCTTAGACAAGCTGTCAAAGGCCTTTTTGTAGACCACAAATCCTATATAAAGTACTATTTCCATGCCGCACTCTGTTCAACAATTATGTGCTCAGGATATTTTTTTGTAGAAAACCTGCCTTTCGGCAAAGGCTTTTTTCAAACTCTCTTTAGAATAATTTTATTCAATATTTTTTCAGAAATTGATAATTACATTGTTTCTCTATAATTTGTACGCTTGAAAATCTCGCATCTATGGCAACTTAATTATATAACCTTTCTTCCATTCAGCCTGTATTTTTTCTCTTTCACACATGACCAATTAATTTGTATAAAATTCTTGGGAAGTTCCAATGCCCACTGTGACTTATTCAGTTGACATGCCAACTGAACCATTGGCCTTACTAGCACTCAGCAGCAATATGGACTTTTGAATTTCCTCTGTGGTGGGCCTATTCCATCTAACATGTATATCTATGTCAGCTGAGTGTCATTGAGAATCAGTGGAGACAGCCGATTTAAAAGCTCTTTCAAAGTGCTCTACATCTTGCTCCTTCACGTTGCTAATCAGATTTCATGCTTTTCTTCAATAAGGTAATTTACTTGCTAATATTTTCCCGTTAATTTCTTCGTGCTGTTGCACAGGTCTATCATATTTCCTTTCACAGCAGCTGTCTCTTCCACTTCATCAATTGATCTATATTCCCATTTGTTTGTTCAGATGCACTTCTTGACTTCCTTGTTGTGGCCACCCTATATATTTCAAGACCCTTTGTTTTTAGCATACATGGTTTTGTCGCCATTCTTTGTTATTCATCCCGGATCACGGTTTTGTATTCCCTTTTAAATCTGTTCTTCTTCCTGTCTTTCATCTTGATGACTGTCACTGTTATAATTCATACTTGGTGATGGTGTTCTTTGTTCCCAAAAACTTCTCCACTAGTCTCCTTCCAGATACATTTTATAGGCTGCTGTGCTTTCTGTGTCTTTTAAAACATTAGACGTATTTTAAACAAGAAAATAAAATACAAACAAATAATCAAAATTGCTATAAATTGCTTCACTAAATTAATATAAATGCTCAAAAAGTATCATAAAATTTCAGCAAACATATTACCTTATCTTTACAGTCTACATGAACCAGTCCTGAGCTCAGAATTGTTTTTAAAAGATCCAAGTTACCCTGTAATGTTGCAAGGTGCAGCTGCTGATCATATGGCGTCTCCTTCTGTTGGTTGAAGTTTATATGCATATTATATGAATATTATATATATATATATATATATATATATATATATATATATATATATATATATATATATATAAAAATGGCGGGTGTGATACGGAATACGTCCAGAGTTGATCAGTTTCTAACAGCTGAAGGATTTCGACCAGTTATTATTCATTTCAGAATGCAGGCAGTATATGGTGACAAAAGTGTGTCGAAGACAACAGTGAAGAACTGGACAATGTTTAAACAAGGGCGCGAGTTAACGAAAGATCTTCCGAGACCAGGTCAGGCACATGTTGCGTCAGAAGATGCCATCAGCAAAATTGATGCAGCAATTAGGGTGGACCGTCAGCGGAGCTTACATTCGGTAGCAGAGGAATACGCTGTGTCGCTAGGGACAATCTAAATGGTAGTTAACAAGAAACTGAAGTATTGGAAGGTGTGTTTACAATAGGTACCTCAGTTGCTGACAAACCATCAAATAAAGAACACATAAGATGACATTTGAATCACTTGCTCCAATACGAAGAGGAGGGTGATTCGTTTCTTTTGCACATTGTGGCTGGTGAACACGCCTCAGTTGACATCCTTCAGCTGTTAGAAACCGAATCACCACTTGCTGATCAACTCTGGACGGATTCCGTATCACACTCGCCATGTTTTTAGCGGTCTGCCAAGGAAACTATGAGTCAGGAAGATAATGAAATTTTGCAAACTTGACAGTTAGTATGTGCTGTATACACCAGAAGTGATGTCATCATGCGCATCGTATGTATGTTCACTTGGTGCAGTTTGGTCCGGTTTCATTTGAACACGAAAACGCCTCATATATATATATATATATATATATATATATATATATAATTACTGTTTATCGCAATATGTAAAAAAGCAAACATTAGTAAGGGTAACAACCTCATTGATCACATAAATGAACTTCTCTTTGTTGATGATCAAGTACTAATAAGCAGCCTCAAAAAAACAACTGCAGGAACATATCAACAATTTTAATGTGGTCTGTACATGTAAGAAAACCGAAGTTATGATGATTGCAAGAAAAGACATTTTTGTACACTACCAACAAATAAAACATGGGAAAAATTGGATGCAGCTGGGTAACATAAACTCAGCAGATGTCAAAGACAACATTGAAATAAATCCAAAACAGATGTAATAAAGCAAGTCAAATCATTGGGCAAAAGTCCCTGATATTACTTTATGTCAGCATGTGACAATGGATACAAATGTCATAAAAATAAATACATTGAAAACAAAGACTATGTTAATACATTAAGCAAAGAAAAAGTTGATAATATGCAAAATATTACACTTGATGAACAAAAGAAGGAAGAGAAAACATGATGAGGAGAAATACAACAAGCTGATTGAAGACATAACACAAAAATGCAGGCAGGTGAAAAAAACATGGTTAGACCAGAAATACCTTGAACTTGATGCGCATCACAAAACAGACGTAAAATCCATGTACAAACGAATAAACTTAACAGGCCATCGAAGATTATTTAAAAAGTTAAAATCACATGGAATAGGTGGGGATGTTACCAAATGGATTTAAAGTTGGTTTATGGGAAGAAGGCAAAGAGTGGGCATTAATAAGGAGTACTCTGAGTGGTGTGAAGTAAAAAGTGGAGTGCCATAGGTCTCGATTTTGGAACCAATATTGTTCTTGATATAAACAATTTGGACATTGATATAGGATGCATGATTGAAAAATTTGCGGACGATACAAAACTATGTAGAAGTGTCTCATCTATAGCAGAAGTGGATTTATCGAGGTCGGATTTAGATAAAATTTGAGACTGGTCTGTGAGATGGCAAATGGAGTTTAATATAGATAAATGTACAGTCATCCACATGGGTAGATCCAATACGGAACATAAGTACAGAATGGGCGAGAACAATATTAGAATGATAGATAAGGAAATGGATCTAGGGGTTATTATAGAGTATACAGCTAAAGTGAGTGAGCAAGTCCTGGAAGCAGTGAATAGGGCAAATGGAATGTTAGGTATGATAAAAAGAAATATTAAACATAGGAGTAAGGAGGTGATTGTCAAACTGTGTAAAGCATTAGCTAGACCTAGATTGGAGTACTGTTTACAGGTGTGTAGTCCTTATCATAGAGGAGATATAAACATGCTGGAAAGGATATAACGAAGAGCGACAAAACTGATAGTGAGATTCCAGAATTAGTTACAAGGAAAGACTCTGAAAAGCCAGCCTACAGTGTCTAGAAAAGAGAAGGTGACTTAATACAGGTTTACAAGATAATCACAGGAAAGGTTAAAGGAGACTATAACAAGTTTCACAAAATACAACCACCGAGAACAAGAGGGCACAGATACAAATTAACTAACGAAAGGTCCAGATTGGATATTAGTAAATATTTTTTTAATCAGAGTGATGATTGCTTGTAATGCATTACCCCAGGAGGTAGTGGAGGCAGACAGTTAAAGCATTTAAGAATAGATTGGATGTGCATAGCTTTTAAAGCAGGGTAATGCAAATGTGACTGCTTGTTTACAAACTCTGATGAGTCTTCTAAACCAGTATAAAAAAGTTAAGTTAAGACCACACATAATCATAGGATGTTTAAAAGCAAAAGACAAAGAGATTCTGATGGTGAAGATAAAATAATTTACAGATGGACAAAAAAACATCCCTGTGTTAAACGATAAGAACAGACCAGACTTAAATGAACAGGTCGATTGCGAAGGGCCATCAATATTGGCAGAAGAGGTCTGCCTGTGGAGGAGGGCAGCTGATCGAATCACCAGTAAGGCATATGTTGTTTTTCTGTTGGGGCTGAAATAAACAAACATATCCAGTACATGATGTGGCGACATCGGTGGTCATCTGTCTAAAAACCCCTCAACTATAGGAATAAAGTGGTTTAGAGGAGCAGTAAAAGATGCTTTACAGTATATAAACAAAGAAAAGCCATCAGGACCAGATAACATCACTATAGAGGAAATTGCAGTTACAGGAGATTTGGATCAAAAGTGATAACAAAATTACTCATCATCATCATCATTATATATATATATATATATATATATATATATATATATATATATATATATATATATATATATATATATATATATATATATATATATAAATATGAATGAGATAAATAATTAAGAGAACTATAGAGATGGAAATAGATTTATATGCGCTGCATAGACTATACCATGGCATTCGACAGGGTGAAGCACAGGGAAATTATCCAACTGCTGGAAGAGCTGCTTGTCAATAGCAGGAACCTAGAATTAATCAAAACGTATACTGGGGACAGACTTGAGCTATACAAATAAATAACACGGTAGGAAACTTCAGGCAGATTTTTTTTAAAGAAGTGAGGAAGGGGTGTGTGCTGTCCCATGACTTGTTCTCTCTGTACAGCAAATTTACATTGAAGAATCAAGAATGCAAATGGTTTTTACAACAGCTTCCTCACAATGATCAAAAGCTGACTTGTTATGGCATTTCTTGATGTCTAAGGGCCTTGCAAATATGATACTACAGGACACAGCTTAAGGCAAGGCAAAGCGAAAACGATAGGAAGACAACATACATGAATGGACTAGCCTATGACCCAAGAAGGCACAAAAAGCAACCACAGACAGAGAGGGGTGGCGTGTAGGATTGTGTAGGTGTCAATATGGTTGCCCTGGCAATCTTAAGAGGTCACAGGATGAACTGAACTGATGGACAAAACAACAACTTGTGTTACTCTGATGACACTGGGTTGATAGCACAGAATGAATCAGATTTACAAGAACTGGTCAACATGGTAGTTCTGCATAACAAAGACAAAGGCATCAGCTTAAATCAAAAGAAATTGTAGTTATGGAATAACAAATCTCCAAAATGTTGTATAAAGGTGAATGAGAACTAAAACAAGTACACTCAATTCAATACTTAGGCCCTCAAATTAATGAAATAAAGAACAGAATAGCCAATGCAAAACCAGTATCCCAGAGTATGAGGGAACTCTTCTGCAACAAAACTTAACTTCATTATACTGGTTTATAAGGATCTACAGTCTGTATACAACCAGTTTATTCCACTCCACTGATACGATATGAATGTGATCATTCCATCTATTTTTGAATGCATTATTAACTGACCCTGCCTTCACCACACCCTGTGGCAATGCATTCCAAGCATTCATCACTCTATGACTAAAAAAATATTTCCCAATATCTAATCTGGACCTGTCTTTAAATAATTTAAAGCTGTGCCCTCTAGTTCTTGTAGTCAGTGAACTTTGAAAAACTTGATATAGGTTAATTTATCCTTGCCATTGATTAATTTATAAACTTGTATTAAGACCTCGAATTATTCTCTGTTCTAGACACTGTAGGCCAGTTTTTCTCAGTCTCTCCTCATAACTATAATTCTGGAATCTCACAATAATTTTTGTAGCTTTTCTTTGTATCCTTTCTATCATGTTTATATTCACTCTATGATACTTAGTTACTTTCCGTGTCTAAGCACCACGTTATACAGTATGCATCCAGTATTCAGCGACATGAATTGCCTTGTCATTTACCTCCAGCATGTCACACCTTTTACATGTTTCCTGGAGGTTGGGGCAGGTCATCACGTGGTCTGGGTCCTGTATTGCGTCACAGTCACATGTGTCATCATCTGTGTATCCCCATTGTTTCATATCCCTCTTGCACCGTGATACACCAGTTCAGAATCTGTTCAATGACTTCCATGTTGTGTATGGTAGATGATGTCCGGGGGCAGGTTCCTTCCGAAGTTCCATCTCTGGGGACTGCATCAATTCCTGCCATCTGTCGATACGGCGACTTTCATGGTTTGTCTGTATGGGCTGTGTTGATTTTAGGAAGCTATGTCTAGATTTGAGTCTTGTGCTCTGTACATGATGTCCAAACATTGGGCGCCTTGGGTCGTGCTCCTGTTTTTCTCGTTCGATTTCGTTCGTTAGCAGGGCTGGACTCTTCAAAATCCTTTCAAAAATAGGGTGTCCTAACAAACTGCTGCAGCTTATAATGTAATTTCATGAGGATATGAAAGGAACAATTAATTCAACGGTAATACATCACCTGCATTTAATATTCAACGTGGTGTTAAAAAAGGCTGTGTCATGGTCCCAACACTATTCTGAATCTTCTTTGCACTACTACTGAAGCACGCATTTCGTAATGCAACAGAAGGGATTTACCTTCACACTAGATCAGATGGCCGTCTGTTTAATCTTGCGAGACTCAAAGCTAAATCCAAGATCAGGGAAGTTACTGTCAGGGACTTGTTATTTGCTGATGATACTGCAATTGTCACTCACAGTGTGCATGAACTCCAGAGATTGATAGATCGCTTCTCCCAGGAGTGCAAAAATTTTGGCCTCACAATAAGCCTGAATAAAACAAATGTACTGGGACAAGATACCACCCCAACTATCACTATCGATAACTATGAACTGGCAACCAGTTTACATACCTAGGGACGCTCATCAATGATACACTCTCCCTAGACTCCGAATTGGGCAATTGCATTGGCAAAGCTGCTACCATATTTTCTCGTCTTACAACATGTGTCTAGGAAAACTCCAAACTTATAGCCAAGACCAACGCCATGGTGCATGTGTCGTCAGACTTGCTGCAGATCATCTTCACTCTCATAAAGTAGACATTGATCATCTAAAAAAGGAGTTCATTTAACCGATCAGCATGTCCTTTTTTCTTCTGCATTTCTTGGCAGATTATCCAATTTCGCCTAAAACATTATTATGTCTATGTAAGTGTTGAAGAGTAGTGGCGACATCACACACCCTTGTCTCCGCCCCAGTTGTTATCTCCATTGTTTCGATCAGAACATCTGCTGTTCTTACTATACTTTGACACCCTTGGTACAGTACTCTAATATTTTCTAATAGCTGTCCCTGAACTCTGAAGTCATCTAGGATGACCCATAGTTTATTTCTGTCTACTCTATCGAAAGATGTTGTCCATCACAAGTGATGAAGACCACTCTCTTTGTTCAGCCGTGTGGACAGTCGTATCTCTTGCTGTGCCCGCTAAAATGGGTGACTTGCGCGGTGATTTGGATTAAAGTGAGGAAGAAACTGCGCCTTTTGTCAACCTCACTCACAGAGCCTAAGCTACCTTTTGCCAGTGGCAAGACATTCATCGGGACGACTGAAGATAGCATAGGATGCAGATTTTGCCTCAGGGTTACCACCGAAGCTTTTCCGTAAACATGTAACCTGTAGGGTAGAAAGGTGGGATGGCATCTAACGCAGTTTGTCGTGCCACTTCGATAACCACAAGAGGTCGTATGGACAACACTCAGCGTGTGAGTGGGTCGGTCTGGCATCTCTCCCCAGCTGTATTCAGCTCATCATAGTAGCATCTAAAATTCCCACACGCCAAATTCGCGAAGGTGAACCGGCAGAACTAACCCGTGAAATCCGTCACAGGTATAAGCGTAGTGCCATTCAGCCGGCGTCCAGACTAGGATAAACGGATGGAAGAAATCACAAACAAAAGAACGCAATAACAAGTCCAGACGAAAAACAACACCACGCTTCAGTGAACACAAGTGTAAGTCGTCGACTAGTGTGAATTCCAGGCAAATCCGTGGTCTAGCGGCCTCCATAATGATCCAAAACAGTAGAGAAATGTAGACTCGCAGCCATCGAAAGATGTATATGCACCAATTTGCTATTTTATAAATTCATTTTGATCGCCTTGGACTTACATTAATTGTTCCTTTAATTTTAATGATCACTTCCACCGAGTTGTTCTCCTATGTCATTTTCCAAGTCTGGTGAACAGAACGCCAAATCTGAGGTATAGGTTACTATAACTTTCAGGACACAAGATGACAATATGGCACAACGGTTTTATGATCTGCATCCTTGTTGCTGAATTATTGCAAAAGAAATTCATTTTAAAATTCTAAAGTTTTTATTAAGAATTAGCAAACAGAAACAAATTAGGTATCATTTAGCAGATATCCAGCTTTTACAAATGTTGGTGTAGAGGAATATTTGAAAATTTTACTAAGAACACTGCTGAGGAGCAGGCAGTGTTCAGACATGGAAGAAGCACTACAGAACAGATAATTAATTAAAGACTGCTAAGCGACAAATATCTAGAACAGCATCAAAAACTGTACCATGTTGATTTCAAGAAGGTGATTGATAGGGTATGGCATAAAGCGCTATAGCAACAACCATGAGAATGTATAAAATCAACTGAAATATAATACGGGTCCTTGAACACCTGTATGACCTGTATGTGTCCAGCAGAGTTCTTGTGAGTGGGAGGTGCGGGGACTGGTTTCGCACATCAGTCGGTGTGCGACCGACAGGGTTGTACACTCTCAACACTTTTCAACATGTTCCTTGAGGGAATTATGAGCGAGGCACTTGGAGGTCACGTTGGTACTGTCAAGATAGGGGCAGCCCGGGGGCCGAACGATTACCAATCTTCGCTTTGCAGATGACATCACCGGTTTGTGGGGCACAGAAGCAGAACTCCAGAAATGAGTCAGAAGGCTCAATGAAACAGCCCTTGACTATGAAATGGAGATTAATGTTGGAAAGACAAAATTAATGACCAACAACACAGAGCCCTTCAAATAGCAGGATAAAAGCTAATGGCCAGGAACTCGAAGTGGTTGACCGTTTTAAATAACTGGGTTTGATTGTCATTGATGAAGGATCAAAATGTGAGGTGTTGGCCAGAATAGCACAGACAATAGCAGCACTTGCATAGCTTAAAAAAATCTGGCAAGATAAACAGTTAGCGATATGCATGAAAATCTGATTAATGCGTACATGGGTCCTGTCAATATTCCTCTTTGCTTGTGAGACACGGACAATTACAGCTGACCTGCAGCAGAGGATACTTGGAGATGAGATGTTTCTGAAGACTTCTAAATGTCACTGACAAAGATTGAGTTACAAATGAAGAAATACAAGAAAGAATTACAACAGCAATAGGACCTTTTGAAGACTTCTTCAACCGTCAAAAAAAGGAAACTCACTTGGTACTGTCATATATTGAGATCAAATGTCTTGTAAATACGATCCTGCAATCACGATCACAGAAACATGCAAGGCAGACTATGAAGAAGTCGTCCTAATAAGAGGAAAGAGAATGAAGCAATCTCCGAACAGAGGAGGCACAGATAGCGACCGCTGACAGAAAGGGATGATGTGGGGTTGTGAGGATGTCTTCATGTGTGTTTACCTAAGATTCTGTGAAGATACTGCTCTTCAAAACCAGTCTTTTTGGTTATAATATCCACAATACTGTAATCTTGGTGTTCATTCAGGCACATTATGTGCCTTATGCCAGGTAGCCAAATGTTATCTAAACTCATCTCTGCCTTTTGCCTTTAAGTACCATGCCGAACCAAGGTTTTGTAGCAAGTCATCTCTCCATCCTATTAGTGGACGTCCGGGGCGACAATTATAGTTGTAGGGCCACCACAACACCACTTTTTTGTTGCAGCCGAACTCTAAGCCTATCGTCCCAACAATGCGCTAGCGCAAAATCGCTGGGAGAGCTGCAAAAAATGCATACATATTCTCAAGGCACCATGCTGACACTTAGACCGGAGGTGTGTACGGGTCACTCATTACCACTGGAGGTGACTAGACGTTTTGCCTGCCTCGGAATTCTTGTCAGTGAGAGACCCAAACAAACGTATGGAAAGAAAAGGGGCAGGAGAGGTGGTAAAAGAAAAAGTAGGAAGCCAAGAACAAGCTTTTTTTAGATTTGTCCTGCCCTGCTCAAGCCCAGCCAGCTAAGCAGGAAACTCATCATCAGGCTACCACAAAAGAGAATGTGCTGAGCGGTGTGGACTGCACAAATCACACCGAGGCACTTGAACAGCCGTAGTCATCCACTGCAACCGAGTTCATATCCAGTCGTCCTGACTTGTCTTGCCACTGGTTAAAATTGAACTTGGGCAAGAGAGTGAGGTCGATGAACTGCCCAACCCTTTTTCACTTAAATTTAATTCATTGCGCAAGTCATCTCTTTTCATTTATCCAGTACTAACACAGTTAAGTCCTGTGACGACAGGCGAGTGGCGAAGCGGAAAGCATAAGTCCGCTGACAAGCTAAACTACAGTAAAAAAAAACTGCGTCAGTTGCGTGTTACCTGGCTGAGCAACAAAGCGGATGAGATACATGGATTTGCTGACAATCATCATCACCGCCTCTAGATGCAAACTTTCAATGCTTTCACAGCATGCGAGTATGCAGATCTTAAATCGGACTCGTCAGCCATCTCCACACCCATCCATAACCCGAAATTACAGAATACTCAACTAGAAGGACTGGCCAAGTGTAAATAGAAAAGGTCTTAATCACTCGTGATGGACAAACATCAACAACTTTACATGTCCATATATTGTCAGGCATGTGTACTACGTGACCTGCCCACTTTTACTTTCCTAGCAATGCTATATCAACGATGTCCTTGAAGCAGGTTGGAGTACTGATGACTGTGTTGCGGATGTGGTCTCATAGTGAAAGTGATATTCTACATTCCATCCCCCGTTGAGTAGCTTAGAGCCACATGACGTTACTTTTTCGTAGGTTCCACACCTCCCAACCATATACCATGGGTGAAATGACCAGGCTATTGAAGGTGTGAGCTCTTGCTTTGTTGTTTTTTATCTGTCAAAGTACTGTGGTTGAAGCTGAACCACCCTGCAGCTTACCTTCGTGAGATCTCTTTATACATGTTATGGAAGTTTATAATTTATTGGCCCAAGTAGATGTATGTATTCACATTTTTGACATAAACAGTTTCAAGTACATTTCCTCGCAGGGACAGAAACTGTTCAGCAAGTATTGTGTCTTTAGTCTATTTATTTTCAGACCAACTGCCTCACTTGCATTGTTGAGCTTATTTAGGTATTGCTTAACTTCTTTGATGCAGTGGCTGATGATGACTATGTCATCCGCAAACCAGAGGTGGTTGAGCATTTATCCATCTGTGGTAATACCCCTATCATTCCAATTTAGAGTGCGGATGACTTCCTCAATGGCTGCCGTGAAAAGTTTTGGAGAGATTGTATCACCTTGTTATACACCATGTTCAATTTGTATGTTAAAAAAGGATGACATATATAGAGTAGCCCATGTTAATATCTGCTATAAGTCGTGTATATTGTTTCTCAATACCTTGATTTCATAGGGCATTTGTGACTTCATTCACTTCAATGCTATCAAAGTAGGGCCAAGTATACACTGATGGGTCAGCACAGAATGCAGTATCATATGGAGGACTGGGAGTGTACATAGAATACTCAAACAAGATTATGAATATGGTAAGAGTACCAGCTGGGAAATACTGTTAAAATTACAATGTAGAAATCTACTGAATCCAGGCAATCAAGGTGTCATTGAGAAACTATTAAACAGCAATCTCAGTCCACAACCTTTAGTAGTATTTCTGACATGCAAAATCAGCACTCCAGCACTTAGGTCTGGGTAACTGCCTGGTCTACAGACTCTATTATCATAACTGAATAACCAGTGCAAGATTATCATAAAGTGGATACATGTCCATTGTGGAATACCGTGAAATGTGAGAGAAAATTGACTGACAAATGAAGGTACTGCAGAATAGCAACCCAATGTACCAGTTACATGCCAACAGTAAAAAAAGATGATCAAATCAGAGAGCTACATTAATAAATATTAACCCAAGACGATTGTCATAAGATAAACAGACAAGAGCAAACTTGTGTTGCGCCTGAGAACAGAGCACAATCCAATCTCTCTCCACAGACACACTAACACTAAATAGAAGATTGACAACTCCGCATCGGCATTGTGTACATGCGGACACTCATTCCAAACTGCAGAGGTTATACTACAGAACTGACGCAAATATGATGTACAAAGAAAATCCCACAAGTTTAGTCTATAGAAACAACACTGAAAAAGATATGTGAACTACAAAAAAACAGCAAACGTTTAGTCGAAAAGTAGAGATAACTGTGGTCTTTGCTGCGATATACTAATATTAATAATACTAATTTTTACTATATAATAAAATAGACATTATATTTTCAAGCGAACGAAAGAAGAAGATAATATCAACTGGATTATAAAACGTTTGCTTTATACTTTATTTAAAAGTTTACCTTTCTAAAAGTTACATTCGGCGAATCTTACACAATGATCATATTATATATGATCGATTGGTTTGTGATATATATAAATGATTTGGACATAGGTCTGGGATCCATTATTGAAAAATTTGCTGATGACACAAAACTATGCAGTAGTGTCTCATCTAAAGCAGAAGTGGATATATTAAGGTCGGATTTAGATAAAATTCGAGAATGGTCTGTAATCTGGCAAATGGAGTTTAATGTAGATAAATGTACAGTCATGCACATGGGTAGATCCAATATGGAACATAATTACAGAATGTGAGAGAACAATATTAGAAAGATAGATAAAGAAAGGGACTTAGGGGTTATAATAGATCATACATGTAAGGTGAGGGAGCAAGTTCAGGTAGCAGTAAAAAAGGCAAATGCAAT
This sequence comes from Ariolimax columbianus, assembly GCA_036924085.1. Lineage (NCBI taxonomy): Eukaryota > Metazoa > Mollusca > Gastropoda > Stylommatophora > Arionidae > Ariolimax > Ariolimax columbianus. The sequence goes on along the minus strand of JAVGWX010000010.1, from coordinate 55,042,015 downwards.
GTTAGGGATGATAAAAAGAAATATTAAACATAGGAGCAAGGAGGTGATAGTCAAACTGTATAAAGCATTAGTTAGACCTAGATTGGAGTACTGTGTACAGGTGTGGAGTCCTTATCAGAGAGGGGATATAGACATGCTGGAGAGAATACAAAAAAGAGCGACAAAGCTGATAGTGGGATTCCAGAATTAGTTATGAAGAAAGATTAAAAAGAACTGGCCTACAGTGTCTAGAAGAAGAGAGAAGAATTCGTGGTGACTTAATACAGGTGTATAAGATGATCAGAGGAATGGATAAAGTAGACTATGACAAGTTTTTTAAAGTACAACCACCAACAAGGACAAGAGGGCACAGCTACAAGTTGACTAAGGAGAGGTCCAGATTAGATATTAGGAAGTATTTCTTTAGCCAGAGAGTTGTGAAGGCTTGGAATGCATTGGGCTTGGCAAGTGGCAAGTGAGGTGGTGGAGGCTGGCACGGTCAATGCATTTAAGAACAGATTGGATGCGTACAGCTTCTATAGGAAGGTGATGTAAATGGAACTGGTTGTATACAGACTCTGCAGAGTCTTCTAAACCAGTATAAAGACGTTAAGTTAAGACTAAGACAGATCATCAATTGTCACTTTGTCAAGTCTGCAAAAAAAAAACTCTTGAAATATGTAAATGATAATTATTTAAATAATATGTTCTTTTACCTTCACGGACATAGCGCTTTTGGATTTTTCTACTCGTGCAGTGAATCTGGTTTCAAATGCCTGGAACAGTAGTTTTCACGTTCAATCTGCAATATTGTTCCGCCTTTGTTCCCGTTGGGGTACTAACTACTACTCAAACTAGCAGTAGCAGACATTAACTGCTATTTGTAATCGGCACTTTATATAACCGCAAGAAACATGGACGAACTCGAGTTTAGTATTCATAAGCAAGTCTTTTACCGATACTGAGGTCGTTGTTGCTAAGTCAATAAAAACACAAATCTAATGGCAATGGCTCAGTCTTTTCACCAGGGCAAAAACGTTACCACCACGAGGCCTAAATCACATACAATGAGCGAACGAAAACAACAGATAACTACAAACAACAACAAAACAAACAAGAAATGGTGTAAAATAAGCAGTGTCATAATTACATTTTTCTTCTTCTCGCTGTTCTGCTTTTCGGCACCTTTTACTTTTACTTTTGCCGTTGCCTTTCTTCATTGTGATTGTGACATTTGTCAGTTTATTAAGAGATCTCCCGAACCAGCCCGACGGCGACTATGTGCCTCATACATCTCCATTCTGTGGAGGTGGGTATTGAGTCTGCAATATCCCGTTCTGAGTATGACGATCTCTGTCTGGCCATCTCTGCCAATTTGTTTATAGTTTAAACTGAGTATTGTACTGTCATTATCTGGCGTGTATTATATTTGTGCTGGTCTCTCCATTCTGTCTTCATGGATCGTTTAATGAGTGTCTTTGCTTCTTTATAGCTCTGTGGATGGCTAGTCTGCATTCCACTTCTTCCAGCTTTTGCGAGCTTATCTGCTTTCTCGTTTTCAAGGATCCCGCAGTTGGCCCGGAATCCATTGTAGGACTTGATCTGTTTTTGAGAGAGCAATCCAATGTTGTATTTTATTTTGTGTTACTGTTAGTCTATCTTGTTTGGGCCTTGGCTTGGAGTACACTATGCAGTCTCTTAAAATGACCGTTTTCTTTGTAGTTATGTTTTGTCTTATAAGAATCTGAGTTGCTGCAGGAACATCTGTTGCTTCAACTATAAAATTGTTACACGCCTCTCCTGCTGGAGTGATTTTATATGTCGTCATTGTAGTGTGTGATGCAGATTCCACTGCTTTCCCTTTTATTTCTCACCAAGACCAATCCATCTGTCTACACGTGTGTCTAAGAGTTGCTAGGATACTGCCTATTGAGTGAATTTTTTGTTCTGATGCTGACTGCTCACTTTTCTTTATTAACCTTTTAACCGCAAAGATTATTTTGGACCTGTCCTGGCTCCATGACCAAGGTTCTTCGCACTTTTGAGTTTCAGCTACCAGGTAGTTTCTTTAGTTTTTCAAACTAAGTAAGCCAGTAAGGGATTTGTATTGTCTCCTTAATTTGAGGGGCTCAATATTTTCTGTTTGTCCCATCTCTATGATTGGAGTACTTTTCAATGCCCCAAGAGTAATTCCGAGACCCATATTGTAGACTCGATCAAGATTTCCTGTGTTTGTTTTGACCGCTGTTGCTCAAGTGCTAGAGGCACATTCCATGACTGATCTGATTGCACCAGTGTAGATATGCTTGAGGATTTTTTTTTTTTTGCCCCACTCGAACCCACGATGTACCAACAAATATTTTCATCACTGAGAGTATTTTTATAGCCCTTTCCTGGATTGTTTTTCTATATTTGGCTTTCAGGTAAGTCTCAAGTCAAATGTCACTCCAAGGAATGGGGGTGTGCCCAACCAGGGTATTTTGGGGGGTTTTATATCTTTATTGTAATTGTCTTTTTTTGGGTGGGGAGGGTGGAGGTTTTGGAGTGGTTTATTTTCAGTCCCCACACTTTTGTCTAGTTCTCCAGCTTCTCTACTGTCTTTTGGAGCATGTATGAGGATATTATTGCATGTTCTGTGGCTGTCCATTCAGAGAAGTCATCTGCGTGTAAGCTGTTTGAGACATGCTGGTAAGACGTTTCTCTGCCCGGATTGGTCTTACGAGTCACATTCGTTACCGTCATGGACTGTCTGACAAGATGGAAAGAGGCAATGATGCAATTACAGTCATGATGGTAACGAAAGTGACTTGTATGACCAATCCGGGCAGAGAAGTGTTTCATACAGTGTGTAAGTCAAGACCATTTGCGGCAATACATGGTGTGTGGTGTTTTTTTAAACGCGGAGTCTTTAGCCTATCAGCTATCAGTATCTCCTTTGTCTGTATTCCATGCTAAATCCTGCCCCTCCATGTAACATGATCCATGGCATCCTGTTCCCACGATTCCAAATCAATACCTGCATCATTCATATCCCGCTTGCATACATCCTCGTTCCAAAGTAGTGGAAAACAAGTATAATTTCCCATAGAGAAGATATTTTGGTATTCTGCCATCATCCATCCTCCGAATGTGTTCCAGTCATTGTAACCTTCGAAGACTAAGTATGGAAAAGATTGTGACAGTGCCTGTTCTCTCCAACACCTCAGGATTCTGTGCAGACACCTTATGTGATAGCTGTTTAGCCACCTCTTCTGGTGCATTTAAGTAGACCATGTCTCACTGCCATAAAAAAGGGTGATGAGGACACAGGCCTGGTAAACAAGTGTTTTTGTTTTAACAGTGAGCTTCTTGTTCTCGTAGACCCTTTTTGTTAATCTGCTCATTGTTGTTGCTGCCTTGCCTATCTAGATATTGATCCATTGGTCCAGGGATAGTTTTTTTATTGACTGAAGATCCCAAGTACGTAAAATGATTTACTACATCGAGAACCTCATCATCAATGGAGAATACTGGTGGTTTGTTTGTACCCTGGACCATAACTTGTATTTTTGTTTCGCTGATTGTTAATCCGAACTCACAGCAGGCATTCGCAGAATGCAGATAGTAAGCTTTGCAGTTCCTCCTCTGAGTGAGTCGTAATTGCGGCATCATCCGCAAAGAGCAGTTCTCTCATCAGCACCATGTGGTCTTGGGGCTTTCAGCCTTTGGGAAATGAATAGGTCACCATCTGTTCGAGAATGAATGAAGATATCACCTTCCTGGTCACAAAATGCATGCTTCATGAGAACTGAGAAATATATTCCGCACATGATTGCAAACTCCTCCGTCAAAGTTGATGGTGTCTTTCATATCAATGTGGAACGACTCAATAATGCTCAGAAGAATCGGTGGGCAACTAATCCTCCTGAGTGCTTTGAACAGACCCACACGACTGACTAAGTTAAATGCCTTCGTGTGATCTATGAAGGCAATATACAATGGTTGATTTTGTTCTCTGCATTTCTCTTGCGACTGTCGTAACGAGAATAGCATATCTGTGGTAGACCTATTCCCACGAAAACCACACTGTGACTCTCGGTAAACCTAGTCTTCTTGAACCTGGAGTCTGCACAGAACAATTCTGGTAAGTATCTTCCCAGCAGTACACAAAAACGAAATTCCTCTGTAGTTGTTGCAGTCAGTCCGATCCCCCTTGTTCTTGTACAAGGTTACAATGCTCGAATCTTTAAAATCCTGCAAGACCTATCCTTCGTGTCAGCATAATGTTATCAACTGGTGTATCTGTGAGGCAAGTATGTCCTTTGCACTCCTGATGACCTGTATTGATATTCCATCCTTTCCTGTGGTCTTGCCAAAAGCAAGGTCAGCAATAGCACAGTTAACTTCTGCCTTGGTTGGCAGCGAGTCTAGATGGTCCAGAGTTGGCATGTCATTGATGGCATCTTCTAATAGCTCTGTCTCGCTTAAGTAGAGTTCAAGATAGTGTGCTACCAATCTAACTGCTTCTTCTTATCAGTGACGATAAAGCTTTTAGTGGCGCATTCTTTTTCACTGTTGGCCCAATGGCTTTCTTTATCCCTTCAAACATGTCTTTGATGTTACCATTATTGAAAGCATCTTGGATATTCTCACATAACTGTATCCAATAGTCATTTGCATTGTGTCTAACTGTCCTTTGCATTTCTTTTCTCGCTTATTTCAATACATTGCAAGTGTTTCTTGTTGTTTTGTCTTTGTATCATAGTAGTACTGCATATTTCTTGTCAATCAGAGGCTGCAGTATCCGACTATTTGCCTAAAACCAGTCTTGATTCATGTGTTCTCTAATGCTATAAGCTGTTACAAGCTGCTTTGAGGGTAGCTTATTTGATTCCATCGCACCGTTCACTAGATGTACAGTCTCCTGATGTATCAGTGAGAAAATATGCAAGCTGCTGTTGGAACTTGAAACATTTCTAGATCCTTGGTGTTGACTAAATTTAACCTCAAAATGGTCCTTCGCTGTGAAGATTCTCTTAGGTCTCGGCTTAACGTGGGCAACGACCAATGTGTGGTCAGTATCACAGTCAGCACTCGGGTAGCTGCGTGTTAATTGTGTGACTCAGATGTTGTCTCCTGGTGATAATAAAGTTCAGCTGGTGCCAATGACCGGACCTTGGGTGTTTCCATGATGACTTAAGGCGAACGTTTGTTGCAAAGTAGGAGTTTGGGAATGCAGAGATTGTTTTTGTGCAGAATTCCAGCAACCTTTGTCCATTTTCATTCACGCGCCCAATATTGTGTTTACGTAAACAAACCGGACATGAATTCGAGTCCGATCCCACCCGAGCATTTAGATCACCAAATGCATAAAGTCAGTCCGATTTTGAAATTGCATTCACTGCATTGTCTAATTCTACTTAGAAAGAATCCTTTGCATCTCCTGCTGATGTGAGCGTCGGCATTGATAAATGTTATGAATCCACACAAGGTAGACAATCTCATTGTTAACATTCTTTCATGTCCTCCAACTGTACTCTCAATAGCACACAATAGCGAGTTCTTCGATGCAAAACAAACCCTGTGTTGTCGGGTTTCTTCCTTTCCCTTGTCTTTCCATTAAAAGGTATAATTGTTCTCCCTAAGGGACCCATCCTCTGGGAGGCGTGTCTCCTGCTGACCAGCAATATCTATACCAAGACGACTGAGTTCAGCATCAGTAACAGCCGTTTTACTCACGTCACCAATGTCTCTGACACATGGTCCTGACAATCCAAGTTGCAAGCCGAAGCCTGGAGTTTTCATTTTTAGTTTTATTGTCTGGTACACTTGATTTACAGTCTGCAATTTAGATTTTGTCCTAGCCCTAAGTACCCATTGAAGCAGACAGGCTGTTGCGGATTAACACCTTATTGACTGCGGGCTGCCCAGCTTGAGACGGGCGTTGGTTGATCAGTGACACCTGAAAGGCTCTCCCACCATTGGAGACAGCCCGTGGCGCCCCTGCCTACGCCAGTTGGCAAGGGCTTATCATCCGTAAACTGCTGTCTCCTGTTTTGATTTTGTGACCTGTTAAGGCCAGGGATGGAGTTGCACCTCTCCATAGCACAAAGCCAGGGCTGAAATATAAAGACAATGTATTGCCCATGCAGTATGATTCTTCTCTCAATTTGCATTGTTTGTGCCAAAGGAAAGGTGATACCAATAGCACAAAGCCAGGGCTGAAATATAAAGACAATGTATTGCCCATGCAGTATGATTCTTCTCTCAATTTGCATTGTTTGCGCCAAAGGAAAGGTGATACCAATACATTTGGAACAAAACAAGCTGCAGAAGCTGCCAAATCAGCAGAGCAATGCACTATCTGGGGCATCCCTCCTTGACCAGCCACCAACCAAGGATAAGGGCCTAGTCTACCCTGCCACAACACTCAGCTGTGGTTGCCATTCCTCAGGTTGCACAGCCCTATCTGACAAGGCACGTCAGTATCTTATCTGCAAGGCTTCAGGTGGTTTGAAATCAGAGTTTTCCTTCTCCTAGATGAGCTGCTTTCCTAGGCTTTCGAGCCCCATCTGACAGAAACTACTGGTTTTAAGGCGCTGATGGCTCTCCTTCCACCCCTTCTCCTGTTAGTCAAAACAGTTATGTTGTGTGAATGCCAGAAAATCGACTTTGTTTATAAAGGCTATATGAGACGCACGCCAAGATGGAGCATTTAGTTGTGTTGAGAGTTCATCCTCAACCCCATCCCCGACTATGACAACTTTTAGAACCTATATATATATATATATATATATATATATATATATATATATATATATATATATATATATATATATATATATATATATATATATATATATATATATATATACATAGTCTTAGTCGACCTGATCGTTTACAAGGGCCGATGCCCCTGTGCAGGTCCCAGTTTTGGCGTGAGCTGGATGTAGCTGGAGAAGGATTTCCTGACTATCGGGCTAGGCTCGAGCTATGTTAGGACAAGTGCCGCGAAGGGTGGTTAGCCGATGTGCGAGTTTATCTTAATAGACTCAAACATCAGAGTAAAGTAGACCGCAGCCTTTCAGGTGCCATCTGTGCTGACCTTAACAAACCACTTAATCATGGTTGGTGTTATGCCATGTCACACAGTTATATATTTATGACACTACCAGCATTTTTGATATTTTCAATTATTAATTTTTTAACCTCGAGGTTCGCTTTCCTACTACACCAGTTTCTGCCTTCTTTCCTCACAGTGGTAATGGCCCTGTGGTAGTTTGCCAATTTATCTCCAGTATGAACCCATTCTTCCTCTTTCTTTATAGTTACTACTGTGGTTACCTGACCAATCGTTCCCTCTGCCATGTTATGTCTATGATATTCTCTTCTGATTCTCTTACACTTGATATCTACAATGTTCATGTGCAGTGGGGGACTTTAGTCTGCGGTTACTCAAATGTAGGCTTTGACCTTGACCAGTGCGTATCTAGACTTTCCAGAAAGAAGTCCAAGCATGAATCTCATCTTCCCTGGTGCACCTAAATACCAGTGGCATTCCTTCATTCAGGATACGTTCCAACCTTTTTTAATGTAACTAAATCAGCTGGTTGATTAGGATGAAAATCAGCCGTTGCTCCAGGCTGACATCTGTTATTACCGTCAGTGCTGCCAGACCCCACTTACATCTTTGTATTAATTGATCAAAGTGGTACTTATAAGACAAATATCCACACAACTCTGCAAATCGCAGCTTTGATGGACTGGCCATGTTGTGCGCTTGTCAGATAGGCCGCTTCCAAAGAAAATATATGGCGAGCTGAGCCAGGCAATCGAGCTCGCGATGGCCAAATAAAACGTTACAACGACACTATAAGCCTCATTGAAGAACTGCGACAGTGACCCTGATAAATGAGAAAGCATTGCTGCTGATCGCTCTGCCTGGTGCAGTACAATCGCTTCTGGCACGACACATACGGAGTAGACAAGAATCAAGGAAGCTGCACGGAAACAAACGACACGAAAGGCAAGAGACAAATTGCCTCTGTCAAACGGCCAGATAGTGTTTCTCTGCCCTCAGTGTGACAGACGCTTTTTGGGCTCTCGGATTGGTTTGATCAGCCACCTACTAACCCACTCCAGGATTGACAAATGACAATGTGGTCCTTTTTAGAAATGATGGAAAACAAGAACTTATAAGACAGAGTGCCATCAAAGATCACTCCAAGATATTTCAAGCTATCGCCCTTCTTGATACATTCATCAAGGGCTATTGTTACGAAGGTCAGCCTTTCCTATTGAGTTGTTCAAGGAGTACAAACATTACGCCAACCTTGTTGGGATTCATTTGGAAGCTTCACTCCATACACCACCGTAAGAGAGTGTCTGCAATGTCTTTTGTATGTCCTTGACCCTTTCATACCTTTTCCGTGCCAGTCATGAATATATATGAGAGTGTCGTCTATAAACGTCAATGTGCCTCCTGGGCATGTAGGTTGAATGTTAGCCACTTATATTCTGTAGACGATGTACAGGTTAGATGGGGATGATTGGAATAATCCCGGACATGTGCGCCCAAGTGCAGATATCCAATATCCCAAGCAGAGCGAAATTGTTCTTTCCATGAGGACAGGTGTTGTCCTGCTCACCCACCATGGATTGATGCCACATTCCCCGAAACAATGCATGAATGTCAACACGGTTATAAACATCCTACAAATCAAGGGCCATATAGATTGTTTCTTGCCTCAACTGAAAATCATCATACACGCTTTAAGCAAATGTTTCAATATTGCCCCATGTCTTCTTCATTGGTCTGTAATTACGAAATTGTCAGACAGGATTTCCTAAATGAGATGCAACTTTTCTGGCCACTATTTGTTCAAGTATTTTGCCAAAGCTTAGCCACTGCTTTCAATATACTGTAGTCGATATCCTCCATTAAATGTGTAATGCATGATCTATGCAGCCGTTCAATATAGTCATACTGTACTCCGTCAGGGCCCGGGACAGTGCTCTTGCTGTTACTAAGAACTTGTTCCACGTCAACCCGTTTCGTTATAAAAGGAATCCGTGATTGCCTTGCCAAGAATAATATCCTGAATATCGTCTTTATCATCCTTATCTGTCTGAGCAGCATTTAAAACAGTCTGCTCTCTTCATCGATTTTTAGATTGTCCTTGTCGAGTTTATTAAATTGGGAACATGGGGCATCTTTCGGGCATCTTCCGAAGAAACCTAACACGAACTACGAACACAGCTAAGCATGACACAGGTAATAGGAAATATAAAAACCATAACAAAACTATTTATCCTACAAGCCTTTAACACAAGACAGTTGAAATTCACACTTAGTGCAATACCGATAAATCGATCAATCAACCTACAGAGGCATGGATTGAAAATAATAAAGACCATGCAGATGGCATATGATAAAAGATTGCACTTCCCAACAACTTCTAGCAATGAGATGATAGAACAGATAAGCCTGGAATGACAGGCTCGCAGTTTAAATATTGTCACATGATCACCTCATTTGAAGAAATAATATGCTCTGGACATATGAAATTCTGGGTGTTCTCTGTGACACGCGACATATATCATGTTAACAGTCCCACGACCTGCAGAAAACCACACTGACTCTCAGGAAGTAGGCCCTGTTCAAGGTGACCAGTTAGGCCGTTGAGCAGGACTGCGACCAGAATTACGCCCACAATTGACAGCAAGAAGTTACCCATGTTGTTGCAGGATTGCCTGTTGCCCTTTTTCTTGTGTTGGTGTAAAATAGGGGCATCTTTCATCTTCTAAATAGTCTGTTCAGATTCTGTTGAAGCAACACAGGACAGCCTGTTTAGTATTTCAGTAAAGAGGGAATCTGAACCAGGAGCCCTACCTCTGGGCATGAAGCTAATTATGAATTCAGTCTTGCTGGGCTCGAGGTCAAGTCCTCGGTTAATAGCAATTTGAGGCATACCTGCTATCGCTTGTTCGATGATGATGGACAGGCAGTTGAGGACAGCGCCAAATGCACCGCTCAACTCTCAATAATATGTAACATTGTCAGCCAATTTCACCTTGCCGTTGTAGCAGATCTATGTGTAGCAGTGGAGATTGGGTCTGGAAACTTATTCTCATAGAACCCCAAAAAATGTCTGAGAAAATATGTAGAAAGGTGAGGTTTGGGCAAGCTAGATTAACACATCGACAGTGTCAGATTAGGGTGGATTCGAAGCCGCGGCTGAGAACGGTACGATTCGCCATGGGAACTCCTCCCCCAAGGTATGATTGACTGATGACCGGTTGGCAGAGAGTGAACGTTCGCCGCCATTATGATTTTGACGGGGGTTAGAGTTGGGTCTTTAAAAAGCAGAGCACAGTGAATAATCTGCATTCTTTACGTGAGTGGATCTAGAAGGCTGTCTTACTATGGTCCATGAGCCATTGCATTTAGCATCTTGGAGTGAACGGGCCCTTATATGATCATTCGAGGCAGTTCTTTTATAGGGAGGTTATCTCATTATACATCGAGAGCATTGCATTTGTTTGCTCTTTGGTGCGGATAGTAAACTCCCTGTAAATAGCAATGTCTCATGGCGCGAACTGGGTTCCCAAAGCTTCGTGTGACGAAAAGGATTCTGGCGAAATCCTGGGATTACAATTCCAAAGGCTCAGGGTACGGAAAGGTTTCTGGTGACATTTTGTGATTACAATCCTCAAGGCTAGTGGTACGGAAAAGATTATAACAAAATCATGGGATTACATTTTCAAAGGTTCGTGGGATGGAAAGGTTTCTGGTGAAATCTTGTGATTACAATCCATAAGGCTAGTGGTACGAAACAGATTATGGTACAATCCTGGGATTACAATTCCAAAGGTCCGTGGTACGATAAAGGTTCTTGTGAAATCCTGAGATTACGATACCAAAGGCTAGTGGTACAAAAAGGGTTCTGGTGAAATCCTGGGATTACAATCCCAAAGGTTCGTGGTACGAAAAGAGGTGCATCACAAGAGCCCTCATGGAACGCATTTGCTCAGTACAGGTGTAACACCGGCACCAGAGAGACACGTTCCCAATACTTGAGAACTGGTAATTGGTCCAAGAGTGAGTTGTATCCTAAGCCTCCCTCGAGAGCTCAATTAAATCCATGTGAGAAGATCTTGTTTACAGCCTAAGTCAGTCAACCAGAGAGGACAGATTCATCATCGGTCCCGACGGCCCGGAGAAAGTGACAGATTCATCATGGATTCCGACAGCCCGTAGAGAATTAAAAAGACAACAAGTTAAATAGTTAGCCATTAATTTGTAGCAAGTTGGATTAGATTAAGTGTAGAATTTATAGTAGTTCAAATAGAAGACATGAGAACATGGATAATTTCTTGTTTCATGGTTAACGTAAGATTTAGTGTTTTCTTTGTTGAAGTCGTTGCGTCCAGAAATAAATATTCATAGTTTCCTCACCAGACCATTGAAAACATGGCGGGTGTGATACGGAATACGTCCAGAGTTGATCAGCGAGCGGTGATTCAGTTTCTAACAGCTGAAGGATGTCGACCAGGTGTCATTCATCGCAAAATGCAGGCAGTGTATGGTGACAAAGGTGTGACAAAGACAACAGTGAAGAACTGGACAACGATGTTTAAAGATGGACGAGAGTTAACAAAAGATCTTCTGAGACCAGATCAGGCGCATATTGTTGCGTCAGAAGATGTCATCGCCAAAATTGATGCAGACACATAGGCCTACATACTCGAGGTTGCATTATGCCATGTGATGATGTTGGTGGTCCTTATCGACGACTATGGGCGAATTATTGTTATTATTATTAATATATATATATATCATCATCATGTAGCATATCCTTTATAGAACGTCGCTCCTATGACAGTTTGTCTGAAAGAAACTCGTTCCCTTGCCAAAACTCCATCCTCCGCCAGTCATACCCAGGCATTCCTGGACATCTTTATGCCATCGTCTTCTTGGTCTACCCCTTCCTCTTTTGCCTGGCACCATACCTTCCATCACTGTTCTCTCGAGACCGTTGTGTCTCTTGATGTGACCAAAGTATTTGCATTTCCTAACCAAAATGGAATTGAAAAACCAGTTCTCCTCTATGCTCAACTCTTGCCGAATGTCTACATTTGTCTTTTCCCTGCCTAGGGTATTCTGAGGATCTTTCTGTAATATTTTGACTCAAAGGATTCGATTCTTTGTCTGGAAGTTTCGGTAATCGTCCATGATTCACAGCCATAAGCTGCCACAGCAAAAACACAGGCTCTCAAGACTTTTACTTTTATCATTTTGTTGGTGCTCTGCCATAATTTCTTCAGGCTGTTCAGTCTCTGCATTGCCATGGCTAGTCTTCTTCTGATATCTTTATATATATATATATATATATATATATATATATATATATATATATATATATATATATATATATATATATATATATATGGTCAGTGTGACCAGGATTTTAGCAACCATGCCACACCGTCAGAATAAAGGACAGGAGATTAGTGATGGGACATAGGGGCCGCAGACCGTCCTGAGTCATTGGTATCAGCTCACCCTTGAATCTACACTGCCTTGTCGTGAAGCCAGACATCTTGCATAAACTTGAGCCTTCGATGCATAACCGTGCTTATCTTGTGGAACGCAATCCTTCTAGGCGACGATGAGGGATCGCTTTGGCACAGTCCGAACAAACAGTGTTTTTCAGCTAGCAGGATCTTAATAGCTGCGTCGTTTTCTTACGATTCGCGTGTTCCAGGCACTCCAATGCAGATAGGTTGGTTTCATCCCTTAGACGTATCTATCTTCTACAGTACCCAGTGGTGGCTGATCTTTGTAGAGACGACCTCTCAGTTCAGTGACAAAGATCTGTGCATTCGCCAAGTTTTGTAGTTTGGAGATATATGACCTTTTAACAGGCTTCCACCCCCGATGACGACGCCTGATCATGTTTGCCCCTCAAACTGTCCAAAAGGCTGACAAAGAAAGTGATCTTCATCACATGTGAGGGGCAAACATGATTATTGCTGTGTTTGCTGAAATGGATGACTTGCGCTGTGATTTGGATTAAAGTGAGAAAAAACTGCCTTTCGTCAATCTCACTCTCTCGTCCTAAGCTACCTTTGGCCAATGGCAAGACATTATCGAAACGAATGGAGATATCATAGGATGCAGATTGTTTCTCAAGGTTTACTCCCCAAGGCTTTTCCCGTAAACAGGTATCCAGCAAGACAGTAGAAAGGCGGTGGGGGTAGGGGGGGGGGGAGGGAGTTAACATCTGTCGTTGAGTGTCTTGTCTTTCTCATAGCCGCAAGAAAACGTAGGGTCATCACGCAGCGTGTGAATGATGGGTTGGGCACCTCTCCAAGGCGACGTGTTCTAGTTCATTATAGTCACGTGTCTAAATTTCCAAGTCACAGCAAAACCGACGCTGTCTGCAGCTATGGCGAAGGGTGCCAATGTAGTGAAGTTGAGCCACATGCACTTGAACACATGTTTAAGCTTTGTACTAATTCATAATTTAACTCGGATTACAAAAAATTTAACCAGAAATTTCTACATGAAAATCAAAAGTATGAGAGGTTGAGAGGATTGTAACAATTCAACAGTAATTTTTAACGAAGAAAATGGAATCGGAATAAATGACCATCAACTTTGGCCGAAGACGCATTCCGTTCCCCTGCTACTTGCATAGCCCTGTTCATGGCTTGGTAGGCAGAGATTGAGAACGAACACAGAAGAAGAAGAAGACCCTCAACTAGTTCTGAACAGACAGCAGCAATATTTTAAAGAATGTATCAATTTACCAACAACTGGGATCAATGACAAACAGTATCCAACGTTAACGCATGCATGAAGCTAGAACTACAAACATCACACTTCCAGAAATCAGATGTGCTTACAAGCTGCTCCATCCAACAAATGTCCAGGGCCTGACGAAATTCCTGTTGAATTAATTAAAGGGGCCTATGGGGGTAGGGATATTTTGGCTACATAGATTATATAACCTAGTATGGACCACACAGGAAATACTAGAAGATTGAAAAAAAAGCATTTATAAACCCAATATGGAAAAATAAAGATAGCAAAAGAAAATGCTCAAAATATAGAGGAATATCGCTCCTAAGGCACACTGGCAAAATATTTGGTAAAATCTTGGAAAAAGATTACGCTACATTATCGAACCTCTGCGCAACGATATTCATATGGGATTTAGAAAGAACAGAAGCTGTGCGGATACAATTTTTACACTCCGACAGTTAATGGAGAAAACGATCAAGAGCTGTATGTTGCGTTTGCAGATCAAGAAAAATCTTTTGATAGGGTAGATTGACATCATCTATGGATAGAATTGGCACACTACGGAGTAACCGATCACCTAATTAACTTGTGCAAAAGTGTTTACATCAATAGCCAGTGCTCTATTTGAACAATAACAGTACTCTCGGCTAAATTTCATATCAAATCAGGAGTATGACAAGGATGTGTGCTATCACCTCTGTTGCTCATTACATATGTAGACCACATTTGTAAAACAGCCAATCCAAATGAAGGTAGCAACATTGGTGAACTCTTAAACGAACTTCTTTCTCTAGACGATCAAGCAGTCATAGCAACTCCAGAGCTTCAATTGCAACAACAATTTGATCAACTAAATACAGCATGTAAAGAATACAGCCTGAAAATCAATGTAGAAAAGACTGATGTCATGAAAATATATAGATTAGCCGCAGACATCATTATCGCCATTGAAAAATAGCAAATCAAACAGGTGAAAGATTTCACATACTTAGGGAGCACGTTATCACCAAATGGAAAAATTAAAGCAGAAATCCAAAAAAGATGCAATAAGGCAAATCAGATCATTGGAAAATTAACTACAATACTTTTGCAAGCACATGACAATAACTATCAAAAGAGCTTTATTCAACACGATTTTCGTCCTGATACTATGCTATTGTCAGAACTGGACACTAACATCAAACGAAAAACGCTTCATCGTAACAACAGAAATGAAATACTAATTTTTTCGCCTAGGGCCCGTTGCGTCGATCGATCGACCACTACCATGTCCAACTGCCGAGGCTTGTAGCCAAACCTCGTTCACTGACGAATGAGAGACTGCTATCTGTCGGAGCCACGTAGAATTGGGACGGCCCCACCCACGCATCCAGCCCGCCGGTGGGAGACCGTTGTTTCACATAGCAGACTTGGAGATTATCTGGTGAGCCGGTACTTCCTGGTCCAGTCAAACCACGTGACCAGAGACAGACGGCGGACCAGAGTATGCGAGATGGTGGGAAGACTCGTCTTTGCAGACACCACGACATTACAGACAGATCGAACCACTGGATATCGAGGTTGCGCATATGAAAGGCATCGAGTCTTGATATGTCCTGTTTAAGTAGGCTTAAAGTTTATGAACCATACATGAGGACAGGAATCACACACGTCTGATAAATACGAATTTTGGATCCGAGAAAGAGGCATTATTCTACACCCGGCAAAGGTCGCTCTTAGCGAAGCAGCACGCCCGACCCGACAATTCAGGTGCACTGCGTCCATCAGATGAAAAATAACTCAGGTATGTGAATTCATCGGTGCACTCCACCGTGTGACCATGGACAACAATGAATGCTGTGAGTACCAGTGTCGGAGCAAAGGTCCTGAATTTTCGGCTTATCCCAGGATATAGATAGACTCAGGTTTGATGTTTCGAGATCCAGTTTCTCGAGAGTTGCAGAGCCGCAGTGTCCAACTAGGGCTATGTTATCAACATAGGCGAGGTCTGTGATGCGTGTTTGGTCTATGACAATGCCCAGATTGGGGGAGTCAAGACGGTGTAGAATCCAGTCGATGGCTCGGCAGAAAAGGTCAGGGGCAAGGACGCAACCCTGCCTGACCCCCGAAGATGTTGGGAACCTGTCCGAGAGAGTACCACTTAGGCGGACTCTGGCAGCGGTGTCCGTGTGTAGCTCCCTTATCAAGATCAGCAGTGGGACAGGAGTGTCGATACCTTGCAGGGCTTTCCAGAGAGCGGATCTATCGACTGAATCAAATGCAGCCTTTAGATCTACATACGCAGTACAGAGGGGGCGGTTGACTGCATGGTGCAGCTCAGTCAAGAGCCGGAGAGCAAGAATGGCATTCACAGTTGATCTGTCCGGACTGACGTGGACGACGTTTTATTATCAAAAGTGACTTGAGCCGGGCCAGCAGCAGATGTGCAAATATCTTGCCTGGGACTGAGAGCAGTGTGATTGGTCTATAGTTGCTGCAGTCCTTACGGCTTCCCTTGCCTTTGTATAGGGCAACAACTATTCCATCTCGCCAATCTGCGAGATCGTGTCCTGTTCTCCAGACTTATAAATGAGGTGCTGAAGAGCGGAGCTGATGGGGTCCATGACGTACTTCAATAGCTCTGACGGAATATGGTCCGGACCTGCAGTGCATCCATCTTTGAGCTTCCGTACGGGGGCTTGGACTTCTGACAATGCTAGAGGGTCGATACATGTCTCCGTGTTTGGAGGAGTATCCACACATTCAGAATCTAGGTCGGGGCAAGCCGTTACTGGAGGATGATTGAGGACGAGTGTATAGTGCTCATTCCACCTGTTCGCTACTTCTTCGTGCACCGAACATATATACCGGGTACCCACATTTCGCAGGCTTCAACTTGTTATTCCTTGTCCATGTTTCTGCACCATAAGGTACTAAGAGTATACATGACAAATGACAATTCTCATTTTCATATTTTGATTGATCTGTTTGAATGTCAGTATGTGTCGCATATTGTCGAATACCATCTTGGCCATACCTATTCTCTTTCTGATTTCTTTTTCACAGCTGCCTCCTTCCGTCATTATTATGACCTAGATAGGAGAGAAACTCAGTACCTGTTCAAGTAGTCGATCTTTTATTTTTATCTGCATACATGTTTTCTTGTCACTTTTCCCAATTATCGTAGTCTCTGTCTTCTTTATATTTATGTCTAGTCAAAACTCTTGACTTATTATGTATATTGTTGTCACAAGCTCCTGTAATTCTTGCTCACTTTTCCCTACAAAAAACGGTATCATCCGCATATCTTAGATTGTTCATTGCCACTCCTCTAATGACAAGCCCTGTCATCCTCTCTATTTGAATATTTGTTCTATGTATATATTAAAAAGACAAGGGGGCTAATCCACATCCCTGTCTCACTACTCTTTTTACATTTATACTTGGAGAGCATAACTTTCCTGATTTTACTGTACCAATTTGTTCACAGTACAGATTAAGAAGCAGTCTTATGTCTTTACTATCTAGACCTATTTCTTGCAGACATTTAATTAATTTTTCATGTTGGACTCTGTCAAAAGCCTTCTGGTAGTCTATAAAGCAAATATAAATGTCATTAAGGATTTCTATAGTTTTTGCAAGGGAACGAGTTTCTTTCAGACAGACTGTGATGTGTTCTATAAAGGACATGCTACATGATGATTATGTATTTCTATATATTTTTCTATCAGAGTTCGTAAACAGAAAATTGCTTCCCTTGTTCCATTAAACCTTAGAAAACCAAATTGTTCTTCTGAGACTTCCCTCTCTATTTGACCTCTTATTATCTCTTGTATGACATTGAGCAGTATTTTACTTGTGTGACAACATTAGACAACGAAGTTGGTACCCGTAGCTTCACTGAGGAACGGGTCATCAAGCTCAAGATCATTAGACTTATTGTTCCAAAGTCTAAACATTCTGTTGCATGAGGTTTTTTCGGGGGTGTTATAAACGTAGATGTTTGCAGATACATTGGTATGCATTCAGTATTGTATGTCATTATACAGATCAGTAAGTATATCCATACCAGATTCCTCTAGGGGCTCTATCAATTCTATGTTTATGGAGTCCGGCCCTGTTGTTTTCCCTTTTCTCATAGTATTTATCACATTTACCACCTCTGATCTTAGGATACTGGATCCTTCATTATCATATGTTGATGGTTTGGTTCCGCGAATGTCCTCAAAAAGTGCCCTTGTATATTCCGCCCATCATCAAAATGACACCATTCTTATCTCGGATGTATACCCCACTCTGGGCTACCTGTGTCTTGTTTTCTTTATTTCTATTTGCATTTCTCTGGTATTGTGTTTTAGTCTTCTATTACCTTGCCTTTTTCTTCCAACCACTGTTCTTTGTCCAGCCTGCAAATTGTACGCATCTCTTTGAGTAATGTTGAATATGCGGGAGTGTTTTTAGCTTTCTTGCTATCTGCCATTTTAGTTAAGATGTCATCTGTCATCCATTCTTGGTATTTCCTAAGTTTTTGTTATCTGGTAATGATTTATTTGCAACTTGGATACTGGTTTTTATACGTTCCCATTTAGTGTTTATTCTCCGCTCTGGGTTTCGTTCCCTGTCCTCTGATTGTAGGTTCTCATATACATTCTTTACTGCTACCTGGTACTTTTGCCATATATCTGGTTGCTTTAGTGTTAACTTGTCTTTGTTCAGTGTCTTTGTCCATCTACTCTCTGTGATTTTAAGTTGTATATGCACTTTCATACAACCTGTATTGTAGTCTAAATTAATGTCTTCTCCTGGGTGTCTAAATTAATGTCTTCTCCTGGGTGTCTTGGTGTTTTTGACAATATTTATAAATCTGTGTCTGATCATAATAAAAATGAATTTGATTTTTTGTCCTATCACCTGGGCATTTCCATGTAGACCTATATAATTTTATAATGTGTTTAAAAAAGAGTTACAAATACTAAGTTGGTTTTCCTTGCAGAATTGTATCAGTCTTTCGGGATCAAGATGCTGAGCAGCGCAAGAGCTGTAGTGGTCAGCGACCCATAGCTGACTGCTAGCGTCAGGGCCAGCGAACCAGAGCTGCCAAGACCCTTCTACACCTCCACGCGGTGATCCTGGATAACAGGCTGCATCAGGGCAGACTGGCTAAGGAGAAGGGATCGAAGAGGGAATGCTAACCCGGTACTAAATAACTGCTTGCTGAAGTCGGATGTGTTGGACCGAAAGGTGCCAAGCTGTAAACTACGACACAACGCATTCCGTTCTCTGGACTACATTCTGCTACTTAAGCCCTTTCAGTGTTTGGTAGTGGGAGATTGAGAACGAACGAAGAAGAAGAAGAAGTATCAGTCTTTCTCCACTTTTCAATCTTTTGTTCCAATTCCATATTTTTCCACGATGTTTTTATATTCTCTTTTTCCTGCCTTAGCAATCATGTCGCCCAGTACAATTAGTATATATGTTGATGCCACTGTTTTAAGTAACTGCTTATCTTCTTTATAATATTCATCTAATTGCAATTAACTAGTCTAAATAGAAAACAACAGCTTGTTTCCGTGAACACAAGTGTAAGTCATTGACTAGTGTGAATTACAGGCACATCCGTGGCCTGGCGGCATCCAAATGAACTAAAACACCAGAGCACAGTTAGACTCGCAGCTAGTACAGCGTCATTTTTGCTGCTTAGCATACAATTAGAAAATAGCTAGAACAAATTTATAAATGCTAACAGTGAATTAGTATTCCAAGTGAAGGATCTATGTTTTAGTATCTATTTATCGTCAGTCCACGTATGTCGTTAAACGTCGTGGGGAGGTGCGACCTCCTTTGTTTCATATTTTTTGGCAGGTGAAAAAAACTAGTGACTTTCCAGGTCAATCTCAGCATCTATTAGCTCCTGGAATATACGATCGCCTATTTTTGAGACTGGTGGAGGTGGAAACGTAAATTAGAGCAAGGTAGACCAGCAGCATGTTATGCGCCACCTAAGCCGCTCCGCTTACCACATAACCAAGACCTGTTGTTATGGCCACACAGTCCCCTTATGTCTCTACTATTTGACCAGAAAACTGTAGGATCCAGCTTCGGTCTTCCAGCCATATTGTGATCATGTGTGGGAACCAAAGTTGTAAGTGACAAGTTTTCAACAGTGGCACTGATTACTGAATAACTTGACTATAAAATAGCACGATATAAATATCACAAACAGGGTAAACAGACAGCATTACAGTAGACTGCCATATAATCCACGCATATGTCATATCATATGTCCTAGGAAACTGTAAGTACCAAATAATGTTCTTGATTTTCACAAAGTGTTGTCACACAGTGAAAGTGAAAGCCACCTGCAGCAGAGGTATCCCAGTCAAATTGATGAAGAGCGTGAACCAAAAATACAAGTCACATGTTTTCCTGATTGGCAATTCCAATTGAATAACTAGCCGCTTGTCCCAACTTATATATGAAATGCCACACGATATACGGATTACACGTTTATCACAAAAAAAAAAAGGCAAACAACGTTACAAAAAACTTGAGTAGGCAACCGTCAAATCCACACAATTCAAATGTTCATTGACAAATGCAGTAACCTGGTGTGCTTCTAGATGACGAAATACACAGCCATCCTACACACCTGTAGCAGGTGTCCAGAGTCTCCATTTAAAGGTTGAAACATATCAAGTACACAACTTATGACAAATCAAAAAGATGATTTTCTGTCGTCTTTTGCGGAATACACAGTGAGGTACCGCCATCTTTTTGCTGTACACTGTTTTTTGTTGACATGACAAAGGCCTCTGACACTATCGATAGGGAAGGGTTCTAGGGCATGGCAAAGTTCAGTTGTCGGCACATTGAACGCAGTTATCCGTCAGTTTTACTATAGCTCGATTGCTGCACGAAAAAGAATTGCATGTAGCCTTCCCAGTCCCAATCGGTGCAAAAAGTGATGAATGCTGGCTGGCACTGACACTGTTTAGCATTGTCTTTGCAGAAATGCTTCCTGTTGCTGTTAATTGTGCTGCTATGCCATGTTTATTACAGGATGCAAAATTGATTGTTCGACTCGAAGGCTCCTGAAGTCTTACACCAAGGTGATTGAGGCCATGATCTTGGATCTCTTGTTCGCTGATGAATGCGCCCTGGCAACCTCTTCAGAGCAAGATATGCAACCACCATGACGGAGTGTTTGACGGCATGTAGCAACATTGGTCTCACTATCGATAATAGAAAAACGGAATTCCTCTTTCAGCCTGATCCTGGGAAGCCGTACATTGAACTATACATTACCACGCAGAACCAACTTCTCTAGACAGTCGATAGCTTCACCTTCCTATGCAGTACATTCATTAGAAAGGCGAATATCGACTTTGTGATTAACAGTAGGATTGCAAAGGCGAGCTCGGCTTTCGGGAGGCTGCAAGCAAACGTCTGAAGTTGATATGGCACCAGTGTCGCCACTACGGTTTAAGTGTATCAGACTTTACTTGTTATCCACTCTGTCGCATGTCTGTGAAATATATATGGACATGTATAGCAGTCACGCCAGACAGGTAAATCAATTTTACTTGAGATATCTGAGTATGCTACACAGGAACAGGCGACAGGATAAGGCGCTTAACTTTTAAATTCATGGTATGTCTAACATTTTTAGCATTCATACGATTCTGCAAAAAACTCAGTTAAGACGACGAACGAATGCAGGGGCGGGGCGATAGTTGTCATCCTTGATGTTCGTAGCCTGTTTTAAAGAGCTGTTGGGTGGGGACGTTTTCTGCAAGATCAGCCATATGTCCAAAAAGGGTTGAACGACGACGTTTTAGCATGGTGATTGTGGTCTCGACTCTATTCCGTCATATGATTTCGTGACTTGAGACCCACACCAGTGGATCATAAGAATGTGCCTCTGGTCACGCATGTGAATGGTTTCAACGAGCTTCTGATTGCCGTGCAGAAAGCTAGCTATCGTAGCCGTACAGCAGGATAGGGACGACATAGGTTTTTATAAATTCGTAGCTGGTTTTCATCGAATGTCTCTGTTGGTTCCTTAACTTAACGTTTTTATACTGGTTTAGAAGACTCATCAGAATCTGTAGACAAGTCATATTTGCATTACCCTGCTTTAAAAGCTATGCACATCCAATCTATTCTTAAATGCATTAACTGTCTTTGTCTCCACCACCTCCTGTGGTAATACCTTCCAAGCATTCACCACTCTCTGACTAAACAAATATTTCCTAATATCCAATCTACACCTTTCTTTAGTTAATTTGAATCTGTGCTCTCTTGTTCTTGTTTGTATTTTGTGGAAGAAAATTGTTACAGTTTAATTTTACCTTTCCTGTGATTATCATATAAACCTGTAATTAAGTCACCTCGAATTCTATTTTCCAGACATCGGTTTTTCTGAGTCTTTCTCGTAACTGTAATCCCACTATCAATTTGGTCGCTCTTCTTTGTATCCTTTCCAGCATGTTTATATCTCCTCTACGATAAGGACTCCACACTTGTACACAGTATTCCAATCTAGGTCTAACTAATGCTTTATATAGTTTGACTATCACCTCCTTACTCCTATGTTTAATATTTCTTTTTATCATTCCGTACCTAACATTGCATTTACCTTATTCACTGCTACCTGGACTTTCTCATTCATTGTTCCTGTATGCTCTATTATAACCCATAGGTCCTTTTCCTTAACCATCATTCTAATATATTGTTCACGCCCATTCTGTAATTATGTTCCATATTGGATCTACCCATGTGGATGACTGTACATTTATCTATATTAAACTCAATTTGCAATTTCACAGACCAGTCTAGAATTTTATCCAAATCCTACCTCAAAATTTCCACCTCTGCCATAAATGAGACACTCCTACATAGTTTTGTGTCATCTGCACGTTTTTCAACCATGGATCCTATAATCAATGTCCAAATCGATTATATATATATATATATATATATATATATATATATATATATATATATATATATTTATATATATATATATATATATATATATATATATATATATATATATATATATATATATATAAAGAATAATATTGGTCCCAAAACCGAGCCCTGTGGCACTCCACGTTTTACTTCACACCACTCAGAGTACTCCTTATTTATGCCCACCCACTGCACTTTTCTCGTCAACCAACTTTCAATCCATTCGGCACCCTCCCAACCTATTCCGTGTGATTTTAACTTTTTAAATAATCTTTTTCGATAACGATGCACGGCGTTGATAGTGTAGCTGAGTGCATTGGAGTTTTGTTTGCAGTCAAGGTACATGAATCCTCAGTGAAGTTGACATATTTGCCATGGACAATACTTACTTACTTTGCATGTCCTGGGCACAACGTCAGAAATCATATTTGCAATGTCATTCTCTCTCAACATGTCATCCATATTGTGTGTTTCCAGAAGGTTTGGGAAGATCAACAGGTGGCCTGGATCGTGTTGCTCCACAGTTGCATTTCTTAACTTGCTTGCATTGCCCATCTCTTTATTCCTACTCCGTGATACACTAGTTTCGAATCTATTTAGTGACTTTCATGTTGCGTAAGGCAAGTGGTGTACAGGTGCAGGTTCCTCCGACAGTTTCATCCAAAGGGTATGTGTCATCATTCTATTTTTCGATGCATCGTTTTACGGAAAATAGACTGTAGGGGATGTGTTGACTGCAAGAAACTTAGTTTACATGCCATCGACAATAATTGTTGCTGTTGTGAGAGCAATGGTTTTGTTTTTTGGTGTTTTGTTTTGATAGGCTGTTGAATTTGTTGTGTTATTTTTAATGAGGACCTTTATTCATTTCATCAGCTCATTAAATTTCTTTATTAAAATTTAATTTCCTTCACCATAATAGAAGATTCAGGCTCAGTGAGCTTGACTGAAATTAATTTTATTATTTATGACGTTCTGCTCCTTCTCAGATCCAAAATAGAGAAAACAATAAAGAACAGAAATATGGTGAAGGCAAACATTTGTCAAATCAACATAATATTGATGGTGCTAAAAATTGAGGATATAGAGGGGAAAATAAAGATCATAGGTGACAGAGCGAACAGCCATGTTGTGGTAGGTACAAACAATCTCAAGAGGGATGCTACAGAAGTAATAATGCAAAGACACATGAGTCTGTTGAGGACACTTGAAGAAAAAAAGTATACGAAGGTCACCATGATGGACATTTTAGACAGAACAGTTGGGTCAGACTATCTATACAGTCTGTGCATCAGACTTCAGCATGCATTTTATGTAAGGGTCTGCTTCCTACTGCATTTTTTAAGGGTTTGCTTCCCCGGGGTAACGGCCTGTGCTGTGATGGGGATCGAACCCAGTACCTTCGGATTGTGAGCCATGCCCCTATCATCTTGTATAGTTATATTTACTGAATTCACACAGTATAATAAAACATCACCTCCCCTAGCCTTGTCCCTAACTACCCTATCCTTCCTTGACAGTGTATATCCCTCTATTTCAAGTTCACTATCCGCAATGTTCTCATATGTCTATGACTCTGTTAACCCTATCATTACTGGTTTTCCTTCTTCTACATACAGTTCTTATTCGTCTCTTTTATTTACTATGCTTCTCACATTTGCATAAAAACATTTTAGTTTGTTATTTTGTGGATTTTCCAATGTTTGCTGTTGCTTTATCATTTTTATATTTACTTTTTTACTACTGATTTCACACTTCCCTGACTCAAATTCTCCCTTTCGACTGCCTCCTCTATAGCACTATTTAGGTCAAGCTTTAGTCTCATACTTCATAGGCCTTACTAGTTTAAATTTCTAACACAATGATTAAACATTTACTTTGTTACAACATGCTGTCCTATCTCATTTAGGTGTAAACTTCTCCTGTCTAACATTTTATTTGTGTCTACTTTCACGTCAATAAATTCCATTCCCATGTCCGCACACATCACCTGTAACCTAAGGTTGATACTTAATATCTTACTATCTAGATAGTCTGAACCATCTGCTCTATCTAAAATGCCCATCATTGTGACCTTTCTGAACTTTTTTTTCCTTAAGTGTTCTCAAAAGACGTGTATTTTCTCATAATTATTTTGGCACTATCTCACTTTACATTATTAGTTCCTACTAATACCACAACATGACTGTTTGTTTTGTCATCTATCCTCTTTATTCTCCCCTCTGTCCTCAATTTTTGCTCCCTCAATATCCATTTTTTCAAACATTTTGTGTTGTTTAGACAAATGTCTGCTAACTTCCACCATTGAATCCCCTACTACCAATACTGAACCCTCACTTGTATTTGCATACTTCTCTGCAAAGCTCTCTACCCTGTGAACTGTTTCCTTACTCAAATCTCCCTTACTTCCAATGCCTATTACCTTCTCCAACCCATACCTAACTGATAGTGGTTTAATTTGATCACCTTGACTACTATTTCTTTAAAATTTCCTCAATTTTCTCTTGTTTCCCTTCTATTTTGATCTGCCTTTTTTCTATCTCCTCCAATCTCTTTTCATTTGTTCTAATATCTGCCTCTATTCGAGCCTGCCTCTCTTCTATTCTACATTGCGGGCCGCAACACAATTCACACAATCTGATCTGGCCTTTCTTCGTAGCATTTCGCCTGGTCTTAGCGGCCATACTAATTATGCTATTTATTACCGTTAGCCAATAAGTTATACTAATAACTAATACAATGTATACTAAAATACTTGTTAAAGCAACACCCAAGAAAATCAAATGTCGCTGGTATTTACCTTGCAATAACTTATCGCTAACTAGTACTAGTACTACTTAGTACTTAGTCTACTAGTAGTAGTAGTTAAGTAGTAGTAAGTAGTTAAGTAGACCTATACTAAACTGTCAAGTCACTAACTAGCTGTTACAACCAGACCACTATATTTCTGAAAATTCCTATGCTACAGTAAACTACAATTACAACTACGTTATTATTACACAAATTGATTCTCAACGCTACTACTTGTCTAAAACGATATAGATCTCTGTACGTAGCCTACTGTCAATTCGAATCCACCACCATCTTGAACAACCGGAAGTTTTTTCTTGTTCTCATAATTTCTTGAAAAACGGGTGCAACGTCTTTAAGGTGGATAACATCTCTGCCTTTGTTGGCTTTTGTGAGAATTTTTCCATATGCTGCGGTTTTTACCATTCTTCAAAGTATTGGTCCTCATGTGATCTCATGTTTTGTTCATTGGTTCAATTTTACGTTTAGATTTTTTATTCAAATTTTACGTTCAAATGTTCTTTTGCTTGCTCTATATTGGCGTGAAATGAAAAAATATTATATTTTGTCTTGTTTCTGACATTCTGAAATAGCATCATCATTTTTGAATATATATATAACAGAAAGGCCTTCAACCGGTGGCAGAGGAGAAAGCTCAAATGAGTATTTTCATAAATTCCCCAATGTATTCCCCAACATATACAGAGAATAACAGCACTAAATATAGATACATAGCAAGTCACATGTCATAGGCACTTGAAGCACTACTCAGTCAATTTTTAATGATGTCTCCTTCCTTTCGTCTAATGTTGAAACCGTCGCTTAAGAGAATTTGTGCAATGTTCGACATTTCCACTAGCAATTCTGGCACACCTCCAACATGCGAGCGCATAAAGTGTGTGTACAAGTTATGTGCTGTCCACTAATGATTTCTGATTGTCGCCTCAAACCTTTGCTATTCCAATCCTTAGTGATGTGCTCGCTTGTATCGATCTAAACGCGATGGAGCTCGTGCTTTTACTCGCATCGCATGCCCGGGTCCGCTGAGCCCGCATGGATTAATGTAACATTTTTTGGCCAGAAGTCGAGCTTTTCCAGATTTGTTTCCTGAATCACAAGGAAGTTAAAATTGTTGCTTTGCGTTTCGACAATAACATGTTTCACTGCAAAGCCTATAAGATTTACTCAATACCAATATCTTTTAAGCACTTCTCTTTTGCAACATCTCCTCTTCCCAATTTCTGGGTAGAGCCTTATTGAGAAGAAAGTGTAGGAATTAATTTATGTCTGGAGTCGCTCCGTCCGCAATCCAAACAGTCCATGTTATTGACTGCTTACTAAGTAGCCATTCTGCATTCAATTAGGCTACATATTTATTCATTTTAGATTTTAGAATTGCAGTAAATTAATACGACTCGTACAATTGTAAAAGTACTATTATTCAAGTACCCAGTGCATTTGAATATAGAATAAGAATGTATGTAAAGCGATACACAAGACAGGGTTTCTCAACCGCGTTTTTACGGATCAAACACTTGAACAAGTGAAGAGTTTCTTCAATCTTGCAAATATAATAACCGAAGTAGAAGATCTATATGTACAATATGATTGAAAATGTTATTTATGGGGAACATTTTGGCTCAAGTGACCATCGGATGATCCGTTGGGATCTTATACACTTATAGCGAGGAGAGATGTAAATAAAGACTCGCGAGCATACAACTACTCTGCTAAGGCAGATGTACAGAAGATGAAAGAGACAGTCAGCCACATAATCTGGAAAGATATTGTCAGAGATACAGATATTAAACAAGAGTGGGAAAGTTTTAAAACAGTTTTAGAACAACTAAAAGTGGAGTGTGTTCCATGTAGGGAGGTAAACACAAAGCATAAAAAGCGGATAACTAGATTTGTAATTAAATGTAGAAGAGCTAAAAATAAAGCATGGAACAAATATATAAAGGCAGGTAAATAAAAAAAACATATTAAAAATATTTGAAAGTGAATAAAGCAGAAAAAGCAGACTTAAAAAAAAAACTTGCTAATAGGATCAAGACTGATAGTGAAAGCTTCTTTTCTTATGTTAGAAATAAACAAAGAACGAAAGACAAGGTAGAGGTCCTCTCGTAAATAGCACAGTTAAAATAATAAGAGAAAATAGGGAGGCAGCTAATCTACTAAATCAGCACATTGGTACAGTCTTCACAAAAGAATACTGCTCCAAGATCCCAGAGCCTATAGATATTTTAAAATATGAAATGGATATATTGGGATTAAAATCATTCTGTATTACAGAGGAAATGGTTTTTATTTTAAATTGGAGGGGTTGAAAGGGGATAAATGTCCAGATCAAGATTGTATCCATCCAAAAATGCTATTTGAAATTAAAGACAACTAGCAAACCCATTAGCTATATTATTTTCTCAATCACTTGCAAAAGCGATTGTTCCAAGAGATTGGAAACTTAACTGAACTTAGCGTTTTTATACTGGTTTAGAAGACTTTGCAGAGTCTGTAAACAACCAGTTTAATTTAAATTGTTTTGCTCTGAAATCTATGTGCTTCCAATTTGTTTCTTAAATGCATTAATTGTCCCTGCCTCCACTATTCCCTGTGGCAATGCATTCCAAGCATTCAACACTCTGACTAAAAAATATTTCTTATATCTAATCTGGACCTTTCTTTAGCTAATTTGTAGCAATGCCATCTTGTTCTTGTAGGTGGTTGTTATTGGAAAAGACTTGTTATAGTCTAATTTATCTGTTCCTTTGATTATTTTATAAAACTGTATTAAGTCACCTCTTCTTAAGTACTCTAAAATGATTCAGTGATTTCACGATATTCCCTGTCTCTATTACAAGATAATCAATTATCATGTCAATGAACTAATTAATCTGTTTCTTCTTCTGCGTACGCAGTCAGACAGTAAGCATTATTTTTTCGAAAAAAGCGGCGGTCATCCTGAGGCTGTCGCCACTGCCATAGAGCTTGTCTTGCAGTTCCACTGGTGATGGCCACATCTGCTCTCTCTGATCCTCGTATGTCGGGCAGTTCTGCAGCAGATGTTCAGCGGTCATTTTACCAGTACCGCACGGGCATTCGTCGGTACACCCTATCTTCAATTTGTTGAATAGGTGGTACCTCAGTCTATTGTGGCCACTGCGAAGTCTGAAGACAACGACCTGCTCTCTTCGGTTCAACTGGTAATAGGCATCGTTTTTGGTGTAACCAGTATGTTCGGTTTCCCATTTGGTCCTGTATCTGGCTTTGATAAGCCGTTTTGACTCTTCGTACGTCATACTGGTATCTGTTTGTGGTAGTCTTGCACCTTCTTTTGTCATGGCTTGGTTTTAAAGTTTGCTAACTTTATCGAAGTTTGCCTTTGCTGCTGTTGTCCATGCCGCAATGCCATACTCGAGAACTGGTCTCACTCTTCCAGTGTACAGTTTCTTTAGTATGCCTTCGTCTGCTCCCCAGCTTGTGCCAGCAAGTTTCCTCATGATTGCCATTCTTTCTCTGGCTCTCATTCGGTTTCTCTCGATCTGACTTTTCCATGTCATGCGCCGATCAAATGTGACTCCCAGATAGGTTTGGTTGTCGTTTGGCTGCAGGAATTTGCCATTTAAACTTAATTTGGTATTTTTTTTTTTTTTTGAAAGCGAGAATATTGTGCATGTGGTTTTCTCCTCGTTTATTTTGACCAGCCATGAGTTCGCCCACTCTTCCAGCGATGTTAGGGCCGTCTGCATCCGATTTCTGGCTATGGTGAGATTCTTTTCAGAGGTCCACATAGCCAGATCGTCTGCAAACATTGAGCTATGGACTCTCCTTAGTATATTCTCTGTAATGTCGTTTATATATACCAGGAAGAGTGTGGGTGACAGTACTCCCCCTTGGGGTACTCCCTGCTCGAGTGTCACCTTCTTGCTCATCTGCCCTTGTACTTGGACGTTCTTTTTTGAGGTAGTGGTTGATCCACTTGTACATTCTCCCACAAACTTCACTTCTCCTTAGCTTGACTCTAAGTCCGTTATTCCAGACTTTGTCAAATGCCTTTTCCAGATCCACCCAAACAGCTACTGTGTGTTTCTGTGCCTGGTAGGCATCTTCTATTTCCTGGGCTATGAGGATGACCTGGTCCTCAGTGGATCTGTGCTGTCTAAAGCCGGCTTGCTGTGGAATTAGTATTCGTTTTTCTTCCAGATGCCACATCAGTCTGGTGTTTATCATCCGTTCCATCAGCTTGCCGACACAGCTCAGTAGGCTGATGGGCCTGTATCCATTTGGATCGGTTTTGTCCTTTCCTGTTTTTGGTACTGGTACCAGTACTGCGTCTTTCCATGCCTGGGGTACAATTCCCCTTTTCCAGCTTTGGTTCAGGACCGATAGCAGTTTCCTCTTCGCTGTTTGGCCCAGCCCCATCAGCATTTCGTTTGTTATCCCATCTTTTCCGGGAGATTTCCTTTTCTTAAATGTTCTCATAGCCTCTTCCATTTCGCTCATTGTTAATTTGGCCATCATGTGCTCTTCAGGTGCCGTATTGATGTTGTCGTGCCCCTTTAGCTCTTCGCTAATGTCTGTATGCCCATCTGCAGGGACCTCGATGTGGTTTGCTCTGTCATAGTGATCGACAAAAGCGTTTGCGGCTTTCTTACCGGTGAGCAAGTTTTCGCCCTGCTTGATGGTAATTTGTTTGTTTGACGGGGTTTCGTCGTTCATGGCTCTGAGTAGCTTCCATAGCTTGTTCCCGTCTTTGTCCAGGTTTAGGCTTTCCGTTTTGTTTTTCCAGCTTTCTCTTGCTGTTTGCTTGAGCGCAGTGGTGTTGAGATTCTGGGCGGGATTCCGGCTTAGAGGCGTTCGGCCTTAATCCCTCAGATGGTAGCCTCGCACCATTGGCTTATCAGCCAAGCACGAATTGAGCAGGATTACCATTGCAACGCCCTGTCATTAGTACGGTAAAACTGACCTGTCTTCTGAGGGTCTAATACCAGCACATGTTCCCTATTAGACCCAACGAATCAAGAGAGAGCTATTAGTAAGTCAATGACCAAGTGTCTGAAACCTGCGATTCCTCTCGGATTGAGCAGGATTACCATAGCAACGCCCTGTCATTAGTAGCATAAAACTGACCTGTCTTCCGAGTATCTAATTCCAACACACGTTCCCTATTAGACCCAACGAAAGTGCTCTCGGCCTGTCAATCATTTCAGTGTTGGCGTGTTAAGTCCAATTAATAGGACCTCGGTTCTATTTTGTTGGTTTTCGGAACTGGAGGTAATAATTAACAGGGACAAACGGGGGCATTCATATTGCGGCGTTAGAAGTAAAATTCTTGGATCGCCGCAAGACGAGCTACTGCGAATGCATTTGTCAAGAATGTTTTCATTAATCAAGAACGAAAGTCAGATCGCGAAGACGATCAGATACCATCGTAGTTCTGACCATAAACGATGCCGACTAGTGATCCACAGGAGTTGCTTCAATGACTCTGCGGGCAGCTTTCGGGAAACCAAAGTGTTTGGGTTCCGGGGGAAGTATGGTTGCAAAGCTGAAACTTATAAGAATTGACGGAAGGGCACCATCAGGAGTGGAGCCTGCGGCTTAATTTGACTCAACACGAGAAAACTCACCCGGTCCGGACACTGTAAGGATTGACAGATTGATAGCTCTTTCTTGATTCTGTGGGTGGTGGTGCATGGTCGTTCTTAGTTGGTGAAGCGATTTGTCTGGTTAATTCCGATAACGAACGAGACTCTAGCCTATTAAATAGTTCGCCGATCCCTCGATGCGCCGGCACAACTTCTAAGAGGGACGAGTGGCGTTTAGCCACACGAGATTGAGCAATAACAGGTCTGTGATGCCTTAGATGTCTAGGGCCGCACGCGCGCTACACTGAAGGAATCAGCGTGGATACCTCCCTGGCCCGAAAGGGTTGGGAAACCCGTTGAATCTCCTTCGTGCTAGGGATTGGGACTTGTAATTCTTCCCCATGAATGAGGAATTCCCAATAAGCGCGAGTCATAAACTTAAAGGAATTGACAAAAGGGCACCACCAGGAGTGGAGCCTGCGGCTTAATTTGACTCAACACACGAAAAAGTCGCCCGGCTCAGACACTGTAATGATTGACAGATTGATAGCTCTTTCTTGATTCAGTGGCTTTAATAGGGAACGTGTGCTGGGATTAGACCGCCATGAGACAGGTTAGTTTTACCCTACTGATGACAGGTCGATGTTACGGTAATCCTGCTCAATACGAGAGTAACCACAGGTTCACATTTGGTTCACGTGCTTGACTGAAAAGCACCACTGCGACGGGAGGCAACAATATGGTTTGGACCTGGGGCTCGCGTCTCAGCCCGACCTTATCGAGCCGCAGAAAGAGGTCTCTGCCGTCCCGCCGATCAAAGTAGGCGAGGACCTGTCCGATATTCACCTCACGCGGCGTGGAGGTATGAAATCATTTGTAGACGACTTAGTTCTCGGTCAGGGTGTCGCAAGCAGTAGAGCAGACACCTCACTGCGAACTGTTGAGACTCAGCCCTCGATCAGTAGATCTGTTCGCACACCATGCGAACAACATCTCCGTGCCTTTGTCCAAGCTTGTTTCCCGGCTAAATGCATTCTTGCCTTGTTCTTTACTTTTGTCTTCTATCAGTCGTCCCAAATGGACGCAGAAGAGATGCAGGCCAGCAGACATTGCACCTCTGCCCCTTTGTGACAACCTCCCAGGTAGGAATGCTAGGCGTACCATCACCGCAGAGGAGCCGAGAATACTAAAGGGGAGCAAGGAGATACCCCACTCACATGTATATGCTACGTTTCTGGCAGGACGTGACGATCCTGGGACAAAGACACACTGGACTGCCTCTCTTCGGGGATACTTAAAAAACTAGTACATACAGTCCATCATATCATCATCACCATCACACCCTTTCGACATGAGTGGGGAAGACTCGAAAGTCCTGCAAGACAACTTTCCTAAGAAAGACAACTCTGACCTCAAACAACTGCTGCCTCGCAGAGGCGAACGGGTGCTGGAATTAGACCCTCGAAAATCTGGGGCTATCCTCTCGGTAGCTTGATTGTCTCGCATCCAGTGTTCGCTAAAGGAATTGACGGAAGGGCACCATCAAGAGTGGAGTCTGCGGCTTAATTTGACTCAGCACGCCAATACTGTAGAACGACTGACAAATCGAGAGCATTTCGTTGGGTCTAATAGTGAACGTGTGCTGGTATTAGACTCACGGAAGACAAGTCAGCTCTTTAACCTTCTAATGAAAGAACGCTACGGAAATCGTGTTTAACCCCGCAGATTTCAGATACCTGGTCATTGACAAACAAAAGCCCTCTATTAATTCGTCTGGTCTAATAGTGAACGGGTGCTGGAAATAGACCATCGGAAGACAGGTCAGTTTTACCCTACTAATGACAGGGCGTTGCTACGGTAATCCTGCTCAACTCGAGAGGAGCCGCAAACATTTTGGTTCACGTACCAGGCTGATAAGCAATTGGCGCGAGGCTACCATGTGAGGGATTACGGCCGAACACCTGTAAGCCGGAATCCCGCCCAAAATCTCAGCACCACTGCAATGGGAGGCTTCGACATGGTCGGGACCTGGGGCTCGTGCCTCAGCCCTATCCGGTCGAGCCGCAGAAAGAGGTCTCTGCCATCCGCCGATCAAAGCGGGCGGATAGCTGCTTGATATTCACCCTATACGGCGATGGGGTGTGAAACCATCAACATAAGACTTAGTTCTTGGTCGGGGTGTCGAAAACAGTAGAGCAGCCACCTCACTGTGAACTGTCGAGACTCAACCAATGACCATGAGATTTGTCCGCACACTAGGCGAACAACATCTCCGTGACATTACCAGGCTTGTCCCCTGGTTAAATGCACTTCTGCCTCGATCTCTACCTCTGTATGCTATCAGCCATACCAATGGACGCAGAAGAGATGCAGAGTAGCGGACATTGCACATCTGCCCTATTGTGTCAACCTCCCAGGTGGCGAGGAATGCTAGGTGTACCATCACTGCAGAGAAGCCAAGAAAATAAAGGGAGTAAAGAGATACCCCACTCACATGCAAATGCTACGTTCTGGCAGGATGTGACGATCCTGGGATACAGACACACTGGACTGCCTCTCTTCCGGGTTAGTACAAATCAGTACATAGTCCATATCATATATCATATATCATATCTCATATATCATCACCGCACCCTGCAGACACGAGTAGTGAAGACTCGTTAGTCCTGTAAGACAACTTCCATAAGAGAGACAACTCTGATCACAAACAACTGCTGCCTTGCAGATAGGCTGGGGACAGCCAAAGGCTAAGGAGGGCATCCCTACAGAAACGCCTGTCGAAATCGGATGCACTGGGCCACAGGCTTAACGAAACAGTGCAACGTTAATCGCAGTATGATGACAGTACAACTTATCAGAAAAACGTATGGCGCTCATCCTGCGGAGTCCCGCCAGGCAGCGAGAGTGCTGGGCCTCATGCCTCGAAGGGGCCCACCCTTGACTACTGGTGGTCACCCACCCATGTGTCGTGGAGTCAAGGCACATGGCTATGGGGCAATTTCTATTGACCAAAAACTCAAGACCCTCAAAATACTACAGTGGAATGCGGAGGGAGTCATTAACAAAAAGCTGTCCCTAACACATCACTTTGAATGAAGGTAAGATTGACGTGGCATGTATCCAAGAAATGCACCTCAACAGCAACCATAAATTCGCAATCAGAGGATACCAGGCCTTGCGCCTGGACAGAGAAGGTCACAAAGGAGGGGTTCTGATACTGATCCGTAACTGCAAACCGAGTAGCGCGGTAGCTGTCAATCACACCGCACAAGCAGAAATTGTAGGAGTTCACATAATGGCTCTAGAGACGAAGATCCGCATCTTCAACCTGTACGGACCACCAAATAAAGACCTATCGCTCTCGAGTATGAAAGTCAAAGACTCCAACTGCATAGTAGTTGGAGACTTCAACAGCCACTCGGAGAGATGGGGATACTCGGACACAGACAGCAGAGGTGACGAAGTGGGAGATTGGGAGATAGACACAAATCTCCATCTAATCAATAGGCCGGAGGATAGTCCTAGCTTCTATTCTAGAACATGGCATTCCACCTCGACTCTAGATTTCGCCTTCTCCACAATTGACATTCACCATAAAATAGACCGCCAGGTGCTAAACCAATTGGCAGGTAGCGACCACAGGCCAATTAGGCTAGAAATCGATATGGAAGTAGGCCCACAGGAAACAAAACCGCTGCCACGTTGGAATTACAAACGAGCCGACTGGGACAGATTTGCAATCCTGACAGTTGGGCTGTGTGAAATCATCAACACACTGAACAACAAAATGAAGCCCATGGTGGAAAGCCTATGCAAAGCAATAATGCAAGCTGCCACTGAAACCATCTTAAGAGAGGCTAGGAAAAATTATAAGGCTGCCCAACCCACGCAGCAACGTCTTGTCAGTTCAGGTCCCAGGCTGTTCTCCATATTGAGAACGCGACCAAGATAGATGTACTTGTTGACATCCTCTAATCGTACCTTGTCAAGGAAGACTGGATCACAAGTGGCGAAGCGATTGCACAACACTTTGGTCTTTGAGACAGTTATCTCTAGTCCCGCTTTTCTGCCCTCTCCATCGAATAGCTGCATCATTTGGTTGGCTTCTGCTGCTGCTGGCTCTGTGATGAGCACTATCTCATCAGCAAATCGAAGGTCCGCCGTCAATAAGGATGCCAAAGGTGTCTCAATTGCATTGGCTAATGATGCGGAGAAGATCAATTTTCTGGAACAGATAATTACAAAGTGATGGTAGATGTGGTGGAAAGTTATGAATAGAATATGAATTCCAAAAGGGTAATTAAAATGATGAGGAATATATTGCCATCCAGGTATATAAACAATAGATGAAAAATGAGATTCGTTTTCATTTTGCTTAGAAAAAAAACCAATGAGAAGAGTAAGGTGGTATATAAATTGAACATTATTATTCGGTCCATAAACAAGGACTATGAACGAATGGATGGAAGACAAAATAGAGATCCTCGAAATTTTGTTATACAGAAGAATGTGTCGCATTTTGTGGAAACAGAAACAAACAAATAGCGATGTTCAAATGAAAGAAGGCATGGGTAGAGGAAAACTTTTGACAGATTTTAAAATTTATTGAAACAGTACTGGAGAGAACAAGAGATGAACATTGCTATAAGTTGGAGAACAACATAAAAAGATGGACTAATGTCAGTTTCGTACAAGAGACAAGACAAGAGACAGAAATTATTGGAGGTCCATTGCAGCCAACGTTAAATTGAATTGAATATATTCAATACCTCTTCCAACCCTATGACAACAATACCAATATCTTAGCATGAAACCATTTGCAATTACCACTCGATGCTAGTGTATACTAAAAGGGCCAGGGATTTCTTAAATTTTTTCGTTGTTTGAGAAAAGCTTCCAGCCGAAGTGGGTTTTTGACCAACCAAACAGGTGGAAATCGTTCTGGGCCAAGTTGGGGCTCTAAATTTGTCACCCTAGTTGGTCAATTCCTTGGTTAATCGAACTGTATGTCATCTGATATTGCCATGACCTGGACATTTTCCTCAAATTGCATCCAAAAGCATTAACATAACTTCACAGTATGATACACCATTCACATTTGTTCTGGAAAATAGTTAACAGCATTCTATGAGAATCTCAAATTACTGCAAGCATATTCTTCCGTGCTTATGGAATTTCTTGTCAGATTGTGAAGAAGTATGTTTTGATTGCACGGAAGGACACTTTGATTTGGGTTGGTAGGAATGCAACTATGATTCGTCCCCAGTATCAGCATCTCTTATCCTTCATCTGCATATTGACAGATATCGACAGGTTCATTTTGTATCTCAGCTGCGCGCGTGCATATGACATCTAAAAATTTTTTTTTTAATTGTCACATTGAGAATGTGTTTATAACATTTTAAAGCCTCTTTACTTCTATATTCTTTTTGAATTATGTGTTTATATGTAATAGTTCAAAAGTTATCGATTTTCAAATTAGGTGAGTGTGTTAACAAAAAATGGCTGACTTTTAGTCCTTAAAAAATGATTTTTCGCCAACCTTCATAATGGAAACCAAATAATAAACACTCCCTCGAAAAATATATATACTAATACAGCAAAAACAATAAATGCTCCCATTTTTGTTTACAATATGGTTGCAAAAGGAATGTGTTGGCATAGACGCGATTCGCCGATTGAAATTAAGTTAATTTGTGGAAATACTTGAATATATTTTTTACAACTATGCCTTCAGACAACAAGTCATAACAGCATGTCAAAGAAATATAAATCTCGTGGCAATTAATCTACAGCTGAATGAAACAACGGGAAAACGTTTCGTCGACATTCACTGAATCACTGAAGGCAGTGAAGGAAGTGCTGAGCTACGCATTCACTTCAGCTGTATTGATAGTTCAACATCGGTGCAGACTGAATATTTTGAAATTGGAATACAACAAAATACCACGTCGCTTTCCGGATCAGAGCAGAAATGCAACCTAGAGCATGACTCTGATGAGGATCTGTTTGAGCAAAGATCTGATATAGATTAAGTAGAAACTGATGTACAACTTCTACAAGGTAATTCATTTTTTATTATATAATATTAATGTTAACTTAAT
Organism: Ariolimax columbianus; assembly: GCA_036924085.1. Classification (NCBI taxonomy): domain Eukaryota; kingdom Metazoa; phylum Mollusca; class Gastropoda; order Stylommatophora; family Arionidae; genus Ariolimax; species Ariolimax columbianus. The sequence goes on along the minus strand of JAVGWX010000010.1, from coordinate 55,004,813 downwards.
CATATCAATTAATGATACTGATTTGCTTGAGGGGCACATAATTGTTGACCTGGGGCTTCTTGGTCAGAACATTGCTGAAAGATTGGTGTGTACCTTTTGTCAAGTGCTGTACAATTGGTTCAAGTGACTAGACAAGGACTTTGCAGTGAATTTGTATTTCACTGTGACAGTGCAAACTTTCATGAACAAAAACATTTCCCTTCAAGTAGTCAGCTCTCAGTAGGGAATGCAAAGATACATCTTATCAATCAGCGTGCAGCTTTTGCGATGTGCTGTTTTGGCTGCAGTCACACTGACTTGAACACTTTCTGTAGTATAATGAATTTACCACCCCCAGTTGGACACAGCAGTAATGCTATTATACAGAAAAAATGGATATGCTGGTTTTAGTGTGTAAATTATTAGTACAATATAAAAAATGCTGCTGTTCTAGAGTATAGAAGTGCAGAAGAAGGGGACAGCAAGTGCTGAAATATTAATGTATCTTGTGTTTTGGTATCTGGATAACCTTAGGCCATTAATTTACAGTTGATGCCACAACTGTCATTGGCTTGTAAACTGGAGGGGTAATAGATACTAAGTCCCTGCCGAAGACGGATGTGTTGGACCGAAAGGTGCAAATATCGCAGTCAAACTGTAAACTAGCGACACAAGGCATCCCGTTCTCCAGACTACATCCTGCTACTTGCAAAGCCCTGTTCAGGACTTTGAGATTGAGAATGAATGCAGCAGAAGAAGAAGAAGAAGATACTAAGTCAAAGAGTAAAAAGTGCAATTCTTATCAGTACTGACCACAAGACAGATACATTTCAGATATCGAAAAACTAAGTCATGATGAGGTTTATACGATGACGGATCCTCAGGATCAATGAAAGCAGCACAGCTTGTACCATTTATTCTTGCTCAGCAGGCAAGTATAATCTCAAGTATACAAAGTTTATTGGGGATGGAGACACTAGCAGTTTCAAAAAGGTGTTTTTTGGGTTGTTTTTTTCTCGTTCGCCTTATTTATCTATTCCTCAAGGCGGTGTGCGTTGCACTGTGGTTTTTATTTTGCGCCTGTCGGTCCAGTGCATCCGACTTCAGCATGCATTTTATGTAAGGGTCTGCTTCCTCCTGCATTTTCTAAGGGTTTGCTTTCCTTAGGTAACGGCCGGTTCTGTGATGGGGATTAAACACAGCACCTTTGGTTGTGAGCCGTGTCACTTAACCACTAGCCCACGCCGTCCCCCTAAAAAGGTGTTTGAATTCAAGCCTAATGGAGAGGATTGCCTGAAAGAAAAACAAGAATATGTGGGTCATTGTCAGAAAAGAATGAGGCTAAGAGTTTTTGAAGGGAAGTCTTTACCTGATGGTAAATCTACAGGTGGTAAGGGTTGACTAACAGACAGTGTCATTGATAAGTTACTGGTATGCTATGGAAATACCATTTGAGCTAAAATAAACAACTTTCACAAAACGCAAGAAGAGATTTGGGCAGTGTATTTCCACAAGGCTTCAACAGATGATAACCTTGTTCATACCTTTTGCAACATTGGGACATGTGTCTCCATAAACAGGCTGCCAGAGATGGCAAAATGAATTACTTTAAACATATTGGAAACCTTTCACTTGCTGTCATGGAGGAAATTAAGCCCATATTCAAAGACCTCTCCAAGACAAAATTACTGAGAAAGTATCTGCAAGTTTACACTCAACATTATAATGAATCATTGAACAGTTTAATATGAAAATATTACCCTCAAATAAAAAATAAAGGACTTTCAACTGTAAAAACAGCAGTTGGAATTGTTGTGTGCTAATTTAGTGATGGAGCTAACAGCCTGAAAACAATCCTTCAGGAATTGGACATTCAGTCGATACAATTTATGCATGGATTCTCCTGTGAAAAAATTACAAAGAAAAACTAAAAATGCTTGTCTTGAGTCAAGAAGAGCCAAGAGACGTATGAGACTTGTCCCGAAGGAAGAGCAGACACAAACAGAGGATCAGCTGTGTCTTCCTGGGAGATACTGAACTCTTATCAGGTAAAATAGTTTAAATATTTCTATCAATCAACTTTAACGAAAATCAGGTCTGTCATTCATAGTTCCGGTGATAATTTCTACAATTTTAGAGCTAAGGCTGTCAGATTTAGTACACTTACAGACCATGGTATCCTTTATGGCATGAAACTCTTTTTTTTTTATACATAGTATAGACAGAGATATTGCTATACAAAGTTCTAAATTTGTGCTACTTGAAAGAGTTAGATGCAATACTGGTACCAGTACCAAAAACAGGAAAGGACAAAACAGATCCGAATGGATACAGGCCCATAAGCCTACTGAGCTGTGTCGGCAAGCTGATGGAACGGATGATAAACACCAGACTGATGTGGCATCTGGAAGAAAAACGAATACTAATTCCACAGCAAGCCGGCTTTAGACAGCACAGATCCACTGAGGACCAGGTCATCCTCATAGCCCAGGAGATAGAAGATGCCTACCAGGCACAGAAACACACAGTAGCTGTTTGGGTGGATCTGGAAAAGGCATTTGACAAAGTCTGGAAGGATGGACTTAGAGTCAAGCTAAGAAGAAGTGATGTTTGTGGGAAGATGTACAAGTGGATCAACCACTACCTCAAACAAAGAACGGCCAGAGTCCAAGTACAAGGGCAGATGAGCAAAAAGGTGACACTCGAGCAGGGAGTACCCCAAGGGGGAGTACTGTCACCCACACTCTTCCTGGTATATATAAACGATATTACAGAGAATATACCAAGAAGAGTCCATAGCTCAATGTTTGCAGACGATCTGGCTATGTGGACCTCTGAAAAGAATCTCACCATAGCAAGAAATCGGATGCAAACGGCCCTAACATCGCTGGAAGAGTGGGCGAACTCATGGCTGGTCAAAATAAACGAGGAGAAAACCACGTGCACAATATTCTCGCTCTCATTAAAACCCCAAAGTACCAAATTAAGCCTAAATGGCAAAATCCTGCAGCCAAACGACAACCCAACCTATCTGGGAGTCACATTTGATCGGCGCATGACATGGAAAAGTCAGATTGAGAGAAACCGAATGAAAGCCAGAGAAAGAATGGCGATCATGAGGAAACTTTGCTGGCACAAGCTGGGGAGCAGACGAAGGCATACTAAAGAAACTGTACACTGGAAGAGTGAGACCAGTCTCGAGTATGGCATCGCGGCATGGACAACAGCAGCGAAGGCGAACTTCGATAAAGTTAACAAACTTCAAAACCAAGCCATGAGAATCATAACAGGTGGCATGAAGTCAACGCCAATTGTAGAACTTGAAAAGATTACAAAACTGCAATCCATGACCGACAGAAGAGACTGCAGAGCCCAGCTGCAGTCAGAGAAACTCCGAAGACTGACGGACCATCCAATGTACCAGAGGCTAAACAATTTGGCTATACACAGTATAAGTGCGAATGCAACAAGTGCCAGGGCATTGTGAACCTGGTCTGGAATGATACACAAGTCCTTGTAACCAACAATCCTGTGGATGATATTGACCATGAAACAATAAAGTTATAGAGCAAAGATAACACAAAATACATGCTACATAACTTTTACTGTCCTCCACTGCCGAAGACAAATGTGTCGGACCGAAAGGTGCAAATATCACAGTCAAGCTGTAAACTAGTGACACAATGCAATCCGTTCTCCGGGCTGCATCTGGCTACTTGCAAAGCCCTGTTTAGGGCTTGGTAGCGGGAGATTGAGAACGAACTCAGAAGAAGAAAAAGAACTGTCCTCCAACGTCAAGAAACGTGTCTACCTGAATTTGAGCCTACGTCAAAGAAAACAGTGTTGTTAGGAGATTTCAATGCCTATTTGCCAAATCTTGGATACTGCCAATTTAATAATAGAGGCCTGGAGATTAAAGAGCTGTGTAATGTTACTAATCTTACGCTGCTCCAGAGTCTGGAAATCCTGCCAACTCTTATGCACAGAGTACACGGTACCACCAGCCGCCCAATCTGACACTACCACTAAAGTCTTGGATGATGTTGGAAGCGATCATCATCATATCCTAACAATTATTGAAATACTGCAGAGGGATAGGATGGTTCGGAGAAAACCATCATGGAATTTTAGAAAGGCTAACTGGGACCATTATGGCTGGGTAACTGATGCTGAGTTTAGTCAAATAAGTAATAATGATGACATCAATACAACTTTCAAACATATATGTGCCTCCATCTAAACAGTTGCAAGGAAATGTATCCCACAGGAAACGTACAGGAAATATAAACCGTACTGGAACCCAGAGCTGGAGGCAGCCGTCAAAGAGAGGAGAGAAGCCAGGAGGAAAGTAAAAAAATCTCCAAATACCCGAAATAAAACAGTACAATAGATGGACAGAAAAGTAAGATATATCACTAAACAAAGCAAGCGGGAAACTTGGAAATAAAATAGTAGCAAGCTGGATCTAAAAAAGGAAGGGAACAAGGCGTGGAGATTACTTAGCAACCTTGAAGGGAACAAGAGAAAGTCAAACCCAACAACCCCGGCCAGAGAATCTGGGGAAGAAATAGTATCAAACACCAAGAAAGCTGAGATGTTTAACAAAAGTTACGCTAGAGTAAATAAAGCGCAACCAAGAAAACTGCTAGATAAAGCACTTTTAAAGGATACCTTTAACATCGACTCCACCAATATAGCTGCCTTTAAAAATCACTTCATTTCACAAGAACTGAGCATGACCATGAGGAAACTGGTAAAAAATAAAGCACCAGGACCAGATGAGGTTAAAAATGAGATGATAAGTAAATTAAGACCAAAGATGAAAGAGGTACTTTTATGATTTACCAACACTAACATGGTAAGAAGGACAGTTGCGGCTATCAGCACCTGTCAAACCCATACTGAAGAAAGAGAAACAACCAGGAACACCAGCGTCGCTCACCTTATGTTTAGTTAAAGTGGTTGAAAGAATGGTAATCAACAAACTATATTGGTGGCTGGAAAGCAAAAACCTCCATGATAGAACTCAGGCAGGGTTCAGGCGTAGACACTGCACAGATGATACCCTCTTTAGGTTTACACAGCATGGGATGGATGGATTCCAAGATGGAAAAAACACACTAGCAGTCTTTATTGATCTACAGCAGGTGTTTGACAGAATCTGGAGGAAGTGCCTTTTGATGGAATTAGTAAAATGGGAATAGAAGGAAAGATGAACCAATGGATATATGCCTTCTTGACCAACAGAACCATAGATACCAACTTTGCGGGGGCAATATCAAGTAAAAGAATGCTAGAAGGACTCCCACAGGGTTCTCCTCTAAGCTGCACCCTTTTCCACATCTATTTCCTCACCATTGTTTGCTGATGATCTCGCCATTTGGACCACCGATAAATATCCTATTTTGGGAAGAGCCAAGATCAACAGAGCGCCACTAAAAATTTAAGTGTACTTCGAACTGTGGAAACTAAAGATAAATACACTGAAAACCATATATACATCTTTTCCCGCAGTTATAAAGAAGCAAAGAGATCCATTAACATCAAAATGAGTGGGGAATTACTAGTAAAAGAGGATACTCCAGTTTATCTGGGAGTAACACGGGGCATACTGTTTAAATTTGGCAGCCACATCTGCAATGTCAGAAGTAAAGCAACCAAGCGTTTAAGCTTAATCAAAATACGTGCTAGTACAAATTGAGGAGCTAATAAACAAACTCTTCAGCAACTATACCTTGGTTATGTACGAATGTTGATGGACTAAAGCCTTCCCATACAGACCACTGTGAGTAGAAATAACATCTCATCTATTGACCCATTGCAGAATCAAGCTCTCAGACTAATTTGTAGGAGGATGAGATCAACACCTACATCTGCCTGCGAGATAGAGGCCAACATAGAACCGCTAGATATCAGAAGAAAGGGGGCAATGACTGAAGTGGTAGAGAGATACAAGAGACAAGAAATGGCCATCCAAATAGAGTACACATAGACACTTGAAAGCAAAAGAGAAGACTGAAATAATTGTCTCCATTGGATGTAACAGAAGAGGAAAGCCATATTTGCCATCTACCAGAGGAGAGAGAAACAGAAAATAGGTTTTTTGGACCACCCAATTTGACAAATCTTTGCCTGCCAGTCATAAAAACACACCTGACTTCTGTTACCAGAAGGCAGCCACCAAGGAGACTACACCTAATATCCTGAAGACATGCCTTGGAAACATTCTCTAGTTATCCATAATCGGCAGTCCTGGTCTATATGGATGGATCAGCATTAAAATCTACCTCTTTTGCAGGGTATGGTATCCATATGAAATAACCGGATGGGTCCATATACGAATTTTGTGATTCATGAAGCGGAAGCCGAGGCTATAAATACAGCAGTTGAGATTTTGCACCAACAGCTTGATTTGGGCAAATTGCTGCCAATGGATTTTGTAATGTTTAGTGACTCCAAGTCCATTCTGGAGGCGCTGAAGAACACCACATACAATGAAAAGGAGATATTCTTGGTGGTGCGGGCGATCAACATCATCACTGCCCATGAGATAAATCTCACCTTGCAATGTATCCCTGGACATAGTGGGCTATTAGAGAACGAACTCGCAGACAGATTGGCAAAAATAGGAACCTCGAAACAACAATTGGATAGACCCTGCAGTAACCACACAGTAAAACGAATTATTAAGAATAATACTCTGGCAATCTGGATGAACAGGTGGGCGACGGGAACAACAGGTCGCAGCATATTTAGCGAAATGTCACAGCCAAAAAGTAACGATGACTTAAATAAACTTCATAGAAAAGATTAAAGTCTCATCTTTCAGTTCCGAACAGGACATACTAGAGTCAATAGCCAATGGAACCGCATCAATCCGCAGCACTTGCCCTTGTGCAGACATTGCTCTCATCCTGATGACACAGCAGGACATCTACTCACTGAATCTGCACTTGCGGACACGAGGAAAAAATTCTTACAAGCACTGCCAACAATTGCCAACACACTGTACGGAGCAGCAAAACAACTGAAGAAGACCTGTATCTATTTAAGAATGGCATTGGGCAGGCTTGCTCAGCAGCAATGGGATAGCAACAACAACAACCCTCGTAATATGGTAATTTTTTAAAGTTTAATAAGTTACCACACCTTGAAAGGATTATACTTATAGAAATATGTATATTTCGTAATTTAAAGGCATCTGATTAATGTGTTTTTGAAGGTCGATAGATATACCGGATAGTACCGATTATAATGTAACATATTTATCTTGTAACAAGGGAACAGTTAGGTTAGATTCGCAGACTATCTGTGATATATTTGCGATTCTGCTATGAAATCAACTGAAAGTACACATGTGGTCAAACGATATTGTTGTGATTGTTACACACTGTGGTGTAACACATATTTTTAATACTCACACGGCCTTATGTGAAATCTGATTACGTGGAAGGCTTCGGGAGCAAACCCTGAGGAAAAATTCTGAGCTGGAGTCAAACCTTTCGCTTCGACACTGACACATCACGTACCATATGGAACACAACTGAAGCCAAAGATGATTTTTATGAGAATCTATGTGCAGTCATTAGAAACATACAGAGTGCGGAATAATTTGTTGTACTCAGGGACTTCAATGCTGAAGTGGGTGCTGATCTCGATACTTGGCCTTCATGTCTTGGCAACTTTGGAGTCTGCAAAGTTAATGAAAATGGGCAATGGCTTTTAGAGTTTTGTTTATATTAAGAACTCTGTGTGACCAACTCCTATTTTCAGACCAAGTCCCAACATAAGGTCTCATGGATGCATTCACAATCCAAGCACTGGCATCAGCTTGATCTGATTCTTGTGAGAAGGTCATTTCTCAAATCTGTTTTCCTCACATGCACCAAACCATAGCGCATTCTGTGACACAGACCATGCAATGGTTTGGTGTAAAATAAAATTGTAACCAAGAAAGTTGTATCCCACCAGATACGAAGATATACCACGCATCGACATAAGCAAAATGTAAGATTCTGCACTGAGTATTCGCTTTAGCGACGTCTTCGAGGAAACTCTAAGAATTACGCAAAGTGGCATCATGGTTGCAGAAACCTGGAAACAACTTTGATACAACATCCATAGCACTGCGCTTGCTATTTTTAGAAGAAGCACTGCAAAATCCAATGATTGGTTCGAAGCCAAAAAAATGACATGACACCCATTATCATTGCAAAGCGCACTGCTCTGCTTAACTACAAGTGCCTTCCATATGCATTTACTCTGAATACCTAACATCCGCCAGTTATCAAGTTCAGCAAAAATTTAGTCGCTGTGAAATGACTACTGGTGAAAATATCCAGACTGCTGCAGAAACAGGTATTATCAGATACATGTATGATGACATTACACAAATTATTGGTCCAGTGCACATGAAGACAGCGATTCAATCAGTGGCGAGAAAATAACTGACACATTAAGGCAGATAGAGCAATGGGTAGAGAGAGCACTACTTGGAGCTCTACTCTTGCGACAGTACAGTCACTCCCACAGCCCTTGATGCTGTTCAAGGCTATTCTAGAATGGGGGAGCTGGACGTCGAACCGTCTTCAGAAGATCTCAATACAGCCATTGAAAACTTGGTCCTGGGAAAAAACCAGCGGCAGTGATGAGATCCCACCTGATCAGATCAGGCATTATTAAAAACGTACTGCTGAAATCTGTACACTTGTTGCTATGCCAAAGTCCAAAGAGGCCATCATATCCCAAGATCTGATGAATTCAAAAATTGTCCCTTTGTACAAAAATAAAGGGGATAGACATGACTGTAATAATACCAATGGGATCTCACTGCTGAGTGTTGCTGGCAAAGTCTATGCCAGAGTGATCTTACTGCGAATACACACACTGGCTGAGCGTGCGTACCAGTCACAATGTGGATTCCGATCTGAAAGATCAACATGATCTTCTGTTTACGACAGCTACAAGAAAAATCACTAGAGCAGACTACACCTTTTTATGTTGCTATCATCAATCTGATAAAAGCATTCGATTTTGTTAGCAGGGCTGGACTCACATCCTCTAAAAAATAGATTGTCCCAAGTCAGAGAGGACCACAGACTCCAGAACACATCCTGCAAACAAACATGTCCACTGCACCAAGGATCCTGTGAAAAGATCTGGCCCGAGGAGCGAAACATACAAGACAAAGAGTGGGGAACCATTGAGAACCTGCGACTGACATGTCACTTCATGGAGACTGTCCATCTGGTGGCTTAAAACGAGCAGACAAAACCGACCGCAAAGAAGAATACTGTCGTAACAAACTGCTGCAGCTTATAGTGGCCTGAATAAAACAAATGTGCTGGGATAAGACGTAGATACCACCCTAACCATCACTGTCGATAACTACAAACTGACAACTGTGGATCCGTTCACTTAGCTGGGGTTCCTCATCAATTATAAGCTCTCAGTAAACCCCAAATTAGGCAATCTCATTGGCACAGCTGCTACCATATTTTCTCGTCTAACAATACGTATCTGAGAAAACCCCAAACTTACAGCCAAAACCAATGCCTTGGTCTACCATGTCTGTGCCTTTAGTTCGTTTCTATATAGCAGCGAAGTGTAGACAGCATATGCCAAACAAGAGCATATGCTCAACACCTTTCACTTGCGACCCATGAGATCCATCATTGCCATCTCATGAAGAGACAGGGTGACAAATGCGGAGGTGCATTATCGCACCTTTCTTCCAAGTATGTACACATTTCTTCGCCAACAAAGACTGCACTGGCTTGGTCGTGTTCGTCACATGAAAAACGGTCGCATACCCAAAGATATTCTCTATGGGCAGCTGGCGTGTAATAAAAGAACAGCTGGCCGATCACGGTTCAAAGACGCATATAAGCTGGACATGAAGGTTCTGGATATGGGTTCTAACATCTTGGGAAGATATAACTGCAGACTGATTCAAATGGAGATGTAACCAGAAGTGCAATTCTGGCTGGACGAAAATAAGCTCATGCGACAAGGGGAAGTGAGGAGACAAAGCCAAAAGGAAAAAAAACAACTCAGTAGAGAGTTGCTACTCTAAGGTCACATCAACCTATAGTCAGAGATGACTGAAAAGGGCTACTACTACTACTTATAGTTATGTGCTATGAGCTGCAGCTCAATGGTTTAATCATTTATTTCCATTGGGGTGTTCCTGAGGGTTCAAATTTCACGTGTGAAATTAATTATGGAAAACATTTTGCCATTGTAAGGGATAGGGATACTGGGGGAAATAACAGAACCCGGTGAATACAAACTCACACTTAATAGTACGATTAGGGTAGACTTCTAAAGAATAGCCTAAAAAAAAAGGAGAGCAGCTTTAGTTGGTGCAACTCCATTGCTATATGCACTGCTGTTTGATGAGTCACTACACACAGTTCTCAAGGCTACAATAATAAAGTTATGAAGGGACTCTTCAACACACACTCCCCACCTCCACCCACCAAAAAAAACATCTCTGAAGAAATTTTCTCATACCAAGGCCGTAGACTTGGTACCTGAACAGTAAAACCATGAGGCATAATGCAAATTATGAATAGCGAAACAAGGTAAATATTACTTTGAAAATAAACTACATAAAGAATTACAATTTTCAAGAATTATTTACCCATATCCTACAAGGTAGTCTTAATGCAGAAATTATGCCTGAACCATACATTTATTTAACTATTTCCTAGATCCTAAACAAAATTGAAATTTCCAGTTTAATGTATCAGCTTGTAAACAACTTTAATTAAAAACAATCAAATGAGTAATGTAGATTTTTTGTATCTGATTCTTATATTCACAACTGCTTTATCAACAAAGTTGAAGTATTCAAATAAAACATATACTGCTAAAGTACTCTACGTAGGTTGCCGATATTGTAATTGTTACTAACTGACCCGGGCATAACATATACTCGATATAACTATAACGGCCATCATTATAATTTTCTTTTCTGCCACACCCCCTTCATCACCATCTTTCATGCCATTTGTATGGCTGTGTCGACTTCGAGTGTTTAGGTCTGCCTCTGCTTCTCTAGCCCTGAGGATTCCAGAGCAGAGACTGCTTTGTAGGGCTATCAAGAGGTTTCCGTTACGTTGTCTTGTTCGTCGCCAACATCTTCTTTTCACTTCTAGCCCCACTGGTATTTGCCCTGTTATTTCCCACAGTTCTATATTATTGAATTTATCATACTATTTTATTCCCTCAGTTTGGTTCAAGCATCTATCAATGAAAGCCTGGACCTTTGTAGATGTCCTTGTTCCTGATGTCACAGGGCCATAAAATAGAGCGGGTGTGATATTGTATTTGAAGATCTGTATTATTGTGGTGGACTTATTTCTTTTGATTTCAATAAGTTTACATAATGCAATAAAAGCCTCTTTGCCTTTTGTAGTATTCTTAATTTTAAATATGTCAGTACCTCCGAACTTGTCTATATTGCTACCAAGATACATGCATGAATCTACCTCTAGCACTATCGTGACTCCCAATAAAAGCTCACTGTCGCTTTGTGCTTTATTATCAAATATTGTATTTGTTCTCTATAAACACTTCACTTAATTTGAGGAACCATTCAGTAAGCATATTTATTTGATTTTGCATTGACTGTGGATATGAGATAGAAGAGCCAGTTCACGAGTCACGCCCAGATCATAATATTTTTTTTGGTAAGCAAAAGTCATGTTCTCCAAAATACAATCAACAGCCAAAAAAAAAACAGGAATGGTGATGACAACCCTATCTCACCTCAGTTCTTATCTCAAAGGCTCCCGAAAGCTCTCCAAATGGTAGAACTCAACAGTTTACTTAATTATGTTAGTGAACATCAATAGCGCCTTAGCAATTTCCAAAGTGATTCCCTGTCTAAACTATCAAATGTTTTCTATAAATTTACGAAAAAGATATAAAGTTACGCGTTGTAGTCTACACACTGTTCAACGATTATTCACAATACAGTTATCTGGTCAACACATGATCTATTTTGTCAAAACCTGTCTGCTCGATACTCAACTGTTTATCAATGGCCTTTTTCAATTATTTTAAAATGATCCAGTTCTTCTTCTTCTCCTTCTTCTTTTTCGAACGCTGTCAGACGTCAACCTGTATTTTTCCGAAGAAAGCAGCGGTCATCCTGAGGCTGTCGACACTGTCATTGAGCGTGTCTAGTATTGCCACTGGTGATGGTCACATGTGCTTTCTCTGGTCCTCGTATATCGGGCAGTTTTGCAGCAGATGTTCAGCGGTCATTTTCCCTGTACCACAAGTGCATTCGTCAGTGCCACCTATCTTCAGTTTATTGAATAGGTGGTACCTCAGTCTATTGTGGCCTGTGCGGAGTCTAAAGACCACGACCTGCTCTCTGCTGTTCAACTGGTAATAGGCATCATTTTTTGTGTAGCCAGTATGTTCTGTTTCCCATTTGGCCATGTATCTGGCCCTAATAAGCCTTTTGGACTCTTCGTAGGTCACACTAGAATCTGGTTGTGGTAGTCTTGCACCTTCTTTTGCCAGTCTGTCTGCCTCCTCGTTGCCTTGGATGTTACAGTGGGATGGAACCCACTGTACCACTACTCTTTTTGGTGCAGACTGCAGGCATAGTTTATAGAGTACTGCTCTTATATCATTAAGTTCAGTATTTTTCTGGCTTTTTAGTGCTGTAACTACGGCCAGGGCATCTGTAAACAGGATTATCTGGCTTTCATTGCTTTTGCCTGTCAGCATTGCTTCTACTGCAGCCCTCAGTGCCTCTGCCCTGAAATTGCTTGAGAATTTTCCAGTTGCCACTGACAGGGTTATTTTTCTACCATGTGGTAGGCTCAGGAATACCCCTGCCCCTCCGTTCTGTGTTGTGTTTGTTACAGAACCGTCGGTGTATGCATGGGTCCAGTCCATGCTTGGGTAGTTTTCCATTATGTGCTTCAGGGTTATGTCTCTTCTTTCGTTTTCAGTCTGGCTGTTCTTGTTTCCAATACCTGGTATATTTTCTACCACCTCCGGAATGATATGCTGCTTCTAGGTGGGTTTGCGAACAGTAGGGATGGACTTTGGTATTGTTACGGTGTTCATAGGGTCTTCGCTCATCTTTGCTTTGGCTATTTCTGCAAAGTTTCTCCACTTTAGTTTCCCATTTCCAAATCTATTTAGTCTCTGATGCATTGGATGATCTGTCAGTCTTCTGAGTTTCTCTGCTTGCTGTTGGGCTCTGCAGTCTCTTCTGTCGGTCATGGATTGCAGATTTGTAACCTTTTCAAGTTCTACAATTGGCGTTGACTTCATGCCTCCTGTTATAACTCTCATGGCTTGGTTATGAAGTTTTGCTAATTTTATGCCATACTCGAGAATTGGTCTCACTCTTCCAGTGTACAGTTTCTTTAGTATTCTTTCATCTGCTCCCCAGCTTGTGCCAACAATTTTCCTCATGATTGCCATTCTTTGTCCGGCTCTCATTCGGTTTCTCTCGATCTGACTTTTCCATGTCATGCGCCGATAAAATGTGACTCCAAGTAGTTTGGGTTGTCATTTGGCCTTAGATATTTGCCATTAAGACTTATATTGGTGTTCTGTGGTTTATTTGAAAGCGAGAATATTGTACATGTGGTTTTTTCCTCGTTTATTTTGACCAGCCATGAGTTCGCCCACTCCTCCAACGATGTTAGGGCCTGCTGCATCCGATTGTTTGCTACGGTGAGATTTTTGTCAGAGGTCCACATAGCCAGATCATCTGCAAACATGGAGCTGTGGACTCTTCTTGGTATATTCTCTGGGATGTTGTTTGTATACACCAGGAAAAGTGTAGATGATGGTTACTCCCCCCCCCCCCCCTTGGGGTACTCCTTGCTCCAGTCACCATTTTGCTCATCTGCCCTTGTTTTTGAACTCTGGCTGTTCTGTTTTCAAGGAAGTGGCTGATCCATCTGTACATTTTTCCAGATACTTCACTACTTCATAGCTTGACTTTAAGTCCCTCTTTTTACACCTTGTCAAATGCCTTCTCTAGATCCACCCAAACCGCTACTGTATGTTTTTTCTCTTGGTAAGCATCCTCTATTTCCTGTGCTATGAGAGTGATCTGGTCCTCAGTGGATCTGTGTTTTGTAAATCCTGCTTGCTGTGGGATTAATATGTGTTTTTCTTCCAAGGGCCACATCAGTCTGGTGTTTATCATACGCTCCATCAGTTTGCCTACACAGCTAAATAGACTGATGGGCCTGTATCCATTTGGATCTGTTCAATCTTTTTCTTTCTTTGGTACTGGTATAAGTACAGCATCTTTCCATGCCTGCGGTACAATTCCCCTTTTCCAGCTTTGGTTCAGGACTGATAGTAACTTCCTCTTTGCTGTTTGGCCCAACCCCATCAGCATTTCATTTGTTACCCCATCTTTTCCGGCGATTTCTTTTTCTTTAAAGTTCTCATGGCCTCATCCATTTCATTCATTGTTAGTTTTGTCATCATGTGCTCCTCTGGTGCCATCTTGATGTTGTCGTGGCTCTTTTGTTCTTCACTAATGTTTGTATGCCTGTCTGTAGGGATATAAATGTGGTTTGCTCTGGCATAATGTTCTATAAAGGCGTTTGCTGCTCTTTTTCTGGTAAGCATGTTGTCGCCCTGCTTGATGGTAATTTGTTTATTTTATGGTGTTTCGTCATTCATGGCTCTGACTAAATTCCATAGTTTGTTCCCTTCTTTATCTAAATTGACGCTTTCTGTTTTGTTTTTCCAGCTGTCTCTTGTTATTTGGTTAAGTGTTCTTTTGTATTTCGCAGTGATGGCCTTGAGGGTGATATTGGCTTCCATAGATTGCTCTATCTCTGCCATGTTCCTAGCCTTTGAGACTTCATCCTCTGCTTTCTGCAGTTCACAATTCCAATATGTCTTGTAGTTTTTCCTTGCCCCTCTTGGGATGGTTTCGATGGCTGCTTGCAGTATTTCTTTGCTTAGGCGTTCCACCATAGGTTTCATATTGTTATTTCGTGTGTTGATGGTTTCACACAGTCCATCTGTCAGCATTGCAAATCTGTCCCAGTCGGCTCGTCTATAGTTCCAACGTGGCAGTGGTTTTATTTCCTGGGTGCCTACTTCCATATCAATTTCTAGCCTAATTTGCCTGTGGTCGCTACCTGCCAATTGGTCGAGCACCTGACAATCTATTATGTGGTGAATATCCCCTGTGGAGAAGGCCAAGTCTAGGGTGGAAGTAGTATGCCATGTTCTAGAATAGAAGCTAGGGCTGTCGTCCGACCTATTGATACGATAGAGATTTGTGTCTATCTCCCAGTCTTCCACTTCATCACCTCTGCTGTCTGTATCTGAATATCCCCATCTCTCCAAGTGACTGTTGAAGTCTCCAACCACTAGGCAGCTGGAGTCCTTGATTTCCATACTCGAGAGCAAGAGGTCTTTGTTGAGTGGGCCATACAGGTTGAATATACGTGTTTTCATTTCCTGTGTCATTATGTCGACTCGTACAATTTCTGCTTGTCCTGTGTGATTTACAGATACTGCGCTACTTGGTATGCAGTTTCGTGTCAGTATCAGAACCCCTCCTTTGGGACTTTCTCTATCAAGACAGAAGGTCTGGTATCCTCTGATTGAGAATCTGTGGTTTTTGTTGAGGTGCGTTTCTTGGATACATGCCACGTCAATCTTACCTTCGTACAGGCGATTTGTTAGGGAAAGCTTTTTTGTTAAGGACTCCCTCTGTGTTCCACTGTAGTATTTTAAGTGTCTTGAGTTTTTGGTCAATAGCTCTTGCCCCATCTCTGTGTGCCTTGACTCCACAGCACATGGGTGGGTGACCACCAGTAGCATCAGGTGGGCCCCTTCGAGGCGTGGGGCCCGGCACTCTCGCTGCCTGGCGGTACTCCACAGGATGAGCACCATACTTTCTTCTGTTAGGTTGTAACGTCATCATACAGCGATATACGTTGCACTGTTTCGTTAAGCCTGTGGCCCAGTGCATCCGATTTCAACAGGCGTTTCTGTAGGGATGGCCTCCTTAGCCCGTGGCTGTCCCCAGTTTGTTTGAGGTCAGATTTGTCTCTCTCTTAGGAAAGTTGTCTTGCAGGATTATCGAGTCTTCCCCACTCGTGTCGAAAGGGTGATAATGAAGGTGATATGATGGACTTATGTACTAGTTATTCAAGTGTCCCAGAAGAGAGGTAGTCCAGTGTGTCTGTGTCCCAGGATCGTCACGTCCTGCCAAAAACGTAGCATATACATGTGAGTGGGGGTATCTCCTTGCTCTGCTTTAGTATTCTCGGCTCCTCTGCAGTGATGGTACTCCTAGCATTCCCCACCACCTGGGAGGTTGTCACAAAGGGGCAGATGTGCAATTTCCGCTGGCCTGCATCTCTTCTGTGTCCATTGGGATGACTGATGGGAGACAAAAGTATAGAACGAGGTAAGAGTGCATTTTGCCAGGAGACAAGCCTGGTCAGGGCACGGAGATGTTGTTCGCCTGGTGTGCGAACACATCTCATGATCGACGGCTGAGTCTCTACAGTTCGCAATTAGGTGGCTGCTCTACTGCTTGCGACACCCCGACTAAGTCGTCTACAAATGATTTCATACCTCCACGCCGCGTGGGGTGAATATCAGACAGGTCCTCGCCCGCTTTGATCGGCGGAATGGCAGAGACCTCTTTCTATGGCTTGACCAGGTCGGGCTGAGACACGAGCCCCAGGTCCCAATCTTATCGTTGCCTCCCGTTGCTGTGGTGCTAAGTATATCGTCGCATGTCCGGTCGGGATTCCGGCTTAGAGGCGTTCGGCCATAATCCCTCAGATGGTGTCCTCACACCATCTGCGGTCCAAGGCTGAGTCTCCACAGTTCGCAGTCAGGTGGCTGCTCTACTGCTTACGACACCCTGACTGAGAAATAAGTCGTCTACAAGTGATTTCACACCTCCACGCCGCATGGGGTGAATATCAGACCAGCTCCCCGCGCGCTTTGCTCAGCGGGACGACAGAGACCTCTTTCTGCGGCTCGACCAGGTCGGGCTGAGACAAGAGCCCCAGGTTCCAACCATATCGTTGCCTTCCATTGCCGTGGTGCTAAGATTATCGTTGCATATCCGGGTGGAATTCCTACTTAGATGCGTTCAGCCATAATCCCTCAGATGGTAGCCTCGCTCCATTGGCTCTCAACCAATCGCGCGAGCCAAATGTCTGAGGCCTGCGATTCCTCTCGGGTTGAGCAGGATTACCGTAGCAACGACCTGTCATTAGTAGGGTAAAACTGACCTGTCTTCCGATGGTCTAATTCCAGCACACGTTCCCTATTAGACCTAACGAAAGTGCTATCGTCGTGTCAATCATTACAGTGTTGACGTGTTGAGTCAAATTAAGCCGCAGGCTCCACTCATGGTGGTGCCCTTCTGTCAATTCCTTTAAGTTTATGACTCCCGCTTACTGGGAATTCCTCGTTCATGGGGAAGAATTACAAGCCCCAATCCCTAGCACGAAGGAGATTCAACGGGTTTCCCAACCCTTTCGCTGATTCCTTCAGTGTAGTGCTTGTGCGGCCCCGGACATCTAAGGGCATCACAGACCTGTTATTGCTCAATCTCATGTGGCTAAACGCCACTCGTTCCTCTAAGATGTTGCGCCGACACATCGAGGGACCGGCGATCTATTTAATAGGCTAGAGTCTCGTTCGTTATCGGAATTAACCAGACAAATCACTCCACCAACTAAGAATGGCCATGCACCACCACCCACCGAATCAAGAAAGAGCTATCAATCTGTCAATCCTTACAGTGTCCGGACCGGGTCAGTTTTCCCGTGTTGAGTCAAATTAAGCCGCAGGCTCCACTTCTGGTGGTGCCCTTCCGTCAATTCCTTTAAGTTTCAGCTTTGCAACCATGCTTCCCCCGAAACCCAAACACTTTGGTTTCCCGGAAGCTGCCCGCAGAGTCATCGAAGCAACTCCTGCGGATCGCTAGTCGGCATTGTTTATGGTCAGAATTACGACGGTATCTGATTGTCTTCATGCCTCTGACTTTCGTTCTTGATTAATGAAAACATTCTTGACAAATGCTTTCGCAGTAGCTCGTCTTGCGGTGATCCAAGAATTTCACCTCTAACGCCGCAATACGAATGCCACCGCTTGTCCCTGTTAATCATTACCTCCAGTTCCGAAAACCAACAAAATAGAACTGAGGTCCTATTCCATGCACCATTATTGAGGCAGCCGAGGCCTGCTTTGAGCACTCTAATTTTTTCAAAGTAAACGCGGCGGCCACCCGGGACGCTCAGCGAAGAGCACCCGCGGGAGAGAGCCGGCAGACGCTAGGGCAGGAGACAACGGGCAGTGAATCGGCGCGAGCTGGACCGCCCGCCTGCGCCTGATAGCCAACTACGAGCTTTTTAACTGCAACAACTTTAATATACGCTATTGGAGCTGGAATTACCGCGGCTGCTGGCACCAGACTTGCCCTCGAATAGATCCTCATTAAAGAGTTTAAAGTGTACTCATTCCAATTATGGGGCCTCGAAAGAGTCCTGTATTGTTATTTTTTTTCACTACCTCCCCTTGCCGGAAGTGGGTAAGTTGCGCACCTGCTGCCTTCCTTGGATGTGGTAGCCGTTTCTCATGCTCCATCTCTGGAATCGAACCCTGATTCCCCATTACAAACATGGTAGGCATGTCACGTACCATCAACATTTGATAGGGCAGACATTTGAAAGATGCGTTGCCTGCACATGAGGCCATGTGATCAGCACAAGTTATCCAGAGTCACCAGTGGGGAAGCCGCAACCCCGCGAGAGGGAACGACGATTGGTTTTGAACTAATAAAAGCGCTCTTTCCGCGAGGGTCGGAGCTTGGTAAGCATGTATTAGCTCTAGAATTGCCACAGTTATCCAAGTAGGATCGTGTCATCTAAGGAACCTCGACTGATTTAATGAGCCATTCGCGGTTTCACCGTGAGACAGTGTGAACTTAGACATGCATGGCTTAATCTTTGAGACAAGCATATGACTACTGGCAGGATCAACCAGATAGCTGTCGGAGATGAACCACACACACCGGTCGGGGATGGATGTGTAAAAAGTCTCACGAGGACGGCTGCAGGGACCGACTGACGGTTGTTTCGTCTTTCACTCCGTCGACCTGGATGGGGCTCCCGTACACACACCAACTGACCAACCGGGCTTGCTCGGGGAGGGATGGCAGCGCCACCGAGAGACTAGCCCCAGATTGATCCAGTTCAATCTCTAACCAACCACTATAGACTGGGCTCTGTTACAGATTCCTCGATTTTCAGTAAATGAACTACTTAATTTTTCTTCCAATCTGCAGTTTTTTTCTCAGTAAAAAACTGAATAATTGTTTGGTCTTAATGTCTGTTTTGATTTTTTTCTGCCAATTTTTATCTGGGTCAGTGGGCTTACTGTCTTTCAGAAGCAAAATAGCGTTCCCAGATTTATTTTCTAGTTGGCTTCACACAATTAACCGATTGAATGTCTGAAGGATATTCTGGAACTGGTCAGTTTAATACTTCAAGAAAACATTATGCCTATATCACCACATGCTCTATTGTATTGCATAGCAAATCTTTTAAAATTTTAAATAAATAAATTATCGTGCATATATTTTCCTGTCAGTGTTTTCATTTGTCAATCAGTCTTCATCTTTGGCGTTGGTCCAGAACAGGACGAATGTGGTGATATGTCATAGATTACAGCAAGATTGTGGTACATGCGCTTTTCAGATCAACACAACCGATTTAAACACATTTTTAAAATCCTTAATCTCTTAGCCAGGCAGCATCGTTGCAGTTTGTTTTCAGGGCCACCACTTAGAGGTGGAATAGGGTATTGGTCAGTTATGTATCACTGACCCTGATGCTATGAGTCACTGGTTGCTGTCAGCTTTCTTTTTCACTGCTGCATTTTTGGTTCTGTCCATCATTTATGCTGTATACAATGAAATCAATTACAGTATTTTTGTAATTAAAGATTGGTTATTGTTAATAATGTAAATTATTGTCATATTGCAAAACTGCGTAAATGGAAGAAGAGAAAGAAAATTATGAAATCAAATAAAAAACAAAAACAATGGATCATTTTATCATTTATCATTTTATATTATGAAAAATAATTTGAAAAATAAGAAACAATTATCATAGATGTTTTTTTAGAGTAAAGTCACCAAAAATAAAATAATGAGAAAATATGCACCACATACATCACTGCCATTTAATATGACATTTGCTTGACAACTTCTACTTTTCAGAATTACGTTTTCCATTGCAATATCTCGTTTACACTTTTATTTGGAACAATATATTGTAGACAAATGATTAAAAAAATCGTCTTTTCATCTACTACATAGAAGAAATCTAATTAAAGTAAGGGGAAGAATTAAATAAAGACCGCAATGATGTCGATAACAATTTTATAATTTAAATTGATCAGCACTTTCAATACTTTTTGCTCTGTAAATGGTGCAACCATTTTCATTTTCTATAGTTGCATCTACAAAATACTTGTGGAAGGTTTTCGCACACACAGTTTCCAGTGTGTAGGATTCTTCTTCTACTTTTCTATTTTCTTCTTCTTCTTCTTCTTCTTCTCTTTTGACTATTGGCATTCCATCCTGATAGTTACGTTATATTTCGCAGACTTCCATGAAACAATGAATATAATGTGACCAAAATGTCTGAGCGGACAGTCTCATTATGTGGACAAGACTTTAACTCATCTAGAAGTCTGCAATATAATTCAACTTGGAAATCATTCTAAATTAGTTAAGTTAGTCTCCTTTTTTTTTCACATAAGCATCAACAGTGCACAGACGAAATAAATTTCTACTAATGTGTATCAGATTGAAACCAACATGCACATATAGCTGATAAGCATAATACTTTACACTTTTTGTTAATTGTTGGTCATACTTACATTCTTTTAAAAATTTCTTCATTGCATGTTTTTGCAATATTCGTTCAATAGTTTTAGTTGTTTAT
Source organism: Ariolimax columbianus (assembly GCA_036924085.1). Classification (NCBI taxonomy): domain Eukaryota; kingdom Metazoa; phylum Mollusca; class Gastropoda; order Stylommatophora; family Arionidae; genus Ariolimax; species Ariolimax columbianus. Next base: position 54,983,835 of record JAVGWX010000010.1, on the reverse strand, counting down.
CCTTACATTCACTGCGATGTTTATCCAATTGATTCCTTTTCATATTGCTTTTAATTGTTTTTTCAATATCTTCATTTACTATATTATTTATTCTGTGGATTTTATACATGTTTTTATCTGCTACATCTAAAGGAACTGAAGCACTTGCTCTTTTCATTATATATCTACTGTCTTTGTATATTGCGTAGCAAGTCCAGAAATGAATACGATATAAAACGCAATCGTAAAACATTGTCATAGACAGATATGAAAAAAAATATATTAGCAATTCATGATATCTTCTTCTTCTTCATCGTACGCAGTCAGACATCAACCTTTATTTTTTGGAAAAAAGCAGGGGTCATCCTGAGGCTGTCGACACTGCCATAGAGCTTGTCTAGTGTTGCCACTGGTGATGGCCACATCTGCTCTCTCTGATCCTCGTATGTCGGGCAGTTCTGCAGCAGATGTTCAGCGGTCATTTTACCAGTACCGCACGGGCATTCGTCGGTACACCCTATCTTCAATTTGTTGAATAGGTGGTACCTCAGTCTATTGTGGCCAGTGCGAAGTCTGAAGACCACGACCTGCTCTCTTCTGTTCAACTGGTAATAGGCATCGTTTTTTGTGTAGCCAGTATGTTCGGTTTCCCATTTGGTCATGTATCTAGCTCTAATAAGCCGTTTTGACTCTTCGTATGTCATACTAGTATCTGGTTGTGGTAGTTTTGCACCTTCTTTTGCCAGTCTGTCTGCCTCCTCGTTGCCTTGGATGTTGCAGTGGGATGGAACCCACTGCACCACTACCCTTTTTGGTGCGGACTGCTGGCATAGTTGACAGAGTACTGCTCTTAAATCATTAAGTTCAGTATTTTTCTGGCTTTTGAGTGCTGTGACTACGGCCAAGGCATCTGTAAGCAGGACTATATGGCTTTCATTCCTTTTACCTGTCACCATTTCTTCCACTGCCGCCCTCAGTGCCTCTGCCTCCGCTCTGAAATAGCAATTCATGATATAATTAGTTCCTTTTCCTTGTTGGACATCAATTGTTGTTTTTTGTTCTATTTATCTCGTATGTGTAGCTAATTACTAACTTATTCTATCTCAGCATGGCTGTCGATCCTAACATCGTCTCCAGCGGATCCTGTCTTGGGCCACTGAAGTAAGCCATTTATCAGACATGTTTTGGATGTTATGGTGTATAGCAAAAGAGTCTGACCAATGCATTGGGTTTTATTTTTGCGCGGTCTCCTTTTACCTTTGGGGTACTACGTTGAAGTTGTCATGCTCCATTGACCATCGTTTCATTGCTTCATGTGACTTGCACATCTATGTTTTGCCTTGTCTGCATAGACTACCTCATCATTCACCAAGGACAATGGTATTGTGTATGCTAGTTCTTGAGAGTGATTCTGATGAAGTGTCTCTCAAGAGAGGTCTGGGTCACTCTCACTTTGTCCTCCAGTGACTTTGTTAGTTTGTGCAATGAAAAAAAATTTTAAATGTCATTTTCATAAATAGAAAAAAAAGAATAATTGTAAATATATTTAACAAACATAATTAATTTGTTATTTAATCACAAATAATTCTTATTAATAGGTCATGTAATTACTTTTACAAATTTAAAAGATATTTCTTGAAATAATTATAACCAAAATTGAGTAATTTTGGTGTTCAGATTTTTTTTCGGGAGATCCTCCTTCTGTCGTCTCACTTTCTACTAGGTTAGAGCCCAGTGTTATGGTATGTATTTCTAACGTCGTGGGGAGGTGCGACCTCCTTTGTTTGATATTTTTTGGCAGGGGAAAATCCACTGGTGACTTGCCAGAGCAATCCCAGCATCTGTTATACTGGAATATACCTCTGGTATATACGATAGCTTACTTTTTAGATGCGCATGAGCTGCAGCGGTCAGCGACCCATAGCTGACTGCTAGCGTCAGGGCCAGCGAACCAGAGCTGCCAAGACGCTTCTACACCTCTATGCTGTGATCCTGGATAACAGGCTGCAACTGAACTAACCCGATACTCAAAAAATGCTTGCTGAAGTCAGATGTGTTGGACCGAGAGGTGCAAATATCGCAGTCAAGCTGTAAACTACGACACAGCGCATTCCGTTCTCTAGACTACATTCTGCTACAGGTAGCGGGAGATTGAGAAGGAACAAAGCCAAAGCCCAGACAAATAGCTTATCTAGATTTCATTGTGAACGCCAATTTACGTCTGCTTTTGAGAACAGGAAATGTGACCAGATTTTAAAAATGAACTATTAAAAAAGTGAACTATTGAAAAGTTAAACAAAACTAACGCCGAACAAATGTTAATCCTTTATGCACATATGATTCTTGGTGAAATCAATTTTTTTACGGTTAAATTTGTTGGCGCACGACTTTTTCTATAAAACATCTAGTTCTGATCATCATCTGGTTGATCAGTTCTTATATTTCTTCATGCGCTTTCAGAGGTATACTTGCATTTGTTAAAAGAAAGCAGCGGTCATCTTGGGGGTGTCGACAGTGCTAAAAAGCTTTTCTAGTGATGGCCACATATATTTTCTCTTGTGATCGTATGTCGGGCAATTTTGCAGCAGATGGCCAGAGTCGTTTTTCCAGTATCACAGATGCATTCGTCAGCAGCAACTTTCTTACATTTATTGAATAGAGCGGTTGTGGCATGTGCGGACCCTGAAGACCACTACCTGCTCTCTTCTTTTCAATTGGTAATAAGCATGATTGTTTGTGTAGCCAGTATTTGATTAGCAATGAAACTGGTTGTCACGTTTTCTTATCATATCTCTTCATTTCGCCAACAACAAGAGCAACATGTTTTGTTTCTCTTAAAAATTTGGCAGAAAACTTTCAAATATCATATTGTGCCCCAGCCAACGTAGTCTTCGTGTTTGTATCATTTGCAATAATTGTCTTTGTCCGACTCCCCTAGTAAGGACATTGTTATTGGATCTCAATTCTGTCCAACTCAATGTTTGCTCCATACGCTTCGGTAGGACCACATTTCAAACGTATACAATCTTTTTTTCATTACTATTAGAGTCCATGTTTCAGCCCTACAATTCCAAATGAATGATTATTCCTTTCCTTCAGTTTTATTCTAATATTAATTGAGGTTAGAATCTTTTTTTCTCAAATATGGTCTATTTTACTAATGCAGTCCTTGTTCCTAATTTCGGTCTCATTGCGAGCATCTTCTGTTATCTTTTATGATTAACGAATGTCTGAAAAATATTTATTTTTGTGTGTATTCTGTTAATTTTTTTTATAACCGTAACATGCATAGGCATAGGGCCTTTTTGGAAAGTAGGCACATCTAGTTTTATGTAATGTTAGTTGTATGTTTGTGAGCTACACTTAGAAATTCCTTTTTTTAAATTTAGCAACAAATGCCAAGACGCCAACTCTTTAGAGTTTAAATATTAGGTAATATCCTCTAAAGACCAACATGGTACTCTTTATGGCTATATTCTTTAGTATGACAAAAAAAAATGCATTTGCTAAATTGTGACAAAGAAAAGAAATAAGTAGAGGTTGTCACAGTTATGGCCCATAATGCATTAAATTACAGAAATGTCGAATATACAAATTATCTAGGGTGCCACGCATATATTAGTCTTTACGAAAATCATAAAAGAGATTGTGGGAATAATCTCCCCATTATTTCAAGGGTTCCACCAGGGTAGATTAGGTTGAGAAAGGTGGCTTCATACGCTCCGGGTAAGAGTTGCTGATGGGGGTGTGTCCATCAACTTGCATCCACAACCGGTGTCAGTTGCTTCTGACTTTGAGCTGCAGTTTGGAAATGATTGCTTTACACTAAATACTTCATGGAACCCCACAGGTCTGTATGCACTTATCGCGGCTTTGGGGAATAGACAAATAAGGCGGACGCAAAAAAACAAAAAAAAACAACCCAAAAAACCAAATTATCTGAAAAAGGCATTTGATTTGGTTAGTAGGGATAGACTCTTCACAAACCTTTATAAAATAGGCTATCCAAACAAACTGCTACAACTAACAAAATATTTCGAGGAAGACACAAAAGAAACAATCCAATTTGATTATAGCAAATCACAACCATTTGGTATTCGCAGTGGCGTTAAGCAAGGCTGCGTCTTGACCACGACATTGTTCAGAATATTATTTACTCTGTTACTGAAGCATGCATTTGGTAACGCACATTGAAGAAATGCGTCTTCAGATTAGGTCGGATGATCGGCTGTTTAACATTGCAAGGCTCGTCCAAAATGAAGATCAGCGAGATCACGATAATGGATTTGTTTTTTGCAGCTGATAATGCGATTGTTAGCAAGAATTTCAAAGCTTGATAGATCACTTGTTCTAGGCGTGCACAGATTTTCGTCTCAACAAAACATATGTGGTGGGACAGGAAGTCGATGCTACGCCATTTCACGAGGCAGAGCGATCAGCAGCAGTTTTTCCCAATTATCAAGGTCAGTGCCGCAGTTTTTTAGTGAGGCTTTCAGAGTGTCTTTGTAACGTTTTATTTAGCCACCGCAAGTTCGCTTGCCTGACTTAAGCTCACCATAGAATGTTTTCTCTAAAAGCCGCTTCTTTGACATGCCGACAACTTGGCCAGTCCATCTAGGCTGCGATTTGCACAGATTTGTGTGAATGATTGTCATGCCAGCCTGCGAAAGAATTTCTACATCTGTGATCATATCTTGCCATTTTATGTTCAGCAGTTTTCTAAGGCAACCCAGATGGAAGTGGTCAAGCTTCTTCGCATGTCCACTGTACACAGTCCAGGTTTCATAGGCGTATAGAAGAGTTGGTAGGACGACTGCTGCCTTAAATTTGGTTATAAGCTTAATTCCTCTCCACTCTGAAGAGTGTGCTGTCAAGGTATACAAAGCGTTCCATCGACACTAATTTCTGGTCATTGATAGCGATAGATGGCCCACTGTGCTCAGATCTTTGGGCTGCTTGGTGTAGCACTTCAGTCTTACTGGTAGAATAGGTGAGACCAATGTTATTGCAAGCCGCTACAAACAGGTCTTCAGTATCTGAATTCGCATTAAGAACGCAGTAATCAGCAAAAAGAAGTTGAGAGTTAGAAAGTTAAAGTAAGCTCATATTTTTTTGGTCATCTGTTCTTCCTATTTGTGTTATGTACATTTGCATGTACATTATCATACAACTGTGTTAACACGTTTTAATTTCGATGCAAATTGGAAACGGTTACTGTTCAAAAATGTAACCCCTGTAAAACGATAGAAAAAAAGAAGCTTCATCAGAGCTGAAGATACTGACCTTCATATTGGACTTTCTTCATTGAATGTCATAAATTCGTTAATGAAATTAAGAACCCTGTTGTCTTCTGTGTTCTCAATATGATACATTTTTTCTGTGAACACTCACCCAAGGCACTCAGCTTATATCAAGATAATTGTCAAAATCAGCATCCTGCATTTAGAGCGTATCGTAACACAATTTGAACGTTGTTAACACTAGTTATTCTCAAAATCGTAGTTTAATTTCCGTGAATCCTCAGCCATATTGACCGACGGCCACTTTTAATGTCTATAAAATCTTTTTTGCATTTGTTGTCGATCATCCGACAAAGGGTATTGATCAACATCGTCAAATCAAGTCCATTTTTATGCTACTATCATTTCTTGCATTTGTTTTCATAGTTCAGTCAATAGCCAGCAAAAAGAAGAAATGTGAAAGGAGACACACCTGCGCACACCTGTTTTAATTTCAAATGAAGAAGACAGCTGACCTTCATATAGGACCCATCACTGCATATTCATATAAGTCTACTGATTGTAACATTTTCAAGCATGCCGTAGTGTCTGAGCAACTTCCACATAAACTATCCAAGTTGTCAAACGATTTTTCGTCGTCTGTAGAGCCCAAAAGAAATGTTAAATTCCACTTCAAACATTGATCTCAGAGTAACTCTCTTGCCTGTGAAGGACCTGTGTGCTATAAAGCCCGATTGTCTTATCTCAAATGTGAATCAATTGTTCCTTTCATTCTCTTAATTATGATCCTGCTCAGTCTCCACTCTGGCACAGATAGCATCTTAATACCTTCATGATTAATACATAGCTGTAGATTTCCATATTATACATTTGTATTATATTTATTTTCTCCCAGTCCAATGGCATTTGCTCGTTTACTCAAACTTTAACAATGAAACTAGAAATTGTAAGTGAAACTATTCGCATCTGGGCGCCTTGAGCATGTACGCTGAAAAATTGTCATGGTCCATGGCTTTACCGTTCTTTATTCACATGGGGTTCTCCTTATCTCCCCTCTCTCCATGGTTTCTCGCAATTTGTTTGTGTATCTGTATTTGCCGGTTGTTGATCCTGAGTGCATGGTTTATTTAAAAACTCTTGCAGTTGACGACGAGACTACTATGAGTGAAAAGTGGCATACTGGAAATAATTGTTAACATACTAGCACGGGTAAACCTACGAGGAGGCACCAACAGAAACAAAATAATCAACTTAATGTTATGTAGATAGCTTTTTGGAACTTGAGGAACAAGAAGCTTGAACTCGACAAGGCATTAGACAACCGCACTGTTTGACGTGACTCTCCTGCGAGAAACCACACATCGACACTGAGCAGAATTTGACAAGATACACTAGCTATGCTTGCGAGTACACTAACTACATACATCCGGAACGACATCCAGTTCATCCCACACATATACAAATTCATCGCACAGACATACATGAAGTCATCACATGGCACACCACATACAACATAAGCAGCCCGTCCCTCTCGCCCAACCTCCTCTCCCAGTCTACTTATTACATGCTTGGTTTGTAAGACACGGTATATAATATCAACTCATTTCGGTGACTGCTGTGGGAACTGGTCTCGTTAGGGCTGCACTGACAACACCAGTAGTTGAACATGAATCGAACTGATTGTCGTCCAGCCAACTTTCTTGTATTACAAGAATTACACCAACTCTTGTGCTCACCATTCTCAGTGAACCTGGCTTGTCTATCTGATCTTCTGATTTGACTGACTCTTGTTGCTTGTACATTTTTGACGACATTACAACTGATCATAAGCCTCTTTCAATGACCATAACAACACTCAAAAATCATATTTCAAACATTAAACACACTGGAACTTCCGAAATCCGAACTGGCGGTTATTGCAAGACAAGACGGACTATCTGTTTACAAACACAACCAACAGTGTTGAAACACTCAAAGAAGCGGTTACAAAAGCAAGCTCGGAAGCATATCACAATGTATTTCAGGGGTTGTCGGAGGTCACATAAACCATTCGGAAATAAAGAAATACGGAGTGCCATATACGATATAACGAATGAAGAACAACCGTAGAGACAACCTCATCGCAGAAAGAAAGGATGAAGTATAACAAAGCAAACACCAAAATAAAATTAACAATTAAGAAAGCCAAAAGTCAAAATGGGCGGAGATTTACACTAAATTATATCTTATGCACAATAAAATAGAACTTAGTCATTAGTTGAAACAGGATAACGAACCAAATGTCAGTGACAGACGGAGAACGAATAATCAGCGAAAACCATTTAGGTAAATTAATATTAAATATAGCTACATTTGATCAGCAAATAGAGCAGGAACACTTTACGCTACCTGAGGAATACAAAGAAAGCACCACAAGCCACTTATAGACCGGTGAGGTTAACGAGCATAGTCTGAAAAATAATCATAGCAAACATTGTAATACATTTAGACAAATTTATTCTAATCAGGAGTAGTCAGCATAGGTTTACAAAAGGGTACTTTAACACGTGTTTAACAAAACTATTATAATTTATGAAGGAAGGTGGTTACTAAAATGACAGATGGAAGAGAGCCAGTGGATGTTATTTATCTAGATTTTGCAAAGACCTTTGATAGAATACCTCACACGGAATAGATGGCGAAGTTGCCAAATCAATATACAATTGGTTAACGGGAAGAAGCCAGATAAATAAGGAGTACTCTGAGTGGAGTACCACAGGGCTCGGTTTTGGGATCAATTTTGTTATATATATATATTCTTTCTTTTTTTGTTCCTTCCGCTTATCCTTTTGTGCGCTTCAGCATCAGGTTATGAAGAGATCTAAAGAACGAGTCCGTCAGTGTGCCTCATGCACAGTAGCATTTACTGCCTCAGACATTTCTGTAATCCATCTTTTTCGTGGTCTGCCTTTGGCTTTGAATCCGTTGTTTTTAAATAACATTGCTTGTTGGAAAAGGGGGGGGGGGGGGTGGCTGTGTATTGATAGGCTTGTGACGTGGCCAAACCATTTTTGTTGCTGTCTTTCAATTTAGTCTAATACTGGTGTTGTTCCCACTAGTCTCCTGATGTCATCGTTTCCGATCATGTCTCTCCTTGTTACGCCCAATATTTTCACATGCATCTCATTTCTGTTGTTACGATGTAGCGTTTTTCATTTGATGTTGATGTCCAGTTTTGAAATTGGTAGCACAGTATCAGGATGAAAATCGTGTTGTATAAAGCTCTTTTAGTATTTATTTTCACGTGCTTGCAATTAAGTATTGCAGTAAATTGTCTAATGATCTGAGTTGCCTTATTGCATCTTTGTTGGATTTCCACTGTAATGCTTCCTGGTGCTGATAACGTGCCACCTAAGTATGTGGAGTCTTTCACCTGTTTGATTTTCTGTTTTTCAATGGCGATATTGATGTCGCATTCGTATTGCGGCGTTAGGTGAAATTCTTGGACCGCTGAACATTTGCTGCAAAACTGCCCGACATACGAGGATCAGAGAGAGCAGATGTGACCATCACCAGTGGCAACACTAGACAAGCTCTACGGCAGTGTCGACAGCCTCAGGATGACCGCTGCTTTTTTCGAAAAAATAAAGGTCGACGTCTGACAGCGTAAGAAGAAGAAGAAGTTTCTTTATCAATTGTCGGAGTGTAAAAATTCAATCTATACAGCTTTTTTTCTTTCTAAATTCTATTTGAGTATCGTCGAGCTGAGGTTCGATAATGTAGCGTAATCTTTTTTCCAAGATGTTACAAAACATTTTGACAGTGTGGCTCAATAAAGATATTGTTCTGTATTTTGCGCAGTCTATTTTGCTACCTTTCTTTTTTCATATTGGAATTATAATTGCATTTCTCTCTCTAATCTTCTGGCATTTCCTGTGTGGTCCATACTAGCCACTAGGTTATACAATCTATGTAGCCACATTATCCTTATCCCATTGGCTGTTTTAATTAATTCAATAGGAATTTTGTCAGACTCTGGACAAGTGTTGGGTAAAGCAGCTTGTAAAGTATATCTGATTTTTAAAAAAACACAAAAAAAAAACAAACTTTAAGCGAAGGCTCGACTTCATCGTCTCAGGTCTTCCCCATTTAGCTTGGTCTCTCTCGGCAGATGGGTACCCCACCTGTCGAGAGCATCGCACAAAGTACGAACTCCGTAGCTCCAGCAATATCTGATTTATGATAGTTTAATGTTTGATTTTAGCTCCATGCATACCGTTAACTGATCCCAGTTGTTGATACATTGAGAACTTCTTTAAAATATTGCTGCCATCTTTTCAGGATTAGTTGAGGGTCAGTAATTGCAATTCCATTGTTGTCGTTAATAATTTCTGTCTGAAAGTAATAATCATCTCTGCCTTTTTATATATATATATATATATATATATATATATATTATTTTAACAATCATAAAGGATTGCAGGGGACGGCGTGGCCTAGTGGTTAAGTGGCACGGCTCACAACCAGAAGGTGCTGGGTTCGATCCCCATCACAGCACCGGCCGTTACCTCGGGGAAGCAAACCCTTAGAAAATGCAGGAGGAAGCAGACCCTTACATAAAATGCATGCTGAAGTCGGATGCACTGGGCCGACAGGCGCAAAATAAAAACCACAGTGTAACGCACACACGCATTAGGGAATAAATAAATAAGGCGAACGCAAAAAAAAAAATAAAAAAAAAATATAGGATTGCAAAATTTGCGGATGACACACAACTTTACAGAAGTGTCTCATTTAAAGTATATGTCGATATATTTAGGTAGGATATAGATCAAACTCGGGAATGATCTAAGAGTTGGCAAATGGAGTTTAGTGTAGATACATGTAAAGTCATAAACATGGGTAGATCCAATGTGCAAGATAATTACATAATAGGAGAGAACAATGTTAGAATTATAGAGAAGGAAAAGGACCTATTGGTTATAATAGACAATACAAGTAAAGTAAGTGAGCAAGTCTAGGTAGCAGTGAAAAAGGCAAATGCAATATTAGGTATGATAACAAGAAATATGAAACAAAGGTGCAAGAAAGTGATAGTTAAACTGTCTAAAGCACAAGTTAGACCTAGATTAGATTACTGTGTTCATTTGTGGAGTCCATATTGCAGTGGTGATATAAATATGATGAAAAGGATACAAAGAAGAGCGCCAAAACTGATAGCAGAAAAATTCTGGAGAAAGTTAGAAATTAGATTTACTTTATTATGATAAAAGGCATATTAAAGAAATATTTTCGCAATATTTAAAACCTATCCAGATGTAGACATAAATGTCGACCACAATACTTTTATAAATAAAATGGCAATTAAGCTGGAAAAAAAAAGGATTTAAAAAAAACATATAGAGCATTAGAGCAGCCTAAAAATAAACAAAAATATCTTGTAGACGTAAAAAAAATACATATGATGAATGAATGAAGATGCTCTTTGTTCAGTACTGTGGACAGTCTTTTCTCTTGCATTGTCCGCTGACATGGATGACCTGCGCGGTGATTTGGATTAAAGTGATGAAGAAACTGCCTTTTGTCAGCCTCACTCTCTGGCCCCGAACAACGGTTGGCCAGTGGCAAGGTATTAATCGAGACGACTGCAGAAAGTACATTTTGCTGATTTTTCCTCAGGATTTACTCCTGAAGCCTTTCCCGTAAACGGGTATCCCGCTAGGTAGCAGAGGGGATGACATCTATTGTTGTGTGTCATGCCTGTCCCAGAACCACAAGAGGGTTTAGGGGCATCACTCAGCATGTTAGTGATGTGTTTGACATCTCTCTCGGGCCGTGGTCTAATCCATTATAGTAGTATCTAAATTTCAGTCACACAAAAATCAACACTATCTGTCGCCTGTGCGTCAATTTCGTGAAGTTCAGGCGTGTGCACTAGACCTTGAAAATACGACGTATGTTTAAGCGTAGGGCTAACTCATATAGTAGATGTCCAGGCCAAGATAATTGGAGGGAAGAATTACAAAGAAGAAAGAATTAACCAGCGCAAATAAAAAACGACACGTTTTCGTGATCTTAAGTCGTCGACTTGTGTAAATTTGAGGCAAATTCGTTGCCAGGCGGCATTCAAAATGAACTAAAGCACCAGAACAATGTAGACCCGCAGCCGGTAGGACGCTATCTTTGCAGCTCTTTACATAGCCTACTGACATATAGTATGGAGTAGTACATGTAGTATCCTCTTTTCCTTCATGTCTAATTATAGGTTGATGTGACCTTGGAGCAGCAACTCTGCCGAAGATGGACGTGGCACCGAAAGGTGCAAATATTGTAGTCAAGCTGTAACTAGTTACACAGCGCATTCCGTTCTACGGACTACATCCCACTACTTGCAAAGTTACTTTTCATGGCTTGGTAGCAGGAGAATGAGAACGAACGCAGAAGAAGAAGAAGAGTAGCAACTCTCAACTTAATTTTTGGTTTTCCTTTTCCTTCGGCGATGTCTCTTCACTGTCCTGTGTTGCATGAGTATTTTTTCGCAAAGCCTGATGTGGCTTTTCAGGTTACATTTCTAATTGAATCGGTGTGCAGGTATATCTTCCCAAGATGTCAGATCCATATCCAGAGCCTTCATGTCCCGCAACTATGCATCTTTAAACTCCAGATGTGGTCGGTCAACTGTTCTTTTACCACACTGCAGCTGTCCATAGAGAATATCTTTGGGGATACGACTGTCTTCCATGCGACGAATATGACCAAATCATCGCAGTCTTCGTTGGTGAAGGAGGGTGTACATACTTGAAAGACCGGTGCGAGTATTTACCTTCGAATTTGTTTCTCCATGAGATGCGAAAGATAAAACTCGTGCGCCGTAAGTGAAAGGTGTTAAACCTATGCTCTTGTTTGACATATGTTGTCCACGTTTCGCTGCCATATAGAAACGTGCGAACGAAACAGGCATTGTAGACCACGGACTTTGTCTTTGCTGTAAGTTTTGGGTTTTCCCAGACACGTGTTGTGAGACGAGAAAATATGGTAGCAGCTCAGCAAATGCTATTGCCGAATTCGGGATCTAGTGAGAGCTTATCATAGATTAGATACCCCAGGTAAGTGTACTGGTTGCCAGTTCATAGTTATCGATAGTGATGGTTGGGGTGGTTTCTACGTCTTGTCCCAGTACATTTGTTTTATTCAGGCTTATTGTGAGGCCAAAATCGTTGCACGGCTAGGCGATGCGATTTATCAATCTCTGAAGTTCATGTATACTGTGAGTGACAATTGCAGCGTCATCAGCAAATAACAGTAACTTCCATGAGCTTGGTTTTAGCATTGAGTCTCGCAAAATTAAACAAACGGCCATCTCATCTAGTGTGAAGGCAAATCCCTTCTGTTGCATTACCAAATGCGAGCTTCAGTAGCAGCGCAAAGAAGATTCCAAATAGTGTTGGGGTCAGGACACAGCCTTATTTAACGCCACATCGAACAGTAAATGAATGTGATGTATTACGGTCGATTTAGACTGTTCCTTTCATATCCTCATGAAATGGCACTATAAGCTGCAGCTGTCTGTTAGGACAGCCTATTTTTTTAAAGAGGATTTTGAAGAGTCCAGCCCTGCTAACGAAATCGAATGCTGATTGCAGTAATTTAAAATGTCTAACGATAAAGAGTTTACGAAAAGTATATATGAATGCAAGACGATATGACAAATGAAAAACAGAAAAAGATCAAAAACATTTCAGAATATAGGGTACCGAACAATTGGATATAGACAATGTTTCGAAATGCAGAAGTAAAGCGGATAAAGTCAAAATAAAGGTAATAGAAGAAATGGGAGGGGGAAAAAAAACCCACAGCCAAACAGCTGTACATGCAGAAATAAAACATTTCAAACAAGACACTGCTAGAGGAGGAGAATGCATTAAGAATAAGAATGGAGACATCTTACTAGATGAAAAAGATATATTATACAGGTTAACCGAACTGTTCAACGACAACATTTAGGACACATTCCATCACAGCTTAATAATGACATCCTTAAAACAATGGAAGAGAACGCAAAAATATTTAATTGGCAAAGGGAAAGAACCAGGAATAAATAGTCAATCAATCAAAACTCTTCAGCTATCTGCAGAATATAGATTCTCATCAAATGCTAGTCAAGTTTATCTGCCATGCACCATCCTTTCCAGATCTGTCCAAGTCGTTCCTGTCGCTTTTATTTTTGTATGCGTCTTTATATTGCCCAGTTTGACTACGGTCTAGGGCGGAATAGGCGCGCCTCCGCCAGTAGAAACTAGTGAGGCAAATACGAAAAATAAAAAATGTATCCTGTCCATAGTCAATCCTTATGAATCGGTTAATGATGGATACTCTATAGGATTTCGGTGTATACAAAATCACTGATTTGTGTAATCTTATCTCCAATACGGGATCTATACCGAGCGACCTGATTACATATGTCTTTAATAACACTATCAAAGAAGCCTAGTGAAACCAAACGTTTAGATTTTAGAGTAACCAGTCTCAATTACCAAACCATTAAGATAATGCTTAAAATATTAGAGAAGAGAATTAGACATAAAGTCGACAACATTATTTAGGATGAACAATTTGCATTTATACAGAACAGCGGAACAAAAGCTGCAACATTTTGTTTACTGACTCTAGCAAAAAAATATGAAGCAGTACAGTACGATAGTTATGTGTGCTTTATCGACTATAAAAAGGTTTTTGACAGAGTCCAGCATGAATAACTAATTACATGTATGGAAAATACAGGTATGGATAAAAAAAGACAAACGAATACTCCGTAACCTATGGTGGGAGAAATCTGACATTGTAATATCTGCTGGCTTTATTCACCATGTATAAATGTAAAATTAAAAGCAAGAGAAACAAGCGCGCTATTCCCTTGTCTGTTTAACATTTCCACAGAACATATTTTTCGACAGAAAGAGGACATATCAGGACTCATTATAGGTGAAATATCAATTTCATATTTCCATACACAGATCACACAGTTATGTTAGCCAGCAACAGATTCACGAGATCACAACAATTGACAGTGTGTGGGTATCACAATCTCGGATCTCGGATACTCGGAGTCTCTTCCCGACTCCACATCTGCCCATAGTGCCAAAGAGGTAAAGGAATTTACCGAAATATTTAAGAGGCTGCAATTGAGAAGGAAAGGAATAGATCTGATGTAAATGAGACGTCATTAGCACCGGCTAGTAGTAAAGAACTGTGATCCGCTTTATCAGGTCAGTTCAGGTCATCCCGTAACCGGTGAGATCGTTGGGGCACACATGAAGACATCCTCACAATGCCACGACACCCCTCTCTGTCAGATGCCGCTGCCTGTGACTCTTCTGGTCGGAGACTGGTCCATCCTTTTATGTTGTCCTCCCATCTCTGGGCCGGCCTCTTCGTCGTCTGCCATGCACCTTTCCGTGGAGGATTGGAGTTGCAAGACCATTTGATCTCGATTTGTGACCGTACCAAGTGAGTTTCCTTCTTTTGACAGTCGCCAAGAGGTCTTCGAAAGGCCCTATTGCTGTTGTAATTCTATCTCGTATTTCCTCATTTGTAACTCGATCTTTGTACGTGACGTTTAAAAGTCTTCGGAAACATCTCATCTTCAATACCTGTATCCTTCGTTGAAGGTCAGCTGTAACTGTCCATGTCTCACACGCATAGAGAAATATTGACAGGACCAGTGTACGCATTAATCTGATTTTCGTGCATAGTGCTAACCGTTTATCTTGCCAGATTTTGTTAAGCCGTGCAAGCGCCGCTTTTGTCTGCTATTCTGGCCAACACCTCACATTTTGATCCTTCATCCTGCCCATGGCGTTGTTGGTCATTAATTTTGTCTTTCCAGCGTTTATCTCCAAACCATAGCCAAGAGCTGTTTCATCGAGCCTTCTGACCCATTCCTGGAGATCTGCTTCTGAACCCGCCAACCGGTCGATATCATCTGCAAAACGAAGGTTGGTAATCGTCAGTCCCCTTATCTTGACAGTACCAACGTGACCTCCAAGTGCCTCACTCATAATTCCTTCAAGGAATATGTATGCTTTATAGCAGTGGGTTATTAAAAGACATAATTTTTTAATTTGCCTATAGGCAAGTTCAATTCTGAAAAATTTATGCTGATGCTCCATTGGCAAGAGTTAATAGTGAAAAATCATGAGCACATATTTATAGTTACATGCCATCTGTATCGATATATAATATAACATCTGCACAGATTTATAGTGTTACATCAACTGCATTAATTTATCAGTGGTGTATCCTAGCCCTTGAAACGGCGTATGCTACGTTCTTATAATTTAATACGCTATAAAATCAATGTTTCTAGAATTACTTTCACACAGTAAATGTTTATTGAAAATGTTTTTCTCAGAAGATTTTAAAATATTGTGTTTCATCAAATGGTTTCATCAAATAGCAAGAATTTAACTTAAAAATGTATAAAACACATTTCGTTTAGTTTAATGTAGTCAATGAATCAGCATTGCACATGGATACCCCATAAGTGCTTATGTTCTTCTCCAATTTTTGGAGAATCTCAGGCACAGTACACGAACTCTGTAGCTCCGGAGATGATCCCATAATAGATTGAATACATTTTTACCATAATTTTTTGCGATTTTTAGATTTTTTGCGATTGTATGTTTCTTTAACTATAAAACTGCATTAATGAGCAAAACACTTCCAATGAATCCAGCCGAGTGCTGGCGCACACATGACAATGGTTAGTAAATGCAAACACCATTACCAAACTGTGACTTCCTTCGTGTCAGCCTTCTATCACCCATATATAGGATTGTATGCTACATTTCTTGCCGCATGCAAGCTAAGACCCGATACTTATTTATCGTTTCTACTTCCCTACCCTTGAACACTTACTAACATACCAGTCAGCGGCTATTACGCCTAGCATCGTCTTAGGGCACCAACACATTTTACGAAAAATTGCAAATAAATGTATATTTTAATTAATTAATAACGAATACTCTCAAAACATACGATTAAAAATTAGGAGTTTAACTTGTACGTTCAGCGCACACCCAACATTATTTGAATATACGTCACTGATATTGATAATGCCTTGACATCTGCGTTGTTTTGTAAATGAGACGTCATTGGCGACAGGTAATAGAGGGAATTCATCTGCAATGATTTATAGATACATATATCTGCATCGATTATAGTCATTAATCGTCTGCACCGATTTATAGTTACAAATCATATGTATTGGTTTAGTAGAATGAAACATCATCTTCATCCATTTATAGTGAAACAACATCAGCCACATCCATTTATAGCTGCCAGTCATCTTCATAAATTTATAGTTACATGTCATTGGCTTCAATTTATATTAAGGTAATTTTTTTAATTCATGATAATACAACCAAACTGGTATATAGTAATAGATTAGCTGGTCACATTTATAGTGAGTGATACTTCATCTGTACGGATTTATAGTGAAAGATCACCTGTACTGATTTATAGTGATAAGCCTGCTGGAAATTGGGTGGCATTCCAATACAGTCAACATATATACATTCCGTTTGTTATGTCTGTGGTCCAGAAACTCTACCCCATGTCAATGGATAGATTCCTCGCTACTGTGATAAAATATGTGACCCACTTCGGCGGTCGTCTCTTCGAAACCGGTCCATCTTGTCTCAAACGCTCCCAGTACTGTCCATCGAAATTTAATCATTTCATGTGTCAGTTCCTTCAGTTTCACCACCTTCCCTAATATTCGCGCATTCCATGTGGCAATAGTAATATTGTCAAGTATTCGAATCTTCGGTCTGTTTCTCTTTCTGTTTCTAAGAATCGACGTCACTGCACTCCGGGCATACTCATCGGTGCCCAGTCTCTCTCATCAAATGGCGTAAGGTATGGATGCTGATGGTCCCTGTAGCTCGCTGGTTGTACACGCTCCTGCGCCGTCCTCTCATGCGTTTAATGTCGAAACGTTGCAGTCTGTGGATTGCTGCTTCGTCTATTGCGGTGTCCTCATCCAGCAGGCGGTCATTGATTGATTTTAAAATGTCACTTCTATCCATCACCAATGTGCCCATGATGGGAGCCCATGAAGCCAAGATGTCAGCTCTTTCATTGCCCTGAACCACGGTATGAGCAGAACAGTAGATCCAGGTCAGCGACTGGAGGTTTGAGACCTCAACAGCAGCTATCCACTCGTACCTAAGCCATCCCTTCTGTACTTTCTGAAGTACGGCTTGCGCGTCTGTCACGATGACTGCCTTTGTTATAGAAGTCTCAGATATCCATTTCAATGCTGAGGTCACTGCTTCCGTCTCCATTCTCATACTGAAGGTTGTTGACATGTATGCCCTACTGCGCTCAGCAACGACCTCTCCTCTCACTCTAACCAAGAAACCCCAGCCTGATGTCCCACTGCGCAAGACTGATCCGTCGGTGTATATGACAGCGTCACTTTCGTGGGTGTTATCAGTTATCAGCTAATTTACCTCGTGCTCTGCACTCTCGTTGTTCCGTTCTCTGTATTCCTTGCCTAAGGTTATGATAACTCTCTGGTACTCTATCATTCTATCACCAATGTCGACCCATTCTTCCCCTTTGGCTATCGTCTGAGCTGGAGTGACGTGTCCAATTGTTGTCTCAGCCTGTGCCATCCATGAGGACCCTCTCTTGATTCTTGATGTCTGAGATACTACTGGACGGGATCATCTCAACGGTATGATTGTCAAGTATAGAGATGGCTGGCGCATTTCGGATTGTTCTCAATTTCTTCTGTATTATTGATATGTCTTGGGCCGTTTTACACTTGGCGGAGCCCATCCCTATTCAGGAAGCTGACAGGGAGCTTGACCCCGAACAGGTCCATCCACATTTTGAATTTTTCTATGATCTCCATGTGTCACAAGTTGACTTTGATGTTTATGCTTTTCCATGTTATTTTTCTGCCTCGCTTTCATCTCGGCCTTTTACTTTTATTTGCTTTCCTAAATTTTGTGTTCGCCTTTATGTTAATTGTTACTGTTCGCCTTTATGTTAATTGTTACTGTTCGCCTTAACTGTTTAGTATCTGAATAATATTCTTAATTTCTCTCGAGTTGCGCGCTGTGCGGATTTGCAGTGCTAGAGGGTCGTTCTTCGTGTATTGGATTATATTTGTCCGTGTAGGCTTCGATGCAACTATCTCTCTGGCCATGAAAATGAATACCACAGCGCATAGTACCGAAACTGCGAACTTGACCTTTGACCTGACCTAGCCTAGAACTGTGACCCGTGTCCAAGATCTGGAACGGTCAGAGGTCAGTTTGTAATTGGATTGTAATACAACTTTCATTTCGACAGAAACCCATCAAGCGCACGTTCGGGCACAAATTCAATTGAAAAAAATGCACACAAAACACATCGCTTCACTATGTTTTCCTATGGGAATCTGAAACATTGCAATGGTAGACATAAAGATCAGAGAAAAAAACATGATTCGGGCGATAATCAGATCAACAGCCATCTTGACACTCGACATGACAGCACATATCATGCTAAAAAGCTCTGGAGGCCAGCACACAACCCTATTTGACTCACTTTATAATTGGGACGACTGCAGTTCGTATTTGTTTAGTACACCAGCCGACATGTCATCACGACGCTGACAGACAACTCTGATGAATATCCCGAGGCAGCCGAATTTCGTCATGTTTTTCAGTGCTTTTCGCCAATGTTGATTTTGTCAAAGGCTCTCATCTGGTCCACAAAAGCCGTGTACAAATCACGATGCTGGTTCTGGCATTTCTCTTCGATTTGACGAGTTTCCAACAATATCATGTCAAATGTCCTGCGACATTTTTCCAGCAAGGAGATCCCCACTGTGGCTTTCACAAGATTAATTAGCGATTACCCTTGTGGATAATGGTGTTATCTATCAGTAGAATCTGCAGTACGTGACCTGCATCCCAAGTTGAGCGAAAGAGGTCTGTTAGATGTGTAGCTGCACAGGGCCTCCTACTGTGTAAACCAGTAGGAACAGCATCTGGACCAAGGGCTTTGCCGCTGGAAATTCGGCTGATTGCTTCAAAGATTTCATCGGTAAGGATGGGGGGTGGGGGGTGGGGGAGGGTGGGTGGAGTGGTGGGGCGGTTAGGGTGATATAGAGCCTCTTGTTGATAGTAACCCGAGGCAGGCATTTTACGGCATTTTGCTGATTATGGATTGACAGTTTCAGATAGCAGGGAAGTGCACTGACTAGCTCTCCAGAATATATTGATATCCACACAAGTCACTCACAAATTAAAAATGAGAGCGAGAAGTTGTTTCGTCTTTTCTGTTTGTCGTAGAAAGAAGGACACTGAGCAGAGGATTGGAGAAGACAATTTATGCATTTGAAATGTGAATATAAAGAAAAATGTCTCGTACGTCATGGAAAGAAGAGACAAGAGATAATTAGGGTACAAAGACAATTGATGAACAGTTATTCTACAGTTATGATAAGGCAAGCAGAGGACAGAAGTGCTAGTGGTAAAGAACACTGTAAGTGGGAAAGTAGCATCAAATGATAGAGAGACAAAAGCCTGGTAAATTGTACCATCAATGCAAGATACAGGGAACTTTGGAGATCCACATGTGCAGATGACATAATCTGAACTAAATGAAAAGAAAATCCTCATTGAGCTAGCGATCCAGAAGAAGATACATGATTTGTTCGCTTGTAAAAGTCTTATAAGGATTACCACAATGTACATCTTCGAGCTTTACTCATTTCAGGATCTACATTAAAGCCCCCAAAAACTCATCTCTGGTGATTGCCTGGCAGTGTGGCTGAGTCGCGAAGATATTTAAAGTAGTCCATGAAAGCTAAATGAAACCTAAACCGAATACATAGCTATTGCCAAATGTGGAACTGAAGCCGAATTGTTAAAACGTAGTCGGTACCATCTTATCAGAGAGCCAAACATTTGCCAAATAAAATAATTTAATTTCGAGACCAGAAAAAAACACCAAATGATAAGAAAGGAAGATCGCACATGTCTTGAAGAAACGATTCACCGACAACTTTGTTTAAATCATCACATTCAGAATCTGAAGCAAAAAGCAGTGCGACGAAACTTGACTGGCACATAATGGGGAAGACATATGTCCGCATTTGTGAGGATCCTACCAAGATCAGTCACCTCCATGTGTGCAAATTTGCAAGTGTACACATTAAAAAGTAGAGGAGAGAGAGAAGAGCCCTGAGGCAGTCCCGCCGCTAAAGTTCTGTTCTTATGACGTCCAGAAACCGTACTTTAGAGCGCTGCTTCTTGACATAAACACCGTTGCAATCCAACGGACGATCCGAAGGTTAATATTGTAGTCTACTAATAGGTCGATTAGTTTGCCGTAGTTGACCCTATTATAGGCATATTCCAGGTCGATCGTTGCGACGACAGTTTCCTCTTTTTTCTGGAGGCCCTCATATATATCGAATGCCAAGACAGCTACGTTGGTGGCCGTTTCTCTGCCATGTCTGTATGCGCATAGGGTGTCTGGATATTGACCTGTTTTCCAGCTCAGTGGCAACGTGTCTAGCAATGATTCTCTCCAGCACCTTACCGTACACATTCTGTTGTGTGATGATGTGTACGTTTATACCAGAAGCGGTCTGATGGAGAGAGAGAGAGAGAGAGAGAGAAAGAGAGAGAGAGAGAGAGAGAGAGAGAGAGAAAGACTGAGAGAGAGCATGGCATGAAATACCTGGGTATCACATTCGACAGAAGCTTCTCTTTCAATAAACATGTTGACAATGTGATTCTGAAAGCAAAGAGGGGTATCAATGCAATCAAAATTATGGCGGCCACAGACATGCAACAATGGACTCTCTTCCTGTTGATAAAAGCACTGTTTTTTAGGTCCTGGACTACGGTCTTGGGTTGTTCACACTATCACAGACACAGATAGATTGGAGAGATTCGAAAACGAACCCATGCGAGCAGTTCTGGGATGAACTAGAGATACCTTCATTGCTGCCATGAGATTCCTGCTTGATTTGCCAAGCATCAAGGGATAACATCAAGTAACGCAGGTAAAGGCATACGCCAACGTTGCCAACAATGAACACCACCCTTTGCACCAAGGCTTGGATATACTCAAGGGCAGATGCATTAAGCGAGGAATGTCGTGGATGACAGAGGCGGAAGACTCGCTGATGAGGACTTGTGCATTGGAAGAAGTGGGAAAAGGTAGTGAATGGGTAGAAGTGGACAACGAGAGCTACTGACAAGGATGGTGATACAACTAAACAGAGAGTGTCGCGAGTGTGGCGGCATTAGGACATAAACTTCAATACAGGAGCTTATTTAGCAACACGACCACAATACCCAAATCTGCACTCAGATGGCTCAGCTGGCAGAGATGCAAAGAAGTGCGGTTGGGGTTTTGTCGGATACCAAAATGTCAAGGATGAGGTGGAGAATTCAGCTGCCTACTCCACTGTCACATCGAGTATGAGGATGGAGATTGAGGCGGTAACAACGGTCCTGACTTGGTTTGTGACGCAATCGGGGACACACGTAGCGACACTGTCAGACTCGCAGGGCATATATACGCCGTAAGATATTAACGTGCATGATAAGAAGAGAGTAGGCCTCTCTTCTGAACAACTTTGGTTTATAAGATGGCACACATATCTACTGCCCGGGACATGGAGACAAATGGGGCAACGAAAGAGCTTATGCAGGTGCGGGACGAGCTGTGGGATACGACGCGGTAATGACGAGAGGCAGGGTTGAGTTGATAAGGGCAGTCATGAACAGTCTACAGAATGATGAAGAGACAGAGGGTCGCGAAAATGCATATATGCAGAGGATGATAGATTTGGGAGTGACTAGGGGAGAGGGGAGAAAGTTTGTTCTGCCTGGAAAGATCCGAAGAACACGAAATCAACACCTGACTGGGACTCTGAGTATATAACGCTTTGCTGGCTGCTTGGACGGAAAACGGAGCACTTATGGGAATGTCCCCTGTGTGATAATGTTGGTTCCTATAATCAAGAATCTAATAAGGCAATGAGGTCAACACCAACGGCGGTTTGTGAAATGAACACAAATGTAAAACCCCTTGAGATGCGAACGGATAGCACTGTTGAGAAAGTTTGTGTAGCAGAATAAAACGGGAACATATCACCAGTCGATTTGCAGAAAACTGACAATTGAGATTCAGAATTGAGGAGAAAGAAGATAAGAGTTATAGTCAGTGGTAAAAGACGTACCACCAGAACTATTCCTTAAAACACCAGAAATATGGACAAAACTGCTAGATGACACAACCATAGTTTAAGATCCACGTTTTCTCGTGTGGGGAGAGCAACAACTTTTGATGCATATTCTGATGAATAAATTGCTCTATATACTGATGAATCAGTAAAAAAAGCCAACATCAATGCAGGTTGTCATATATATATATATATATAGTTTACCCTGACATATCTTCTGATGCATTGGTTGATATGTGAGTAGAAGTCTACTCCAACTATTAAATTGAAATAACTGCATTTGAAGCCGCTTTGTGCCACATGAAGACGGTTTTATATGCCTTTTATTTCAAAGGCCCACACCACTGATATTGTTAAAGACTCGATGTTCGTCCTTAAAGCTTTAGATTGCTAGACATTATGACATGATCTTATCCAAATAGCCACATACGCCGATCACATTATCTCTTTCTATGTCGTCAAAATAGTTATGCAATGAATCCATGGACACTCAAACAAACATGACAAGGACAAGGCAAACAGACTAGCGAAGAAAGGATCTAGACAAGAACAGCCGCAGAGCAACACCTATATAAACAGCGATACCACTCATAAGAACAGTAATCAAGGAAATGTGACTGAACAGATGGACCATGTGAAGCACAGGGAGAAATGTCTACATATATATGGTAAGTACCACTCTAAAAGGAGGGAACAGAATATGATTCCCTCCTTTCAATGGGCATCCCACTTAAGAAGCACCTGAAAAAATCCAACAATAGCACACTCCATAGTGCAAGTTGTGGACACACAACCGCTGATTATCATCTCATTGAATGACCGTCGCTAAACGATGTTAAGAAAATGCTTCTTACTTGGGGCAAAATAAATGGAACACTTTTCATGGTACTATACAATAACTGCCAAGCAGGTGTATTGAGCCGAGAGTTGAGAGCTTGGATGCTGCTGGATAACAACAACATAACAACAACATATATACGGACGGTTATTTCTGCAGGATACATTTCATGTTTATTAAACGTTTTCTATAGTTTTAATTTCCAAGTAAAATTGTATTTGTGTTTTATTATAGTATTTCAAGTTTACTTAATTATGTAAAACATGAACGAACTAACTAATCCAAATGAAAAAACCACAATACATTTCCGTGGACACAAGTTGTAAATTGTTAACTAGTGTGAATTCCATTCAAATCCATGGCCAGGCCGCATCTATAATGAAACACAACAAGAATTAGAATGTAATGTATACCACATTACATGTATATACCAGTCATGATAATCGCGACATTACGATGGCTGACGACAGTGAAGCACTCGTTAGTTGGCAATGCCGCATCTACTACGTCATTCAATGTGGTTCTGCTGCTGATATCTGTGTTGAAAATTTGGTCCTTTAGAGAGACTGTCAATGTTCTTCGCTCTATTACCCTTTGAGTGACTCGGAGCAACTATGCATCTGCTGTTCATAGGTTCCATTCTTTGCAGTCATAGATCAGAATTTGGGGTAACCATGCTGCTAAAGATCAGAAAGAAAGAGGGTTATGCTTACTATGTGGTAATCTGTCATCCTATCAGCAGTGTGGACACACTCTTTTCTATCACCATCACCTCGACCTTTCCTAATGACACAATTTGAGTGGCATTAAATGTGAACGACCCACACTCCTCCACCCAACCACCCGAAATAAAAAAAAAACGCAGGCATGTTCTACTATGGCGCAGTCGTTGGATCGTTAACTTGCAGTCTTGCGGCCCGTGATCCCAAAACATTTTTTTTTTTTGGGCGACCTTTGGACATCTAACTTGCATCTCATATTGGTTTGAAGTTGAGACTTTTAATTGATTCTGGAGGTGACAGATACTTGAATGCGTCATAGTCTGAACTAACGTCACCAAATAGAATTGCAGTTCATGTATACGTTTTCACATTAGCAAACAAAGTTAAGTATACGTATGAATTAAATAAAGACACATACAAGCCATTGAATAACAATAGCCACCAAAAAAAATTTGCTCTGGCTATCGTACATGTCGCTATCGATTATCCCCGTCCTGAAATAGTACAGGCCGATGTGGCTTTAAAGCCTGCAAATTATGATTTTAGTTTTTACGAAACACACTGTTTAATTTAAAAAAGAATATATTGTGACAATGGCGCCGAGAACATAGATTTGAAAAGAACAAGTGAGAACATAGACTAATGGACAACTGTTATGATTTTGTTCAAATTACTTAAATTGTTTCTCAAATTCGTTGGTGTCGGGAAGTAAGATTTTCTACACATATATAAATCTAAACTTTATTACAAGCAGAGTAGCGCTTGTCTATATGTAGATTGAAAGAAATGTGTAAGTTGTTCTACGGAAATAAATCGAAGCTGCTTTGGTACTGAAGGTAAAAAGTTGATAAAACATATACAGGTTTTGTTTCAGTTACACCTAAATATTGCATTTAAAAAAAAAAACCTATGTTAGGGTCGTAAGGAATGCTTCAAGGACAAAGAACAAGACAAATTAAACCATCTAATGAATCACACCAATAACATATAACTTAGACAACCAAAAATGCAATTTGCATTTTGCAGCAATGAAACAGGAGGAGGAATGGTGAGAAATGTCTCACACATATTTTATAATTTCAAATTAAGAACCTTAAATCACGGTACACGGCCACTGGCTAAATTCCAAGTAGCAAGGGTCAACGCATTTTATTAGCTCATGCAGGAAGATACGAAAATGGATTTATAAGTTGCGTATAACTTCTTTTCCAAGCACAGTCCACTGATTGTGGGGCTTACCAGCCTGAAATAAATGTAGATATTTTCAGAAATTGTTTGCGAAACACACTTCTTGCCACTCTGAATAGGCCGTCATGTCTTGTAATGGACATTGCATCTAATGCTGACATTGACTAGGAAGACCAAGACGTTTTTAATTGACTTCTCTTTGAGTATCACCGCACCATTCACACCTTAACCCCATAGAACTTATGGGTTGCATTTTATCTAGCCCTTAGCGGTGATTAAATCTTCTCGAGTCGTCAGAATCACAAGATTGCAGTTCACATGGTAATCTCTGTTGCTGTCACCTCTACCAATTGAATCAAAATACATTAAGAACTACATCTTTATGAATACAAATTTTGTTACTGCGTCCAAAGAAAGTACATCAACTGATGAAGACTGCAATAAGAACAATTCAATGCCATTACTGTCAAAGGTTCTGCAATATTCGCGTCATGAAACCCGACGATGTTTTTCAGCGGTATGAGAAGATAATGGTCTTACATTTATTTTTTTTTGGGGGGGGGGGGGGGGGGGGAGGAGGTCTGTGAATTAGTTAAACTTGAAATCTTAAGGTCGTAAA
This sequence comes from Ariolimax columbianus, assembly GCA_036924085.1. Taxonomy (NCBI): domain Eukaryota; kingdom Metazoa; phylum Mollusca; class Gastropoda; order Stylommatophora; family Arionidae; genus Ariolimax; species Ariolimax columbianus. Next base: position 54,958,007 of record JAVGWX010000010.1, on the reverse strand, counting down.
AAATACAATGACTTAAAAGTATAGTAGTTTTTGAGAAAATTTAGCAAGAACGTGTTCAACAATTTTGGAACGAACAGAATATCAATTCTTGCTGAAAGTAACATACAATGTTACTTATAACCTTTAAAATACATTTTAAGGCATTTCAACAAATATGTCTTTATCAAGGATAGTACAAACGAAAATGGAACAAAAATGTTGCGAAATAAGCAACCTTTATTTTTCATCATCTTTACTTCTCATTTTCTTGGCCACATTTATGTTTAACTTAACTGCGTTTTGTGTGCTGTTTTGGGTTCTGCAGTTCTCGATAAAGGTCTTAAGTAACATATTATTTTAGCACATTTTAAAAATGAAACATAACTGTGAACATAGCATTTTTATAATACATATAATATGTTCCTTAAGCACGTGGGTATCCAAACAGCGGCACGAGGACCACATTCGGCTCGCCAGAACAATTTATCAAGCATGTCGCGAGATTTTTGTTTTGAAACAACACAATTTTTCCTTCATTATTTCTTGACCATGCAGTGTAGTTAATATGTCGAGTTATTATGTGTTCGGCCACCTAATGAGAATTCATCCTGAAAAAATTACCCCTATAACGCACATTGTTCAGGCTTTCGCAACCGTGGCAGACCGACAACTAGATGGATAGGAAATGTTGCGGATATTCTAAATCGTTATGAGATGATGACGCGTCTTCAGCGACGCATATGGCCCTGGACAGAAAACTACAGCTCCTCATGACGCCTAACGGCATAAGCGGGTAAGACAATATGTCCGCTTCCTATATGCCACCAAGCCAGAGTTTTCTCGGAAACGTGGATGCTCATCTTTAGTCGTAGGGACCATGTTGCGTTAGACCTCTAACCAATGTGCAAAAGACAGGTTGTACCACTCCCTATACTCAACAACGCATACTTTCTGTTTGTGCAAAGAAAAATTAAGAAAATGAAGCATAATCACAGCAAGTTTGGAAGTAGTTTCTGTTTTAGTTAAAAGTAAAACGAATCTATCTATCTATCTTCAAACTAAGGTGGCAAATTTATTTTAGGAAAAAGCAAATGTGTTCCAAATTATCAGTCTTGCCCTAAACACAATTGCTAGTAAAATAGGGGATATTGGAAGCAATATTGTGGACAAGACGAAACGTTTTCATTCACTCTGGATAAATAGACTGATGTATGCGACACTTCATATCTTCTAATATGTATCCTTGACGTAGATATTAAAGTTAATGTCACACAAGAGTTTAGCATCAAAGCATAGCATGCGGATCACAGCAACTGGTGATGACGTCCTCAAATATTTACAAACAACTGCGACTGAATATAATCTGCAGTAAAATAAACAGCTGTACGTAACAATCGATGGAGAAAAGTAGATGTCTAGATGAAGAAACTTTTGGTTTGGCAAATTACCAATGGTTATCAGGTTGACGGATTTTCTGTAATGCATTATCAATCAACAGACATTATGTGGGAAATATGTAGATATGTCTTGCGTCTTGAAATCTTTTGTTAGTTAGTTTTCTTTTCACTTGTGCCGTTGATCATCATGTGGAGTCGTCTATCTTGCACCAAGTGCGTTGCGTGGGTCAAATGTGAGCCCTTGTTGCACATTCACTCTAATGTCATCTATCCACTGGCCTCGTACCCCCTTCCCTTGCCCTGTAGATAGATCTACCAGCACTATAAGCCATCAGTGGAAGTTGATGAGGGTGCATTCTCATGAACTGACCAAATAAACTTATTTTCTGCCTGGAAATGTATTCGACACATGACGTTAGTGCGGACCATACTTCGAATGTCGTCGTTCCGCATTCTGTCTCTCTTAGTAACACCGATGACCTTCCTGAAACACTTCATTTCACAAGTCGAAATCCTGCTCTCACACGCCTTGGATAAAGACCCTGTTTGACACTGGTAGCACAGATTCGGCATAAATATACTGTTTATCAACTGTTGCTTTGTTGCCAAACTAATCCTCCGGTGTCTAAGCCATAAAGCCAGCTGATGCTTTTTAACACATAGTCTTAATTTCCATGTGGATCCTACCGTCTGCCAAAAAATATTGAACAAATACTTGAACTCATGGACCTGTTGAAGAGCAATATCATTTACATTTATCTTGAGTGGCTCAGGTGTTCTACTGATCATCATAGTTTTTGTTTTGGTTTAGCTAATTCGCATATTGTGTTTAGCACAGGTAGCTGCAAGTGCGTTCATGTGGTTTTGCAGTTTGTGATCGTCGTACAGCAATCACTGATCAACTGCAAAGATCAATTCGTGTATTGAGTTCTGTTTTGCTTCAGACGTCTCAACCTGACCAGTTTCTGATGCAATTTTGTCCATGTAGATGTTAAACAACAGAGGAAAAAGCACACACCATTGTCTCACGCCGGAAGTAATTTCAAAAGCATATGTGACACCATCAGTCGTACTGACGACGTTTGTACTCGAACGATACAGTGCTCTGACAATATCAAGAAGCTGGCCTTGTACACCATAATCTTATAGTATCTTTCAAAGTTTAATCATGTCTACTCTATCAAACGCTTTTTTCCTGATAAATGAAAGCAATACATATTTTCGTTGGATCTTTCGCTTATTTGCCTTAATGTGAACAAGGCGTCAGTGCATTTCATACCTTGGCGGAATGCAAACTGAGCTCTGGATAGTTGAGGTTCAACAATAGGTCGTATTCTTTATTCCAGGATTTTGACATACATTTTACCAGTCTGGCTAAGTAGCGATATGCCTCTGCACATGTCACAGTTTATTTTGTTGTCCTTTTTCTTCCAAATTGGAACAATTATAGCTTGCTGCCAGTTATCTGGCACGCGTCTGTCTTTTGATGCCTTTGTGAGGAGTCTATGTAGCCAGAGCAACCCTGTTTCCCCACTTGCATGAATCGCTTCCGCTGTTACGCCGTCATTGCCTGGTGACTTATTCTTGGGACTATTTTTTATAACTCTCTCTTTTTCTTTAATCATTATGTCGGGGTTTCGGTATGATCGGGTTGCATGGTAGAAAAACTGAATCCGCTTTGGAGGTAGTTTTCGTTTCAAAGGTAACAACTTTTAGATCTAACGGGCTAAATCATAGCCAGTTTAGTAAATTACGAAAGGAAACTGATTCTGATTTTCTTGATTTGCCTTATTTAATAGTAGATCGAAAGGTTTTATCAAGAAATGACATTTATTTATTTATCTCAGAAAAGAATTAACATCAACCACTTTTAATCAAACACTGACTGGATTTGGAAATTACGTGACCGGTAATGGGAATACATTGATTGTAAACCTGGAGTTGCGAGCATAAATAAAAATGTGTTTGTGATCTGCACAGACTTGATGAAGTAGGAATTTCGTCTTCCTGCGCGACAACATTTTGATAGTATGCATTGTTCACAACAAGACATGGCGTTCTATCCAGAATGTGAAGACGTGTACTCTCTAACCAATTCCTGAAAATATCTGTATTTATTTCCCTGTGGTAGTCCTTACCATCTGTGGACTCTGCTGGGAAAAGAAGTTATGTGCCCCTTATAAGATCATTTTCTTTGTTACCTGCATGAGCTATTACAATGTGCTGACCCTTGTCACTTCGAATTTCCATTCTCTTGTTTCCGTCCAGTGATTGCAATTCTTTCTCATAGTATATGTATAATGAACATGTACCCACGATTCGTCCAAAAATACTGTTTCGTAGCATGCCATTCTGCGCTCACGATCTGCAAAAGGTATTTGCATCGCGCGGCAACGAGGAGCAGTTTTTCACAAACTACGTTCCTGCCACTCACAGATTTCCGAAAAGTGAAACCGCCGCACATAACAACTATCCATAAATGGGTTTTTGACATATCGAATTTGCAGCTGAACCTTTGGTTTACGAAGTGTATCAAGTTTATTTTCCCAAAACGTTTTCACAATCTCACTTTTTGTCGAAGTCATCGGATTTCCTTTTCCTGCATCGTTTAAATGTATTATTTACAGATTTCAAGTCATGTTTTATCCAATTTGGGGAAAGGGGGGGGGGGTGGGGGTGGGGGGGGGGATGGGAGAGGTGGAATGAGGGGACAGAAGAGAGAAAGATATTATATCTATGTCTAGATAATGTTGTGTTCTCTTCTTAAGATCTTGCATGTCGTGATATAAACGTCTCCTTCTGGCTATTCTGCCGAATTAACTATACAATAGTACAGTCACCTTCTGCATCGTCATGAATTTGCACTTCAAATTATTTACTAAATTGATAAGCCTGTTCCTCGTTCAACCGCTCTTAAAGGAAAACAAATGACCTGCAGATACGCCACATCCATGGGTGCAAAAGAAGTGGAAACGATTCTCCTGAATTGTTTTTTACGAAATTCCAGATTTCTAAATACACATAACTCCACTTTTGGAGACAATAGTACATATTCAACGGATTAGGATGTTAGTCCATTCATCGCGGTGAACCAAACCGTGTCCATACACACAAGTCTATAACAAGTTTGATGCATCTACGAACATCAGCGATTGCCCTGTGCCTTTCCGCAGCGGAATATGTAGCTCCAGTCTGGAAAAACTCCGCCCATACAAAACAAGTTGATACAGCAGTGAACGAGATGGGCAGGATAGTGTCGGGGTGCCTTAAACCTACTCCCACAAACAAAATATATCTCCTAATTCGCATTGCACCACCTGATATAAGAAGAGGTGTAGCTGCGGAAATCGAACGAGGGAAACATGAAAACGACCCTAGACACTCGATGTTTGGCCATCAGGAACAAGCCACAAGACTTAAATCAAGACACAGTTTCTTAAAATCGACAGAGACCATCCCGACAAGCCCGGAAGGTCGACGCATCGAAAGGTGGCGCGAAACAATGCAGGATCCATAGATAGAGCTCAAAGAAGAGGTTGCGCCTGGACACCACCTGCCCTACGCTGTGTGGAACGCAATGAACAGACTTCGAACTGGTGTCTCAAGATGCAGAGTGAACTTGAAGAAATGGGGATACTCAGATGTCGACACATGTGAATGCGGCGCAATTCAGGATCAAGATCATCTGATGTCCTGCCCCAACCTCCCTCAAACCTGGGACATGTACGACATGATGGAGGCGAACAAGGCAGTTCAAGTTGCTGAATACTGGACGAATGCTGTGTGACATGGTGTTTGGACATGCAAAGTAAGTAAGTACTGGTGCATGCTTTCTTACATAGTCATATCTGAGCTAAAGTATCATAGCTCAATCTTTCAATTTCTTTTCTCCTATTGGTGATTGTTGTGGTACATTATCAGCACCGTCCGCCATTAACCTTACATTACATTCCAGCGGGATTGACACAGCATATCATGTTGAATACATCATAAATGAACATTAAATAAAAGAACAGCAAAGTTTGAACAGGTTTATCAAAGCAGCTGAGATAAGAGGCAGCATAATCAAATAAAAAACAAACCTTTTTCAATCAAAAAAGTATTATGACTGCTCTTTTAAAAGAAGGCAGATAATGCCAGCGTGACGGATTGAGCAGATATACAGGCAGAATGTCAAAGGTACTACTCTGCCCACTTTGCATCAAAGGCGATAGTCACCAAATTGCCACTCACAGTCAAATCTGTGCCGGTTAAAAAAAAACGAATCAGATGAGGTGGTACATGCAAAAACAAGATACTTTAAAAAACTAAAACCAAGGAAAGCCACGGGACAAGACCTACTCACACATGATAAACAGCGGATGAACAACGGATATATCTCTCTTCTATAGACCGATTACTATACCGATACGACTTTATCGCCCAACAAGGTGATACAGTCTCTTCAAAGCTTTTCACAGCCGCCCTTTAGGAGGTTTTTAAAACAACCTTTGCTGGGGAGATAGAGGTAAACATAGACAGAGAAATGGTTACTCATCTCAGGTTTGTTTACGGTATAGTTATTCTTAGCCACAGCGTTAAAATATCGGAGAAAGACCTGAATGAACTCAGCAGAGCAAACGTTGTCGTTGGCCTTCAAATCAATATATAGAAATCCCAGTTCATGCTCAGCGCCTTCTGCTCAAATTGAGAAATGCACCTTGTAGATTATACCGTCGGAAACGTAAATTTATATACTCGTATCTACTTTGGCCAAGAGATCACTAACAACTGTACTGAACCCATACTGCAACAGATGCGAAACGACAGCCCTGGAGCCCATGCCTTCAACAGCGTGGTTACTCCAGCCACGGTATATGAGTGCGAAGTGTGGAACTTACCGAAAGCCGATGCAGATAGACATCGCGTTACACAACGAGCAATGGAGCGATGAACATTGAAGATCTCCCTCCGAGCTCAAATCCACAAAGTAGAAATGATACGTCGTACTTCCTTCACCTTCACCTTCCTTATAGATTTCGCGTGAGGTAGGCAGTGAGAGACCCAAACAGACGTACGAAAAGAAAATGGAAGCCAAGAACAGGGAAAGCTTTTTTTAGATTTGCCCTGTCATGCTCAAGCCCAGCCAGCTAAGCCGGAAATTCGTCATTAGGCTACCACGACGGCAAATGTGCTGAGTGGTGTGGACCGAATAGATCACGGCAAGGCACTTGAGCAGCCGTGGTCATCCACTGCACCCAAGTTCATATCCAATCGTCCTGACTTGTCTTGCCACTGGTTAAAGTTGGACCCAGGCGAAAGAGTGAGGTCGACGAACTGCCCAACCCTCCTCTCTTAAATTAAATTAATCTCGCAAGGCGTTCTCTTTTCATTTATCCAGTACTAACACTGCCGAGTCCTGTGACGACCGGCGAAGCGGAGAGCGAAATTTCGCTGACAAGCTAAACTACAGTCTGACAGCTGCGCTAGTTGCGGGACTCCTGGTTGAGCAATAAAGCGGATGAGAGACAAGGATTTGCTGACAATCAATGCGAACTTTCCATGATTTCACTGCCTGCGAGTATGCAGATCCTAAATCGGAATGGTCAGCCATCTCCGCACCCATCCACAACCCGGAAGTACAGAATACTCGACTGGAAGAGCTGGCTAAAATGAAAAAAGAAAAGGTCTTCATCACTTGTGATGGACGAACAACAGATGTCGCGCTGTTACGAAAATACAGATGTGCCGGCCATGCGGTGCGCATGTCGGATAACAGTTGGACACATAGAGTGACGTCCTTGTGGCCCTACAACTTAAGACGTCCTCGCGCGAGTGACCGAGGTTGAGGTGGAGAGATGGCTTGAAGGAGGTCCTGGGTCCAATATGGAACACTAGAGCAAGAGAGCAAAATGAATTTACTCAACATGGAATCAGACACACGTGCATGATTGAATACCAAGATTGAGAGATTTAGAGATTATATTATCTTTTATATATTATCTTTTGTGCGCCCTGGAAAGGGCGTGAAGTGGCGGGTTGCAGCTGCTTTCCTGACATTTCAAGCCTGCTGATGAAAGTGAACCTGGGTCCTCCAGGCGGATGTGCTATGATTTGCTCCACACGTGTGTCGCTCACTACTGCGGTGATGATCACGTCGATGCGAAACGTCGTTAGCCAGTCTGTCATAAAACATCATGGTTTCTGGGAGAACTACGTGGAAGTGAGGTAGAAATCTTGACCAGTATAATGGGTATCTACCACCTAATTATGATCTCCTTATTTATCTATCACTGGAGAGATGTATAGCGAGATACGGAACACGTCAACAGGTATATAAACCTGCCATTAGGATTAATACGTTATAATTTGTGATAGTACAGCGCTGCCGAAATGTTAAATAGTGTTAGTGATACTAGTTAAATGCATAATACTATCTTGGATAAAAAAATGCTGAGGATCAGACAATACAAAAATGGTATTTACCAAATGAGCACAACAATTGCGCACGATAATAATTTATATTGTACTTTGTGGGTTTATCGTTATTTAAGACCAGTGCAGATCATGCACTGATTCATTGCACATAATTTTGTCTTAAGATTTAGTTGCTATTTTTCTACTATGAGGTGTGGAAGTCTTCTGTTCTTTTTTCCACAGGCTCATAGTTTCCACAGGTTGTGGCAACTGACCCCATGTCCAAAATTGTATAAATTTATCATTAATAACAGCTATTGACTACACGATTGTAATAAACACCAGGAACATGTTTCAACTTGATTCCACTGATTGTACTAAGAACCAGACGAATACACACTTCTGACGTATTTGTTGTGATTTTAGTTTAGTGCCGTGGTTACATCAGTATATTTAAAAACACATTCTCATGCAGCACAAAGAATAAACATCGTCTCTTTCGAGTTACAGAAATAGCTACGTCAATTTTAGCTTCTTTTTTTCATTACGCGCTTGGCTTGCTCACTTCCTCAGTGTTATTTTAGGACCGTCACGTTTTGAAGTATGGCCGTGGACAGGAGATAAAACCTTAGGGTCCCCAACGCGGCTCAATGAGATCAAACTGACGCATAATTGCTTCCTATTCTCCTCATCGATTTCCTGCTCAAGCTTTGCTTTGAGTCTTGTCTGCTTCGTCAAAATAAAAGAAACATGTGAGGCTTTATTTTAGAATGATTTTTTCTTAATTCATGGAAAAGATCAACGAAGACACTGCAATTATAAAGATTACGTTTACACAATGAATATTTAAAAATAAATAATGCAAATTATAATGAGGATTTTGAAAGCTCTTTATTGATTATAATTTCCTTCTTTAAAATACACAGTGACACCGTAGTTAGAAGAGTTGACCAAAGCATTTAATGTGCTTTAGAAGTAGTGGTTTCTAATATTGGGCCACTGGCTTCAGGCGGCGGACAGTGACGGTAAACATAACTAAATATGCACTGGTATTTATACTAACTAAGACCAGTTTTTGTCACAGAATTTACCCAACCAGGACTTTTTATTTTAGGAGTACTTTCTTTCTTGAGAATGCAGCAGTAAACGGGATATAATTAAAACACTTCATATAACCTATCTTTGGATGAGTCTGGATTTGTCAGGGTTGGTGCGTTGGCACTTACGATTGTGGCTTGACGTTCCCCTGTCAGAGGAAGCAGCATTGCCAAGACCAACGCTGATTCCCTTAGGTAGACTTGTGGACTATGGTAAATCCACCACACGCCTAACCGTCGATCATGATTTCTGCGGCCGCTCCAGGAGAAAGTGTAAAAAGTACCATCCTCTGAGAGTTGTCCATCCTCCACCAATCGTGTCTCGCTCAGAGCGGCTATGCTGATGTTATATCTAACCAGTCCCCTTGTAACCAGGGCGGTATTCCGTTCTGGTCCTTTAGCCCTAGTATTGTCCATAAGTGGGCGCACATTCCATGGGGCAAGTGTAATAGGCACCACCCTCTTCTTATTTTTAATTCGATTGCAATAATTTTTTTTTCCGGTGAAACGGCAATAAGTGAACAGTTAAAAATACTCACGAGAATGTCCAATTAATTTAACGTTGGAGCATCTCCATATCGAAGGCTTGCTGCAGTGGATCCCCATCGTTCTCTGTCTCTTGCTATGATGGTACAATCTATTAGGCCTGTCCCTGTCTATCATTTGATGCTATCATCCAACTTACAGCGTTTGTTTACCTCTAAATCGTTTACCGTTCGTTTTACCGTCCATTTTATGTTTCCAGTAACGTGTTATGTGTTTTTATGTGACCAAAGTATCTTAACTGGTGAACGGATTTCATTCATCAACTCTAATAATTTCCCCTCATAATTTCTATACTCACGAGTTGACAAAGACCTAAATGCAAAACTTGGAGCAGAATTCATTAAAGAACCAAAAACAGCAAAGAGTATTCTGGATATAAATTACATTTCTGAGCGAATTGTAGCAGGAAAAATCCAAGAAAATTGTGAAAATACCACATATATTTAAGTATATGCTCCTTGCAATGCAGGTAATAATGAAGACGAATGCAATGATTTTTATGACACCATCAACGACAAGATAAATAATATACAAAGCGCTGAAAACGGCATTGTAATGGGTGATTTCAATTCAAGAACAGGATTAGACAGAGAAGAGGTTAAAGACTACCAAGGAAACTTTGGAGACAAACATAGACAGAAAAACAGTAATGTTTGCAGGCTACTTGAATTATGTGGTCTGAATAATTTTTTCATTACCAACACCTTTTTTCAACATAGACAGTCACAAGTATTTTGATGGTACAGATGGACATGATCTGCATTGTGAAAGTCAGATAGACTTTATTCTAGTAAAGAGAAACAAGAAACGGGCAGTAATAGATTCAAGAGCCATATCAAATTTATGTGTAGATCACAAAGCTTGGTTATGAAAGTTCAAAACAAAAAGCATAAAAACGAAAGACCATGTTCGGAGAAGAATCAATGAATACCAACAAACTTAAAAAAACGGCCATCCACACAGCCTATGCTAAAAGAATTGACGAGATATTTGCTAGACTATCCACAGATATAAAATCAGTCGAAAAAGAATGGGCAGTGTTTAAAAGTAATTTAATAAAAGCAGCTAAAGAAACATGTGGTACTGTAAAGTCCAGAGGTTCAAGACAGTTAAAAACAGCGTGGTAGAGCGACTACGTCAAAACGGCTAACAAAGAGAAAAAGAATAGATACAAAGCATGGGCTAGAAAAAAGCAAGACTATGTCGACTATCAGGAAGCAATAAAGCACGCAAAGTTGAAAATTAAGTAGGCTACATCTAAATCTTAGAAAGAGTACGGGGAACTTATTAATACGGATACAAAAATGCAACAATACATTTCTAAATGAAAATCAACAGTATGAGAGACAGAGATGATAGCTACAATGCAACATAAATTATTAACGACAACAATGGAATCATAATAAATGACCCTCAACTAGTCCTGAACAGATGGCAACAATACTTTAAAGAACTTCACAATTTACCAACAACTGGGATCAGCGACAAACAAGATACCAACGTTAACGCATGCATGGAGATAGACACAAACATCACACTTTCAGAAATCAGATATACTTTACAAGCTGCTCCAACCAGGGCCGGACAAAATTTCTGTTGAATTAATTAAAGCAGCCAATGAGGTAGGGCTAGTGTGGCTACATAGATTGTATAACCTAGTATGGACTACGCAGGAAATGCCAGAAGATTGTCGAAATGTAACTATAATCCTAAAATGGAAAAAAAGAAAGGTAGCACAAAGAGATTGCACAACATATAGAGGAATATCGCTCTTAAGCCACACTGGCAAACTATTTTGCAAAATCTTGGAAAAAAAGGTTACGCTACATTATCGAATCTCAGCTCAACGATACTCAGATGGGATTTAGAAAGAACAAAAGCCGCACGGATGCCTTTTTTACACTTCGACAATTGATGGAGAAAACAATTGCTCGCAATTCGAAGATGCTGGGTTCGCTCCCCATCATAGCACCAGCCGTTTTCCCGGGGAAGATAACCCTTGGCAAATGCAGGAGGAAGCAGACCCTTACATAAAATGGATGCCGAATTCGGATGAATTGGGCAGACCGGATTCAAAAATAAAACATAGTAGAACGCACACCGCCTTGGGGAATAGAGAAATAAGGCGAACGTAAAAAAAATAAAAAAAATACGATCAGGAGCTGTAGGTTGCATTTGTAGATCAAGAAAAATCTTTTGACAAGGTAGATATATATCATTTAAGGAATATTTTGGCACACTATGAAGTAACCGATCATCTAATTAACATATGCAAAAGTCTTTACATCAATAGCCGGTTATCTATTCGAACAATAACCGGATTTTCAGCAAAATTTCATATCAAATCAGCAGTACGACAAGGATGTGTGCTATCACCTTTGTTGTTCATTATATAGATCACATTTGTAAAACAGCCAACCCAAATGAAGGTAGCAACATTGGTGAAATTATTTTTGCTGGCGATCAAGCACTCACAGCAACTTCAGAGCTACAATTGCAGCAACATATTGATCAACTAAATACAACATGTAGAGCACAACATGAGAATTAATGTTGAAAAAGCTGAGGTCATGAACATATTTAGAATAGTCGGAGACATCAATATCGCCGTTGAAAAATAACAAATCAAACAGGTGCAAGCTTCACATACTTAGGGAGAACGTTATCAGCAAACGGAAGAATAACGGCGGAAATCCAAGAGATGCAATAAGCAAATCAGATCATTGAACAATTAATTCCAATACTTAATTGCAAGCATGTGACACTAACTACCAACAGAGCTTTATACAACACGATTTTCGTCTCGACACTTTGCCATCAATGTCAAAACTGGACACTAACATCAAATGAAAAACGCTACAACGTAACAACAGAAATGAAATGCCTGCGAAACATATTGGGTAACAAGGAGAGACATGACCAGAAACGATGACATCAGAAGATTAGTAGGAACAAAACCAGTATTAGACTGCATTAAAAGACAGCAGCTAACAGGGTTTGGCCACGTAACAAGACTACCACCACATTGCACCCCCACCGCCTCCCACCCCAACGAGCAATGCTTTTTAGATACAACGGATTCAAAGAAAAATGCTGATCACCAAAAGAGGGGGCTTACAAAAATGCCTGAGACAGAAAATGCTACCGTGCATGAGGCACACATCCGGGCTCGTTCTCTAGATCTCTTAATGACCTGACACTGAAAGGTATAACAGAGTTAGCGAAAAAACAAAGAAGCTGCTGAAAACATATTTGACCATCCGTATTCTCTTCCTGGATTCCATTTCGCATCTTCAATTCAGTTCAGTTCAGTTCATCCGGTAACCCATCAGATTGTTGGGACACATTTGAAGACACCCTACAATCCCACGCCTACTCCCTCTGTCCGCTGCCGCCAGTCATTCCTCACCGGGACGAAGGTTTGACCACTAGTGATGTTGTCTGTCTATTTCTTCCTTGGACGTCTCCGTTATCTCTTTCCTGGTACGGAACCATGTAGTATCGAATTTGTAATTCCGTTGGATGTCGTTACGTGCTCATACCAAGACATCTTGCGCCTTTTGATAGCCGCGAACAGATCATCAAAAGGCCCAATTGCGTTTTCCACTCTTCCTCGTATTTCTACGTTCGTGACACGATCCTTATATTTAACATTTAATAGTCTTCTAAAGCACCTCATTTCCATTGCATGTAGTCTGCACTGGATATCCGCCGTAATGGTCCAAGTCTCACATGCATCCAAAACACTGAGAGCACAAATGAGCGCATTAGCCTAACATTTATGCTGAGGGCAAGCCGCTTATCCTGCCATATGGGTTTCAAACGCGTAAGCGCCGCTGTTGTCTGTGCTATTCTGGCAATTATCTCAGGCTGCGAGACCTCGTCACTGATCAGTGATCCCAGATACTTGAACCGGTGCTCAGCTTCGAGTTCCTGACCATTTGCTTTTATCACAGATGTAAACCCTTCCATGTTATTAGTCATCAGCTTTGTTTTCTCTGCATTTATCTCCATGCCATAGCTCTGCGCTGCTCTGTCCAATCTACTAATCAGCTCCCGGAGTTCCGTTTCCGTGCCTGCCAGACCATCTAAATCATCTGCAAATCGTAGGTTTGTAATCGCCTTCTCACCTATTCTGACCTTACCAACATGTCCCTCCAGGGCCGCCTTCTTTATTCTTGCCAAGAATAGACTGAAGAGTGTTTGAGAGAGTATACAACCCTGTCTCATCCCAACAGACGCGTGGGAACCATTCACCTGGTGTTCCGTCTACAGAAACTGCACTTGACGCCTTTCTCATAAAGGTTCTCAATTACGGCGTGGCCTAGTGGTTAAGTGGCACGGCTCACAACCAAAAGGTGCTGGGTTCGATCCCCATCACAGCACCGGCCGTTACCCCGGGGAAGCAAACCCTTAGAAAATGCAGGAGGAAGCAGACCCTTACATAAAATGCATGCTGAAGTCGGATGCACTGGGCCGACAGGCGCAAAATAAAAACCACAGTGTAACGCACACACGCCTTGGGGAATAGATAAAATAAGGCGAACGCAAAAAAAAAAAAAAAAAAATTACCTTCACAATATTACTATTGATCTTGTAATTCTTCGTTGTTGTCGAACGCCTTTTTGAAATCGATGAAGACATGATAAATGTGTTGTTGATACTCTAAGTATTTCTAATTAAATATCCGCAGATTAAATATATGTTCAGTGGTACTTCTTCCCGCTCGAAACACTGCTTGCTATTTGACGGTTTTAATCTGTTAAGGTCACCTTGACCCTCATGCTTATATAATCCAGAGTAGTGTTCTTTCCAACGAGTCCGAATGTCTTGGGCCTCTGTGAGACATTTCTCTCTCTCATCCTGAATCGTTGTATTGCGACCTTGTAATGCCTTCAATTCCCAAAGGCTGAAAGCCAAAACTAAAATAAACAAGGTGCTGATGAGAGACCTGCTCTTTGCGGATGATGCCACAATTACGATTCACTCAGAGGAGGAACTGCAAAGCTTACTATCTGCATTTTCGGCTGTGAGTTCGGGTTAACAATCAGCGAAACGAAAACACAAGTTATGGTCCCGGGTGCAAACAAACCACCAGTAACCTCAATTGATGATGATGATCTCGATGTAGTAGATCACTTTACTTACTTGGGATCCTCAGTCAATAATAAACTATCTCTAGAACAAGAGATCAATATCAGAATAGGCAAGGCAGCAACAACAATGAGCAAATTAACAAAAAGAGTCTGGGAGAAAAAGAAGCTCACTGTTAAAACAAAACCACTTGTTTACCAGGTCTGTATCCTGAGCACTCTTCTTTACCGCAAGTGAGACATGGTCTACCTACATGCACCAGGAGAGTCGGCTAAACAGATATCATATGAGGTGCAGAATCCTGGGCGTTGGGTGGCAAGACAAGGTCACCAACGCAGAGGTGTTGTAGAAAACAGGAACTGTCACAATCTTTTCCATGCTTAGTCATCGAAGGCTCCGCTGACTGGGACACATTCGGGAGATGGATAATGGCAGAATACCAAAATATATTCTTTATGGGGAATTACAGTTGGGGAAAAGGTCTCGGGGCCGGCCACTAATTCGGTACAACGATGTCTGGAAGCGGGATATGAATGACGCAGGCATCGATTTGGAATCATGCGAACAGGACGCCATGGATCGTGTTACACCGAGGGGCTTGATTAAGCATGGAATACAGACAAAGAAAATACTGATTGCTGATAGGTTAAAGACTCAGAGTTTGAGAAGACACGCCACACCATGCGATGCCGCAAACGGTCCTGATTCTTCTTGCACACACCGTGGAAGATGCTTTTCTGCCCGGATTGGTCTTACGAGTCACATTCGTTTCCGTCATGGACTGTAGTTGCATACCTTTTCAAAGCACAATTACTATCGTCCGACAAGACGGAAAGAGCGAATGAATGAATGCCTTACTAGGTACTTGACTATTTAATAGTCATTAGATTATTATAGTCATTTTATAGTCATTATAGTCATTTTATAGTCACCCTTTATCATGGTTTCTTACAAGATTTGGTTCGATATTTGAGCTTTCGCCTTTTTCATCTTTGTCTTTATGTTTCCATTTATCTCTCTGTATTTGGTAATCCCATCCAGGGTATTCTTCGACCTATTCAGTAATCTTATCTTGTCCCATAACTCAAGTATTTCATTTGTAATCCATGCCTTCTGCTTTACCTTTCGCTTACCTAAGACCTCAGTGTATATCAATGCCGTATTCAAGGCCTCTCAGTATCTGCCTCTTCGTTTAGAATCAAGTAGGTTGCGAATCTTCCTCCCATCATCGCTCCAAAAGCCTCCACTATCTCCGAGTGTTTCAACTTCTCAAGGACAAATCTTAGTCTAGTTACATCTCTGTTCACAACTTTCGTAAGTCGGAGACGCATGGTCATCATCACTAAGTCGTGATTGCTTCCTATATCGGCTCCTGGAAAACTCATCGTCCGTGCGCTATTGATGCTGGATTTTTCCACATGCACTTAATGTTCTAACATTATAAGCACCCAAACTGAATTCACCTCTTCTAAGCCTGATGGTATCACCATCAGCACACTTAACACCTCCGCTCTGGTGTGAAACGTCAGACACAGTCATTGTTAACCCATTTCAACGTTATTATATTTTCAAGATAAAAGATTTTTTTGACATGTTCTAGTATTTGGTCGCCTGTCTTTCTTTATGTGTTAAGTCTAGTTTGCTATTTTTCACAAGTTTTGTTTCTCAGTCATTTTCCAAACACCTAACTTTAAAAAAATCTGAGTCGCCAATTCATGAGGGTCTTATTTTCTTTCAGTCAGCAGAACGGTGTCATCCGCATATGTTAAATTAATTATTAATAATTCACAGATAATGAGTCATGGTATTTCTGTATCTACTAAAAATGTGTTCTGTGCAAATCTCAAACATACAAGGAGACAGTATGCATCTTTAACGCACTCATATTTCTACATTAATACATGTTTATCAAAGCCTGCCAGATCTCACAGTGGCATTAAACCCCACGTATATATTACTGAGTATTCTTGTGCCGTTTCCATCCATACATATTTTCCCAGACATATAATAATTAATTATTAATTTCTCGTGTTGACCTTTCGAGCTGAACTCTTGTGCTCGTTAAATGCCTTTTGTAGTCTATAAGTCAGGTCAAGTCAGATTAGATCATCCCGTAACCAATGAGGTCGTCGGGGCACACATAAAGACATCCTGTCAACCCCACGCCATCCTTCTCTGTCAGCGGTCACTCCCGGTGCCTCTTCTGGTCCATTCTTTAATGTTGTCCTCCCACCTCTTTTTGGGACGGTCTCTTTGTCGTCTGCCTCCTCTGGACAAATATATAATCAATTTGGCTGTGTACTTCATTGTTTGGGTTATGTCCAACGTGTAGACGGCTTGTTATTCCCGAACGTGTTTGCCACCAACAGCTTATTGCAACGTGCAAATTCTAGATGTTCGATAGAATCTCGATGTCAGTGACACGATCTTGCCATTGAATGTGGAATATTTGCCTCAGGCAACCTGTTAACCTCCTTGCATGTCCAGAGTATAGAGTCCAGTTTTCGCAGGCACAGAGTAGGGTTGGAATGATGGTGGCACGGTAGACTTTGAGTTTGGTCTTGATGCTGATACCACGACGTTCCCACACCATCGAGTGCATTCTACCAAAGGCTGTGCTGGCCCTTGCTACTCTGCTTGCCATCTCATCGTCGAGGCTGACAGATCTCGACAGCGTGCTGCCCAGATATGTAAATTTGGCTACGACATTCAGCGTCTGCCCGCTGACTGTAGTCTCTGTTTTTGTGTACATCATGCCTGGTGCTGATTGGTACATGGCCTCTGTTTTCTTGGCATTTAGGGGCAGGCCAAAATTGTTACATTCGGCCGAGAACCGGTCTATTCCGACCTGCATGTTCAGTTCTGAGTTGCTGATCAGAGCGCAGTCGTCAGCAAATACAAGTTCCCTGATTATGTCGCCAGCCACTTTGGTTTTGGCCGTCATTTTTCTGGGATTCAGTAGCTTGCCATCCGTGCGGTACTTTATGTGTATGCTAAGCTCTAGTGATCTGAGGGCGTCTGCCATCGTGGCCGCGAACATCATGCTGAACAGGATCGGAGCGAGTGCAAATGCTTATTTTACTCCGTTTGATACTAGAAACGTTTCAGAGATTTATCTGCTGTCTAGTACATGAGCTCGCATGCCATCGTGTAGATCATAGAATGCCTATATTTCACAATCTTCATAGTCAGCAAATGGATGCGTAGCGCTGTACTATCGTAATATTAAACGGTGCTGCCTTTAGCAGTAATATGATAAATTGGCTAGATATTGGACGACAACCCAATATGCATCTCGCTATGTCAGAAAGCCAATGTGGATTCAGAGCCGGAAGAGGAACAGTGGACATGATTTTTGCCGCTCGCCAAGTACAAGAGAAGTGTCGAGAGCAAAATCAGGCCTTGTACACCACATTTATTGATTTGACAAAGGCATTTGAAACAGTAAACAGAGGAGGGCTGTGGATGATAATGTCTAAGTTTGGCTGCCCCAACAAGTTCATAACAATGGTGAAACAGCTACACGAAGGCATGTGTGCTCGTGTACTGGACAGCGGTGCAATCTCTAAAACGTTTCTAGTATCAAACGGAGTAAAACAAGGATGTGTACTCGCCCCGACTTTGTTCAGCATGATGTTCGCGGCCACGATGCTGGTATGCAATTGTATTTGCTTTTTGGCACCTGATCTAAATTTTTTTTCAGTTTATTCCGTCCGCGCCTGCAGCTTTACGATTTGGGTTTTTTTAAAAGCACTTCCTCAATCTTCTAGATTAATATTTCGGGTTTTGTTTTTCCTGTGTTTGAACTCGTATATATGGAGTGCATTCACGTGTCATTTGGGTTTAGAGGTTCTAAAAAATACTCTCTCCATCGTGCCTTCTTTTCCTCTGGATCGAAGATCGGCGTCTTGTGTTTGTCGTTTATAATTGTGGTAGGGTTAAAGCTGTCGTCTCTAATTCTCATTGTCTTGACACGTTTAAAGACATTTCTCGGTTTCTTGCAACACATGAGCGCTAATTATTCGCTGTATTTATTCCATGCGTCTTCTTTGGAATTCTTGACTTCGTTTCTTGTATAATGTGTTCTTTGCCTGTATTGCTTCTTGTAAATATTGGTTTTAACACGCTGTTATTTTCTTTTGGAATCGTCAAAATTTCTTTCTGCCGAATTTTGAGCTCACCGTGTTCATCAGTGCTGATTTGAACCGCTGCCACTCATTGGTTACATTACCAGATGTTACAGGCAGGTCCTCGCTTATCTTTCATTTCAGGTTGTATGTCTTTGCGGATGTCTTCCTTCTCTAGTTTTGCCATATTTGTGACGTATATATGTCTTTGCATCTTGTTTGCTTTGTAATGTAGGTATTTGGGTTATGTATAACTTATGCATAACTCACTTAATAAGTAATAGTCCATAGTATGTGACAATTCAAGAGAAGAATGATGTCATAATGTATAAATACAGCAGGCAGCTGTATTGGAAAGAAAAATAATTAATATTAGCGACAGTAAAGCATCATGGCTTGGAAAGGATTATAGGACTGAAGAGATACAAACGTTTATCGAGATGACAATAATTTGACTTGATTGTACTTACTAATAGACGTGACACATGTTGACGATGATGAGATCTTATATTTCTATGTGTGAAATAAAACTAAACACACAAAACATTTTGTTTTAATACGATTATTGTTAATTGACAAGCATCTTGTGACATATCCAACCACGGGTCACCTCATCAGAGCACCTAGTAGTTCGGGAACCAGAAAGATCAGTAGTGAGTGTTTATTTTTAACCATACTTCAATTTTAGAACACTTTAACCGGAGTCTCTGTTGAGATGTCATAAATTTGCTCGAGCAATAGCCGGCTCACAGCGCCATAATCATTGGAGGAATTATTGGCCGAAAACGCTGAGATGGATTACCTCAGTCTAAGGGAGTTACAGGGCTAGTAGAGAGATGAGAGACGACAGTAGTTGACTTTTTCAGTAGTTGAGATATACATCGAGTAGAGTTGAGTTCAGAAACAAACAAACAACCTGATGAACAAGCAAGGCTCCCCGGTAAATATACTTCATTCCTTTTCTTTTAGCTGTAATGTCAGCTAATGTGTGACAGGAAATTCAGTTGTATTAGTGAGCCAAGTGAACAAGTCATGGGAACTTGGCACTGACCTACCACTTGGTACTTTTAATGTAACGTTGGGATTAGATTAGTTAGATAGTTTTAGAGTTGAGCTGCAGTAGAGGTATTGATATCCCCAGTATACCCGTTGTCTCTCTGTCTTTACGATCGATTTACTTGAGTTGTATAGTCTGGCTGTGGCCCCAAAGACCAGGATAGGAGAATCAAGGTGAATTTGTTTTGGATTCAAATTGGTCCTCGTGATATAGACTCCATGAAGGATCGGTTTCCGTTTGTTCAATATGGCGGTGGTTTCGATTTAACAGAACAGAGTTCTGGAAATAATCGGTTAAGTATTAGTGTTGACAATTAGTTTGTGAAATAATAACATAGTTGTAATTGTAGTCTACTGTAGCATACGTATTTTCTAATATAGTGGTCTGCTTGAAACAGATAGTTAGTGGTCGTGACATAATTAAATAGCGTGGCATAGTGAGCGGTACTAACTGCCTGTAATAGAACTGTTGTGAAGGTTTAGCATTTAGTGAGAGTTGTTGTAAGATAAATACCAACGACAGTTGCCATTTTGGTGTTTAGTAGAGCAAATATATATTGTATTAGTGTATTAGCATAACGTACTAACTAAGAAGTGCAATAGAAAAGAAGCAGAACAAAATAGAAGAAAAGCAAAGGACATTGAGGAAGTTTTAAAGAAGTTGCTGTTGGTTAGTCGAGTTGATAATGTAAAACTCATGTCAGTTAAGTATGGGTCGGAGAAGGAAATATGAATTGGAAGTAAGCAATATTCTAGTGAGGAAACAGATCACAGGGTAAAACGCTTTGCGGAGAAGTATGCAACTATTAAGAAAGTTTCAGTGTTGCTGCGAAAATTTGTCAAAACAATAAAATGTTTTTAAGAAAAATGGATATTGGTGGAGCTAAAAATTATGATGAAGAAGGGAAAAAAAAGATGTTAGGTGACAGAACGAAAACAGTCATGTTGTGGTAATGTCAGGAACAAATAATATACGGAGAGATGGTACATACAAAATTACGCAAAGCTACATTTGTCTGATGAGAACACTTAAGAAAAAAATGTACAGGAAGGTCACCAGGATGCGTATTTTAGACAGAGCAGATGGATCAGACTATTTAGAAAGTAAAAAAAAAATATGTATCAATCTGAGGTTGCAGGTGGTGTGTGCAGATATTGGTTTAGAATTTATTGAAGTTAAAATATGAATAAGTAAAATTCTAGATAGGACAAGATTACATCTAAATGAGGTATGACAGCATGCGGTAGCAAAGTATATGTTTCATCACTGTATTACAAATTTTAATTAGTAAGGCCTATGAAGAATGAGACTAAAAATAGGTCTAAAATAGGGTGCGGTAGAGAATGAATTCAAAAGAGAGAGTTGGGTTCACGGAAGTGTAAAATCTGTAATGAAAAAGCAAAATTAAAAATGATAATGCAAAAACAAAAATTAGAAAAACAACAAAATAACAAAGTAAAATGTTTTTATGCAAATGTGAGAAGCATAGTAAATGAAAGAAAACAATTGGAACTGTATGTAGAAGAAGACAACTAGATAAAATAGAGTTAACAGAATCATGGACATATGATGACATTGCAGATTGTGAATTTGAAATAAAAGGATATACAATGTTGAGGAAAGATAGGGTAGTTGGAGATAAGGCTAAGGGAGGTGGCGTTTTATTATACTGTACAAATTCAGTTAATGAAAATTTAATGGGAGAAATCGAAACTGGGGGTGGACAAACAGTGGTTGGAGTATGCTACAGATGTCTATCAAGTCAAAATGAGGAAGCTCAAAAGCTGATTAGTAACATAGCATAGGCTAGTGCAGGGAAATTATAATTTATGGGGAATTTCAATTTTCCATAAATAAAATGAGATACGGCAGAAGTACTTGTCGTGTCAGAACAGTTTGTTAAGTGCATAACTGACAATTTTTAAAATTCCAACATGTAGAAGAAGCTACCAGAGGCAAAAAGACACTCGACCTAGTTTTTACTACAGACCAACATATGAATGAAAACGTTGCCGTTGAGGAACTGTTTGTCTCTAGTGACCATCAGATCATCCGTTTGGATCTTATAGCAGGGAAATAAGTAAACATAAACACGCGAACATACGACCACTCTAAGACAGTGGTTAAGAAGATGAAAGAGGCAGCGAGCTACATAATCTGGAAAGATATTGAACGATGTTGAACACGAGTGGGAGAGTTTCAAAACAGTTCTAGAAAAGCAAAAAGAGGTAAACCCCAAGCGTAAAAAGTGAATAACTAAATTTGTTGTTAAATGTAGAAGAGCTACAAATAAAGCATGGACAAATATATAGGGAAAGGTAAATCAAAAGAAACATTTCCAATATTTGGACAAGCACAAAACAGCTCAGAAAGTGAATAAAGCAGCAAAAATAGACTTAAAAGAAAAACCTTGCCCAAAGGATCAAGACTGATAGTAACAGCTTCTTGTCTTATATTAGAAATAAACAAAGAACGAAATAAATATTAGGCCTTCTATTCACACACTAGTGAATATATACGACCCGGTAGACAGGACAAAACATGATACATTCTATAGAGACCTACAAGACACGTTAAGTCAGCAATACAAAATACAAAACATTATAATGGGAGGAGTTTTCTATTGTGTTTGTAACAAAGTAGACACAAACAAGGAAAACAAACGACACTTTACAGCACATTATAGACGAACATGCCCTATCAGATACATACATAAAAATATATCCTGGGGGCAAAGAAACATCATTTGTAGACGCAACACATGCCAATGGCACATCAACTAGGTTAGATAGAATTTACATACATGACAGCTATAAGGTTACTAAAATACAACATTTAGACACTACCACTTTCACAGACCCCAAGGCAGTAGAGATAGTTATCAACGGAACAAACACAAATACTATTCACACTGAAGATATACACTGGGAATTTAACAACTCCTTGCTACAAAACGAAAAATGTGTTAAAGATATTACGCCTGTAATACACGTTTACGTACAGACTGCGCCAACTGAAAATTTATCGGAATATTGGGTTCTATTAAAAGGCACAATAAAAATAAGAACTTAAATAATATCCAAAGCCATGCATAAACAAATAAGAAGAGAGAAAAGAATTATTGAAGAAGCTATAAGATTAACTAAACGTTTAGATAAGAATGCCCCACAAATCCACTTACTTCAGGAAGAACTAAATAAACTCGATAATCACAGACTACAAGAAGCACAATTAAGGAGTAAATTAAATTTGATAACACAAGAGACACCCAGCAAAATACTTGGCAGTCGAACAAAACATACAACGCAGTAGGCAGATAAAGGAAATGAAAGTGGAGGATGGTACTACCATTACAGAAATGGATAAAATAGGTGAGGCGTTTAAAAACTTTTACACCCACCTGTACTCAGCAGAGAGCTCATATACAGAAACAAGTGAAAGCAGTGAGACTTTCACAAAATGCTTGAATGAGCAAGAAAAAATAAAAGTTAGTGAGGAACTAATGTTGGGAGATCTAAAAAATGCTCTCGACACTTTTAAAAAGTGTAATAATCCTGGTCCTGATGGCCTGACTTTTGAGTTTTACTCTACATTCTTTCACATGTTGTCTACTCCTTCTAAACGTCTTACAGGGGGCGTTTGAGAAGTGGGAACTCCCAGCCAGCTTCAACCAATCCTATATCACACTAATACATAAACCAAACACAGACAAAACTGAAATTAAAAATTTTAGACCCATCTCCTTATTAAACACAGACTATAAAATATTAACGAAAGCCCTAGCACTAAAACTTAAACCCTTCATGAAATACCTAATCCATGAGACCAGCAATGCAGCGTACAGAACATAAATATCATCAAACACGCGCATTTTTAAGAGACATCATTCAATACACACACGAAAAAGATACACAAGCAGCAATACTATCTATAGACCAAGAAAAGGCCTTTGATAGAGTTTCACATTAATATTTACACAAAATTTGAGGAAATACTTTACAAACTGGGTCAAAATATTATATAATAAACCTGAAAGTAAGTAACTGATAAATTACCCACTTACAAATAAAATACAAATAACTCGATCGGTAAGACAAGGATGCCCACTATCGTCATTACTATATGTGCTAGTATTAGAACCAATCTTAGAAGAAATCAGACAAGATAAAGCAATTAAGGGGACACAGATACCGGGGAAAGGAGAAACAAAACTCGTATCATACGCAGACGACACCGTATTTTTCCCATCAAATTATATATCAATAGAAAACATCTTAAATACATGTGAGACCTTTGGCAAACAGAGTGGCTCCAAAGTAAATATTCTAAAATCCAAAATTATGGCAATAGGAAAGTGGAAATTTAAAACTGATATCACCTTTCAATTAATGCAAGAACACAAACTAAAAATATATGGAATAGATTACCAGGCAACCCCTCTAAATAAAAACAAAGAAATGTGGCGAAAATTAACACAGCAGATAACAAATAAGATGCAATAATATAAATTTAAAACTACAACAATATTCGGCAGAGGTGTTATACAAGACATTACAACAAAAATTCAAGCTCTCAGAATTACATTTTTAGGTGAAATAATCGCACACCCCAACGAATACCTAGTAGCACATTACTATGTAGGACTTAAAATGATTAAAATTTGTAAATTACAAAATAACATACCGCATTTCTTTGGAAGCGTAAGCCCCCCCCCCCCCCCCCCTCCCCTCCTCTTTTCTATAAAGAGTGCATTAAATATTTACTAGGAAATGAACACTTAATTATGCTAGAAACTAAAATTATTTATAAAAACACTGGTACAATCCAAAGAGCCACCACTTAAAGACAATATAAAAGTAGGATACAATTTTTTTAATTTCAGACTATACATATATATATTTAGTAGCCTTCACGCCTTAAAAGTACCACCAAAAACTGAAGAAGTTACATACAGACTATACTACATAATAAAACAGCAATTGGACGCAAAAATGACACAGGTACAAAACCCGCACATTCAAATGTCAATCATGTAGACAGAACATCCCAGAAAAAGAAAAACATATTTTTTAAAATGCAATATTGTAACACAAACTGTGAATACATTAAGACAGATAATACACAAACACAAAAATCCAAGTGAATATGTAAAGGGCAATTATGCTAAATAACATTCCCAAAACAGATTAAAAACACACAAGACACATTACTAACACTCGTGGCAACATTCAAACATTTAGTTTGGACCTGCAGAAATAAAACAACATACGAACAACACATTTACACTCCAAAATGGCTGAAACACACACACACACACACACACACATATACATATATATATATATATAATTGTATATATATATATATATATACACACACACAATTATGTGTGGACTACTTCAAATTTGGAATGAATTTGTTTCTCTTTAAAATAAACAGCAAAGTTGCTATTTTTGTCCTTTATTGTTTTTAATTTTTAAAAAAACCAAAAAAAAAACGTACACACAGTATGTATTAAGTTCAAACATCGTTAGATTTCTACAGAAATCGTGCAATGAAGACCCTCTCTTTTATCTGTATCCTATCTTCCTCTTCTTTCATTCCATTTCTTTATTACAAAATCCTTTGTCTACCTATCCAGATATGTATGTCTCCGTTCTTTCTCTATCAATCTCTCTCCTTTTATCCCTTTTTCACTTTCTATCATACACTCAAATATCCCTATGTGATGTCAATTCAAATGGGAATTTTTGTTTCAAGGAATACACTTGATGTTTCTCTGACGAATAAGAGTAATAAAATTCAATTTAAAAAGAAAATAATGCAACGGCAACTGAACAATTTAAAAACAGGCTGGCAGCAGTCATCACTATAGATTCAGAAGCAGAACTCCAACAAAACACCACATCACCAGACAAACACCTTCTTTTTTTTAATAAAGGGAGACCTCTCCTGAACTATGTGGACATCAAATTGACAAGTGCGCAGTTACCACAATCATGGTCACAGTACCAGGACGGCGAACTGAATGTCCTCACTGCGGCAGCACGGCACACTAGCCAAATAACTGTCCCACCAAGCAGAGAGCCTGACAACGATCACCGCCAGCAACAAATAAAAAAGGCGTCGACTTCATCAAATTCCACATCACGTTTGGGAAATACTTAAAAACGCAATTCAAGAGCGAACAATGATACTTGCAATCAAAATACATAGAGATAGATGAGACAGGAAAAATAATAGAATAAGCCATCCATCTAACGAAACAAGTAGATAAATACTTACCACACTGACGCACATTACAAGACGAACTAAAAGAATGCCAAGACTACAGGTTTCAAGGAGCTTTCCTGGGAACAAAACTAAACACGATAACACTGGAAAGTAAACTAACAATAGATCAGAATGTACAGAGAAGTTGACAGATAAGAGTAATAGTGGACCTAGAGGGCACACCAGATCTAGCACGAGCTTTTGAGACATACTACAAAGAACTATACACAAGCGAAGACACAGGAAAACAGATCCAGGACGTTTTCACAAAATACGCAAGAAAAATCACAGTGAAGGGAAACTTGTCCTTGACGCTGACATTACACTCACAGACATAGCAAATGCAGTAAACAATATGCAAAAAGGCAAATCGCCAACACCTGATGGGCTCACATCATAATTTTACCAACACTTCTTCCCCATTTTAGGACCATTTCTACTCAAAGTATGTCAAGAAATATTTAAAGAGCAGCCAAAATTTTGTCCTACACTACACTAAAACCAAAGAAGAAAAAAACATGAAAAAAACAAGTAAAAGTTGATTAAGGTTGAGCTTAATCAAAATTTAAAAAATGGGTATGGTCAGATACCGCACCGAGACGAGAACACAAACAAAACCTACGTTACGACCAATAAGCCTTCATCAGGGACAACAACACTGAACTAACAAATCAACATATAAGAAAAAATGGTCAACTCATCTGTTTC
This sequence comes from Ariolimax columbianus, assembly GCA_036924085.1. Classification (NCBI taxonomy): domain Eukaryota; kingdom Metazoa; phylum Mollusca; class Gastropoda; order Stylommatophora; family Arionidae; genus Ariolimax; species Ariolimax columbianus. Next base: position 54,931,333 of record JAVGWX010000010.1, on the reverse strand, counting down.
AGGTAGTAGACGCTTTCTGTCTAAGCGACCGGTTGTGTCAAGCGCCCGATTGAAACTGAAATAGGAGCGGTCAAACAAAAAGTGGCGAAATATACCTGATAAGCCAAGCGTGGCCAAATAGTGGTCCAGATAGGAGAACAAAGAGAAGGCAATATAAGCCGGGAGGGCGTGAAATTGATATAAGAGAGGGGGAAGAGAACTGATGGAAGAATGGGGGAGGCGGGGGGGGGGGAGAAGACAAATAGATGGGGGCCAGTGTGAGGGTTTAAGAAAAAGTATGGAAGATATTAATACCATGTGGTTGGAGACAGCCCATACTCGAGATAAGTCTGTTCTCAAGGGCGAATCGATGACGATCGTCAGAGAAGCACGAAACTACACCAGTGACACTGACGTCAGCCATACCCCGGTGCTCAGGACCATTGAAGTGGCTGGCAATTGGGGAACCAGTGCGGTTGCGGATGTCGTTGAGGTGTTGGCGGAAACGCTCCCGTAGTTCCATACCAGTTTCCCCAATGTAAGTCATACCACACTGGCGGCAGATGATGGAATCGATGAGGTTTCGAGATTTGCATGTGAACCCCTCTTTGATGAAGAATTCAGCCTTAGGAAAGGTAATGGAGCGAGAAAGGATGACATGAGGGCAGGTAACACAGCCACGTGAATTTTTGCACGGCCTGGTGCATGGGAGGCTATGAGGGCTGGTGTGTAGGCGACTACTGACCAGCAAGTCCCTCAGGTTCCTGTCACATTTGTAGGCGACAAGGGGGGGATCGGGAAAAACTTTGCGAGTGGCAGGATCAGAGTGAAGGATAGGGAGATGGCGGAATAGGATATCCCGGACAGAGACGCAGTGAGGGTGATATGTGAGGACGAGTTTCACACGGTCAGAGGGAGGACGGCAGGTGGGAGTGAGGGAGTCTTGGCGGGAGATAAGAAGAACCCGCTGAAGGGCGGAGGAGAGAGTGGTCTCAGGGTAGAGTCGCTTGCGGAAGAAGTCAAGCATCTCGTGGGCCCTGTGAAGGAAGTCGTCGTCATCCTGACATAGGCGTCGGACGCGGAGGAGTTTGGAGAAAGGAAGCGAATCGCGGCAGGATAGGAGATGGGAGGAAGTGTAGAGGAGGTAGTTGTTGGCGTCAGTGGGTTTGTAGTAGACAGTGGTGGAGAGGCCTGAATGGCAGATAGAGACAGTGATGTCCAGAAAGTGGACAGACGTGAGGGAAATGTCAGACGTGAACTTGATCGAGGGATGGAAGTCGTTGACAAAGTCGATAAAGTTGAGGAGATCCTTCTCCGACATGTCAGTAATACCAATCCCATCGTCGATGTATCGATAATACATCAAAGGAAAGGGGCCCTGGAATTGAAGCCAGATCAAGTGTTCCAGGTGACCCATAAACAGGCATGCGTAGCTGGGGCCCATTCTGGTGCCCATAGCCACACCGCTGATCTGGTCGAAGAACTGGCCATTGACCTCAAAGGTATTGAGAGTAAGAACGAGTTCTGATAGACGGACGATGGCAGACGTGGAGATGGATGGGTTAACCCTTCGGTCAAGGAAGAAACGGAGTGCCAATAAACTATCAGAGTGGGGGATCGAGGTGTACAGTGAACAGACATCAAGTAGGAAGAGACGATAGGTTTGGTCGGGGGAGAGGACAATGGTAGAGAAAGTGGTTAAGGCGTGGTTGGTGTCCTTAAGAAATGTGGGAAGACTCTTCACCATAGGTTGGAAGACACTATCCAGGAAGTCCGATACCAGTTCGGTGGGACAGGTACAGGCAGAGACAATAGGGCGACCTGGGTTGTCGGGCTTATGAATTTTAGGCAGAATTTAGGAAGAAGGCTTACCCAGACAACTGTCAAAGATACGGAGGTTCGTAGCGCTCTTCGGGAGGAGATGTCGTTTGGTCATATCAAGGATGGTGGTAGAGACCTCCTTGTTAAAACGGACAATGGCATCATCGGCGCTCGGTTTATAGAAAGAAGGATCAGATAGTTGAAGACTGCCCTCCTGAACATATAAATCCTTGCGCCAAACCACCACTGCTTCCCCCTTATCAGCAAGTTTAATCGTATATAATAAAACCAAAGAATAACACAGACAGAGCAACTTAAAAATCACAGACCAAAATCACTTCTAAACGTAGACTACAAAATCTTGACTAAGACTCTAACAAATAAACTCATTTATGCTGTCGCTCACACACGAGGACCAACAGTGCAGTGTACAAGGCAGAAATATACACCAACATACACATTTTATCGGAGACATTATCAACCTCACACACGAGAAAAACACGAAATCGTCAATAATTTGCTTTGATCAAGAAAAATCTTTTACTAGGATACCCCACCAGTACCTCCACAAAGTCCTAGAGAGATGCAACACAGGAGACCATTTTAGAAATTAGTTAAAAATCCTGTACGCAAAGCCCGAAAGCAAGGTATTGGTAAACCACAAGGTTGGAAGTGCCTTTCGGCTAACGAGATCAGTGAGACAGGGATGTTCCCTCTCCCACTGCTCTACCCTTGCCTTGGAGCCAATATTAGAGAAAATCAGACAAGATAGCTCCATAAAAGGCACACACATACATGGCACGAAGGAGAAGTTGCTGGTCTACGCAGACGACACCGTCTACCCCCTCCCCCCTTCGCTCCCTGCCTCTCCCCCCCCCCCCCCCCAGACTATACATCATTAGAAAACATTCTAAACACGTTTGTACATTTTGACAAAGACAGTGGGGCAAAAATAAATATACAAAATTTTACTATAATGGGCATAGGCTAGTGGAAAAACAAAGTGGACTTTCCTTTTGATCTAAAAATAACAGACTCCATTTAACTATACGGCATAACCTTCCTATCAGACTCGAACCACATACACCACGACACATGGACAAATTTAGCGACCAAAATAAAAGACATGCTACAAAGATACAGATACAAAACAGCCACAATTTTTGGTCGTAGCATAATAGTAAACATATACTTCATCCCCAAATTAATGTTTAAGCCACAGTGTTTGAACCCCCACTGCAGATAATCACGGCTATCAACAAACTCATCAGGGGTTTCATTTTTAAACGCCATACACAGCATAAGCCAACACACACTGGCACAAGACAAGAAACTCGCAGGTATCGCATTCCAAAACATACAGACAAAAAAATACAGTTCCTCCGAATAAGCCATTTCGGGTGGATTGTAAAACAACCAGAATAACACACACTTGCACATTACTACATTGGCCTCAGTATATCCAAGCTGATACCAATAAACAACGCAACACCACACTACTGCGGGACATTACCGCCCATCTACACGTCATGCATAAAAACCATCATAAAACATGAACAATTAATTCAACTGAAGACAAATAAAACATACAAACACCTAGTGACGCTTACAAGCGCCCCACAACACCTTAGAATAAAAAGAGGTTACAAATATTTTAAAACAGACTAAACGAACACGTTCACAAATCGACACAGCCCACACATTTCCCCAAAAGCTAGAGAAGTGGCATACCAACTTTTATTCAACATAACTCCCATTAACACAGGAAATCATCGCAAATCAAAATATCAACTATGCCAGACAAATGAAAAAGGAACAGAAACCACATATTCTACTCATGCAGTACAGTCATACCCACGCGACAAATTCTACAAGACACAATAGAGACACAAACAAGACATAAGGTAGACATGTATGAGGCAATAATGCTCAACACCATTCCAGACACGACACCAATCGTCCAAACACAAATGCTAATTCGGCTACCAGAATACAGACACATCATATGGAGATGCAGAAATGAAGCCTCCTATCGCTTCAGAACATACTCGCAAGAAACACTATTGCTACACATGTTCATGGGAAAAGCGTTGTCCAGTAGTGACATACAAATGTAAATGTTGTACAGTGAAATATATATAATATGTATGTTAAAATACGCTTGATAATTTTCAATGTTCTATTTCAATTTCTCTTGCCACGGATACAAGAAAAATGTATTCATGTGGAAAAAAGTAAATGAATAAATGTACCGTTTGCCTGTTTGAGACTTTTCTTCCTTTTTTCTCCCAACTGAAATAAATTGTAAAACAGGTAGCATAGCCGGGAAAGTATCAATTTCCCCCATTCCAACTGAAGGGTTTGTTTCCCTGATTAACTAAATCACCCAAACTCTCCCCCAGCAGTCAAATCGTATCTCCTCTCTTTTCAATTCACTAGTTTTATGGTGGTCCTTTCCTCCGCTAGTCAGTTCGGAAGTTCTGACCAAAAGGACAATGGGCAGGAAATAGGCTGGGTTTTATGGCAGAGTGGACTGACAGAAGCCTAGGGTTCTCATGTAGGCCATGCGTTACCCAACTCCTTGTGTACAGGTACAAAAAAAACCTTTATGTCTCTATAGCTTTTTGGGAAAATAAAATAAAAATAGATACAAATATGTGTGTGTATAAGCAAATATGTATGTACGGGTACGTAAACATGTTCCACATGTGAGTACGTGTGTTTATGCATGTACATATACGTGTATATATATATATATATATATATATATATATATATATATATATACATATATATATATATATACATACAGTACAACATCTCTAAAACGTTTCTAGTATCAAACGGAGTAAAACAAGGATGTGTACTCGCCCCGACATTGTTCAGCATGATGTTCGCGGCCACGATGACAGACGCATTCATATCACTGGAGCTTGGAATGCCCATATGGTACCGCACAGATGGCAAGTTACGCAATCCCAGAAGAATGACGGCCATAATCAAAGTGGCTGGTGACATAATCAGGGAACTTGTATTTGCTGACAACTGCGCTCCAATGAGCAACTCAGAACTGAACATGCAGGTTGAAAGGGACCGGTTCCTTGCCGCATGCGAAAATCTTGGCCTGACCATAAATGCCAAAAAAACAGAGGTCATGTACCAACCAGCACCAGGCATGCCGTACACAAAATCAAATGCTACAGTCAGCGGACAGACGCTAAATGTCGTAGACAAATTCACTTATCTGGGCAGCACGCTGTCGAGATCTGTCAGCCTAGACGATGAGGTGGCAAGCAGAATAGCAAAGGCCAGCACAGCTTTTGGTAGAATGCGCTCGATGGTCTGGGCACGTCGTGGCATCAGCGTCAAGACCAAACTGAAAGTCTACCGTGCAACCATCATTCCAACCCTACTATATATTTGCGAAAGCTGGAATGTATACTCTGGACATGCAAGGAGGTTAAACCACTTAAACACAGGTTGCCTGCGGCGAATATTCCACATCCGATGGCAAGATTGTGTCACTGACATCGAGGTTCTCTCGAGGGCTAACATGCCCAGCATCCATGCACTGCAAGAAAAAGTACGACTAGGATGGGCCGGACACCTCGTCCCTATGTCAGACGAGCGGCTCCGAAAGAGGCTTCTCTACGGCGAGCTGAGATAGGGATGGCGCGAGAGAGGGCTTCCAAAGAAACGATTTAAAGACGGTCTGAAAAGTTGCCAGATAGACATCGACACCTGGGAATGTCTTGCGCAAAACAGATCTGACTGGAGAAGCGCAGTCAAAGCGGGTGTAGCTACCGGCGAAGACGATCGTGTTGTGAAAGATCAGAGCAGACGCGAGACCCGGAAATCCCGAACAGCGGGAACACCATCACCTTCTACAAATCTCGTGTTCCCGATATGTAGCAGATGTTTTCGTGCCTGCATTGGCCTGTTCAGCCACATGCGCACCCACACCTAACAGGGAAGGTTAGTGACAAGGATGATGTCGGCGGTCCTCATCGACAACGATGGACAGCTATTAATATATATGCTTATGTATATGTGTTTATGTATATGTGTGCTTACATATGTGTGTATGTATGTATGTATGTATGTATGTATGTATGCATGTGTGTATGTATGTATGTATGTATGAATGTATGTATGTATGTATTTATGTATATATGTATGTATTTATGTATATATATATATATGTGTATGTATATATATATATATATATATATATATATATATATATATGTATATGGGTGTATATATGTGTGTATTTATGCATAAATGTATGAATGTGTGCGCGTTTGTATATGTGTATATGTATGGATATATGTATACATGTGTATTTATGTATGTAAATATAATATTAAAATGTATATAAATATCTGCTCAAAACATATGGGGTATACCCGCATCAACACTGCGCAGATGATGATTCCTTTCAAGGCGGACAGGTTTGTGTCTGCCCTGAATCTTGCTCTTCGGGGAGGATCTGATTGCGTCGTCACAGCTAAACATAATGAAAGGTGCCATCTATAATATAATGTTTTAAAATTGTGCAATAAAGAATTTCTTTGTAAAAATAATAAAAAAATAAAAGTAATAAGTGCCTACAGTTTGACCTTAAAAAAAAAGGGGGGGGGGGGGGGGAGGGGCGAACCACATATTTTTAATTCTGTAAATTCTTTTACTATTCATACTCAATGAGTCACCCTCACGTTAAACATCAAAGTTCCCAAACCGTATATTTACCTTCATGTAGGTGACACAATATCGGTTACGACTCATCATAAAGACACATGATTGTTTGATCATGATACGCCACTCTTTCTATGTATTTATGACTCCGAGTTTACCCACACAGGGAGACAGCAAGCAAAATCACAATCTATAATATAATGGGTTAAATGTGATGTTTTGAAGTAGTTTCTTATGATCTCGAATTTTTTTTTTGCATTGTTCCAAGTTACGAGTCATATGTTGTTGTTTTTTTTTACTAATATTATGTTTTTTAATGTGTTTTTTTTAATGTGACGGGCACAGTTGAAAGTTACTCCACCAATGTGTTATTGTTTCGCTCCTGTGCCGATATCGATTTCATCGCCATTTTCACATCCGGTCCAGTGCGAATGAAAATGAGCAATAGTTTCCGGTAGTCTGATGACGTCATACCCGATAAATTTCAAGCTATATATTAAATTATTTTGTTTATGTAATCCGAATCCTCTTTGTAGATTGCCGGATATAATCTGGAACTTGTTTATCGCAATTTTAATAGGGGGTGGCATATTGTGCTTAGAATAGCGTACTGACATGTCATGGGATTTACAGTTGACCGATGTCGCCATTCATCATGGACGGTCTGTTATCTAGACTCGTAGTTGGTTACAGGCAGCGGCGAAGATGCAGCTCGATAGGTCTGAGATAGGTGTACATCAAAAATTAGAAATTGATGGAACACTGGATCTAATTTTCCATTCTTTCGAATTTGTAGGATGAGCGGTTGTTGCTTATAAAGGAGCCAGCCTTCTTGCGGGTCAGCGACAAATCGTACTAATTGTTCCTTCTTCTTGGTTGCATTGACTCATTCTGCTTTAAACGAGCTTTGTGTACAGTTGCTAATTGCACACTAATATTCAAATTAACTATCTAATGTCAATAGTGTTCATAATTTATTATTAATATTTAGCTTTGATTTCGTTGGACACATTTTGGAACAAATAAACAAAGCTTCGTAATTCAAATTAATTTTTAAAAACAGCTACCAGCTCACTTAAAAATGGGTGATGTCATATAGAGCTGAAGTTTACACACCTTTTCTCACGTGTTAGGGTAGTTGATGTTAGCCTGTGTTGCTGTCGGATTTTACAATAGCAGTAATAGTAATTACATTTTTACTTTATTTTATTATATTTTATTAAATACCCACTTATTTTCCTTAACCACAGGGTTCACTCAACATGATTTGATTCAATAACGTTTTGTTATGCTTAACACGGAACTGTGAAGAAAACGAGAATATTCTAATCAGCGTGCTGTCTAAACTAGAAGAAGTAAGTCAAATAATAATAACTATCATCATCATCTTGAATTCATTTGTGTCGTTAGACGCCGTGGGAACGTCTAGTTTTCTGTGATGTGTGAGTTTTGTAGCTGATGTTGTCATTCCGTGTTTCTTCAGTGTCTCACTGACATCATCTATCCATCTTTTCTGTGGTCTGGCTCTTCCTCTGCAACTCCGATGTCTGGTATTATAGATACGAGTAACTGATAACTTTCTTTACATTAATGTCAGGTGTCCAAACCATTTTATTATCTGTCTTTCTATGTATTCAGTGCACATATTTCGAAAGGAAGTAAACAGACAGAAGGTACTATCTATCTGATTACTTCGTTTCGAACTCTGTCTAGCCTTGTGACCAGCCTTTCTCAAACACCTCATTTTACATAACATGATATTACTTTTTGGGGCTTTGGTGATAGCCCTTGTGTGACACTGATAGCAGAGGGTTGGTAAAAACAATTACTATATATAATCAGTTGTCTTCATTGAAATGGGTTTGTGTCTTAGAAATGGTGAGAGCTGATAGGAAACCGCATTAGCTTTCTGTGTTCTTGATTCTACTTTTCTATCTAGCCTTCCATCTTGTATGAACACGCTGCCCAAAGTATATGAATTATCTACGTTGTTTTAGTTATGTGCTTTTTACTTGTATGTTTAGTGTTTTCTCTATTCTGCTGATTTTCATTTTCCCAATCTTTACAATACCAATCCTCATTTCATATATATCGCAGACATTGTCAAGGGCATTAAGATGTTCTCGGCGGTTTTATTCATTTAGATGAAAGAGACTGATTATCTACAAAAAGGAGCTCGTTTATTGTGGTGATTTTTGTCGTTTTTTTTCAATTGTTATTTGATCCATGTATACTTTGAATGGATACACTAACCAACTTGGACAAACTATAAGAAGACAAGCATACAAATAGAAAAAATAAATATAGAAAAACTAAAATATACGGAAATTGCTGAAAAAATAGAGGAAGATTTCAAAAGCTTCATATAACACTATAACAAGTACAAGCAACATAGAAGGTGAGTGGCAATTTTTCAAAGCTACAATTCTAAACATAGTCAAAGAAGAATGCGGGCTCAAATACTTGATGGTGGAATGGAAAAGTCAAAAGTTTCATTCAAGAAAAGAAGAAATATTATCACAGATGGCAGAAATAAAAAACCAAGAAAGATTACAATGCTTACAGACAAGCAGCAAGAGAAATTTTTAAAAAAACAGTACACATTGCAAATTTTCTGATTCATGGACAAACTATGAAGAGCAAGTAGAAAACTTGTGAATCATCTAGAAATATTTACAGGAGTATCAAAGGCAATGAGAGTGAGAGAGGACAAAAATTAATCCATCCATGGGATCAAGTTGCTGAGCAGCGCATGAGCTATAGTGGTCAGCGACTCATAGCTGACTGCTAGTGTCAGGGCCAGCGAACCAAAGCTGCCAAGACCCTTCTACACCTCCACGCGGTGATCCTGGATAATATGCTGCAGCAGGGCAGACTGGCTAAGGAGAAGGAATCAAAGAGGGAATGCTAACCCGGTACTAAAAAAATTATTGCTGAAGTCGGATGTGTTAGACCGAAAGGTGCAAATATCGCAGTCAAGCTGTAAAATACGACACAACGTATTCCGTTCTCTTGACTACAACATTCTGTTACTTAAGCCCTTTCAGTGTTTGGTAGTGGCAGATTGAGAATGAACGAAGCCAAGCCATGCCAAGCCAAATCCATCCATAATTATCAATAATAATGCCAAAGAACAAATCACCAACAATTAAGACATAAGAAACAGATGCAGAGAATACTTTAGCGAGTTGCTAACCCCGGGACACGATAAACCAGCACAACACCAGATGGAGAATGAAACAAAGCGAAGCTAAGAAATGTTGAAAGAAAAATAAGGCAGCAGGCATAGATGGTATCACAACAGAAATGCTACTAGCCTGCAGGATAACTGCAGTAAACTGACTGACCAGAATATTTAATGTATCCTGGGCGCCGAGAAAGGCACCGACAGACTGGCAACGAGCAGTCATCGTTCTTATTTGAAAAAATAAAGGCGACAAGCGAGAGTGCGAAACATATAGAAAAATCTTTCTTCTAAGTAATATCTATATCAGGACAGCCAGAGTGCAGTAAGAACAACAGAAGGTATGTCGGAGTGGTTCTCCATTTCATCTGGCGTCAGACAGGGTTGTGTTCTCTCACCACTTCTCTTTGTCACTTATATGAATAAAATCATCCAGGAGGCAAATACAGAACAGGAAAGTACCAAAGAATTGCTCTTTGCAGACGACCAATGACCGATCCACTCCAATAAACGAAACCAAGAAAGTTATTTTTACTCACTACTTGAGATGTCAAAAGTACGATATGAATATCAAATCATCAAAATTGAAGCAATGAATATAGTTAGAGAGCACACCACACTTGATATTCATTTGAATGAGAAAAAAATTAAGCACGTACAAGAATTTAGGTATTTGGGAGCTGTTTTTACTGAAGACAGACTCGACAAATGGATAGAGACGAGTGTGCAGAGGCAAACTCTGTTACATAGCAGCTGTTTCCACTACTAAGACACCCCAAGATTTCCCTTCAAGCAAAAAAGCAGATGATATATAGTATCTTCATCCCAACCCTGTGCTACAAGTGCCAGACATGGGCATTGAATAAGGCAAAGGAACAAAAGTTAGCCACCTGCGAAATGCGATGCCTACAAAAGGTCACTAACAACACCAGAAGAGACATCATCACAAATATGAGTATTCGGGAGAAGGTTGGAACAATTCCCTGCCTACAATACATAGAGCAACAGAGCATACATTGGTCTGGTCCCATTGTGAGAATGCAACCAGACCAAATTGTTCATGCAAACCTTCTGCAGGAGAACATCAGAAAGAACGGCTACATGTAGACCGAAGAAAAGGTGGAAAGACAGCGTCAAAGAGGTCTGCGGAAAATGTTACTCGAACCACGAAAGAGGCGACAGACAGATACATACCACGACACTGGATTGCACCCGGCAGAAAGTGAGACGAAAAAAAAAAAGAAAAAAAGAAAATACAATGAACATAAGTGGTGATAGTACACGTCCCGGTCTTCCCCCTGTCTTAAATGCAAACCAGTTAGCGAGTATGCTTGGTGTTCTCATAGTACTTTGGCTGTTTTTATATATTGCTATTATATTTCTTAATAATTGTCATTGTAACTTGATAATGTTCGAGGATCTCCCATAGGTTGTTTCTATCAATTCGGTCACATGCTCTCTCCTACAAAGACGATATTTTGTTCCTGATTGAATTCAATAGTTTGTTCACAAATCTGACCTAGAGTAAATAGGGTGTCTGTGCAACTCTTGCTTTTCTGAAGCCAAACTGTGTGTTTCTTAATTGTCTTTCTACTATTGGATTTGTTCTGTTATCCAGAATCTTCGAGTACATTTGACTTATGTGGCTCAAGATAGATATTTCTCTGTATGTTTCACCGTCTTATTTGTTTCTTTTTCCCTCCAAATGGGTATAACTATTGGTTTTTGTCAGTCCTCACGAACTTCCATTGTTGCCCTTGCTGCGTCAATTATTCTTGACGGCTTTTTTACTCCCGTGTCTCCGCAGGCATATACGGCTTCTGTTGTATTACTGTCTATTCATGCATTATTTTTGATAGCGTATTCGACTTCTGCTGCTATGATTGGTAGTTCTTCAGCCTCTCTGTGTCTTGGTGTGATATTTCATTTTTGTCTATTTCTGCCGGATTAAAAACAAAGTTTCTTGAAACATTCCTCCGATTTATGTTTTTTTCTTGTTTACATTCAGTAATAGGTTATTACGATTGTCGTTTTTGATGGCTGAAGCTATAAAACATTCGTCTCTTAGTCTAATTTTTTCAAGTCTTATAGAATTCTCTTGGAGATTCTTTACATACGTTTGTTGGCGTTTCCGCATATTTCTGCCACACACTCTCTTTTCCCTTCTTTATAATTCTGCTGGAATCTCTTCTTGCTGTTTTGTATTGTGCATAATCTTTTTCTGTTTTTGATTGTGCCCAAATTTTATATATATTTTTAACAGCTATTTTCAACTCTTCATTCCACTACACTGTTTTCTGTTTGCTTTGTCTTGTGTTTCGAAGACGGTAGCTCTTCGTTAGGCTATTGGTAATTGTATCTTTGAAATATACCCATTCATTTTCTACGTATTATACTTCTTCTTGAATGTTTTGATATTCACTGTCAATCTCGTAAAAAAAACTCTTACTTGACATGTTCAATATGTAGTCTCTTTATGTTTATTACTCTTTGATCTTTTATTCTGCTACACCTATGTATGTGTTGTTGGTAGTGTGATATAGCCAACTGGTGTGTGATTTGTATCAATATCTATATTAGGTATTGCATTGGAGTCTATTATATATTGTCTAGTTCTCCTCATGGTTATTATGAAAATAGACTTGGTTGTTATTGTTCTATCTTTACCATGTTCTAATCTGGCTAGGACGTTGTTGAAAAATGCTGTTTGTGATTATATGTTCATGTTCTGCACATAGGCTCAACAGTTTTTCACCATTACTGTTACACTCTGCGGTGGTGTTGTAGCTGTAAGGTCCAGGAAAGTCCTCTGCAGATGTTCTCTTTCTTCCTATGTTCCCGTTTCCCATTACAATTAGTTTGTCTTCTTTGACTTTGTTTATAATGTCTGACAAGTTGTCGAAAAATTCCTTTCTTTTTTCTTCATTGTGGCAATTATTTTCACAAAAGGCGTATTATTTATATTATTCTAATAACGAAACGAGAATAGCTGACTTCAGTTATTACATTCTACAAAATATAGGAACACGCGTGCTCGGCTGTAGATATTCTTTAAATTTGACGCTGAATACACTATAAAACAGCGATAATGTATTTGCTTTCCTGTCTTATATATATATATCGCTACAGGTCATTTTATATCTTTAACGTCAATGACCCAACTCTGACATGTCCGGAGGAGGCGAAAAATCAACTGTATGAACAACTGGAGGAAATGATCAATAACAGCCTCAGGGAAGAAGCACTCATCCTTCTCGGCGACTTTAATGCTAGAGTAGGTGGAGACCACATAGCATGGCCGCTCTGCCTTGGACATCATTGTATTGGTAAATGGCAAAGGTCAGATGTTGCTGGCGCTGTGTACTCAACAAGGCCTTTGTATCACAAATACTTTCTTCAAGGGCAGGCCGCAACCTAAAGTATCCTGGAAACACCAAAGGTCACATCGATAGCATCAAACCGACTTGATTGTCACCTGACGTTCAGCTCTAAACATGGTCCTCTCCACTAGAAGCTATCACAGTGCAGACTGCGACTCTGACCCTGCTCTTATATGTAGCAGGGTGCGCTTGCAGCTTCGCAAAATATGCCGCTGCAAACAGATGGGGGCATCCTCGCATTAACATTGCGCAGATGATGATTCCTTTAAAGCGGAGTGGAATTTGTCTGACCTGAGTCTTGATCTTCAGGAAGGATCTGAGTGTGACACAACAGCTAAGTGGAATGCTATGAATGTTTCCATTCGTAAGAATGGAACTAGTAATTGAGGCCAAGTGAGAAGCTCTTATAAATTATAAACAAGTCCAAAATGAGAGGACGCTTGCTGCCCTCAGGATGGTCCGAAGGTGCAGTCTCCCAAGATATGCGTGACGCCACCATTGTGACTATTTACAGAAACAAAGGCGACGGCGTAGACTGCAATACTTATAGAGGGATCTGGCTCCTGAGCGCTGTAGGCAATGTTTACGTCCGCATGCTACTAAACAGGTTGGGACTGCTCGCGGACAGGGTGTACGCAGAATCCCAGTGTGGTTTTAAAGTAAGTAAATCAACAACAGATATTATTTTCTCGCTTTGCCAAATCCAGGAGAAGTGCAGAGAACAAGACCAGCCACTCTTTATGATGTTTCTAGACCTCACCAAGGCCTTCGACGTGGTTTGTAGAAAGGGTGTATTCGAACTCCTCGAGAAGATCGCCTGCCTCCCAAAACTGCACTGCATGATAATTTCTTTTCAGACTGATATAAAAGGCTCTGTTCTATGCGATGGATCATCTGCAGACATTTTCCCCATCTAGAGTGGAGTGAGACAGGGATGTGTGCTCGCGCCGACTCTCTTTGGGATCTTCTTCTCTATGCTCATATCCTTCGCTAATGACACATCTATGGACGGTGTTTATCTGCACACCAGGTCAGATGGGAGGCTTTTTAACCTGTCCCGACGCGTGCGTGGACCAAAGTGGGGTCGTTGCTCATTAGAGAGATGCTATTTGCGGATGCAGTTCTAGTGACCAATAGTGAGGAGGCATTGCATAGACTGGGAGATAGATTCACCGAGAGGTGCGAGCAGTAAGTCTGGAAAAAACAAAGGTCTGCGAACAGGATATTACCACTACGCCCTCCATAAAGATCATGTCGTCACTCTGGAGGTCGTCAATAGTTTCACTTATCTGGGGTATGTCATCAGAAACACTCTCGCGCTTAAGAAGGAGATATAAAGTAGGTTTGGCAGGGCAAGTAACGTCACGGCCCGCATGACGAAGAAAGTCTGGGAAACAACTGCGCTGTCTCACTACACCAAGGTCCGGGTCTATCGGACCTGCGTTCTTGGCACTCTCATGTATGGAAGCGAGACTTGGAGCACTTACATTAAACAGGAACGGTGGCTGAACACCTTTCACATGAGGTGTCTACGGCGTATATTTGGAACTGGATGGCAAGAGGGAGTATCACATAATACTGTCTTACAGAGAGCAAACACTCACAAATACTACCAAAGGACATCCTTTATGGATAGCTAGACATTGGAATTAGAAGAATCTGCCATCCTACACTGCGATTTAAGGACGTATGCAAGACGGACATGAAGTCATTCGACATCCCATCCGATTGCTGTGAGGAATTTGCTCAGGATCGAGCTAGCTGGAAACAGTCAGTTGGAGGGGGCATAGCGGCCGCGGACGTTCGTAGAAGCCTTCTGGCTGCAGAGAAAAGAGAAAGATGAAGAGATCAAGGAACAGCCAGGCAAACCAGCCTCCTCAGCATGGTTGTCACTCGTGGATCGGTCTTTACAGCCATAGCAGACAGTGTTGAAATACAGGAGACAGAGTTGGACAAAGCTTACAGGACGCCACGTGCATGATGTATAAAGACTGCAACGCAAGCGGTGATGATAATGATGATATGTGTGTATATATATATATATTATCATTATCGCAGGCGTCGCAGTCTCTATATACCTACCTGGGAGAGGAAACCACCTCATACCAGGCGCGTCAGTAGAGTTGCCGATTGCTGAAAGGCCTCCTAATTTGGAGGTTAGCTGCGAATAAATACGCAGCCGTGGACAAAAAACGGGTCGGCAGGCATGGAGGCTGTAAGAAGGCAGCCCCTCCACCGTGAAAAAACACAACAGGCTAATCATCTGTTTGTCTTAAAAAATGATTATGTCAAAACATAGAGAAAACCGGACTGATCTCAACGGCGACGAACAGGCGAGAAATAAGACCCACGATTTACGGAACATGAAATGTAAGAAGTATGAATATAAAAAAACCTGAACTAATAGAGGAGATGAAGATAGCAAAATTGACAGTCCTGACATTTACAAAAACAAAGAAAAAGGGACTGGGCGTTCTGGACCATGACGGCAACATGTTATACTACAGCGGAGTTCCCATGAGTGAACGAGCCAGGGCAGAAGTGGGTTGTATAATGGATAGTAATAACAAAGCAAACATTAAAGGATGGAAGTTCATTTCAGAACGACTGATGGTTCTAAGTCTACAAGAGGAGGATAGTCAAATGGATATCGTCATTGTGTATGCACCAAACGAAGATGAGAGCACGCACTGACATAAAAGATTAATTTTATGAGCTCCTTCAAAGGACCATTGCCGATTGCCAAAATGAAATACTTCTCCTTGGAGACTTCAACGCAAGAGTTGGAAACGATTATTCTAGATGGGATGGAGTGAACGGTAGGTATGGAGAAGATGTCTTAAATGACAATGGAAAACGACTGCTGAGATTCTGCAGAGAACAAAACCTTGTCATTACAAATACAAGGTTTCCACACAAGCGTATCCACGCCTGCACAAGTTGCGAGCCGACAAGAAATGAAAGATCCATAATAGTATCCATATAGTGAGGAAAACTGATTTCAAGTATGTAAAGGATGCTAGAGTGTTCAGAAGACCAGAGATTCCATAACTGGAAGCGACCACTATCTAGTTAAAATAAAGAGAGACATTGAAAAACCCTTTCCAGCAAGATAACACACATCGGCAAGCATTAAACATAACACACAAGAATAAAATAAAATTAAGGCCTACAAACTACGAGAACCAGATGTTAAGAGGAGATACCAGTTCTCATAACAACAGCAATAGAAAGGATAGAGGAATCTGAAGAAGATATGGAAATGCTCTGGGTAAAATTCAAAGACATTCTCAAAGGGGCTGCAGTAGAGGCATGCGGTCAAACCAAAGAAGGGTAGAAGAGAAAGAGTACACCATGGTGGACAGAAGAAGTGAAAAGAATAATACGAGAAAAGAAAAAGGCATGGAAGCAATACCTAGGGGCTAGGAAAACAGAAGAACAAACAAAGAAATATAAAGAATATGTAAATTTTAGAACAGAAGAAAAGAAGACTGTGCTCAAGGTCAAACAAAAATCCTGGGTAGAATTTGGAGAGAAACTGGAAAATAATGCTGGAAAAAACCAGAAACTGTTCTACAGGACCTTAAATAACACGAGGAAGGAAAGGGAATGCCCCCTGAAATTTGTTAAAGATAAACAAGGTGCATTGTTGACCACGCTAGAAGAGGTAATATTTCTCAGATCTTCTTGGAGTGGAGGAAAACCAAGCTCTGGAAGTAACAGTCCCAATTCAAGAAGAGGGAGCCATGGAGGGAAACGATAATATCACAATGGAAGAACTAAAGGCAGCATTGGAGAAAATTTAGATTGGTAAAGCAGCAGGACATGATGGTATAACACCAGAAATGGTTACATACATGGGAACGGCAGGAGAGATACTATTCATCAAGATTCTCAAGGCAGCTTGGCGCCACAAGAAGATACCAAGAGATTGGGAGGTTGCAATAATAATACCAATATTTAAAAAGGAAAGTCTACTCTAGGATTCTAGAACGGCGATTAAGAGGTCTGGCAAAGCCAAATATGGACGAAACTCAATGTGGGTTTAGGACAAACAGAAGTACTCAAGACCTTATCTTTACACTCAGACAGCTAATTGGAAAGGCTCTTGAATATGATAAAGAGATGTATCTCTGCTTTTTGGATTTGGAGAAAACATTTGATAAAGTTCCTTGGGACAAACTCTGGGAGTGCCTGACAAGAAAGAACATCACAGGATCCCTGATCTCTGCCATACAGAGTTTCTATAAAACATGCAGAAATTATGTGCGGACATCAAATCAATAGTCAGGAGAGTTCAAGACCACTAGCGGAGTAAGACAGGGGGACATTCTATCACCGTAACTTCGTGGATGAAGTCATCAAAGCCTACAAGGAACGGACAAAAAAATATGAAGTAGGGTACTGGAAGATGAGACCAAGTTACATATCGGAACTAACATTTGTAGATGACGTGGCCCTGATCACGAAATCCGAAGCACATCTCTAGATTTACTTGCAGGTCTGGGAAGAAGAGTTGAAGAAGAGAGGAATGCACATTAGCAACTCTAAAACAAAAACCAAGGTGATCGCCATAGATGAGAAGAGACATCAGATAACCCTGGGAACACGAGCACTGGAGCAGGTCAGCAACTTTAAATATCTAGGAGTGGTAATAGACAACAGGGGAGGAATCAAAGAGGAGTTAACTGCACGGAGGACAGCAGCAGGTATACTTTTCCATGCAAAAAACAGAGGATTCCTCAGTAAAAGAGAAATATGCAGGAAAACAAAGATGAATGTATACCCCTCGACATATGTGCCTGTCCTAACATATGGATGTGAGTCATGGGCAATGACTACACCCC
This sequence comes from Ariolimax columbianus, assembly GCA_036924085.1. NCBI lineage: Eukaryota > Metazoa > Mollusca > Gastropoda > Stylommatophora > Arionidae > Ariolimax > Ariolimax columbianus. Next base: position 54,913,424 of record JAVGWX010000010.1, on the reverse strand, counting down.
AAGAAAGGCAATTACAAACTTCAGAAATGAGGTACCTAAGAAAGGCGGTTCAGGTGACGAAAACGGACAAGATCCGTAACCAAACAATACGTAGCAATCTAGAAGTTCAACCCCTGCAGACACGAGTGGAGCTGTCCCAACTAAAGTGGTTTGGCCATGTTTGTAGAATGGAAGAAGATCGAATACCAAAGCGGTCATGGGAGATAAAAAGTCAAGGACGCACACCCCCCGAACGTCCCAAAGTACGTTGGGAAGACAACATACGACAGTCCCTAAGTGATTGAGAGCTGGATTGGAAAGAGGCGCGGAAAAAGACGGTGGATAGAGCAGTATTGCGTTCTCTCTTGCAAACCTCTACACCTCACGGTAGAAGAGGAGCGACTAAGTAAGTAACTAATATATATATATATATATATATATATATATATATATATATATATATATATATATATATATATATATATATATATATATTTAATGTAATAAGATGGCGAAGTATAAATAGCTTATTTGTATTCGTTTATGTGAAATATTTGGTAATGTCATTGTAAAGAGGGCACTTACCAATATAAGATATTCAGGAACTATAAATAGTGTAAAAATGATCCTTAGCAGTGGCAGTGGCGTAGCGACGGTATATGGGGCCTGTGGCGAATTCGGATTGCTGGCGCAACCCTTCCTCCTCCTCCCCACCCGCCCACTCCCCCATACAAAAAATAAAAATTATTACAACATAAACTTGAAACGTTTTTTTTTACTTTGATACTGCTTTTTACCTACTAAATTAACAGTTAAATAAAGATACCCGTCAGTTTTGGCTAAACTATGTTAAGCACAAAAGAAGTTTAAAATTATGATTGTTTTTGTGCCATGAACAATAAGCAAGCAGATGTGACAGTTCCAGAATGGACGTTAAGAGCAAGGGGGATGGCGCTGGTGATTCTGAATGTGTGGTAAGGTCACTCACCGTCTCTCCACTAGGTCGACAAGGAAATGAGGAGTTAGGGGGGAAGAATGTGTCTGGTACAGGTGGGGAGTGTTCGGAGCTGAGGTGGGGGTTCGGAGCTGACCACTCTTTTGATTTAGCATAATGGGGGTTGGTGACAGTCAAATGCCACCACCAGTGGCTACGACATTTAGAGTGACAGGAATTCTGGGATAAACATCCAATAACAACTAGTTGGAGGTAGTTCCAAATTAGAGTTATGGCTAAGTCAGGCAACCAACAGCCATGAAGTTGCTTGAGACTGTAAAACACTCGGCAAAGATGAACACAAGAGACTGGCAGAGAGACTGACTAGGAGAGAGTGGCTGAGAGACTGGCTAGAACAGAGATTGATGGGCTATTAGTAGTCTAGCAGACTGAGGGATAGAGTGAGTTTGCAAGGGGGCTGAACCAGCAAACACCTTCGAGTTTTGACCAGTCGCTCAATAAGTGTATGTGTTGGGCATCCTGTGAACAGTAAGGGATCTGAATGTGTGTCGTACGTGCAGGGCACTGAGTGAACGATGCGTGATCTATTTACAGTTTAATGCAAGAATACGTGAAGAGATTGAAGTAATATGTTAATGTACAGATCGCCTAAGTAAGAGATCTGAACGTCTGTGGTATTGTGCTGGACACTTTGGGAACGATGTGTGCTCTGATATATGTGTATGCGCAGATGGACTGAGTGTGTGTCCACGAGTGAGTTCGTGATTCGGACTATAAGTGACGTGATCTAATTTCATATGAATGCACATATCGCCTGAGCATGCGCGAACCGATTGTGTGTAGATGTACAGATCACGTGATTTAAGGTAATCTGATTGTGTGTTCATGCATAGAACAACAGAATACTCAATACGAACTGAGGACGACTTTGCGAGTGTGTGTAGAGTGATGGCAGATAAGGGGAGTGTATCGGCGAGAGCTTGGGTTAGTCAGTTTGAGGATATACTCAAAAGCTAGTGCTTAAAAGCTCTCGTGTAGTTTCAATATATGTATATGTATATATATATATATATATATATATATATATATATATATATATATAAATATATATATATATATATATATATATATATTTATATATATATATATATAAATATAATGATTATTTAGTCAGATGTAATTTGTCCCTTTTGCTAATAATGTTTTTGGTGTAGATTGTTATTAAATATGTTACAGGATCAAGATGTTCAGCAGTACATGAGCTGCAGTGGTCAGCGACCCATAGCTGACTGCAAGCGTCAGGGCCAGCGAACCAAAGCTGTCAAACCCTTCTTCACCTCCACGTGGTGATCCTGGATAACAGGCTGCAGCAGGGCAGACTGGCTAAGGAGAAGGGGATCGAAGAGGGAATGTTAACCCGGTACTCATAAAATCCTTGCTGAAGTCGGATGTGTTGGACCGAAATGTGCAAATATCGCAGTCAAGCAGTAAACTACGACACAACGCATTCTGTTCTCTGGACTACATTCTGCTACTTAAGCCCCTTCAGTGTTTGGTACAGGGAGATTGAGAACGAACAAAACCAAGCCAAGCCAATTATATTCACAATACGCAATCGTCAGTGTGTCACATATTGCAAGGTGTATTCCCAGTCTGAGTGTAATAGATACTGACCATCTTCCAGTTGTACTTTACAACTGTCAGAGTGTGCAACATACCAAAACGCGGCACTTACCTCAATGAAATAGTTAGTACAAGAAAGGTGGAAAATGTGCTAGTTCAGGAAAGCGTCAAACAGAAGATGGAAGTGAAATATGAAAGTATGACACATAGAGGTACATTTGAGGAGCAATGGCAACATTTCAAGTTCGCTATAACTAGTGTTTTGACTAAAGAGTGTGGTAAACTAGAAAAGGTGGTATTAGAAAGAAACGGACGTTATGATGGAATGAAAGTGTGAAGGCTGCAATCAAAGAGAAGAAAATAACTTTTAAGAAAAAGACTATACCTCTTATAATAAGGCTAGACGTAAAGTCAGGGTAGTTGTACAACTGAGAACGAAAATACTTGGCAAAAATAAAGGAGTATCTCACAGACCTACTTGCCCTAAGAACACAAGCAGATGACGGTATATAATATGTGCAACTTCATTCTTTGCTACAAATCCCGAAATATATTGCGCAAAGCGACATATTAATACTTGAGCAAGAAGTCAAAGAGGCAATTAGAAGAATTCTTAACTGCAGCGCCCCAGTTATTTCAGTAACATATCAGCAGATGTCATAAAAGCGTGTGGCTCACAAAGATCTTTAATCATGCGTACCTGGTGATTGGCAAATATCGCGGTGGTACCTATTTGGTAAAACAAGGGCAGCAAGAAAGATTGCAGCTCTTCTAAGGACATTTCCCTCCTTTTCCACCCGTTGGAAACATTTACGGAAGAGTCCTTTAATAACGAGTTCGAGCTATTGTGGAACCGCTGCTAAGTACTCTACAATCTGGCTTCCGAAAAAGCAGGGGATGTACGGATGCTATGTTTACGCTTGGACAAGTAAAACAAAAACAAAAAATACAATATGAAACTCCACGTGGCATTCATTGATAAATAAAAAAGCTATTTGACCGGGTAAACCAATGTAAGCTATGTGAGGTGATGGAGGAGTATAGTGTAGAGTGTCAACTAATAGATGACATTCCTGTACGTAAATAGTGAAGGTGCAATCTGAACGAATGCAGGTAGGACAAATTGGTTTTCAGTGCTGAGTAGTGTTCGATAGGTGTGTGATCTTTCTCCACGTTTGTTCATTATTTACATAGATACAATTACACAGTTGGCTAACCCTCACAAAGAGCCCTTTAATGAATTGTTGCTTGCTGATGATCAGGTCATCTTTTACCAACACGGAGAAGACCTTCAACATCACCTGAACTATCTCCATTTCGCCTGTAGCGAATATGACATAAAGATCAACACAACCAAGACAGAGACTATGTTGATTTCACGTGAACTATTGCAGAGAAGTTTCCACATCAGTAACATTGGTATTAAAGCAAGTACGGGAGTTCATATACCTAGGTAGTATGACCACTGGTGAAGGCAGAGTGGACAGAGAGATTGAACATAGAATTCAAAAGGTGAACAGTGAGTACTATCATATTGCATCGATTTTGAAACACCATAGAGGATTTCTTTCAACTAATAGGAGGCTGACAAATACACTATTTATTCCTACAATGTGTTACAAATATCAATCATCAATCTCGGTCCTTACTAGCAACCCATAAGAGTAAGAACAAAAGCTGTGAAATGTGCTGTGTAAGGAGTTCAGCCGGAAAGGCAATCCGTGACCACATTCTCAATACCACGCCGAGCCAACCTAACGACATCACAAGCTTCACTTTGGCGATGACAAGAAATCTACGCATCCAACCTCTGCGACGTCGAGTGGCAAGAGCAGTAGAACAAACGAAGAAGAATATATATAAATTATTACTCTGCCGTGTTAACTTAACATAACTTAACGTCTTTATACTGGTTTAGAAGACCCCGCAGAGTCTTTATACAACCAGTTACATTTACATCACCTTGCTCTAAAAGCTATGCGCATCCAGTTTATTCTTAAATGCATTAACTGTCCACTACCTCCCCTGGCAATGCTTTCCAAGCAGACACCACTCTCTGACTAAACAAATATTTCCTAATATCTAATCTGGACCTCTCTTTAGTCAGCTTGTAGCTATGCCCTCGTGTTTTTGTGGGTGGCTGTATTTTAAAAACTTGTTATAGTCTAATTTATCCATTCCTCTGATCATCTTATAAACCTGTATTAAGTCACCACGAATTCTTCTCTCTTCGAGACACTGTAGGCCGGTTTTTCTGAGTCGTTCCTCATAACTGTAATTCTGGAATCCAACTATCATATTTGTCGCTCTTTTTTGTATTCTTTCCAGCATGTTTATATCCCCTCTATGATAAGGACTCCACACCTGTACACAGTACTCCAATCTAGGTCTAACTAAAGCTTTATACAGTTTGACGATCACTTCCTTGCTCCTATGTTTAATATTTCTTTTTATCATACCTAACATTTGCCTTTTTCACTGCTACCTTAACTTGCTCACTCACCTTTCTAGTATGATCTATTATAACCCCTAGGTCCCTTTCCTTATCTATCTTTCTAATATTGTTCTCTCCCATTCTGTAATTATGTTCCATATTGGATCTACCCATGTGGATGACTGTACATTTATCTACATTAAACTCCATTTGCCAGCTTACAGACCATTCTCGAATTTTATCTAAATCCGACATCAATATATCCACTTCCGCTTTAGATGAAACACTACTGCATAGTTTTGTGTCATCAGCAAATTTTGCAATCATGGATCCCATATCAATGTCAAAATCATTTATATATATCAAGAACAAAATTGGTCCCAAAACCGAGCCCTGTGGCACACCACTTTTCACTTCACACCACTCAGAGTACTCCTTATTTATGCCCACCCTCTGCCTTCTTCCCGTTAACCAATTTTCAATCCATTTGGCAACTTCCCCACCTATTCCATGTGATTTTAACTTCCGAAATAATCTTTGATGAGGTACTCTATCAAAGGCCTTTGCAAAGTCTAGATAAATAACGTCCACTGGCTCCCCTTTATCTATGATTTTAGTAACCTCCTCCATGAATTCTAATAGATTTGTTAAGCATGATCTCCCTCTAGTAAGCCCATGTTGACTATTTCTAATTAGATTAAATTTGTCTAAATGCATTACAATGTTTTCTTTGATTATTGTCTCTAACAATTTACAGACTATGCTCGTTAAACTCACTGGTCTATAATTTGCTGGATCTGATTTTTTGCCTTTTTTAAATAAGGGGATCACTCCTGCATCTTTCCAATCCCGTGGAACAATCCCTTTTGTAAGTGATTGAGAACATAATATAGCCAATGGTTTTGGTAGTTGGTCTCTAATTTCAAACAGTAATTTTGGATGAATACCATCTTGACCTGGACATTTATTCACTTTCAATCCCTCCAATTTGTTCAAAACCATTTCCTCTTTAATACAGATTGATCTTAATCCCGCTGAATCCATGTCTCTTTGAAAAATATCTAAAGGCTCTGGGATCTTCGAGCAGTCCTCTTTTGTGTACACTGTGCCAAAGTACTGATTGAGCAGATTAGCTGCCTCCCTATTCTCACTTATTATTTTCCCTGTACTGTCTATAAGAGGGCCTACTTTGTTTTTCGTTCTTTGTTTATTTCTAACATAAGAGAAGAAGCTTTTACTGTCAGTCTTGATCCTCTGAGCAAGTTTTTTTTCGAAGTCAATTTTTGCTGTTTTATTCGCTTTCTGAGATATGTTCTGCTTGTCCAAATATTTTACATGTTTCTTTTGATTTACCTGCCTCTATATATTTTTTCCATGCAGAGGGTGGTTAACCGATTTGCAAGTCCATCTTAATAGGCTCAAACACTATAGCAAAGTAGACCCGCAGCCTGTTAGGCGCCATCTATGGTGCTCTTAACAAACCACCTTACAACAGCCGATGATATGCCATATCACGCAGTTAGTCGCCTCTTACGACATGCTCTCTGTGGGGTGGTGGTGCCATTCTCGTTTTGTCATACACAAAGACCCCGGCAGACCACTCTGGATTTATATATATATATATTCTTTAAGTGCCGACCACGGCTCATAAGACATACACAAGTGCTCTCAAATTTGCTCTGTATGACGTCACGCTTTTCTTGTTCGTGAATAACTTCACGCACATAATAGAGACCTATCTGACGACTGTTCTGCGGACAGTTTCTTTCTGTCTTACTCTTTTCCTGTTGCCAGATAGTGACCACGTCAACGGTTGCAGATGGAGTCTTGCTGTCCATTCTAAGAACATGCTAGATGCATGTCCTCCGTTTGTATCCTAATGAGTGATGACACATTTTGTTGTTTGCTGACGTCTCTAATTGTGTGTGTTTTTTTTTACGAATTCCTCCAAGCCAGTGTTCAACAGTTTTCTAAGACATTATTTCTCAAATGCATTTAGTTTATTTTTCAATGCCTTTATTATTTTCCAGAAATCACATCCATATGTAAGTATGGATACAATATTTGAGTTAAACAACTTGAACTTGGTGTGCTCGCACAGTAATTTAGATTTGCAGAAGTTCATTCGTTATGTAAAGGCACACGCGGCTACAGCAATGTGACTGAACATTTCCTTTAGTCATTTTGCTTCCCAGATAGTTGAAACTGTCAACTGTTTGTAAATCTCTCCAAGCAAAAGGTCTGTTGGTGAAATTCATGACCTTCGTATTGGAAGCATTGATTTTTAAGTCCTATCTGTTCTGATATGCGGCATATTTGATCTAAATTGTTTTGCGCATCTTTAAGAGTGGAACTCAAGAGAGCTTGGTCATCTGCGAAAGCAACGTCCTCCAGAATTGTGCCAACTATTCATTTTATGTCAACATGTCTGTCGGGGACAGATTTATGTCAACATGTTTGTCGGGGACATAATTTATGCCAACATGTTTGTCGGGGACAGATTTATGCCAAAATGTCTGTCGGGGACAGATTTATGCCAACATGTTTGTCGGGGACATAGTTTTTCATAACCCAATCCATAGGTACGCCAAATAGTAGAGGTGACAAAATGCAGCCTAGTTTCACTACAGTTTCAATGCGAAACAAGTCCGTTTTGACTGTAATGATATAAACATAGCGAATAATGGTAAATAGCTGCAGTGGTGTTGATGTAATTTGGTGGAAAGATGTAGCTGGTGTGTATTTTCCAAAGTGTCAGTCGATGTAAGATATCAAAAGCTTTGAATAAATAAGTAAAGTAACTGATAAATGTGGATTACATTTCTATAGATTTCTCAATACTTGTTCTCAGGAGGAAGATTGGGTCAACACAAGATCAAATGGTCATTTTCATATATACATGACAACTATCAACAGCAGTTTGGCTAGAGACAGTCAATGGCTATGGACGCAGCCCCAGAATATGATTGTAACTATCCACTTGTTACTGTGTTTACATGACTGATAAAGTACCCGGCTGTCATGGAACGTCTTTTCGTCCTGTGACCATCTGCAACATGCGCAGCGAACACACTTTATGAAACCACTTTGACTAGCGCGCTGAACAAGGTGTGGATAGCTGAAAGAGGATCCTCTCAGCGCAATTGGGTATGTCAACCGAGGCATGTGAAGCCTGGCCTCGACGGATCAGACGTAAGAGACAAAAGGTTTGCCCAACGGCCAAAAAGACGGGGCCAGAAGGCATTGAAGAATGCTAAGAGCACATCGAGACACAAAATAAGCCCTGGTCATCTTCTGTATCCGGACCCATCACTATCCATCTCGACACTGTCTTGCTGCTAGACCATGTCGGGGCCCGGACGAGATAGTGAAGCTAACTGCGCAAATTACCTTCACTTAAAATCAAATTCACGCGCCACTCACGTAATCACCCGCATCTCATATCTCATGCACAGGTCCTGTGGCGATCTACGAATGGCGAAGCAGCAGGGGATGATACACTGGAAGCTGTAGTCGCAGACCTGCATGCAGGCGGTGCAGGTCATTTTATCGTTATTTCACTGACTTTGAGGCAGCAATGGAACCTGGCAGCCCCCTGAACGACTGAGCAGTCCTCTCTAGGATAGCACTGCTCACCTCCATAGCCTGATAATAGGGCCAGAAAGGTGCCCTAAACATTGCCTTCTTCACTACACCCTAGGATAGCACTGCTCACCTCCATAGCCTGAGAAGAGGGACAGAAAGGTGCCATAAACATTGCCTGCTTCACTACACCCTGACCAACATGCCGTGGTTTGAGAGGCTCCCACTATATTACGGTCGAAATATAAATAAGAAAAGGGTAGTGCCTATTACACGTGCCACATGGAATGTGCGCACAATTATATATATATATATATATATATGTACGCACACACACGCACACACACACAAACACACACATTCATTCATAGGCGTCTCAGTCTCTGCAGACCATGTGAGTAGCCTTTCCAGGTACAACCCTGGCGCTCAAAATAGAGACCCTGAGCGCCCAAACTGCAGGATCTCAAACTGCAGGATCCCAATCTGCAGGATCCCCCTCTCGGCCTCACTGGTGTATTCCAAAAAAATTCAAAGCTTTACAATTTGACACCAGTTCAGCTGCAGGAGCTTCCGAAATAAAGTTCGCAATTTTGAAACCATCCGCCTTTGGCGCTAGCCATCTAGATTTTCTGTCTGAGTTTACTCCCATAGCCCTACCCTCTCCCGAGGTTTCCACAAAGCAGTGGAATCGTTGCCGGCAGATGGTAGCTATTCGAGATATGATACGCTCGTCATGCTAGGACTAACCAGCACTACCTGGCACTTGTGAGTTCCTTTGTCTCCTAGGCGAACTGCCAGAGCAGGCTAACGAGCTTCGTCTACCCGGATTTAGAGTCGGAGTTTACATTCTCTAAGATCGGCCCCCAACCAAGGCTAATGCGCCCAATCTGCCCGCCAAGTCTAACTGCCGGGTACTTTGTCGCACCTCACAGCAGGCTCTGTAAGAAACAGGTGGCTCCTCATGAAGTTGCTTCTGGAGATATAATAATGTAGGAGAGGCCATCGGCATGAAAACTAGCCGAACAGTGAACCCAGCGGCGATCTCTATACCTGGAAAGGAGAGGCTGTAACAGACGCTTAACTTTCCTTTAACCAGCGGGACGTCCATCTCAGACTTCGTTACCCGACACCCCCCCCCCCCCCTAATATATCATCATCATCATCATACTCGTCTCAGTTTTTGTAGACCATCAACGGTCTATCTCCTGTATATCAACACTGTGACTGACTATAAATGACCGATCCGTGAGTGACAGTTCCTGACATAGATCATACAACCACGCTGAGCAAGCTGGAGTGTCGGGATGTTGTTTGATCTCTTCAATCTTCTTTTTCTTCGCAGCCAGAAGGCATCTACGAGTGTTCGCAACCACTATGCCCTCTCCAACTGAATGTCTCTAAACAGTTCGTTCCTTAACAATTTATTCCCAGCCCTCACATGGGATATCGCATGACTTCATGTCTCTCTTGCATACGTCTTTGAATCACAGAGTGGGACGGCCGATTCCTTCCAACTCCAATGGCCAGCTGTCTATAGAGTACATCATTTGGCAGCCTCTCATCTTCCATGCGGTAACACACTCCAACCATCGAAGACGTCGCTGATTCAATAGCGAGTACATGCTGTGAATGTTTGGTCAGTGTAAGACAACATTATGTGGAACTCTCTCAATCCCTAATATACGTCGTTAGACACCTCATGTAAAAGGTGTTGAGCCGCCGTTCTTGGTTCGTGTAAGTGCTCAAGTCTCGTTTTCATACATGAGAGTGTCGATAACGCAGGTCTGATAGACTCCGACCTTGGTGTAGTGAGACAGCGCAGTGTTCTCACAGACTATCTTAGGCGCGCCATGACGGTAATCGCCCTGTCAAGCCTACTGTCGATCTCCTTCTCGAGCGAGAGAGTGTCGCTGATGACATACATTAGATAAGTGGAGCTGTTGATAGACATTAGATTAGTGGAGCTGTTGACAGACATTAGATAAGTGGAGCTGTTGACGCCATCAATATTTATGCTTGAGGGACTGGTAATACTCTGTGCGCAGTCCTTCGGCTTTTCCTGGCTTTAATCCTTTGGTCAATCGGTCTCTCAGTCTCTGTAGAGCCTCCTAATTAGAGCAGCATGATCCGCAAATCGCATTTCCGTAATGAGCACCAGACTCACCCTGTTCTTCGACCGCAGTCGGGAAAGGTTAAACAGACGTCCATCTGACCTGGCGTGCAGATAAATACCATCTACATAAACACCATAAGTGTGCATTAAGAGCAAGGAGAAGAAGATAACAAAGATGGATGACGCCAGCACACATCCCTGCTTCACTCCACTCTTGTTAAGAAAAGAGTTTGAAGATGACATATCCTAAAGGACTGAGCCCTTCATATCAGGCTTGGGAGGCAGCCGATCTTCCCGAATAGACCCTTTCTACTAACCAGGTCTTGGTGAGGTCTACCAATATCATATAGCGAACAAACCCTGCAATATCTGGCATGTGTGAGAATCATAGACCGTGTCCAGCATAATATTGCCAGATGTGTGGAGCACTGCTCTGGGCTCTAATAGCCGGAAACGAAAGTCACTAACGAGTACGTCTGTGGGCTACAGGTCCTGCCACATTATGGAGGAACTTGATAGACTGCCTACTTTGGATGAGCTTGACAAGGCTTTCAACTACCTCTCAAACAGCAAAGCACCAGGGGGAGTTGGCTTCCCACCCGAAGTTATCAAATGTGGGAAATCAGCTCTAGCTTAGCCGATATTTAACTTCCTATTCCTTCTGCTGGGAGGTAGGTACAGTTCCCAAGTTACGCCATTATGACAATTTACAAAAACAAAGGCTACCACGAGGACTGGAATGATAATAGAGGAATCTCGCTCCTGAGCGTTCTAGGCAAGTTTACGCCCGCATGATAATCCAACAGGTTAAGACTGCGCGCGGACATGGTGTACTCAGTGTTGCTTTATAGTGGGTAGATGGACAACGGACATGCTTATCCCTCTTCGCCATATCCCATAACAGTGCAGAGAACATAACCAACCACTATATATGTGTAATTTGATAAAGTCAGTCAAGTCATTTGGTAAATGTTTTTTTGTACTATATATTTAAGTGACAATAGATACAAAATGACTACATCAAGTGTCACTGCTCCAACGGGTGCTGTTCAACATCTATACAGTAAAAGTGGCCAACATTCAACCTACAGGGACAGAGTGAACTTTGAAGTTAGCATCATGTATGCCAATACAGGACTGGCTCAGACACGCATCAAGTTGGTCAAATTCATCCAGTAAATCTTACAAACTATCTCACAGTGTGTGGAATCTAGCTCCCAGATAATGCGAGCAAGGTCTGTACGATGTAGTGCTCTTTGAACAACTCTATAGTAATGGCTGAACTCCCGGGTATCACATTTGAAGAATGCACTGTTGTCAGTTGCGGCCGGTTTGACAAACCTCTAAGTGACGTTCGATCGCAGTCTCTTATATAATTGCCATGTAGACCAGACGATACATAGATGTATGCTATGGAAAGGAGCACTCAAGACTGTGGCTGTTGTTAACTTGGAATAACGTCTTCTGTTTATTATATTTCGTCAGGTGTGTTGTCGGTTATCGATTACGGATTGGGCATCCTCACACTATCGAGACACAGTTTGAAAGGTTGGAACGCATTCAGATTGGCGATATGTGGGGTTGCTGAGCGGAGTGGGGCATATTCGTCTATAACCTCTAGTTTAAGAATGGAGATAGAAGCAGTGACCTCAACGTTAAGATGCAGGACAAGAAAGAAGTCTCCGCGAAGATTGCAATAACCATTGAAATAGGGCGTCCTCTGGAAACAACTTTTGTCGGGCAATTCTGTCACTACTAAAACAAATGTGACACGGAAAGTAAAGTAAGCGTTAAGATGACTATCTGAGACTCCTTTAACAAGGGCAATCATCGTCGCTGACGCATGTCGTTCTTCAGAAGGTATCAAGGGGATTGATGAGGTATGAGTGTATACCAGCTGTTGAGGTTTCAAACCTCCTAGTGTTGATATGGAGCTACTGGCCTGGTCATGCTGGGCAACGAAATGCTGACATATTGACTTCACCTCGTCAAACAAACAAATTACCATCAAGCAGGGCGAAAACTTGCTCACTGGTAAAAAAGCTGCAAACGCTTTTGTCGATCACTATGCCAGAGCAAACCACATCGAGGTCCCTGCAGATAGGCATACAGAGATTAGTGAAGAGCAAAAGGGGCACGACAACATCAGTACGGCTCCTAAAGAGCATATGATGGCCAAATTAACAATGAGCGAAATGGAAGAGGCTATGAGAACATTAAAGAAAATGAAATCTCCCGGAAAAGATGGGATAACAAACGAAATGCTGATGGGGCTGGGCCAAACAGCGAAGAGGAAGCTGCTATCGGTCCTGAACCAAAGCTGGAAAAGGGGAATTGTACCACAGGCATGGAAAGACGCAATACTGGTACCAGTACCAAAAAAAGGAAAGGACAAAACAGATCCAAATGGATACAGGCCTATCAGCCTACTGAGCTGTGTCGGCAAACTGATGGAACGTATGATAAACACCAGACTGATGTGGCATCTGGAAGAAAAACGAATACTAAGTCCACAGCAAGCCGGTTTTAGACAGCACAGATCCACTAAGGACCAGGTCATCCTCATAGCCCAGGAAATAGAAGATGCCTACCAGGCACAGAAACAGACAGTAGCGGTTTGGGTGGACCTGGAAAAGGCATTTGACAAAGTCTTAGTCAAGCTAAGAAGAAGTGATGTCTGTGGGAAAATGTACAAGTGGATCAACCACTACATCAAAAACAGAACGGCCAGAGTCCAAGTACAAGGGCAGATGAGCAGAAAGGTGACACTAGAGCAGGGAGTACCCCAAGGGGGAGTACTGTCACCCACACTCTTCCTGGTTTATATAAACGACATTACAGAGAATATACCAAGAAGAGTCCATAGCTCAATGTTTGCAGACGATCTGGCTATGTGGACCTCTGAAAAGAATCTCACCATAGCAAGAAATCGGATGCAGCAGGCCCTAACATCGCTGGAAGAGTGGGCGAACTCATGGCTGGTCAAAATAAACGAGGAGAAAACCACATGCACAATATTCTCGCTTTCCATCAAACCCCAAAATATCAAGTTACGTTTAAATGGCAAATTCCTGCAGCCAAACGACAACCCAAACTATCTGGGAGTCACATTTGATCGGCGCAGGACATGGAAAAGTCAGATCGAGAGAAACCGAACGAGAGCCAGAGAAAGAATGGCAATCACGAGGAAACTTGCTGGCACAAGCTGGGGAGCAGACGAAAGCATACTAAAGAAACTGTACACTGGAAGAGTGAGACTAGTTCTCGAGTATGGCATTGCGGCATGGACAACAGCAGCAAAGGCGAACTTCGATAAAGTTAGCAAACTTCAAAACCAAGCCATGAGAGTTATAACAGGTGGCATGAAGTCAACGCCAATTGTAGAACTTAAAAAGATTACAAAACTGCAATCCATGACCGATAGAAGAGACTGCAGAGCCCAGCTGCAGTCAGAGAAACTCCGGAAACTGACCGACCATCCAATGCACCAGAGACTAAACAATTTTGGGAAATGGGAAACTAAAGCGGAGATACTTGGCAGAAATAGCCAAAGCAAAGATGCACGAAGATCCTATAAACGCACTAACAACACCAAAACCCATCACTACTGTATGAAAACCTACCTGGAGGCAGGATATATTTCCAGAGGTGGTAAAAATATACCAGGTATTGGAAACAAAAACTGCCAGACTGAAAAAGAAAGGAGAGATACTACCCTAAGCTTTACATCGGAAAACTACCCAAGCATGGACTGGACCCATGCATACACCGACGGTTCTGTAACAAACACTACACAGAACGGAGGGGCAGGAGCATTCCTGAACCTACCAAATGGCAGAAAAATAACACTGTCATTCGCTACTAGTAAATACACAAGCAATTTCAGAGCGGAGGCAGAGGCACTGAGGGCGGCAGTGGAAGAAATGGTGACACACAAAGAAAATGAAAGCCATATAGTCCTGCTTACAGATGCTCTCGCCGTAGTCACAGCGCTAAAAAGCCAGAAAAACACCGAGCTTAATGACTTAAGAGCAGCACTCTGCAAACTTTGCCAGCAGTCCGCACCAAAAAGGGTAGTGGTACAGTGGGTACCATCACACTGCAACATCCAAGACAACGAGGAGGCAGACAGACTGGCAAAAGAAGGTGCAAGACTACCACAAACAGATACTAGTATGACGTACGAAGAGTCAAAACGGCTTATCAAAGCCAGATACATGACCAAATGGGAAACCGAACATACTGGTTACACCAAAAACGATGCCTATTACCAGTTGAACAGAAGAGAGCAGGTCGTTGTCTTCAGACTTCGCACTAGCCACAATAGACTGAGGTACCACCTATTCAACAAATTGAAGATAGGTGATACCGACGAATGCCCGTGCGGTACCGGTAAAATGACCGCTGAACATCTGCTGCAGAACTGCCCGACATACGAGGATCAGAGAGAGCAGATGTGGCCATCACCAGTGGAACTGCAAGACAAGCTCTATGGCAGTGGCGACAGCCTCAAGATGACCGCCGCTTTTTTCGAAAAAATAATGGTTACTGTCTGACTGCGTACGAAGAAGAAGAAGAAGAAGAAGAAGAAGAAGACTTCGCAAGTTCCCATCATAGGTACGTTAGTGATGGGTAGGAAGTGACATTTTGACATCAGTCAACAACCATCTGTTGGATGAGGACACCGAAATAGATGAATCAGCAATCCACATACTGCAAGTTTTCGACATCAATCAAGGTTTGAGCTAAGTAGGGCCCACGGAGCAAGAGAGTATACAATCAGTGGGCTAGATGAACCATCAGTATCCAGACTCTTAACCATTTTATGAGAGAAACTGAGCACCTATGCGTATGCCTAGAGTGCAGTGACATTGTTTTTTAGAAACAGAAACAAAAAGAGCGCGATATTCATGATATTCCTACCCACACTGTGCTATCAGTGTCAGAATTGGACATTAACAAAGATAAAACAAACATAAAAACAACAAAGATATAATGACTGCGCAGAAAGCTTGGAGTAGCAAGAACGGGTAGAATCAGAAACAAAGATATTAGGAGACAAGAAGGTACAACACCAGTGCTAGACCTCACCAAGAGACAGAAAACCAAATGTTTCGGCCATGTCACACTTCAAACACCAGATAGTATACACCAGAAAGCAATGCTATAACGGTACAATGGATACAGAGCCAAGGGCCGACCAAGCAAAAGACGGATAGCAGAAAAATCCAGAAGCTGTGAAGCGCCCAATGTGCGAAGTACATATTAGGGCCGGGTCAAGAAACCTCATTAAAACCTGACGCTGAAAGGCACAAGCAGGACGCAAAGCGAAAAGAAAAAGACTAATTGACACTTTGGTAGCAATAGAACAAAATTGTGAAAAGCATGTCTGTCGTTACACAAAATCAGTTCACTTATTATTTATTTCCAGTGAACAACACAAACAAATATAGATCCATCTGAGATAAACAGAACACACGGATAAACTAGGACTGACGTAAGAAGCAGTTGTGAAAATATTATGTATAATGGAAAAAAATGTGGCCCATTTTTGTCCTTCTCGCCAGTGGAATCAGATTTGCTTTTCAGTTCCCAGCCTCTCCTCTTCCTCATGTTCCTCCTTCTCTCCTTTCCAACGCATTCTCCCTTTAGCCACAGCCGATAAGAAGCGGACCAGTCAGAGAATGCAATCATTGATTTCTTCCGGAGAATGGCACGTCCCAATCTCGCCACACAATTACAGATCAGCTGAGCATGTAAATAGTGAAATAATGGCGATGCATCTTGCATGAGTTTTCCTTTCTCAGCTTTCTCATATACTCATTCCAAGCTGACGAAATTATATATGATAATAAAACATTAATGCACGTTTAATTACTGTATCTAATTATATCTCCTTTGGAGCACTCACACAGATATACAACGCGATTTTGTAAAATTTAGATACAAAATTACATTTGCTGTGAAAGTTTCTGTGGCATCATATTTAGTTGTTGTTTTCCGTTATTAAAAAAATAACGGTAATACTTGAAATATTAGTTGACAAAAATTATGTTTAACTTGAAGATTTATCCTTGTCTTCTTTGCTCTATTTTTCCCAAGTTAAGTTAACGGCTTCGTGCAGTTATATTTTTGTGCTGCTTTCCTAGCCTTTGACTATCCGCAGCGCCAACGTTCAGGTTTGCTGTTCGAGCAGTCATTGTCAGATACATTAAGGATCAGTAAAAAATGATTATCTGGGGATAACTTATTCTTCTCAGCATGGCTGGCTTTGTATGACCACGTGAACAAAGAGCAGATTTAAATGATAAATGCATACGATACGAGACATAGAAAAGCTTGTCTAGTAATTGCTGTTCATATTGTCTGCTGCACCGATGGTATTCAATGCATTGTATATAAATATAAAACAGAGTTTCTCTCACAACTTGTCCTTGAAGAGCCGTACCACAAAACAAGCATTACTGTACAAGCCACACCAACATCTCTCGCCAGTAGTTTGCTTGACCTACCTAGACAGAACTCTCCCTAGAGAGGCGAATATTGATTGTGAGGTTAAAAACAGCATTGCTAAGCCCAACTCTTAGTTTGGGACGCTATACGTAAACGCCCGAAACTAACAAGGCATCAGTGATGTCACAAAAGGTAAGTGTGCACCGTGCTGTGAGACATGGTTAGTGCATAGCAGATATGTCAGACAGTGTATATGTATAGCAGGAATGTCAAACAGCTCAATCGTTTTTACTTGAGCTGTCTGCGTAAGCTAACCAGCATCAGGTGGCAGGACAAGGTGCGTGTCTCTGAAATTCTAAACAATACTACGTTTGAGGCTCTTATACACTTCTGCGAATGGTTCAGCGAAGATAAACATCATATTAATCGCTTGCCAGATACACAAATCCTGAAACACTTCGTGGTTGGGGAGGGTGGGGTGGGGGTGGGGTGGGGGTGGGGTGGGGGGGGGGTTGGTTGGTTGGGGTTTGAAGGTATACAAAAACACTATAGAGACTCCATGAAAGTGCATCTGAATAACTTCAATATTGATGTTACCTTCTTGGAGATGCTTATACAGAACGGTACCACCTGACGCGCTAGTATCACCGAAGGTGCTGGGATCGCAGAAGTAAAGCCACCGCGGTGGCTTAGCTAAATTTACGTGCTGTCCAAAAATTCAAAAGGCACGACGATTTCATAGCCGGCTCCCGCATTTGGGCCCTGAATGTGGCAGTGTATGCCATTCTAGGGATTAGTCTATTAGATGATATTAGTGCCTTGCACACAAACACTGAAGGTGCAGTCCGAAGGAATGCAGGTATGACAAATTGGTTTCCGGTGGTATCCGACAGTAGCGTGTTCTTTTTCCACTTTTCTTTATAATTTACATGGATGAAATTACACAGTTGGCAAACCCCCATGAAGAATACCTCGATGAATTGTTTGCTGATGAACAAGTCCTATTTTATCACAATGGTGAAGACCTACAACACCACCTGAACTATCTCCATTTCGCTTGTAACGAATATGACATGAAGTTAAACACAGACAAGACAGAGACTATGTTGATTTCACGTAAAATGCAGATAAATTTGCACAGGGGTGACATTGGTATCAAGCAAGTACGGGAGTTCAAATACCTAGGTCGTAAGTTCACTGATGACGGCAGAGCGAACAAAGAGATTGCACATATAATTCAGAAGGCGAACAGTGTCCACTATAAAATTGCTCCGATCGCGAAGCACCCTAGAATGATTCTTTCAGCTAAGCGGAGGCTAATAATGTGAATCTTGATCTTAACAGAAAAACTAAAGAGCAAACTGTGAGATACCTTGAATGAGGAGTGCAGCCGGAAAGACAACCCGTGAACGAATCTACAACACCACTCTAAGACAGACTGTGGGGACAAACCCAGTTATCACCTACATTGACTCTCAACAAATCAAGTGGTTTTTTTCATTAAGTTAGAATGCATTTTGGCCAATCTGGATCAAGAGCATATCATATGCAGGTCTCCGGTCCACGAGAAGGGGCAGATCTCGACATCGGTGGATCAAGGGTGTCTCTGAGACTCTCATGAAGGTACATCTAACTATAGCACACGCTTCCCACTTGGCAATAGCAAATAATATATGCATCCTGCCTCTCTGCGACGCGTAAGACAAGGGCAGTTAGACAAAAGAAGAAGAAAGAAGATGTTACATTGCGTTTTACAGTCTAACCGTACTTACTATGGAGATTATGGTGTAAAAATGCATATAAGTATATATAGATGGCGCGCTAAGACGAAATCAAATACGAAACCTACGTTACGACGAAAAGGCATAATCAGGGACAACGAACAACAACAATATATGAACTGGCAGCTCATATAAGAATGGAAAAATACATAAAAAGAATTTGTAAACACATAAATGAGTTTTAAAAGTTACTTAGCTGGAGAATACATAAAATATTTCCGACTCTCGCCTGTCGGCATGTCAGGTCTTGAAGTACAATTTTTGGCGAGCGGAAAGGACAATGGCCAGGACGACGCGGGAAGTAGTAGAATGGACACGCGGATATCGGCCAAAAAAGAAATAACCAAATGGTGATATTCCTAACCGGTAGCAGAAGAAGACAAGCAAATGAAAGTAGGGAGGAGGAGGAGATAAGGACTATGTGATGGTGTGAACAATGTTTATCTCCTGTGACTGAAGGTAGCGTATGCGGGAAATCAGTATATTTTCCAGCGAGAATCTATGAAGATCCTCAGAGGACCAAGTGCCTACAACACTGACATCAGCTGTACACCTCTGACCAGGAGCATTGAAGTGGCTGACTATTGGGGAACGTGGGGTTATCAATATCATTGAGGTGTTGCCGATAGCGCACACGCATGTCTAAACCAGTGTACCCAATGTATGCCATACTACACTGGAGACAAATAATGAAATAAATTAGTTTGCCAGAATTGCAAGGGAAACCCTCCTTGATAACACAAATTGATTCAGTGAAGGCAAACGAGCGTGCAAGGATAACATGAAGCCAACTATAACAATCGAGTGTGTTCGCGCACAACATATTGCCCATGTGGTTGTGGAGGCTAGTGTACATACGACTACTAACCTGATATTATGTTCAAGTTTGTAGGAAATACCCTAGGAGTGCAAAGATCAGAATAAAGGATAGGCGAAATGGCAAAATAACATACTCCGGACAGAGGCGCAGTGAGGATGGTAAGTTCGAAGAATTTTACATGGTTAAGAGGAGGAGGATGAGATGGAGTGGTGGAGTGCGTGATGGAGTGATGGAAATACCAAGTCCCCGAATGGAGGACGGAGGAGAAAGTGGTCTCATCTCACGGACGAAGTCAATAATTTTGTGGACTTGAAGAAAGAAGTCATTGTCGCCCTGACAACGAAGACGAAGTAGCTGTTAGAAAAGTAGTGTCAGGACAGGATTTAACACGAGAAGTAGTTAGAGGAGGTAATTATACGTTTGTAGTAGGCAGTGGTGGAGAAGCTGGGACAGATGGAGACGGCGATATCGAACGGGTTGGCAAAAGTGAAGGATGTAAAATGGAAAGAGAGATGAAACTTACGAAGTCAGTCTGAGGCATCTTTGTAATATCGATGCCATCGTCGATGTCTCATTAGTACATCAGGGTCAAAGAGCTCTGATATTGTTGTCGAAGAGGTATTGTAGGTGTCACATGAAACGACAAGCTTAATTGGAACTCATTTCTATGCCTATACCCTTGCTGCTGACAAGGAATTGGCCATTGAACTCAATGATGTTTGGAATAAGGACGAGATCGGCCAACTGGTTAATGGTATATGTGAAGATAGAAGGGTTAAGTCTTTGGTCAAGGAAGTAATGGACGACCGATGGGTTGTCCTAATGGGGGATGGAGGTAAAGGAAGCAAACGCCAAGTAAGAAGAGACTATAAGTGCGGACTGGAGAGAGCACAGCAGAAGATAAAGTGGTCAAGGCGTGGTTGGTATCCTAAAGGACACTGTCAAGGAAGTCAGACACAAGTTCAGTGGGACAGGAACCTGACGAGACAATAGGTCTGCAGCGATTGCTGGGCTTATGAATCTTTGAAAAAAAATAGAATAAGGTCTTACATGGCTTTCTTGTTGAATAGAACAGATAGAATAAAACTTTGCACTTCTTCAATATCTAACCATCAATTTGCATGGCGTCTTCTTGTTTGTTATTATTCTAATTATTATTTATTCTAATAATCATTATGCTAATGTACCAGAGACTAAATGGGGTGGGACGAGGCAGGCTAAAAAGGAAAAGTTGTACAGTCCAGGCAAAAGAAAAGATTAAAAACAATGCTGCACTTTTAAACGAAAAATTAAAACCAATACCAGCATGCTCCATCCGCTACCTCTGGAATAAAGACCGTTCCCTGATCGTATATGTAATATGCCCAAGATCGAAGACAAAAACTCACAAACAGAGGAACAGAAAAAAACTCATAGTTACAAATTACATAAACCAAAAATTTTCAACAACAGCCCGGACACACGCCTTTATGGATGGCTCAGCCAAAAATGCCATTGGAAACGGCGGAGGAGGCATCACTTTAAAACTAAAAAGCAAACTATACTCAGCAGCATTTGCCACTGGAAGACGCTGCAGCAACTGCAGTGCCGAAAGCCAGTACCCTGAGACAAGAAGCTGAGACCGTTATAGACCATTATAGGAGCAGGTAGAGAAGCAAGTGGTCATTTTCACAGACGCCCTTGCAGTGTTAATGGCGCCCAAGAACCAGCACAAAAAAGAACGCCGTGCTCTGGCAGACTCGTTCGAACGCATGTCCCAGTTTTGAAAAAAATATCATAGTCCAATGGATACCAGCCCACTACGACATTCCATGTAACGAGGAGGCGGGCAGACTCGCCAAAGAGGGAGGAATGATGCAGCAGAGTGATACAGAAATCACATACAATGAGACTAAAGCATTCATCAGGTGCAAAATGGAAAATAACCACTCTGGCCACATAGAACATGATACATACTATCAAATCTACAGGCGAGACAAGATGATCATTCTCCGGCTACGCACAGGTCACAAGAGACTTATATGTCATCTGTACAACAAGTTCACGATTGTGTTTATACTGGTTTATAAGACTCTGCAGAGTCTGTTTACAACCATTTACATTTGCATTACCCTGCTCTAAAGGCTATGCGCATCCAATCTATTCTTCAATGTATTAACTGTCCCTTCGTACACTACCTCCTGGGGCAATGCATTCCAACTAAACAAATAGTTCCTAATATCCAATCCTGACCTTCATTTAGTTAATTTGGTCCCTTTTGGTGGTTGTATTTTGAAAAAAATTGTTTTAGTATAATTAAATCTTTCTTGTGATTATCTTATAAACCTGTATTACGTCACCTCGAATTCCTTTTTCTAGACACTGTAGGCCAGTTTTCCTCATAATTGTAATTCTGGAATCCCACTATCAGTTTTGTCGTTCTTCTTTGTATCATTTCCAGCATGTTTATATATCCTCTACGATAAGGACTCACACCTGTACACATTAATCCAATCTAGATCTAACCAAATCTTTATACAGTTTCACAATCAGTTCCTTAATATTTCTTTTTATCATACCTAACATTGCATTTGCCTTATTCACTGCTACTTGGACTATCTCACTCACTTTATCTGTATGCTCTATTATAGCCTCTTGGTGCTTTCTTTATCTATCATTCTAAAATTGTTCTGTAATTATGTTATATATTGGAATATTCCATATTCTATATCCATTTAGACGACTGTACATTTATCTGTATTAAACTCCATTTGCCATTTTACCATTATCGAATTTGATCTAAATCCGACCTCGATATATTCACTTCTGCTATAGATGAGACACTCCTACATAGATTTTTGTCGTCCGCAAATTTGCAATCATCGATCCTATATCAATGTCCAAATTGTTTATTTATATATCAAGCACATCCTGTGATCTGTTTGACTCATCATTAGCGCACAAAAGACGAAAGTGATGGGCCAGGGTGCAGATAATCCAAACATTATCTTAAACGATACAAATCTGGAGATAGTAAATCACTTCAGCTACTTCAAATCTATCATCACCGACAATCTTTCACTGGACGCAGAGCTGCAGAAACGATTGGGATAGGCCTCATCAGAACTTGCCAGGCTCTCACAGAGAGTGTGGAATAATAATATGCTGACCATCTCCACACAGGCTGCTGTGTGCAGATCATGTGTTATTAGTACCTTGCTTTGTGGCAGCGAAACATGGCCTCACATGAAGAAAGGCTAAATGCTTTTCATATGCGCTGCCTGAGACGCATACTTGGAATTTCATGGAGTAACAGAGTGACTAACATCGAAGTGTTGGACCGTGTAAAGATTGACAGCTTAGTTACGATCCTCCTCCAGCGCCGCTTGCGGTGGCTTGGTTACGTGTGCAGAATGAAGGATGAGCGCATACCAACAGATACAAGCTCGATTGCCAGACTTAAGCTCGCCATATAATATTTTCTTTGGAAGCCGCTGATCTCACGTGCTGACATCATGGCAATCCATCTATGCTGAGATTTGCACACAGAGTTATGTAGATGCTTTTAATGTCCTCTTGCGAAAGAACTTCTACATCTGTGATCCTATCTTTGCGTTTTCTTAAGCAGCCCAGATGGAGTGGTCAAGTTTCTTCGCATGCCGACTGTACACAGTCAAGGTTTCACAGGCGCATCAAAGAATTGTTTTGGTGACTTCTTTAATTTGGTTTATAAGCTTGATTCCTCTCTGATCCAAAAATGAAGATCTTAGTTTTCCAAATGCTAGTCATGCTTTGGCAATTCTCGAGTTTACTTCATCATCAATTTGGACTGCTCTGAAGAGTGTGCTCTCAAGTTTCCACCGACTTTAACCTCTGACCTTTGATAGTGATAGATGGCTCACTGTGCTCAGTTTTTGGGGCTGCCTGGTGTAGCACTTCAGTCTTACTAGTAGAAATGGTGAGAATAAAGTTAACCCAATCCTCTGCGAAAAGGTCAACAGTACATTGCATTTTAGTTTCTGAATTAATATTGAGAGCGCAGTCATCAGCAAAGAGAAGTTCACAAATAGTCTCAATTTGTACTCTTGTTCTTGCCTGCAGTCTTATCAGATTGAAGAACTCACAGTCTATGCGATAGGGGACTTTGAATCCAACATCACTGTCTTTGAATGGGTCAATCAATATGGCAGCAATCATGATGCTGAAAAGGGTTGAGGATAGGATACATTCTTGATTCACTCCCTTTGCAACACAGAAGAACCATTATCTTGAGCTCTAGCCAACATACGATCATAACAACTGCCTAACCATTTTAATTAAGGCATTTGGATATTCAAATGTAGTCATAATTTTCCACAGGCCGTCACGACTTACAGTATAAAAATCTTATGTAAAGTCCAAAAATGAAGTGAGAAGGTGGATATTTTGGTCTGGACACTTTTTCTGTATTTGCTTTCCTTGTTTTAGGTGATGCGAAAGTTTGTCTACTAGTATTCTTGCAAGTGTCTTTATTGCAACACAAAGCAGAGATATTCCCCCCCCCCCCCCCAACATAGTTGTCACAGACTTTCCTTTTCTCATTTAAAGATGCATAATTATTCATCTTTTAAGTCTTTTTGGGATATGCTGCTTATTCCATATTACATAGACGGGTCCGATCAGTGCCTCAGTCACTGGATCTCCCAGCTTTGTAGATCTTTCCACGATTTAGGAGGTATATGGTGTTTTCTGGACAGTAGGGCAGTAACGCAAGGTATTATTCATTTCTATTTGTGGTAGATGATTTATCACCTCATCATTAATAGACAAGTGACTTTTGAGAACGCTATTAATGAGCTCTGTCAAGCGTTCCAGTATTTTCGTTCTGTCGGTTATCAGGATGCTTCCATCTGTATTCAACAGGGGTGAGGTGCCCGATTCGTTTGGGCCATATTCTTCTCGGAGAGCACTACAAGTTTCTAAGATCATGTTTATCTGCAAACGCCTGTATCTGATAAGCTTTCTTGCAAAGCCATGAATCTTGCATCTCACTGAGCCATCTTCGTCGCATAGTTTGACGAACCCAGGAACCGCCTCCTTCTTTGGACATGATTTTTGATCGTTGCTAAATGCACGATGGAGTTTATGCTTCTCCTCTAGAGGACGGTTTATATCTTCGCAGTTTTCATCAAACCAATCATAGTCATTGCTAGGTACAGTTCCAAGAGGGGGAGTATAGCATTTGCTTAAATCTGGCCCAGCTTGCCTCAATATCAACTGCAGTGTCCAAATTGATGGTGTCAAATTGGCTGACCAGTTTGTCTGTCGGATATGAATCGGTCCTTGGCTCGTTCGGCAGTGAAAATACAAATGATAACTCACATAGGTTTCTGTCAATTCCCGCCGCCTTCTGTCTGAAAATAACCAGATCATGGTACAGCCGCCTAGACATCCACCGCCACACATGGATCTCGTACGACCGAAGGACTAGGAAGAAACCACATCATTGTGAGATCGGGTGATTTCCTGTCGTGTCTTTCGTGGTGTGGATACCCCTGCTAACAATGACCATTGCTTGCTGGTGATCAGGTACTCCATCATCCCATAAGCCCCTCCAAAACCTGTGCCGACCGGTAGGTACAATATCTAACTACTCAAGGCTAACCTAAGTGTCACAGAGAAATGCGCTAATGATGTCAGGAAAAACTGGCTGCATCGGGCCCCGTTCCAGATGATTCGTAGGCAGCATGGGAAGTCGCAAATAACGTAACATGCGAGGCTCAATTACCCAATTCGCCATAAATGGCTCTCCGATACCTCGAATGACTTCATACCGCAGGAGAATTCAGCTAGGCTTTGCAATGACCACGCCGAATGACGACGGCTGAATAGTCAATTCCGTGCGGCGGCCAGGACAGAAATGGAACGTTTTCTCAGGAAAATTGCTGACGAAGTCAAAGCGAATCTCAGATCTCATGACCCCAGACCCGCTTTTCAGACAATCAGGCTTCTCCGCTCTGGTGGCAAGCAGAACGGGAAAATAAGCATATAATTCATTAATAAGTCCGACGGCTGCATGTACTCGTCATTCGAGGAGGTAGCAAATAAGTCGGAGGAGTACTACACGTATACTGTTAACCACCCACCAGCAACGAGATGTCCCAACCTGTCTGCTGAATCTCCGGATCCCCCCAGGTACGAAAAGCAACATCGACAACCTACTCTAGCTGAAGTCCTTTCTGCTATTTGGAAACTCATAGGAGGACCAGCGGTAGGCCCGGACTACATCCCACAGGAGCTGCTCAAATATGCCATTGACCCGATAAGCTCTGCCCTCAATAATTTATTCCTGCAAATATGACATTGTAGGACGGGACACGTCCCGGCCGACTGGCGCGATGGAATCATGGTCTTCCTGTAAAAAAACAGGGGGAGTCGCAAAGACTGCAGTAATTACAAGCCTATAACACTACTCTCGGTATCGGGGAAGGTGTTTGCCAACGTGTTGCTGGCTAGGTTCAATCGTCTCTTGCGAAGAACAGTCTGGCTGCTCCAGGACCGTACTACAATCGACCCTATCCTCGCTCTGCGTCCTCACCGTACTGCGCCGCGCCTTCAATTGCCCCTTGTGCGTTGCTTACGTAGTCCGCCTTCGATTCGGTGGATTGACCGGCGTTATAGTAAGCCCTCCAGTGAATAGACACGTTGGCTCAGCTGTTGAGCCTGATCAGGAGATTCACAAGGACACGGACGCCAGAATTCCATTGGGTGTCACTCTGACATATTTCTCACGACTTCGGGTGTCGGACAGGGATGTGTTCCAGCCCCCGACCTATTCTGCCGGCAGTCGACTGTCTTTTTGACCGCCTCAGCACCCATCAGGAGGGTGTAGCTATTGATCAGTCAATCTTCATTGATATCGTTTACGTAAACGACATTGGATACAGACATATCTGTAGCGCTCTCTGGAAATGTTAGACAGTGAAACGCCCTCCATATGTCCTGGGTCAAGACCGAAAGTTCAGAATTTAATTTCCGACACAGCACCGACACAGGTCACACTACGGACGGCACCAACGAATTTATCTATCTCGATAGCATGATGTCATCCAATGAGAGCAGAAGTCCCGATATGTCAAAGTGGATAGCACAAGCTGTGTTCTATATGCACGACCTTCGACGTGTGTGGAGTAATGGCAAGATCTCCCTTGGGATAACAATCTGGATCTACCAGTCCTGCGTGGTCCCAGTCCTACTTTACGGCTCCGAAACCTGGACGTTGCTGAAACATGACATGTCGAGACTGGAAGCCTTTCATATGCGCAACCAGCTGGGTATCCTGGACATCCGATGGCTTTATTACATCCTCAATGTGGTGGTCTCTGCTAAAACAGGCCTGCACCCAATATCACAAATACTTGACCTGCGCCGAGTGTCATTGTTCTGTAATATGGTACGGCTGGACCAGAAAACCCCTGCCCACAAGATACTATACAAGTCATTCCTCTGTCTGGTACTATGCGACCGCTGTGGATCATAGATGTGGCCGGTCGTCGCATCGTCCCTCAGTGGCCTAAGCGATGATTTTTACAATTTGTATATTATTTTTCTACCTCTATGCTGCTGTTGTTGCCCAGCTTCGTTATGTCTTGGAGCTGGGATCCTAATGTTAAGCTTGGAGATCAGTAGTTAATGATCTGCTCAAAAACTCTGCATCATCCATGTCCTAGTTGACTCGAACACCCTGTCTGTCTCTTCTACGGACAATAGCAAAATCAATCAGCTGTCAACATTTTGAGCGAGGATGCATCGATGTTGTTCTATTATGTTTCGGCAGACAAAAAAGGTGTTAGTAAGCATTAGGTCTGTGTCGGCACATGTCGCTCGTCTGCAGCCCGACTGCTCCAGAAGAATGTGTACCCAGCAACATCCTCTGTAATTTGTCCCTCACCAGAAAGACGAGTTTTACTTAAGGCAGCAATGTCGATCCTCTAATGGTCCAGTTCTCTATCAATCAGAGCAGTTCTTCGTACGGGTCTGTTTGTATTTGCACGGTCCAAGAGCGCGCGAATGTTGCACCAACCATCGGTGAGAAGAACTCGGCAAATTATGTTATTATTTCTACCACATAAATAGCGATTCCCACCAACCACGGCATAGTAAAGTAAGTCAAGATCCCGTAACGCCAAGCGGCTCATAGGAAATATGGTGTTAGGCGTATATTATTTTGTAACCCACGGCACTTAGAGGATGATGTAGTCAGCATCACGCCTTTACTTCCGGCACTGAACCGGTACCCAAATAAGACTGGGTCGACCAGGAAGCCATTGCGGCCTGAAAAACTATTTCCGCCTCAACTGGGGAATGAACCCAGGACCACTCAGATGCTAACCACTGCGCTATGCGGCTCCCACAGTATTCTGGCCACTATAGTTGAAGTAGACACATTTTAGGGTACCTTTTCCAGCCCCATCATCAGGCGATGTTAGTAAGAGGGCTACTTAGTCGCTCATGTGGCTGCCGAAATCCACTGCTGCTTCGAGTTCAGTGGAGGACAACCATATAGCCCGAGACACCTACATATGGATTCACAGCTACGGCTGCCAGTGATTCCACATAAGTAGTATATAACGTCCATTTTCAGGCGAAAATTGGCGCTCTTTTCCTCTTTAAATGTCATATGATCCACACGCTCAGTGGCGCTTATGTAATATTATATGATCCACACAGGGATCGGCGTGACCTTGGTTCCAGCCCGCGTCTTCCCCAGATACGTAATATACAACTTCGCGGAGCGAAGTTATCGACTTTTATAATTAATAGGGGTAGCTAATTATTGATTTATTGTTGTTGTTGTTGTCCTAGCGTATTTACAATATATAAACAAGTAGACAAATAAGACGAAACAAAAAATGTAATGGATATATACAGCTTTTTTTTTTTTTTGATCAATATCACAATGACTCGCAGTTCATTTCAAGTATTATTCTAAGTGGCTCAAACCACTCTTTATATAAATGTTGACATCTGGTTGATACGTCTGTGTAGTTCCTATGGTACTTTCACTCGGCAATGTAGCTTGTCCACTTTCCGATAAAATGAACGAGTGGAAAGGTGTGATGAAATCTAGGCAAGCTTTCACATCAGCGAGAGTCAGCCCAGATATTTCGTATACATCTTCCGCAATTGACGAATAAAGAATCAATATTGCCGCTGCGACCTCCCGATAATTATATATGACACAGTTTTTATCTAACAGCGAATTATCCGCAATTGAATACATTTCTAATAGTTCGCGGTTCCCGAAGGAATGTTTTTTACATCTAGCCACGTCTAAATAAATATCTAAATATGAAACAGTTGTACTTACACATAACCGGAAATCTAGAATTTTGAGAATGCTTCTTTCTATTGCTAATATGACTCTTTTTGGGTAAACGTTATTCACCATATCACTCAGTTGAGTGACCGATAAAGTGCAAGTCTCTTCATATTTGCTACCTATCCACAAACAAGTTATAGCAATTAGTTCTAAGTCTCTAATGTTTATTTCTCCAGTCTCTCCGCTTAAGTATCTATCAAATATGTCTACGGTTAAATGAAAGGTCAATTTCTCAAAAGAGAATACTCCACATATATCAGCAATATAATATATAACAATAGCCCTAGCGTGCTGTGTGATAACACGTGAATGCCTCAATTTATCCATTGACCTAACATGAACCCTTTGGTGTTACACAAGTATCGTGTCACGCAAGTCACTTTCAGTAACACTGTAATCCGTCATTCTCACAACCTGACAACTGACAAATGAGGATTGGCAGTCGAGTTAACAGGAGCGTTCGATAGTTTTGACCAAAGTTGTGAGGTGTCTAGTTAGAGAGCGCGTAAATTCTGACCAGTACAGCCTAAGATATTATATAGCTGTATCCACATTTGTGAATACAGAACCAACAATTAATTGTATTATCATCGTAAATTAGTCCATCTTAATCGTGACACGCTCACGAAACGACTCAACCCGGTCGCTAACAATCAGACTCGCTTCACCGAGTGGCAATTATCTAGGAAGGAGTGTCGCTATTAAACTGCGGGTAGGAATTTAGTCAAAACCTCGGTGTTTTCAAATTGAACTGAAATTATTTTAAACACCAGACATTCGTAAATTAATTTTTCTGCCCAAGCGAGACCCGAAAAAGTGTGAAGGGTACTTACCAGATAAATTTTGTTTTAGATAACGATAGGTTAAAACAGATAATTGGAAGCGAGCAATTACCGAGACATTTTGTCTGATAGACGAACAGTATATTGACCTTCTCTGATACAAAATCATTACCGAAACCAGTCATCGAGTTAACTTAATTCACACGCACTTACATTAACACCAATGTGACAATATAATTGCGTGACCTATAAAGGTTTAAAATGCATTACAATACGGAGTCAGAATTGTATTATTCATAGCTGAAACAGGCATTCTCAATCAGTGCTTACAGATGTGCGCTCACAGATCGACAGAGGAGCTGTGTGTATTTCCCGTTTTACAAACTTAGGTACGTGTTATACTATATCTATATATTATACCTGATTAAGAAATGTATATACATATAGATTAGTTTTTTATGCTAAGAATAGCACCACTGTCCACAGAGAACATGTCGTAAGAGATGACTGTGTGACACGGCATAATACTGTCATCTAGGCTGCAGTGTTATGGGATATCTTTGTAATAGAAGGATACCCAAGTGGCTCTATTTGGTTGGAGTATATTGAGATGATCTGATACCTATATATATATATATATATATATATATATATATATATATATATATATATATATGTATATATATATATATATATACAACACTTATATACAGTTAAGCAACAAGAACAAAAACAAGAGTTTTGACATTACAAGATGTTTATTGTTGACAAAGTACGACGACAAATGACACTTAGTTTATCAATCATAGGGTTGTTGTAGATTATAGACAGCGTTATCATCAGCATCGCATGGAGCGTCGGTAGAATACCTTGTTAAAACCACGGGTATGTTTGTACTTGTACAACCTGGACCAGGTGCGTTGCAAGTAATAGGACAGGGACTGAAAGGCATCGCTGATGTTGATTTTTGTAATCTTTGAAACTCAGTTAGAATTTCGTCTCGGAAACTTAGCAAATGTTCAAATTTTTGACGGGTCAGGGTTATTCCAACCTTAGTTGGAAACTTTAGATTTGTCTCTCTAAAGTATTTTCTGGTGTGTAGTAAAGTATGTTCTCTGTAAAAACTGACTGTAGCTACTTTGAACCCAGTACCCAAGGGTTTCACCAGTTCGTCGTTTCTACTCGCATAAACACAATTTGTAATAGGTTCATTAGCTGTATGCATCTTTGTTGGTCCGTGAAAGCATCTGTTGAGTCTTGACACTCACTCTGAGTATTTATAGGCCGGCAGATTCTTGAAAACGTGTCCAGACTTGTCGCGTCTAATCCAGTGTCTGACTAAACGAAAAACCACTCTATCATTGACGTGTTGTCTTTGAGAGAAGGGTAATAGAGCACGACTCATACTCCCACCACGTGCTTTTATTAAGATGAAATAAATGGCGTACAGTCCACAAACGCTGTTAGAAATATCTTGTAAATGCCACCCGTTGTGTACGACCGGTAAGGAAGAATTTCTTCGTATAAAACGAGTAATATCCGAGTGAAGGGGTGGTAGACCAAAAGAATAGAAATACTCAAAAGTTTCACGACCGTTATAATATAAGGCAACCCAATGGGTGCCAAGTCGGTGTTGGGGATCTGTGTTGAGGATAAAGGCCGCGCTTTTACTCGATTGAATACACGTCGGTAATTGATCACGTGCTAAAACTTTAACGCCAATTCGTTGAACGAATATATCAGATACAAGTATGTCGTAAATCTCCTGGGTGTTCATTGTATTGAGCTATATAATCTATCAACACTTGGCTGGATTTTAAATTTCCAAAATAGAATCCTGTTCGGCATAAACGATAGCCTGTAACGGCTCAGGAGTGATAGTCGAAAACTTGAGTTCTACGGAGAGAGAACCAGATTTAGCCATTGCAAACTGATCACCATCCAACAGACTGGGCGTATAAGGCGTAGCCGTTCTTAAAATGTCGATATTCGAGATCATTCCCAGCGTCCTTGGCGATGAGACCCATAGCTAGATTAGTCCCAAAGAAATCGCTCACATACTGGTTGTGCTCATAGTCCATTGACAGCGGTTTACCACTAACATTTCTACCATCCAAGCTGACGTTTAAATATATCAAGCCAAAATTTGCGAAATTAAAAGGGTTAGCTTTGTATGACCCGTTAAAGGCCGCTGACGTAACTACACCAATCACTATACGCGTAGATGTTTGACTAAGAAATAGATTATCTTGCGCGTTCTACATTCCTTTAGGAATAGAAAAAGTTTTCACCACGACGCGCTTAAGGGGATACTTGACATTACCTCGCAGCAAGGCTTTCTCATGAGCTAGCGAGATGGCCGGATTTAGTTTAGCTTTTCCAACCACCAAAGCTGCGTATGTTATAACCGATTTATAACCGATCGTGCTGTCGTGGGCGATCAAGTTGAATGTATCTTTAGTTGGAGTGAGCTTGATCTTAACATCCACACCGTTGATTAAGTAGCGATCTTGGACGAAAATATCTGAATGGAGTCGCCCCATCATATCGAGCTCCTGGAACAAACTGGCTATATTACGACGAATCTTTAGACCGTTGTTAGCATCACCCTCTGTATCGGTAATAAAACTCGGGGTGTCTTTGTAAAACAGAGCGGCTGTCATATGGCCGCGCTTGGCCTCCTCGCAGTTATTCAAACACGCTTCCAAGTAAGCCCGATAAGGGTAAGTGTTCTCGCTGGGAGTGACTAGGGTATTATTAAGCGAGACATCGACCTGAGAGAATAAGCTGTGCATCTAATAATTAATTGGGGCCACTTTGGCATCAATGGGTAACTTGTCACCAGTGTTTAACGTGATTTTAGCTCGTACGTGTAAAAAGGTGTTAAACAGATCCAAATATTCTTCGCTATTTCCCGAAATAACAAACTCTATCGGAGCTCCGGTGGCTAGAGCAGCTAGTGGATGTATCTCTACGAATTGTCCTTCTTCCACTGCTGTTTGTGTCGGTGGCACGCTAAATAAATCTAGAATCTAGACCGCTGTGCAAGCATTCACACGAATTGGGGTGAATCAGAGCCATCATCCAAATATATCGGAAAAACGATTCCGGGTCTTCTTATGAGTCGAGTGAGCTCGACGAGCTTGGATTGTAGGTTTTATTCTTTTCCTAACCGGCTTGCCGGGTGGGGCGGGACGTCTTCGTCTTCTTCTAATACCACTACCCGATTGGTTAGTGGTAATGTGATCAACAGCACCTTGCAACAACCGATGCCCCGACTCTGTTTCGCTCAGCTAAGGCGTCACTCGCCACCTGTAGACCGGTACTAACACCTTCTCTGAGTAGCGCTTTTTCACCGGTTTTTAACCAAGGTAGTATTATTCTACCCAAACCACCAAAGAAACTACCCAAACCATGTCCTCTTTGACTTCTACCACCGATAAACACCGGTATTCCATGCCCGACTTGATTGCAGTAAAAGTCCTCGTACACTTTAGGACTTCGTCGTAGTGGAACGTGTCTCACCATTTTCTATTCAAAATCAAAACGTTTACTGGTTCGAAAATGTAGTGTCAGCACCGACGTACCGTTAGCGAATGGGAGTGGTTTACCCATTTCGTTGGTTAAAAGGATTTCCACAGTGTCGAAAGAAAAACGACTCAATGGAAGGTAGTGGGGTTTGTCGTAAACCCTAAAAACTGAGGCCGAAGTCCTATCCAAAATAAGTACAATCCGTAAAAGGGGTACCAGGACGTCACCAACAGGTCTCGCAGCCGCAAGATCGTAATACAAGTACACATTTTTCATTTCGCTATCCATTTGCAGTTCATTCGAACCCTCTTGTCCTGGGTTTGTTTTTGTTATGTGTGAGGTCCTAAAACCTAAAATATGTCTCAGGTTTTCACTAATTTCAAGTTCACCTTCGAATAGTTCCAATATAGGCTTATCCTCTTTAAAAACAAAGCTAAAGGGTGGGGTTTTACTCCCCATCAAATCATCCACTAATTTATTTAAAGCTTCGATTAGCCCACTGGGTGACTGGTAAACACGAGGTTTCAACGAAAGCTGGGACGGTTCTGTATGTTTCTTGTTGGCTGAAAAGTATTGAATCCAAACTTCATTCTGTAGAATGTTAATTTCTGTATCCGTTTTCTCCTCAGACTGTCCCACCTGTCTTGGGTTGGATTTTGTTATATGCGAGGCACTGAAACTTAAAAGTTATTTCAAACTTTCACTAAGTCTTACGACGGCGCCAACTTCGAATAGCTCCAAAATAACCTTATCTTGTTTTAAAAGAAAAATAAAGGGTGGCACGTTGTTAGTCACTGACATACCGAGCACGAGTTGATTAAAAAGCTTCCATAAACAAATTGGGTGACTGGTATAAACCTGGATGCAGCGTGAGTAGTACATAAGTTTTATTTCGCGTATTGGGTAGAAAGTAGCGTAGCCACACGTCATCAGCTAGAACGTTGTAATAACTTTTTGGGACTTGAATCTCGACCAACCCCACCTCGTACTGCGACGTTAACTCTATAGTCTGCGGTAATTTGACGAAGTGACAAGCGGAATTATCAGGATTAAACTTAGAGAGGCGTTACTCGGCAGGGTCCCATAAAAACTCATGGTTTCTGACTAGTCAACTTCGGGATAGGTAGCATATACCCTAGACAACTGCTCAACAAAGCAGTTCACAACTTTCCGTCACGTCCTTCACTGCTACCCCCTGTCAGATTAAACAATGAAACCGCGATTACCGCATATATAGCCAGCATCTGGCAGAGGAAGACTATTTCTACTCGCAGAAGTAGTTTTCCAAAAAAAGGCCAGAGAGAGGTTTTACTGTCGCGTTCACCCGACTCTTCGACTACACGCAGAGGTATTTCGTGATTTTCCTCCTCGTGTTCCATCACTCTTTACATATCGCAACGTCTCTGGCAGAAATACAACTGTTGAATGTGTGGTTATAGCCAAACCATTTGACTAAATACTCATGCCTACGATCCACGTAGCGTTCACGAAGAAATCTTTCAACGCGGTACGTGGTCTTATCACCGACTATCTGGAGTTCTTCCTTGTAAAAAGCCCTGCGCAGTTCCTCCCCACCGTCATCTTTAACTACATACGTTATCGGAATCGTTCTTTTTATTCGACTGATAGTAAACAGCTCCTCTGTCCAGGCTGGTTTATAACCCTTTTTAAATATTTGTCTGGCTTCAGTTAGCCTTACACGAGCTCCAACTTTAAAAACAGTGTTTCCAGGGAGGACAACTGTTGAATACAAGTTACGCCACACCTCTTCTTGATTGGTTAAGTTAACTTGCGTGGGTGCCATCTTAATGCGCCTATGATACGAATTATTGTAGTTTTGAACAAGCGATCTATTACGTCAAAATATCTAAGTTTATTCGACTTGGTAAAATATCGCCACATCTTTTCCTTCAAGGTTCGGTTGAAGCGTTCGACTATGGCGGCTTTAATATCCTCGTTCTCGGTCGTAAAAAAATGCACATTCTCCTTTCGTAGATAGGTGATAAAGGCCTTGTTAAGAAACTCACTTCCTTTGTCTGTTTGAAAGTTTATCGGTTTCCCGCGCTTAAAGATTTCACGCACATCCGCGACTAAAGCTTTTCCAGTTTTATTTCTAATTGGAATTGCTCAGGCGACTTTACTGAAAATATCAATATACGTCACTAGGTAGGAAAACCCGTCGTTGTAGTTCTTTAAACTACACATATCGATTAAGTGAGCTTGTAATTGTTGGTTCGCGCCACTCGTTACGGTAATCCGTCTCTTAAATTTTCTTCGCACAGGTTTATGAAGAGTATAAGTCTCTTGAGTCCTTAACCAGCGTTCAACTTTTTTAGAACTAAGGTTTGTATTCCTGTGTAATCCAGAAACTGCACCAAAAGCACCCGGCCTACCAGGGTCTTAGTAGTCTTGGTTCAAATGCTTATTCACCATTTTTCCCATTCTTGCGTTTTACTTTTCTTTTTTCTCTTTCTGAGCGCGTATGGCGAGACTTCACTACCGATCGTTTTCTACGCCTTATTCGCAACAGGCGTGGCTTGTTCGATCGGTAACTGTTGACTTTTGTCGTCTACTTCGTCCTTATGTACCACCGGTGACGTTGGCTGGTCGAGGGTTGTGTGTTGTGTAAAATTGACTAAACCTATCTGTTTGTGTTCGTACTGATCTAGGCGAGTCAGATACCGTTGAAGTGTTTGTCGGTATAGCTTGGCTTTATCGCCTGTCGAGATATCCTCACGAAGCAATACTCGATGCATTTGAGTATCCAAGTCTTCTAGATTATCTCTTAACGCGTTGGGTGGTCTATAAGGTTGTGTTTCTAACAACCGAGGATCTACCAAAACCATTTTCTTGGCCATTGTTCAAAGACCTAAGAAACCTTTCAACACATTTAGTATAGGACTCAACAAAGCCCATATGAAACCACCTTTTTGTAAAATTTGTTTCCGTCTTTTCAGCGACAACTTCTTTTTAGTGAGTGCTCTCAGACTACGTTTGTATCGAGCGATTCTAGTTCTCTGACTAGACGTCAGCGGAACGTTGCTTTTTAATACGTTATGGCAACACTCACAGAGTATGTGGACGAGTTCCAGTGACTCAGTTTTTACAATAGCTTTGATGGCTGCAGGTTTAGCCGCACCCATGAATTGTAAGATTTCACCGTTCGTGTCAAATTCTTTAAAGCTTTCTTGGACATAGGTAGTTTGACCAGGGTACATTTGTTTGGCCAGATTTGCAATCTGCGAAGCGTCACGCGGGTTTTTGAAAACAACCATTTGGTTGTGTTAGAAACACAACCTTATAGACCACTTCAACACGTTCAACTTTTTTAGAACTAAGGTTTGTATTCCTGTGTAATCCAGAAACTGCACCAAAAGCACCCGGCCTACCAGGGTCTTAGTAGTCTTGGTTCAAATGCTTGAGAATTTAGTGAGAATTTAGTGAGAATTTAAACTAATAGTTCTTTGTTTCTTATTTTTTCCAAAAAGGTTTTGTACGATGGATATAAAGCTTAAATTGCGGTGGTGACTCCCAGGCGTAAAGAGTTGCGTGATTCTAGCATCTGTCTCACTCATCAGGTCATCTAAGACTACCAACCAACGCCTATCTCCTCGCCATTGTTCAACATCTGGTAGGTCTTCTATAAACTGAACACCCGACATGTTGTTGTACATTTCTTGCCACTCCCTATAACACCAGATTACTTCGTCTGGTATGGGTACGACCATCTCCCCGAGATGTTTCAGGAACCGTTGTACAAAGACAGTTTTCCCACATCCCGTTGGTCCAGCCACGAGAGCCGTGAATGGATGGGTCCATCTCGGATCCATGTTTCGTAATGAAGGGCGCTTCTCGGTTGTTGTTATTTTATAATATATAGTTTGCGACTGCTTCACCATTTTACTGTCAACGCGGGTGGCGAATGACGCGGGCGTAACCTCTTTGGTGAGTTATAAAGATGACTGGTTAAAGCTCAAACTTGGCATTCAGAGCGGATACAGCTATAGAAACACATCGTTCCAGATTGCTGAATGAAGAATAAATATTCATTACTACCGCTTACTTCGAATTCAGAGCAGATACAAGTACATATAACTTATTTGTTGATAGCGACCCTACACTGGGGTGAAGCTAGCTACGAAAGTATGTCTTCTAGTGATTAGTCTTAGATTATTTGTGTAGTACTTTTATAGAAACGAGGTCAACACGCGTAGGACTTTGTATAGACGACACGGTTCTGAAAAGTGATTGACTAATACAGAAAAGCCACCCGTGTTGGAAAGCCACTCGCCGAGTTTGACATCGACGTAATTGTCTACAGCTAAAGCAAAGTCTTCTTGAATTTTCAGGACATTCACGTCAGAATTATATAACGTGTCGTTCACAATTTTTCCGATTCGAAAAACGAGCGTATACATCACCATTAAGCGGCCATAGTTGACCCTGTTATCCGAAAACAACTCATCACTAACGGTTTTAAAAATGTCAATAGCGTTATCTTTAGTGACCTGTGTGCAGAGTGACGTAAATAAAAGATCGTTTCCACGAGTTATCTGGTGGAAAATGGTTCTCATTCTTGACGTATACATCTCGTTATTTACATCCTGAATTAAACCTAACGTGAATTGACCGTTAGCAATGTCTTGCGACTGGGTTTATGTGTAAATAACTTATATATTTAAGAGCTTGTACTTTTATACACAATTTTTTTTAATATTTCGAGGACTAATCATCTCCCTCTCTTTTTTATTTTCACAGAATGACTTCCAAGGTTACTTTTTACAGTTGTGCGCAGTGTTCGCGCCGGTTCAGACAGCTCACAAATCTAACTCGGCATGTAAAGAACGTCCACGCTGAACCGCGATTTCCATGCCCACTGTGTGTGGGGTTTGCCTTCAACAGAAGCGACAGCCTGCAGCGCTACATTAACAAGTTCAACCAAACAGCTCACACTGTCCTCCAACCTACTAGACCCTCTTCACCTGTACCCAACCAACCGCCTTACCAGGCTGCACCCTTCACTCAACTTAACCACTCTACAACCTTACTCGCTCTAACCTGCACTAGGTGTGGAAAACATTTCACCCACCTCAGAAGCCTTAATCGACATTTCCGAGTCGCTCACATCCTCCACCGGTATAGTTATCAGATATGTGGGGGGAATTTTACTAGATTGGATGTCTTACATCTTCACGTACAGCGGCAGCACGCGACTTCTTCCTCAGCCGGGTCTTCCAACCCAGACCTTGTAGTCCCAGTTTCAGCCGGTCCTTCTTCTTCTTCTTCCCGCAAACGACCAAGCGGTCCAGGCGCTAATTATTCGGGTACCGCTAAACGACCCAGACCTAATTCTGATCTCGACATTTTAGCTGACGTCCCTGCTGATCTTCGACAGCTCTATACGGATAACTGGCCGGCGATCCCCACCCACCACCACACTAACAAACACATGTCAACTTATACATTTTTCCATCGACCAGACATTACACAACCGGTAGATTGGCACGAGTTACTAACACCCATCTTTAACGTGCAAACGAAACGCTTCAAAATAAATTATAGTCACCACACCATGTTAAGGCACATTGATACGCGAGCACTTAGATATTACCACGCCAGTCACAATAATTGCGGTGTCTTAGACAAACCTATTTTAATTAACAACCTACACGATTTTCATAAGTTTGTTTCACAAGTAGTCGATAATGACCCACTTAACTTTGCCCATCACAATATATCTAACACTAAATATTACGTAGAAGCCCTACCGGCCACCTCTTTCTATTTATACCACCTCAAAGACTATCCTATAGGGTGTCATTTAGTTGATATCCCACCCTACATTACAAACAATCGCGCCATTAGTACATTGAAACACGACTCAAAATAGAAACCTTATGTAGATAATCTTTGTTTTTTTTAGATGTTTAGCAACCTTTAGGGGTGTTCCCGTTAGGGATGTTAGGAAAATAACGAGGCAACTTTTCAGTCAGTGGGAAATACATCAGGGTCTCACGTCGCTTATCGACTTCCCCGGGATTTATTTAACTCAAATTTCCGCCTTAGAACAGTGTTTCGGTTTTAACATCGACGTGTTTGAATACGACGAATCGGAAACACTTTACCCCAAGCTTCGCGGTAGTACTCATTATAAAGACACCTTGCGGCTCTTGCTCCACGCCAATCATTTCATATTCATATCGGACATTAATAAAGCCGTCCACAGCTTTTCCTGTTCCAAGTGTGGGAAGTTGTGGAACTTGTATAAGGAGATGAATAGACACTCGAAAACCTGTGCAGGAGGTGTAACTAGAGAATGTTTTGAAGGTGGTGTTTATACAGTACCCGAAACTATTTGGGAATCGATCGCTGCTCATGGAATAGAGGTTGATACAACTTGGGTCTACCCCTATAGGAGACCTATGATTATGAGTGTTATTTCCCGAACGCTGATTTGCCAACTGGGGGTAACTTCACCACTTTTACAGCCAAACACGTCCCGTTGTCTTGTTCGGTAGCCTCCAATGTTCCAGGTCTTGAAGCCCCTATCTGTTTTATTACCGAGGGTGACCCACAGGTGTTAGTGGATAAGATGCTCGACCATTTGATCCTTATAGCGGACGAGGCGTATGCATTGTTGCGGCAACATTTTCGCGGAGTATACAACCAACTAGCAGAATTACCAAGGAAGTTAGTTGATAGGTTAGACGATTATTTACGCGAACTCCCGGTGTTAGGTTTCAACTCGGGGAAATACGACCTAAATGTTATAAAACCATATTTAATCAAACATTTCCTCCAGTCCCAACAGGGTAACGCGTTTAATTACATAGTCAAGAGAAATAACAACTATATGTGTATTTCGACCCCCAAATTAACATTTTTAGATGTTATCAATTACTTAGCCCCGGGTTTTAGTTATAGTAAATACCTCGCGGCCTATAAAGTAGAGGAAACGAAAGGGGTTTTCTGTTACGAATATATAACAGATTTACGTAAATTAGACCAACCCCAATTACCATCCCATACTGCGCTTTTTTCAAACCTCAAAAACTGTAACGTGTCCGCTAACGAGTATGCAGGGGTTCAAAAAGTCTTGTCTGAAAAGAAAATGTCTACTCTGCGCGATTTTCTTGTTTGGTATAATAACAAGGATGTCGTGCCATTCTTAGTTGCTTTAGAAAAACAAGTTAACTTTTACGGGAATCTAGGGCTCGATATGTTTAAAGGCGCTCTTTCTGTTCCTGGTGTAACCTTAAAGTATCTTTTCTGCCCCCTGCCGACAAATGTGGTCTTCTCGTTATGTTCGAAACGAGAACAAAATTTGCATGCCACTATTCGGCAAAATATCGTCGGTGGTCCTTCTATTATCTTTCATAGATACCACGAAAAGGGTAAGACTATCGTTAGAGGAAACCCAGCCAAAGTTGTGCAGAGTGTTAAGGGCTATGATGCCAACGCTCTTTATTTGTGAGCACTAATGCAAAAGATGCCTACTGATTTTCCTATTAGACGGAAAAAAGAGGACGGTTTCAGGCAGTATAAACCATGTAGATACACCATCCAGTGTCGTGAGTGGTTGACGTACCCAGTTTAATGGTCGCGAGATGGCTTTGGGACCTAAACATATTAGAGTCGACGGTTGGGACAAACTATCTCGAACAGTCTACCAATTTCATGGTTGCCTTTTCCACGGAGACACCAACTGTCCCTTAACCACAGGTCGAGATACTAACCCTGTCAACAACAAATCTCTGGTTGAGTTGTCTGAAAAGACACACGAAGTTAATAAATACCTAAGGACCGAGTGTCCGGTTACTTTTATTGTGATTTGGGAATGTGAATGGCAAAAACTCAAAACGTGTGACCCTAGTATAAAGACTTTTCTGAAAGCAACCTTTCCCCAACCAAAACCCTCGTATAACAAACATAAGTATCCCCCGACGGAGCAACAGATGCTGGCTTCTGTTGAAGATGAAAGTTTATTTGGTTTAGTAGAATGCGATATTCACGTCCCCGACCACATGAAGTCATATTTTTCAGAGATGACCCCAATCTTTAAAAATGTTGACGTCAGCCGCACTGATCTTGACTCGGTCATGCTCGAGTATGCCGAGAAGCATAAACTCTTGACCACCCCTAGACGAACGTGAATAGGTAGTTATGTGAGACGTAAAATCTTGTTGGCGACCCCGCTCTTTCGTTGATATCTGTCCAAGGGGTTGAAAGTCACGAACATTTACCAGGTGATTGAATATACACCTGTCACTTGTTTTAAAGAGTTTGGGGATATGGTTCCAGAGGCACGCCGACAAGGTGATCGAGATGAGGTTTATTCCATTATTAGTGAAACGATGAAACTCTTAGGGAATTTTGCGTATGGGAAAACCTTAACCGATAAGGTAAAACACGTAGATGTAAAGTTCATCATCGGAGAGGGAATGTCAAAATTAATAAACTGCCCCCGCTTTAAAAAAATGAGTCTATTCACAAATGATATTTTTGAAGTCCAGTTATTTAAAAAGAAAATTAATTGGGATCTCCCCTTACAAATAGGTTTTTTCGTTTACCAGTACGCCAAACTTCAGATGTTGCGCTTCTATTATGAATGCCTAGATACATTTATAGATAAAGCCGATTTTCAGTTGTGTGAGACAGATACAGACAGTCTGTGTCTAGCGTTATCGACGCCCACTCTGTTAGACGCGATAAAACCGAACCTGCGATCCGAATTTTATAGCGATTACGATCAGTGGTTCCCCGCCGCTACTTGTCCCGAGCACCGAGACTCGTTTCTTAGTAGTGAGGGTAAAGTGACTTTTGATTGTCAGAAATGTAGAGAAACTCGCTCGTACGAAACACGAACGCCCGGTTTGTTTAAATTAGAGTACGAGGGAGCTGGAATGATCTCCTTATGTAGTAAAACCTAATACTGTTTCGGGGCTTACGACAAATCTAGCACTAAGGGTCTAAATAAAAATTATGCTAAACTAGATAAAGACAATTTTTTAGAGGTCCTAAATATGCGCCATAGCCAAGGTGGGAAAAATGTCGGATTCAAAGTCCACAACACTGGTATTTACATATATACACAACACAGAAACTCGCTATCCTATTTCTATGTAAAAAGACACGTACACGAGGACGAGGTCACAACGTTTCCACTCTCTATCTAAATATTTCCAGTGCTACTGCTGATAAGTTACACTTTTTACCGACTCCTCGGTACATGCTATGTGCTGTAAAGTTGGGATGCCCTGGCTATGTGGTCCACAGGTCGACTTCCTACGAAACTGTTTTATGTTGAACTACAAAAAAGGAAGCAGTGTATAAAAAGATACAAGGACACATTAATTCTAATAACTGTGTTAACCCCGATGACTGGGAAAAAACCACCACCATTGCCGAGTGAAAGTACCATAGGAACTACACAGACGTATCAACCAGATGTCAACATTTTGATAAAGAGTGGTTTGAGCCACTTAGAATAATACTTGAAATGGACTGCGAGTCATTGTGTTATTGATCAAAAAAATTAAAAGCTGTATATATCCATTACATTTTTATTTCGTCTTATTTGTCTACTTGTTTATATATTGTAAATACGCTAGGACAACAACAACAACAACAACAAATCAATAATTAGCTACCCCTATTAATTATAAAAGTCGATAACTTCGCTCCGCGAAGTTGTATATTGCGTATCTGGGGAAGACGCGGGCTGGAACCAAGGTCACGCCGATCCCTGTGTGGATCATATGATATTACATAAGCGCCACTGAGCGTGTGGATTATGGGACATTTAAAAAGGAAAACAGCGCCACTTTTCGCGTGAAAGGGACGTTATATACTACTCACACCTGCCGTTTTGCTATTAGTCCATCGCCGCAGGACTTGAATAGATGATGCGATGATATGGCAATATGACTTACACTCTAGTTGGATGTTAAGAGAAGGGAAGTTGGACACGTCAATCTCCCTCTCTCATTCCGATTCCATTTAATCCAGTGGCAAAATACGATCAAGACGACTGGAACAGTAATCCGGATGCAGTGGACGACCAAGGGGATTTTCTGTATCTACACTTACTCCAAACTATCCACAACGCGTTTCTGGTAGTCTCTTTTTTGCCCGTTGACCAGTACAGTTCGCCGAATCCAGTCTTCACAGACTTAGGTAAGGACCACTTTTGTTTATTAGACCCATCGGTTACCCCATCTTATTTTAGTCGGTCATATTGAGACCGTTGCCAGGGGTAACCACTGCCGCATGCTGACAGCTACGTGGAGCCAAAAGTGAGGACCAATAATGGGCAAACTACCCAAGATAGGACACGATTTGTATTAAATGTCAGGTAGGTGTAGTAACAACCAAACATATTAATATCACAAAAAATGCATTATACACTTTTGCACAATGATGTAGCCTCTTCTGATAAGTCAGTATGACTCAATTTTGAAACAGAAGATTAGTAAGGCTGCTATGTCACCACTTTCATTTATTATTTAGTTTTTATAATATATATATATATATATATATATATATATATATATATATATATATAGAGAGAGAGAGAGAGAGAGAGAGAGAAAGAGAGACATGAAAGACACCACGGCAAGAGAACAAGGATTCAATTCGATGGTCATTCCAATGATTGACAGGTGAAGCGTGGAGATTGCGCAAAAAAGATGCCGAGAAACTCTTGAGTCACTAAGAGAGCAATAGAATGGTTATAATATATATATATATATATATATATATATATATATATATATATATATATATATATATATATATATATATATATATATATTTATATACGAGTTAATGTCCGAAACGAAGCAATTCGACATCAAACTTTGTTGTGGGACGTTTTGAAAGCAGCGATAACACGCAAACAACGTTGGGCTGGACATGTGGTACGCATACCTAACAAGAAACTGATACGTAGAATAACGTGTTGGTTGCCATATGCCTATACATATCCATGGGGTCGCCCACCTACGAGACTGTCAAATGGACTTACCTAGGCCCGCATTGGTAACAGTGTTGCGAAAGATCGGATCGCATACATAATATTGTTGGCTTCCTCGCATACAGCACAAATGCCGGACTGACGCCGAGGATAATGTGTTAATGTTCTTATTTCTTAGTCGACCTATACTTCTACAGGGGCAGAGGCACTGTGCATGTCCGAGCTCTGGTATGAGCT
Source organism: Ariolimax columbianus (assembly GCA_036924085.1). NCBI lineage: Eukaryota > Metazoa > Mollusca > Gastropoda > Stylommatophora > Arionidae > Ariolimax > Ariolimax columbianus. Next base: position 54,868,819 of record JAVGWX010000010.1, on the reverse strand, counting down.
GCAAGTAGTCGAGAGAAGGATTATCTGCTTAGCCAGTTAGGCTCGAGCAGTTTATTACTCATCTGCGATGGGACAAGTGCCGTGAGGGTGATTAATCGATGTGCTAGTCTATCTTAATAGACTCGATCATTAGAGAAAAGTAGACCCGCAGTCTGTTAGGCGCCAACTATGCTGCTCTTAACAGACCACAGAACCATGTCCGGTGTCACATGTCACACAGTTAGTTGTCTCTTGTATCATGCTCTCTATGGGGCAGTGGTGCTATTCTTGTCTTTGTCATACGCAAAGACCCCATTTTCAGATCACAACGTTCTTTAAATATAAATATAAAGTAGGCAGCATGTCCTTTACAGAACGTTGCTTCTTATAACTGCCACCTAATTGGCTGTTAACCCTTTACACCCTAATGCACCTGAAACTAATAGCTAAAATGCCATTTCCTTTCTCACACAGCTTCGCAGATAGACCAAAAACGGTGTTATAACATGACTACATTGATGAAGAAAATTAACTTGAACATTGCATTGACTTTGCCAATTCAAAGTTATACCATAGATAGAGAAGATTGCTTGAAGGCCTAGGGTGTAATGGGTTAATAGTTTCTTGACAGGTGTACATTGTGATAGGCTGCCATTACATTCTGTACGTGGAGAAAACCCATTGTCTGCCAAACTGGACACGGGCGGAATCGAACCAGGTTATTTGGGATTGTAAAAACCGAGCGAGTTTCACCCCTAGGCCACGCAGCCTCCAATACATTTATTGGAGAAATGTAAATTGTTAACGTCTAAGAATGGGGAAGAAGACTAATATCTGGTCAGGCAAAACATACTGATCTGACATGTTAGTCAGGTTCAGGCAAAACATACTGATCTGACATGTTAGTCAGGTTCAGGTAAACATACTGATCTGACATGTAAGTCAGGTTCAGGCAAAACATACTGATCTGACCTGTTAGTGAGGTTCAGGCAAGACATACTGATCTGATATGTTAGTCAGGTTCAGGCAAAACATACTGTCCAAGACCCTCACTAAGGATTCCCCGTTGCCCTCTTTGGAAACGGACTGTTTTCATGAGAACCAGGCTAAGGAGGTGAGAGATAGATGCAATCCCCGTAGTGGTGAGCGACACGCAGAGAACGCCAAGCATAGCACAACCACCTGAGGGATCCCGGTCCACCATCAGCACGCTCGGGAATGGGAGGGAAGCTACGACAACTCGCCCTTTTACGTTCTTTTCAGGGCGTTCAACAAGCTCAAAGAATATCAGGATATTCTTAGGAAAAGAATAATCGCCACTCATAAATGGCCAATTGCACTGTATAGGGCTGAAATATGTACTCTAGCAAATATGAAGTTTGCAAGCGTTTGAAATACCGTAGATTGGAAAGAGTGAGTTGGACAGAAATGAGATCCCATGACAATGTACTCACTGATGTGGGCGCACAAAGACAAGCATTGCATATAATGCAAAAACGTCGGTTGAGTTCACTAGGTCACAATATGAGACATTTAAGTCTTCACGGTTCGCCCCAAGAAGTATATTGGCCAAACCTAAACATGCTTAGGAAACACCCTTTTCAGGTCATCTCTTACAACCTACAAAATGGTTTTGCTCAAGCAAAGCACATATTATGTATGATGTCATTAGACTATCCGAAATTCACGCGCATCACGGCTCGCACTGTATTTGGTACAGTAATGGAAATCCACATTTGTGCAGAGGAAGAGCCCTACGACATTTGGAAAGTTAGATGCATTATTGCCAGACGTCATGCACGAAATGTTCTTTCAGTTCTTATCAGTTTCTGAATTGCTACACTCCGGCTGCAGGTACACGGAGAAAGTAAGCTTCTCCTCATTGTACAGTGGTATGCGCCCCACAGCGTGTATGCTGATGACGATATATACAAATTATATGAGTTAATAGAAGAACATCTGCGTCAACAAGCACATAAAATAGTGATCTTGGTGACTTTAATGCGAGGATCGGACGGAAACGACCGAATGAACGATACATCGGTAATTTGTTAGACGACACACCCAATGCACGTGGTGAGCGTCTGACTATCTTTGCTGCCATGAGTAAGTTCCATATCATGAACAGGTTCTTCGACAAGCCGTTAGGAAATAGATGGTCCTGGCACTCTTCAAACTGGTAAACTAGGGCTGAGATTGATTATGTGCTAAGTAACAATCTCAAATTTGTTACTAACGTCGAAGTTCTGCATCGGCTGACTATTGATAGTGACCATAGACTAATTCGGGCAACCAGAAATCTTAAGATACCCCCTATTAAAAAATGGAACCCAGGCACATACTTCTCTTGATTCTTCTAGATTAGCAGAGGATGTTCAACGACAGGACTGACAATTTACAGGCTCTCCAGCCTGTCACCTGGAACAATTGCTGGGTCAGCTGAATAACTGCATTAATGCGAAAACAAAACAAAATAAATGAGGACAACATGTAGTCGAATCAAGGATAAAAACACTCCGACTCATTGGAACCAGAAGACGTCTCGTAGTCAATGAAATAATCAACACAATCGAACTGTGTGAAATCTGCGTACGAAGAAGAACTGTGAAATCAACAGGATGAATAAATGCAATTTCAAAGAAGATTATGAGGAACACAGGCTATAGAAATTTATCAAAGCGGTTGAGACAAGATAGAGTGCGATCAAATGTCGAAAAAACCTTTACCAGTCAAAAATGACTGACGGATTTTTAAAAAAACAGGATGGTACAACCTTGACGGACATAACAAAATGGAAGAAGAATGTAGGAGGTTCTATACTCACCTCTTCACAACCAAGACATGAATCCATGAACGGCCATTCACTTTAGGCTATACACCAGCACCGGAGATCCTAACGTCAGAGACGATACATCTAAAAACAGGACAAGCACCTCTACTGGATGGAGTCACTGTAGATGCTATTCATGCGTCAGGGAAACACTGGCAAGCGAGCTGACGAAACTGTTCAATAAATGTATAAAAAGGTTCAATCTCCAACCAATGGAAATCTTCCAAAGCAAAACTAATTCATAAAAACGGCGACGCAAAAAGACATTTCTAATTAAAATCCGATATGTTTGCTATCATCCCTGTACAAGCTTTTCATGATATAATTATGAGCAGACTATAAAAGCAACTTGATGAGAATAGGCAAAGTTAGCATTCGAGATGCGACACTTTTCACCAGCTAATGGAGAGGGCAAGAGAAGTGCATATTCCGTTATAGTTAGTGTTTGTAGGCAATGAAAAAGCCTTCGATAGCATTGAAGTGAATGCAGTCACAAACGCGCTACGAAATCAAGACATTGAGGAGCAATATACGCGGCTTATAGCAGATATAAACGAAGGCTGCTTTACAAATATAAACCTTTTTTTTACCCGCCAATAAATTTACAAATTGAACGTAGCGTACGACTAGGTGATAAATCTCTCCCATACTTTTCACTTCAGCCATTGAGGAAGTCTTCCGCATACTAAATTTGAATGATAGGGGTATTTCCCTTAAAAAGGTCTTGAGAAATGCTAAATCACCTTCGGTTTACTGATGACATATTCATCATCAGCCACAGCATCTAGAAAGCTCAGCAATGCCTAAATAAGCATACCAATACAAGCAAGGCAGTTGGTCTACAAATAATTATAATAATGACACAATGCATGCTCAACAGTTTCTGTCCCTGCGATGAAATTCGTCTTTTACTGATTCCGTCAAAAACTTGAATTCGTACATCTATTTGGGCCAAGAAATTGCGAACTACCACGACATGCATAAAGAGAGAACTCACGAAGGATAGCAGCGGGGTGGTTCAGCTTCAACCGCATGAAGACCGTACTTCAACAGATGGAAAACAACAAAGCGAGAGCTCACACCTTCAACAGTTTGGTCATTCCAGCATTGGTATATGGCTGTGAGGTGAAACCTTCGAAAAAGTCACATTGACGGCTCCAAGCTACTCAACGAGTGGATAACACTGTCACCATCACTACGAGACCCCATCCCATAATACAACCATTAGGAGTCAAGCCTGCTTCAATGACGTCGTCGATACGGTGTTGCTAAGAAAGTACATGTCAGTAGGCCACGTGGTACGCATGTCTGACAATAGATGGACACGTACAGTGACGTCAAGGTGGCTCTACACCTTTAAACGTCACCACAATCAAATGGAGAGAAGATCTGCTACAAAACCTTGGTTCGGCATGGTACTTACAGGCAAAAGACAAAGAGGATTTTAGAAGACATTTGGCTACCTGGCATATGTCACATAACATGCCAGAATGAACACCATCATTTTTACTGTAAAGTCTTCTGCAGAGGATACTAGAGAGCAATATTCAAGGGAAGAGAGGACTCACCTTTACATCTCAGTCATGCATGGACATTAAAGTACGAACTTATGCTGAAATGAAGAGAACTGCAGAGAATATGATCAAATGGAGAGACATACTCGGACAACCTTATAATCAGTCTCAGGACTGATAAGCTAGATGATGATATTGAATGTTCTTTAAATCAATTGAACTAGGACAACGTAATGAGTAGATATTTGCAGATCATAATATTCTTTACATCACTTTGAAAAATAAAGCCCTGCTATACATGATTTAAAATATGCTAATATCACATATAAATTGTTCATTTTTTGTTGAATATTAAGTAGATCATAAATTTGTGCATATTAACTCAAGAATATCTGGGGAATCTGGACAATTTATGTTGGTGCTGTAAAAGACCAATGTAACGTTCAGTATTTTTAATCTAATCATTTTCTTTAAAAAGTATCTCATCTGTTATATCAAACTGTTCAGAACTGAATACATATTACATGACAACAGATATATTTGACAAATGGAAATGTGTAAGTGCAAAAGGGGGATTATTATGTCAACAACATTTTTGTAAACCAGAAAAATATCACAACATATTCATTTTTCAGTCATTAAAAAGAGTATCGGGCTGTTTTTTATGCAGATAATTTACGCGTGAATAATTTCAAACTATTTTTTCCTATTTTTGAATAATAATAACAATAATAACATAAAAGTAATATGGCGAAGATGGCGACAGTATCAGACTATTGCTGTGAAATGTGTTTTTCTGATGACTGTAAAGACCAACCCTGGAACGGCATACTATGCCACATTCAGGGCACATATGTGTGGAGCCGGTTGCGGAACCGCCGTACGATCTGTTCTTGATGGAGGCACGCTTTCTCTTAGCCTCTGCGTTGCAGTTACACTCTGCGTTCTTAGCACATTGCGGGATACAAGAGCGCCAATTCAAAAGGTTCTGTGCATACAGCTTCCCGGAAGTGACATCAATTGTGAAGTATTTCAGAGACACTTTCAACGAGTCTCTATAGCGTGGTTTTTTTTGGTCCTCCTAATGTGTGACTGCTTGTTTTAAACTCACCATATAACAGCTGTTTGTGGATGCGATCTGCGGGCTTGTCCCGTCCATCTTAACTGAGATTATTGCAGAAGCACATACATGCTCAACATGTTAGACATACCAACAATTTAAGAGCTAGACACCTTGTCATGCCAACTGATCCTAGTCAGCCTATGCAGACATCACAAATGAAAACGACTGAGCTGTCTGGTGTGACTGCTATACACTGTCCATGTTTCACATTCATGCAGCAGAGTGGATAGCACTATGGCACCACACACTGTAACCTTCGTGGTTACATGTAGCCTGATACCATGTTGACGCCAGACGGTTGCTTGTACCCTCACAAACACATAGCTCAATGTCGATATTCGCCTCTTTATTGAAGGTACTGGCGAGGGAATTAAGCTATTGATTGCCTAGAGACGATGGTTCTATACTAATATGTTTGGATAAATGTATGGCTTCCCAGAGACAAAGTGAAAAAGCCTTTCAGTTTTTCTAGCATTGATTGTGAGGCAAAAGTTGTCGAATGCCGCCGAAAACTCTGTACTGGTGGATTGCAGATCTTGTTCTGATGAGGTGTTAAGGGCGCAGTAGATAGAAACATAGAGATCTTCTTCTTCTTCGTACGCTGTTATACGTCAACTTTAATTTGTTCAAAAAAGGCAGCTGTCATCCTGAGGCTGTTGACACTGCCATAGAGCTTGTCTAGTGTTGCCACTGGTGATGGCCACATGTGCTTTCTCTGGTCCTCGTATGTCGGGCAATTTTGCAGCAGATGTTCAGCGGTCATTTTCCCGGTACCACAGGGCATTCGTCAGAGCCACCTTTCATCAGTTTATTGAATATATGTTACCTCAGTCTGTTGTGGCCTGTGCTGAGTCTGAAGACCACGACCTGTTCTCTTCTGTTCAGCTGGTAGTAGGCATCATTTTTTGTGTAGCCAGTATGTTCTGTTTCGCATTTGGCCATGTATCTGGCCCTAATAAACCTTTTGGACTCTTCGTAGGTCACACTAGAATCTGGTTGTGGTAGTCTTGCATCTTCTTTTGCCAGTCTTTCTGCTTCCTCGTTGCCTTGGATGTTACAGTGGGATGGAACCCACTGTACCACTACTCTTTTTGGTGCGGACTGCTGGCATAGTTGACAGAGTACTGCTCTTAAATCATTAAGTTCAGTATTTTTCTGGCTTTTTAGTGCTGTGACTACGGCCAGGGCATTAGTAAGCATGACTATATGGCTTTCATTCCTTTTACCTGTCACCATTTCTTCTACTGCAGCCCTCAGTGTCTCTGCCTCCGCTCTGACATTGCTTGAGAATTTCCAGTTGCCACTGACAGTGCTATTTTTCTACCATTTGTCAGCCTCAGGAATACGCCTCCCCCTCCATTCTGTATTGTGTTTGTTACAGAACCGTCGGTGTATGCATGGGTCCAGTCCATGCTTGGGTAGTTTTCTGCTATGTACCTCAGGGTTATGTCTCTTCTTTCTTTTTCAGTCTGGCTGTTCTTGTTTTCAATACCTGGTATATTTTCTACCACCTCAGGAATGATATGCTGCTTCCATGTGGGTTTGCGTACAGTAGGGATGGGCTTTGGTGTTGTTATGGTGTTCATAGGGTCTTCGCTCATCTATGCTTTGGCTATTTCTGCAGTTTCTCCGCTTTATTTTCCCATTTCCAAATCTATTTAGTCTCTGATGCATTGGATGGTCTGTCAGTCTTCTGAGTTTCTCTGCTTGCTGTTGGGCTCTGCAGTCTCTTCTGTCGGTCATGGATTGCAGATTTGTAATCGTTTCAAGTTCTACAATTGACCTTGACTTCATGCCTCCTGTTATAACTCTCATGGATTGGTTTTGAAGTTTGCTAATTTTATCAAAGTTCGCCTTTGCTGCTGTTGCCCATGCCGTAAAGCCATACTCGAGAACTGGTCTCACTCTTCCAGTGTACAGTTTCTTTAGTATTCTTTTGTCTGCTCTCCAGCTTGTACCAGTAAGTTTCCTCATGATTGCCATTCTTTGTCTGCCTCTCTTTCGGTTTCTCTCGATCTGACTTTTCCATGTTATGCGCCGATCAAATGTGACGCCCAAGTAGTTTAGGTTGTCGTTTGGCCGCAAATATTTGCCATTAATACTTATTTTGGTGCTCTATGGTTTATTTGAAAGCGAGAATATCGTACATGTTGTTTTGTCTTCATTTATTTGGATCAGCCATGAGCTTGCTCACTCCTCCAACGATGTTAGGGCCTGCTGCATCCGATTGTTTGCTACGATGAGATTTTTTTCAGAGGTCCACATAGCCAGATCGTCTGCAAACATGCAGCTGTGGACTCTTCTTGGTATATTCTCTATGATGTTGTTTATATACACCAGAAAAAGTGTGGGAGACAGTACTCCCCCTTGGAGTCACCATTTTGCTCATCTGCCCTTGTACTTTAACTCTGGCTGTTCTGTTTTCAAGGTAGTGGCTGATCCATCTATACATGTTTCCAGATACTTCACCTCTTTCCACACCTTGTCAAATGCCTTCTCTAGATCCACCCAAACCGCTACTGTACGATTTTTCTCTTCGTAAGCATCCTCTATTTCCTGTGCTATGAGAGTGATCTGGTCCTCAGTGGATTTGTGTTGTCTAAATCCTGCTTGCTGTGGAATTAATATTCGTTTTCCTTCCAGGTGCCACATCAGACTGGTGTTTATCATACGATCCATCAGTTTACCTACACAGTTCAGTAGATTGATAGGCCTGTATCCATTTGGATCTGTTCTATCTTGTTCATTCTTTGGTACTGGTATAAGTACAGCATCTTTCCATGCCTGCGGTACAATTCCCCTTATCCAGTTTTGGTTCAGGACTGACAGTAGCTTCCGCTTTGCTGTTTGGCCCAATCTCATTAGCATTTCATTTGTTACCCCACCTTTTCCGGGCGATTTCTTTTTCTTTAAAGTTCTCATGGCCTCATTCATTTCATTTATCGTTAGTTTTGCCATCATGTGCTCCTCTGTTGCAATCTTGATGTTGTTGTGGTTCTTTTGTTCTTCCCTAATGTCTGTATGCCTGTCTGTAGGGACATCAATGTGGTTTGCTCTGGCATAATGTTCTATAAAGGCGTTTGCTGCTTTTTTTCCGGTAAGCATGTTGTCACCTTGCTTGATGGTAATTTGTTTATTTGATGTTGTTTCGTCATTTATGGCTCTGACTAAATTCCATAGTTTGTTCCCTTCTTTATCTAGATTGAGGCTATCTGTTTCTTTTTCCAACTGTCTCTTGTTATTTGGTTCAGTGTTCTTTTGTATTTAGCAGTGATTGCCTTCAGGGCGATATTTGTTTCCATAGATTGCTCTCTCTCTCTCTGCCATGTTCCTAGCATTTGAGACGTCATTCTCAGCTTTCTGCAGTTCATGCTTCCAATATGGCTGTAGTTTTTCCTTGCCCCTCTTGGGATGGTCTCGGGGGTTGCTTGCAGTATTGTTTTGCTTAGGCTTTCCACCATCGGTTTCATATTATTATTTCGTGTGTTGATAGTTTCACACTGCCCATCTGTCAGCATTGCAAATCTGTCCCAGTCGGCTCGTCTGTAGTTCCAACGTGGCAGCGGTTTTATTTCTTTGGGGCCTACTTCCATATCAATATCTAGCCTAATTGGCCTGTGGTCGCTACCTGCCAATTGGTCGAGCACATGACGATCTATTTTGTGGTGAATATCCCCTGCGGAGAAGGCCAAGTCTGGAGTGAAGGTGGTATGCCATGTTTTTTTAATTAGAAGCTAGGGCTGTCGTCTGGCCTATTGATATGATAGAGATTTGTGTCTATCTCCCAGTTTTACACTTCATCCCCTCTGCTGTCTATGTCTGAATATCCCCATCTCCGAGTGACTGTTGAAGTCTCCAACCACTAGGCAGCTGGAGTCCTTGATTTCCATACTCGAGAGCGACCGGTCTTTGTTGGGTTGAATATGCGGATTTTCGTTTTTTGTGTCATTATGTCGACTCCTACAATTTTTGCTTGTCCGGTGTGATTTACAGATACTGCGTTACTTGGTATGCCGTTACGTGTCAGTATCAGAACCCCTCATGTGTGACCTTCTCTATCAAGTCGAAAGGTCTGGTATCCTCTGATTGAGAATCTGTGGTTGTTGTTGAGGTGCGTTTCTTGGATGCAGGCCACGTCTATTTCGCCTTCGTACATGCGATTTGTTAGAGAAACCTTTTTGTTAAGGAATCCCTCCGCATTCAATTGTAGTATGGGTATTGTAGTATGTAGTAAGGGTCTTAGTTTTTTGGTCAATAGCTCTTGTCCCATGTCCTTGTGCTTTGACTCCACAGCACACGGGTGCGTGACCACCAGTAGCATCGTGTGGGCTCCCTCGAGGCGTGGGGCCGACACTCTCTCTGCCTGGTGGGACTCCACAGGATGAGCACCATACTTTCTTCTTTTAAGTTTTGACGTCATCATACAGCGATTTACGTTGCACTGTTTCGTTAGGCCTGTGGCCCAGTGCATCCGATTTCAACAGGCGTTTCTGTAAGGTTGCCCTCCTTAGCCTTTGGCTGTACCCAGCCCATCGGCAAGGCAGCAGTTGTTTGAGGTGTGATGGGTGTGATGATGATGATGAAGATGATATGATGGACTTATGTACTACTTTTTCAAGTATCCCGGAAGAGAGGCAATCCAGTGTGTCTGTGTCCCAGGATCGTCACGTCCTTCCAGAAACGTAGCATATACATGTGAGGGGGGTATCTCCTTGCTCCCTTTATTATTCTCGGCTCCTCTGCAGTGATGTTACGCCTAGCATTCCCCGCCACCTTGGAAATTGTCACAAAGGGGCAGAGGTGCAATGTCCGCTGGCCTGCATCTCTTCTGCGTCCATTGGGATGACTAATAGAAGACAAAAGTAAGGAACGAGGCAGGAGTGCATTATCCAGAAAACAAGCCTGGTCATGGCACGGAGATATTGTTCGTCTGGTGTGCGAACATATCTCATGATAGAGGGCTGAGTCTTAACAGTTTGCAGTGAGGTGGCTGCTCTACTGCTTGCGACACCCCGACCGAGAACTAAGTCGTCTACAAATGATTTCATACCTCCACGCCGCGTGGGGTGAATATCGGACAGGTCTAAGATGGTTGACTTCATCCGTCTTGGAGTGAATAACCGACATTCCGACCTGTAGCCCTACTAAGCACGACAGTAGCATCACCAAGTACAACATCAGAAAGCATGACTGCAAAGACCATGCTAAACAGTGTCGGTGTCAGCTCACAACTACAAGTATGTATGCCATTGTTGGTAACTGAAAAGGCTACAAACTTTTCTCTTTCGTGCAATACTCGTGCCATCATGTCATCATAAAACTGACGGACAACTGCAATGAATACGCCAAGACAACCAAAATTCGCCACGATTTACATGAACTCTTCCTCATTAACGGTGTCATAGGCCTTGGCCAGGTCGACAAAAACTGTGTATGTGTCACAATGCTGTTCTTGACATTTCTCCTGGAGTTGATATCGACTGTTCCACTGTCCACGCAAAACCCACACTGACACTGGAAGTAGTCCCTGCTCAAGGTAACCAGCTAGACTGTTAAGCAGGACTCAAGTGAGAATTGTGCACGCAACTGACAGCAGGGAGATGCCCTTGTTGTTGTTACAGGGTTGGCGGCTGCCCATTTACTTGTGCATATGTAGAATTGTGGCATCTTTATTCTATTTGCAGAACTGTCTCGCTTCCCAAATACATTGGATGAGTATAATCAGTTCATTTTGAAACACAGGCCCATCTGCTTGGTAAATCGTCTACGGGGGATAATCTGACTCGGGAACCATATCTCTTGACATGGAGCTGATAGCGATTCGGGCAAAACATTTTGAAGGGGAAGTGTCAAGTAACATTCATAATATTTAACACATAGTCTGACCTTTTACATACTATTGTAAATAAGGTGTGTGTTTTACGTAAAACATAATTGTTAAACTTTCTTTATGCCATTGTTTGTGTGAAAATCAGGTTGTTTGAACAAAGAAGAGGACATATGTTGGCTTTGTCACATGACATCTACTCTGCAAATAAAGTAAAAGACAGTCATATATAAGAACAGGTCAAGAGCTTCTTCTCTTATCTTGAAAATATAATATAGAAAAATGAAAGATGATAAATATAAATCAAGAAGAGAATCATCATCATTTGGCATATTCATTCCAGAGCACATTCTCCGTCCCTGTATGCATCTCGATTTAAAACCTGTACGCCCGCGTCATACAAATACATTACCAGGCTGTCCATAAAGTCCTGATGCCCTCTTCGTTGGACTTCGCGTTTCTTTCCTCCAGGAACTATCCCCTCCATTACCACCATCTCCAGACCGTTAATCTGTTCACCTTACCAGTATATGTAAGCTTTTTTCTTACGATGCCTAGAAGCCAATTTTATGTAAAATGCAGAGATTGAAAAAACTATCTATGTCTTTTCATCCGTCCATGATATTTTTAGCATCCTTCTATAACTCTTCATTTCAAAAGATATCTTTTTTTAATTTTTTGCAATTGATGTATTTAATGTCCATTTCTCACAACCGCATGCCGCCACTTAGTTGTTGTATCGATGTTCACAATGTGTAGGTTTACTCTTTCGTGCGCCTTGAAGAGGACGTTAAGGGGCAGGTAGCAGTAGCTTTCCTCATGAAGTTGGGCCGGAGTCCTCCAGGCGGTTGTACTATGCTTGGCTTATCTGCGTGTCGCTCACTACTACGGGTATCACGTCGATCCCTCACCGTGTTAGCCAGGCTGCCATGAAGACAACCCGTTTCCAGCAAGGGCTAAGTGGAAGCCAAGATGAGCGTCTTGGACAGTATATTGGATATCCTTTGCAGCCGATCTTCGCAATGGATATTGCACCTGAACTTTACTGAATTTCTAGTCAATCAAGATTGTTCTCGTTGCGGATATCTCTTCTCTTTTGTGCCCGTTCTTTTTTCTTTTGGTCTTGATTTTCATCACATGATTTCTCTTGACAGGCCTGTTGGAATATGTATCCAATGAGCGTTGCCTGTTGTTCTTATATTTTAGATAACATTTTAATACTGTTTCCTAGTCAAATATTTATATTAGACACGTTATGCATACTATTCTCTGTTTGAACATATCTTTTGGTGTTCCCGCAAGGAATATATCTGTTAGTTGTTTCTTGACCGTGTTCTACATGGAAAAAAAAAATGTGGTGTTACAAAACTCTAAGAATCTCTCGCCATCGTTTCTCCTCTCTCTCTCTCTCTCTCTCTCTCTCTCTCTCTCTCTTTCTCTTTCTCTCTCCGTCTGACCGTTTACATTGCCAGGAAATAATATGCAACCTTAAAGATAGGAAAACCTTTCTAAAGAGAGTAATAATACTAATTGTCTGTCTTGGTCGAAGAGGCCCTCATACAGTATTGAGTCTGTGGATGCTTTAACAACTCTGATCAGGCCCTAACAGAGGTCGGGAAATGCCAAAGCATGACTGACAAATGTAGTATGCAGCTAATACTAGTATTTTCTCTGCTACGGACATATTTGATCGCGTGGCTGTCCTGGGTTACCAGTACATGGAGAAATAATTGCTACACCCATTTGGCCGCATCTTTCCAGGAGAACAGGTTTGAGCCAGTTATTATCATATATGGTAGTGTCTATTTGATAGAATCAGGTGGCCAGTTCATCCCAATTGGGCTATCTGCAAAAGTGCATCAATACTACTTCTAGTTATGACTTCATCATTTGAGACATCATTCTTCCAGCAATTAGGAAATGTGCTCTTCAGGCAAATCGTGATTTAACCTGGCGTCTCCAGTACATACAATCCACCTCAATCATAGAGCAGGGGACGGAGAAGGACGACGGTACTCCCAAGCTCAATCCAGGATGCCTGCTAAATCAACAGTGATGGTCAGTCCAACGCATGCTCTGTCCGACACTAATAGAACCAGACACATCATTTTTATATTTTCAGCTTTGCCAATTTGGGTAGCTAGAGAGCACTATGTTGTTTGTATTTATGTCCCCATATCAGACACGACTTATGCAAAGTAACACTTGATGGCTTCTAACTATTGTACGCACTATATTTTGTGTTGTAATCTCACTTTTGTTGTGCGTATATAATTTGAATGTACTGGAAATTCAACTCATTGTCGTACATGCAACATACATGCTATTTTGAACGCAATTCGGAAATATGAGTTACATCCCATATGTCACTTAATCTTTAGTTATTATTATAACAGACTTACGGTGTTGCTCTGTGTGTAATTACATAAATGCGGTTGGGGGGGGGGGGGGGGGGGGGGGGGGGGTTGAGGGCGAGTGGATGTAGGAAGAAACGATGTATGTTTGAATATAGATTGTGCCAAGTTCGTAACCATTTGTCAGGATATTTGTTTAGAACTTGCTCAAGATTGTGTTGTTACATTCGTATTGTAAAATAATTGACACGACAATTAATAGGCGATGAGGATAGTTTCGCAGATATGCTAGCTGTGATTAATTTAAATACGAACATATTCTTTTCATTTACTATAAGAAATGTATATTTTATTTAATGTGTATTTTATTTCCGTTTGGCATTCTATTAAATTTAAAAAGAATAGATTATTACGATTATCTATCAATAGAAGTAGATAAAGTTGTCAACATTGACAATGCCATTAGTTCATTTTGAATTTGATGATATGTAATATTAGTAGGAAAGGACAAGTCAAATATGTTTCTCATTGTCAGCAGGCATATACTAACGATCGTTTGCTGCCAATGACGGAGACAGAGCTGTGAAAAAAGTGAGCGGAAGAAAAACGTGCTTTAAGAAACAGCGCGCGATGGATCCAGTCGCTTGCTGCGTCTCTCCGATTTTCAGCCTCGTCAGTTGTACTTCAGGAGTAGCAAATGAGATTGACCAGGATGGTCTCAGCAGCGTTGCAGTGATTTTTCTCTTCAGTTGTTACTAAAGCCACATCATAATCACAAGTCATTCTGCCATTCATTATGAATATATCGATATGTGATTCCTTCGAGTGAATGTGACCAATGTTATCATTTTCTGTCTTTTGTTTCCACGTGTAGGCACCGTTTCTTTCAAGAACGTGTTTTTGAACAGGAGTGATAAATGTAGAAACCAGGAAAGGTTTACCTTTAGTAAAATAGATAATGATGGCTGTCTATATGAGCTTTTCATTGTTAAATGAAACACAATGCAGGTAAGTTGCTTATAAGGTCATATGCTATTTAGATATAAACATTGCGATAACACATATTAATGTACATTATTAGGCGATATAAAATGAGAACGTGAAGCAAAAACGCACACTATTTGTGTAGCCATGCATGTCAGGATTTACTTGCATACACACACAAGCACACAAACAACGCACACCCCCCCCCCCCCCCACACACACACACACGCACATACACATACACACTTGCACAGACGATTATGTAAGTAATAATTTATTACAGTAATATATTTAATGATTGAGCAGCAAATTGATTAATATTGTTTGTTTCTGTGGGTAACTCCAAATTTTTAAAATGTTAATTATCTGTCAGATTTAGAACAACATCTATTTTTGTAAATTACTAAAATCAGCTCACTCATACATTAGACTTGTAAAGGCAACTATTACTGACTTTTGAGTGCAAGCACATTCAGGTAATTAACAACATGAACATTTATAAATGATAACATTCTCTCTGGATCTCATAGTGTTATCAAAGATATGGTACTGTTCGCATACGAATTCCAAGCCAAATATCGACAGGTTATTTATATTCCTGAATTCGTTAGTGAGAATTTAAAATCAGCGAGTCATGCGGCTAGTGTGCAGTTCTCGTACTGGTGCTTGGGATTTGATGTCGAATGTAGTAGTGGGGGTGCTTTGTAATTTGATGGCAAAGAAGGAACTGCGTTGGAGTGGTGGCTTGCAATTCGCTGAAGAGTGTAGCACTGAGATAGAAATTATTTGCAAATTGTAAACGAATGAAACACTGGGATGAGGGGACTTGCAACTTGCTAACGAATGTAGCACTGTGGCTTCCTAATGGATGACTGTTGTAGGTGGTATGTATTGTTGGCAGTTTGATAACGATTATAACAGTGGCGTCTTTGAGTGCTTGCATTTTGAAGACGTGTGTTATAGTCAGAGTTCTTAATTTGAATAAAAACATAACAGAGAGGTGGGACGGAGGAGTGTCTAGGCTCAGTGATAGAGTAGTAGGAGAGGTGTTCACAATTTCATAACGAATGTAATAAATTAGGACTTTTATATGTACAATGTGCTCACAAGTGTAGCAATTGGTAGCATTGATGTATTTATGCCATGCTGTGGAGTGCCTATAGCGATTGCAACGTTGGAGTTAGGCTTCATTACCAAAATCCAAAATGTGACTGTGCCTTAAATTCAAATTCGGAGGTTGACATTCAAAAAAGGCCACAGCTTGCGAACATCTCGGTCTCACCATCTCAATCGCAATGACATAGGTTCTACAACAACTCGCAATGGATATGGCCTATTCAGAGCATTCAGTGACAGTACACGGCCACTGTCTAAAAAATGTTTACAGATTTAGGTACCTTGACATAACTCTGTTTCAGTTTATTCACATAGATTAGGT
The DNA here is from genome assembly GCA_036924085.1 of Ariolimax columbianus. NCBI lineage: Eukaryota > Metazoa > Mollusca > Gastropoda > Stylommatophora > Arionidae > Ariolimax > Ariolimax columbianus. The sequence goes on along the minus strand of JAVGWX010000010.1, from coordinate 54,852,770 downwards.
GAATACAAGAATGGTTTGGGCAAGTGCGGCATTTGGTAGTCTTCGTAGTAGGGTGTGGGATAGACGAGGGATCAGGCTTCAAACAAAAATGAAGGGCTACGCTGCAGTTGTTCTACCTACCTTTTTATATGTGAATGAGACCTGGACCGTCTAAAGTTGTCATGTGGAGAAATTAAACTTCAACATTCACTGCCTGCGGAAACTACTGAGGATCAGGCATGTCCAGTATACACAGCACTCTATGTGCAGCAAAACTGAGTTGGGTCGGCCATGTGGTGCACATGCCGGATCAACGTTTACCAAAAGAGCTGCTCTATGGTGAACAGCAAAATGACAATAAAGCAAGCCTTGGTCTTGCTTTAAAGATCACTGATCGATTGCGATTAACAATGACTGGAAAATCATCACCATCAATCGCACAGACTTGCTGAGGGTGTTCAGAGACATGAGGCATCAAGAATAAATGTAGCTATACATAAACAATCGCTTTGAAAAACTGCTCACATAAAACCCTTCTTCAACCCCCGTGCAAATGGGATGTCCTACTTTCTTGTACTAAATGCAAAATCCAGTCTCAGATTGGCTTATATAGCCATCTTCGAACTCATGCGAACAGTGAATGTTTCCAAAGTGGTCCTCATCGGTTGACGAACAACATATCTTCTTTAACTGACCGAAAGGGAGATATTCTTGTAAAACATGCTCAGCAGTGTGTTTGTTTAGTTCACATCTGCACAGTGATGAAGCAAACAGTCGAAACGTGTACATTTATCTATTTCATTTGTTTCGCCTTGTCTTGAGACGACTAATAGTGATCTATCCCTGCTGGTTGGTTCTGTTCAGTTTTAACAGCCCAAATAACTCTTTTTCTCAAAACATGTAAATTCGATGTCTTCTTGTTCATAATCTCCTCCCTTTTTGCAAGCCTATCTGCCTTCTCATTACCTTGTACGCCACAATGGAATCGTAGCCGCTAAAATATATTTGCTTTCTCACAGCTATATTCCTCAAGTGCGGGAGTTTGTCATCCTTGAGATGTTGAAGTACATATAGTGTATATGTGAAGATTACTAGCTGGTGGCAGTCAGACCTGTTTTTAAAATTATTTTCGCAGCTTTTTGAAGTGCTTGGACCTCAAATGTATAGTGTGAGCAGAATTTACCATTCGGAATTCTCTTTGTCTAACAATGGATTTAGGAATACCAGTTTCTCAATTCTTGAAATCATGTGTTGTCGATCCACCTGTGCAAGCATGTATCCACAACTGTTTTGGATAGTTTGATTTGGTCATACTCACTAAAGCAGTTCGCATATGTGTATCATTATACCCATGTTCATTTACGGTGCCACGGATGGATGAGTTGGGACGAGTGCAATCAATTTAATGGGGATAGGGGCAGGGCTAGGAGGGGGAGGGGGGCGGAAGACGAGTTTATTGAAATGGAATGAAGTTTTAACAATGGAAAGGAGGGGGGGGGGGGGGGGGCGGTGAAGTGGGGAGGAACGACTTTGATTGCGTGCAATAGTTGGAGCGGTGACAATTGCATAACAAGTGTAACCTTTGGGTAGCCCTGTGTTGGTTTGTCATTTCATTTAATTCCAAGTGTAGTAGTGGATGTACTTGCAATGTCATAGAGACGTATTTGTGGGAAGGAGACGTAGAAAGGGGAGGTGGAGGGGGAACATAAAATTGGATAACATGTGTAACAATGGGAGTAGAGGGTTTACTTTCAATATAATGTTAAGTAAAACAGTAATGTGCTTACAATTTCATGGTGACCTTAATATTTTATTATTTTAATGTTATGGCATGTGTAACATAATGGTACTTACAATAGGATGATTAGTCTAGTAGGTGGAATGGTCTACAGTTTACTGATGAGTACAATAGGGGGTAAGACTGCAATTAAGTTAGAAGAGGAGCGATTGTGGAGTGTATGGTTTGCAAATTGAAAGAGATTGTAGACGTGTGGGCGGAATGAAGTGGGGTGACAAGTGTACCAGAGGAGTTCTTGTTTATAGCGATTACTACGGTGATATGATGACGAGCGTAGCAGTCGACTTGCTTTTAATTTGATAATAAGTTTAACCATATAAGTTAAGGGTGCTGAGCTTGCAATTTGATGACGATTGTAGCCAAGTTGAGTTCGTGATTTGATGGCGAGTGTAGCTAAGAAGAGTTTATAATTTGATAGCGAGTGTAGCTGAGTTGAGTTTATAATTTGATGATGAATGTAGTCAAGTTGAGTTCGCGATTTGATGGCGAGTGTAGCTGAGATGAGTTTATAATTTGATGATGAATGTAGCTGAGTTGGGCTTGTAATTTGAAGGCGAGTGTAGCTGAGATGAGTTTATAATTTGATGATGAATGTAGCTGAGTTGGGCTTGTAATTTAAAGGCAAGTGTAGCCGAGTTGAGCTTGCAATTCGATGACGAGTTTAGCAACTTAAATGCACGTAAAGAGACGATAGGTTTAGCATTGCGGTATTGACAATTTGATGACATATATTACATTAGGGATGGTTGCAATTATATGACAACCACAAATTGAAGACACGGGCAACAGCGGGTATTTTAAATTTTATGGCGTGAGAGAAAGGGTGTTGAAAACCTGTTTGGCTGTTGCGTGCTTGCAGTGCTGGTGTTGATTGGAGCATCAGTTCTACATGCACTCAATAGACATATGTAATAGAATGGTGTTTACGATGAAATCACGAGTGTAGTAAGGGTGAAATGCAAAACGAATAAGCAGCCAAATAAGGAGACTCATACTTTGATAGAAATTGTAACATGATGATGATAAGATGATAAGAACAATAACAGTGTTTTAATTTAGATGTTGAATGTAGTAATGACAGTCCTTTGCAATTTTATTTAGAGTGTATGAGTAAATGAGCTTGTAATTTGATGTCTATTCATCAGCTCACACATTTGCAATTTGATGCCGTCTATAACACAATTAAGCGCTTGCAATTTCACGGCAAATGTTACAAGTGGATGCTTGCAAAGAGAAAAAGAGTGTAGGTGGAGGAGGTGTTTGTAATTTGATGACCAGTGTAGCAATGAAGGTGGTAGCATTTTTTCAAACATGTAAAGCAATGTCTCAGAACAAGTACAACAGTATAGCGATTGCGACTTCAAAACAACCGTAGCATGTAGAGAGGTATGTGTTGTTTTTGCCTTTTAATTTGATGACAATTGTACTAGGGATAGCGATTTGCAAAACGTTTATAACAACGATTCTAGATGTGTACTTGTGTCTTGCAATTTAATGACGATATAACATCTGGGGAATGCGAGCAGCCTTCTGTATGATGTCTAGATTAATATTACAATTATTGCAATCTGTGATGACTAATATAATAGTGGGTTGTTTAGAATTTGATGACGAGTGTAGACAGTGGATTGCAATGCGATAACAAATATGGTAGTGTGGTTGTTCACGGCTTAATTACCAGCATTGTGGTTGACTTGCAGTTTGACGACGGTTGCGACGGTGGATTTCTTGCAATTTTCATGGCCACTTTAGCTACATGATGGTTATAATTTGCAGCAGGGATGGTGTTCATGATATGAAGCCGATTGTAGTGGTGTATGTGTTATGGGGTGGGAGTGTTTGTATGCAATTTCATGAAAAATAAAACAGGGAGGTGATTTTGTAATTTGATGTCGAATGTTACAGTAGAATTGCTTGAAATTTGATAAGTAGTGTAAATGCATGTATGTATGTGTGTGGTTTGGTGGCTTACAATTTAATGACGGATGTAGGAATTGCTTGAGGGCAGTGGGGGGGGGGGGGGGTGTGGAGGAGGGAGGTGGCGGCTGGTTAACTTGCGTTTAATGAAGAGTACTGAAGTAGTATCTGTGTAGCAGGCTTGAAATATGCTGACAAGTGCAGTGATTGTGGTGCTTTAAATTGAATAACTAGTGTAGTAGTTCGAGGTTGGTCTTTGCGGATGTGGATGGAGCCAGGAAAGTGAATTTTTTTTGGAACAGGTGGGGGATAAGAGAAGCATAGGGGATAGGGGTTCAGTGGAATTTCTTCTTCTTCTTCTGCGTTTGTTCTCAATATCCTGCTACCAAGCCTTGAGCAGGGCTTTGCAAGTAGCAGGATGTAGTCCGGAGAACAGAATGCGCTGTGTCGTTAGTTTACAGCTTGACTGCGGTATTCGTACCTTTCGGTCCGACACATCCGTTTTCTGCAGCATTGGAATCTCTATAATGTATGTCAATCGTACTAATAAAACTGTTTGCAGGCTGTTGACATGTGTATCAGATATTGTGCTCTGTCGAATGATAAAGATTGCAGATGAAACTAAAAGCGCTGGTTATTGATCATCAGATACTGATGTTCGTTTTAAAACGAAAAACATAAATTGTATGGCTTTAGAGTAACAGTTGCAGAGGTGAGGTGAGCTTGTTTTTTTTCTGATTAAATCGACATCAATTGTTTGTTTGTTTGTTTGGTTAACTTTGTTTTGTTCTGAAAGAACAATCAGTCAAATTAGGACTGGATACCAGTTTGAAGGATGCCTTAATCTCAACACTGTCAACAAAGAAAAAATCATACTGGACGGAGAGCTGTTGTAAGAAGTGGAGACCTTTACCTATTTAGGCAGCACAATTGACACACCATGAAAGGGGACGGCGGGTTGACCCAATGGTCTCGAGGTAAACTGTTCGCCTTGGGTGCTGGAGGTCACAGTTTCAAATCACAGTGGTGACTGTGATTTTTTCACCAGTAAAATCATTCCGTATCATCCAATAAGAATTTCACCTGATCAGACACCTGTGTGTAGTGGCGTGCACGTTTAAAAAGAGTAATCTTAACGCTCGCTGCTCGGGCAAAAAATTCAAGTTAAAAACCACCACAAATTATTCTAAGGATTCTTGTCCCACAGAGAATATATCGTAAGAAGGAGACTGTGTGGCTATAACATCAGGTCTTGGGTATGTAGTTAGAGGAGCGGCATAGATGAAGTCTGACAGGCTGCGGGTCTACCTTGCTCTAATTTACGCTCCCATCACCCCCAGTCAAAAAAGGCGATCGCATATTCCAGGAACTACCAACCTAATAGTGTGTAACAGATAATGGGATTGAACTGGAACTTGCAAGTGGATTTTCTCCTGCTAAAAAGAATGAGACAAAGGAGGTCACACCTGCCTACGACGTCTAACGACACAAAGTGGATTGAAGATAGATAGATAGATAGATACATAGATAGATAGATACATAGATAGACTGACAGACAGACAGACATATAGGCAGGTAGCTAGATAGATATATGGATAGATAGATAGATAGATAGATAGATAGATAGATAGATAGATAGATAGTTAGATAGATAGATAGATAGATATATAGATAGATAAATAGATAGATAAATATATAGATAGATAGATAGATATATAGATAGATAGATAGATAGATAGATAGATAGATAGATAGATAGATAGATAGATAGATAGATAGATAGATAGATAGATAGATAGATAGATAGATAGATAGATATATAAAAATATAACAAGATAAACAGGTCAAGAGAATAAGAGATTCACATCAAAGTTAAAATATAGAAAGTTAGTGTCACGGCTGTGTTGCTGTATGGAGCGGAGATATGGAGAACAATCAAGGTCATACAACAAAAACTCCAGTCCTTCCTTAACAGATGCCGTCGAAGACTAATGGGCATAAAGTGGCAATGCATAGTGATCAATGAAGACGTGCTTAAAAGGAGCCAACAACAGCCACTGGACCAACACATTAAGGGAAGAAAATGGGGCTAGATAAAACATACGCTATGGAAGGAACGTTCAACAAAGTCAGAATGGCTCTTAGATGGAATCCACATGCGAGGAGAGAGAAAGGGATACCAAAACAATACACGGAGAAGAGAATGCGAGAAGGAACTAAGATAACACGATTACACCTGGAGGAAGAACAGTCTATGACTGTGGGCTGATGAGATGTTGCCAATGGCCTATGCACCGAAAGTAGTGACGGTCTCTGTCTGATGACCGATTGATTGAATCTCTCCCTTCTTTCTGTCTGCCTGTCTCTCTCTTTCTCTCTCTCTCTCTCTCTCTCTCTCTCTCTCTCTCTATATATATATATATATATATATATATATATATATATATATATATATATATATATGTATATATATATATGTATGTATGTATGTATGTTTGTATGTATAGTGTATGTATGTATGTATATATGTAAGTATGATTCGGCAAAGATGACGCCGTAACCGGCTCTGGGTCTACATTCATCTGCTGTTTTAGTTCATTATGGATGCAGCCAGACCACGGATTTGCCCGGAATTCCCACTAGTCGACGACTAACACTTGTGTTTAAAAGCACTCCAATTACAGGGCTAGGAAAAACATCCGAAATTGAGCCCCTTGAATTAAGGAGAAAATATAAATCCCTTACTCAGTTTAAAAAACTAAAGAGGTTTCCTGATCATTCTCCGCACCAAAAGTTCCAAGAGAGATACAAAAAAACATACTATTAAGGAAAAGCCCCAGCTATCTGGACAGAGAAATTCACAGAAAACACGTAGACATCATTGAAGCTGGAACCAAAATGTACGAAGCACTCATTTCAGAACCCTGGACGCAGAGCCAGGACCGGTCTAAAATAAACTTTGAGGTTCCAGGATTTTAACGAAAAAAAGTGAGCAGTCAGCAACAGACCAAACAATCCACGTTCTACAGGAGCTCGAGAGACAGTATCATTGTAACATTTGGACACACGTGCACACCAAACGATCTGCCTCGGTGAGCGATGAAAGAGGAGACATTGAATCTACATCGAACACTTCAATGTCGACATAATGACACAGGAAACGAAAACCCGTATATTAAACCTGTATGGCTCACCCAACAAAGACCTTTCGCTCTCGAGTATGGAAATCAAGGACTCCGGCTGCCTAGTGGTTGGAGACTTCAACAATCACTCGGAGAGATGGGGATATTCAGATACAGACAGCAGAAGGGATGAAGTGGAAGACTGGGAGATAGACACAAATCTCTATCATATCAATAGGCCGGACGACAGCCCTAGCTTCGATTCTAGGACATGGCATACCACTTGCACTCCAGACTTGGTTTTCTCCACGGAGGATATTCACCACAAAACAGATCATCAGGTGCTCGACCAACTGGCAGGTAGCGAACACAGGCCAATTAGGCTAGAAATTGATATGGAAGTAGGCCCACAGGAAATATAACTGTTGCCACGTTGGAACTATAGACGAGCCGACTGGGACAGATTTGCAATGCTGACAAATGCACTGTGTGAAACCATCAACACACGAAAAAACAATATGAAACCTATAGTGGAAAGCCTAAGCAAAGCAATACTGCAAGCAGCCACTGAAACCATTCAAAGAGGGGCAAGGAAAAACTACAAGCCATATTGGAATCGCGAACTGCAGAAAGCGGAGGATGAAGTATCAAATGCTAAGAACATGGCAGAGAGAGAGAGAGCAATATATGTATGCAAATATCGCCCTCAAGGCCATCATTGCGAAATACAAAAGAACACTAAACCAAATAACAAGAGATAGTAGGAAAAACAAAACAGAAAGCCTCAATTTAGATAAAGAAGGGAACAAACTATGGAATTTAGTCAGAGCCATGAATGACAAAACACCATCAAATAAACAAATTACCATCAAGCAGGGCGACAATATGCTTACCGGAAAAAAAAAGCAGCAAACGCCTTTATAGATCATTATGCCAGAGCAAACCACATTGATGTCCCTATAGATAGGCATACAGACATTAGTGAAGAACAAAAGAGCCACGACAACATCAAGATGGCACCAGGGGAGCACATGATGGCAAAACTAACAATGAATGAAATGAATGAGGCCATGAGAACTTTAAAAAAAAGAAATCGCTCGGAAAAGATGGGGTAACAAACGAAATGCTGATGGAATTGGGCCAAACAGCAAAGAGGAAGTTACTATCAGTCCTGAACCAAAGCTCGAAAAGGGGAATTGTACCGCAGTCATGGAAAGATGCTGTACTTATACCAGTACCAAAGAAAGAAAAACATAGAACAGATCCAAATGGATACAGGCCCATCAGTCTACTGATGGAGCGTATAATAAATACCAGAATGATGTGGCATCTGGAAAAAAAAAACACATATTAATTCCACAGCAAGCAGGATTTAGACAACACAGATCCGCTGAGGACCAGATCACTCTCTTAGCACAGGAAATAGAGGATGCTTACCAAGAGGAAAAGCATCCAGTAACGGTTTGGGTGGATCTAGAGAAGGCATTTGACAAGGTGTGGAAAGAGGTACTTAAGGTCAAGCTACGAAGAAGTGAAGTATCTGGAAAAATGTACAGATGGATCAGTCACTACCTCAAAAACAGAACAGCCAGAGTTCAAGTACAAGGGCAGATGAGCAAAAAGGTGACACTGGAGCAAGGGGTGCCCCAAGGAGGGAGGGGGGTACTGTCACCCACACTTTTCCCTGTGTATATAAACAACATCACAGAGAATATATCAAGAAGAGTCCACAGCTCCATGTTTGCAGACAATCTGGCTATGTGTACCTCTGAAAAAATCTCACCGTAGCAAACAATCGGATGCAGCAGGCCCTAACATCGTTGGAGGAGTGGGCAAACTCATGGTTGGTTAAAATAATCGAGGAAAAAACAACATGTACGATATTCT